>JAWUZG010000090.1:6323333-7547916 GCA_036785705.1 Acanthornis magna
TTATCAATGTCACAGACAATTGGATCAAGTACACGGGAATACTGAGTGCATCCTCAGCAAGTTTTCAGATGACACCAAGGCGAGTGATGCAGTCAACAGAGCAGAAGGATGAGATGCCATCCAGGGGAACCTGGAGAAGCTTGAGAAGTGAGCCCACGGGAACCTCACGAAGTTCAAGGCCAAGCGCAAGGTCCTGCACATGGGTTGGGAAAATCCCAGAGATGAGTACAGACTGGGTGATGAACTTGCAGAGAGCAGCCCTGAGAAGGACTTGAGGGTTCTGGTTGGTGAAAGGCTGGGCATGAGTCAACAGTGTGTGCTCATAGCCCATAAAGCCAGCCCTGTCCTGGGCTGCATCAAGATAGGAGTGGCCAGCAGGGTGAGGGAGGTGATTCTCCTTTTCTATTCCACCCTTGGGAGAGCTCATCTAGAGTACTGCATCCAGGTCTGGGGTCTTCAGCACAGGAAAGACCTGTTGGTGTGGGTTCAGAGGAGGACCATAAAGCCTGTGGACACAGGCTGAGAGAGCTGGGGCTGTTTAACCTGGAGAAGAGAATGTTCTGGGGACACCTCACTGCAACCTTTCAGTACCTAAAGGGGCCTTATAAAAAAGGTCGAGAGGAGCCTTTTACACAGGCAGACAGTGATAGGACAAGCAAGGCTGGTTTTAAACTAAAGAGCAGAGATTTAGATTGGATATTGGGAAGAAATTCTTTAGTATGATGGTGATGAGGCGCTGGAAGAAGTTGTGCAGGGAAGCTGTTGGATGCCCTGTCCCTGGAAGTGTTCAGTGTTAAGTTGGATGAGGCTCTGAGAAACCTGATCTAGAGGGTGGCATCCCTGCCCAAGGCAGGGAGGTTAGAATTACATGATCTTTAAGGTCCCTTCCAACCCAAACCATTCTATGATTCTATGATTGACTATGGCAAGAAGTTTCAAACTGCAGTGGGTTGACCCAGTCAGCAGCCAAGCAGACTCTTGCTTGGTTGCCTCTCATGAAGGACAGTGAGAAAATGGAACAAAGGCAAGAAAACTCTGGGACTGAGATAAAGACAGTTAGATAGATGAACAAAAGTTGTGTTCACAGCAAAGCAAAAAAAAAAAAAAAAAAAAAAAGGAAGTAGTACATTTACTATTTCCCATCAACAGGCACATATCCAGCCATTTTCTGGCAAGTGGGACCTTGGCACATGTGACAAGGTCACACGTTGGGAAGGCAAGCACCACAACCACAAATGCTCCCCATACTTCTTCCTCTCCCAAGTCACTTATTGCTGAGCTCAAGGTCACACCATATGGACATATTATTTTGGTCAGCTCAGCTGTTTTAACCATGCCTCCTTGCAATTTTTTGCTCATTCCCAGCTGACCCATCAGAGAGAAAGGGGAGGAAGGGCAGAGAGAGGAATAAAAAAAGCCTTGATGCTGTGCAAGCACTACACAACATTAGCCAAAACACTGTTGAGTTCTCTACACTGTTTTAGTCACAAATCCAAAGCACAGCACAATTGAGGCTGCTATGCAGAAAGTTAACTTCAACCCAGACAGACCCAGTACTCAGAATACATTTGTTAAATACTAGATTAAAAAAAAATACAGTCTCTATTTAAATTCCCCTTGTGATATTAGCAAACTAATCCATTTATTACATACATTTCTGACAGGTGTAACTATATAAAACTCTGTCACACATCACAAGCTCAGTTCTACTCTTTTGGCTGCAATCCGAAAAAAGTACATATTTTACAGAAGATTAGCACATTCCCTCTGAGGTGAAATTCTGGCACAGTTCCCATTCAGTTTAGTATCTATGTCTGTATTATTTTTGTGTCAGGATTTGAGCGCTGCTTACTGAGCCAACGAGTGCATCTTGGACAACATCTACACTATTTGAACTTAAGGCCACCTCAGACCGTGTGCATTCATATTGTGCCCACTTTGACATGAGAGATATCCCATTCCTCACACTGTGAATGTGAACACCAAGCGTATCTCACACACACCACAAGCCTGGGTTCAGAACTGTAAAGTAAAATATGCTTGTATGCTGTATGTCTTAATTCCCATCGTAGGCAATAGAGATCTAGTGATTCATTAATTTACCTAGAATAATATGAGAGAACTACATGTATCCGAAATGCCCCAGTACGATTAGAAGTTAGGACACACAACATATGAGACCTGCATCCTTTACGGCCGGCAGATGGATGGAAGTCAGCAGGAAGCATTCAGAATGTTACTCGATGCCATATTTAAGCCACTGAACTGAGTCACTGCCATCAGAGGAGACGGGAGAGCTATTCCATGGTCTGGGAACTGATTTATTTTCTAAACATTCATGACTGGAATGCCATTTTTGGTACTCTGGGGTATCTTAAATATATGGAGTAGGCTGATACTTTTAACATACAGATTGACAGATGCAGCAGATGGAATCAAATCTATGAGAAACAGAGGTGCTTCTTCAAGTAGCAAAGGCCAGATAAAACACACAATCTCAGACCATTGTCTGATGTGCCTACATATGAACAACTAAATCTAAACCCAGCTATTTGTTCATTACATTCAAAATTTTGTGATGTGAGGAAAGAAACACACCTGACAGATTATCCAAGACACTGTCAGGGAATACATGCAGCATATGAAGTGTGATTACAGGTTTTCAGGGTGACGGTAAAGGGCTTGGTGGCTCAGGTGTTTTTTTCCTCAATTGCACTTGTGAGGGCAAAGGGCTTGAGGTGCAGTAGATGGATCATGATGGTCAGCACTGGTAGTGAAACAGGTATTGAACCCAAAGATTTGGTTCTTGCAGGCACAGGACCTCCTTTGAAGACTGAGGGTTGTTAGGTAGCATTAAGATCCTCTTGATCTGGAGGGGCAAAAGCTTATTTGCAAACAGGGAGGTAAACTGGTAAAAAGAACCTTAAAATAAGAACAGTGGAGGAGGGACATTATCATCTACAGTCAAGTAAGGAAGTGGTGACCCACGCTGGAAAGAACAGGGTATTGGGTAATGTGGGCAGCAGAAAACTTGTATTCGATGAAACATGACCCATCTCAAGCATATGCACAAATACAGAAATGCCAAAAAGCACAGTGGTGCTGGCTCTCATGCTCTTTTTCCTGGGAAACATGCATGACTATCTCTCTGAAGTGTCTGTGTGCTAAGCTGGAGAACAATCAGGAGGAATTGGATGTTTGTGTGCATGGAATGCATGGAGCTCTGCTAGGGATGAATGCAGAGTCAAAACAGATTTTACAGGTTAAGATTAGCATAACATGGCAACATTAAGATTGGTTTCCACTACAGCTCACGCGATCAGGAAGAAAAAACAAATGACATTTTCTTCAGACAAATGAAAGAAATCTTATGTTCTCAGGAACTGGATTAAATGATCTCCCAAGGTCCTTTCTAACATCTGCATTTCTGTGATCCTGTGATTCCGTAAAGGCAAAAATTTATTACTATCATAAAAAACATCTTTACAAGTAATCAAAATGTAAAAATCACTTAACATTATTCTAAATACAGTCATATTAGCAGTCTTATTCAAGACTATTTAATTTAGGGATCAGAATAGGTGGTGTTATGAAGAGTCACCAACATCCTCAGTCTTTTGTTAAAAGACTGATAATATACATGATAGGGTGTCTTTTCTTCTCAGTTTACTTGGGAATATTGCTGTCATGCCACGAAGAAAAAAGAATTATGCGGAAACTTCAACCAATCCTAGAATTCCTGCAATGCTATACGTGCATGGAGTCTAAGACTAGTACTGATACTACTCAGAAAAAAAAATAAAATTAAAGTACATTTAAATGTATATGAGCAGCAATGTCTCTGTCTTATTGACTACTTAGAAGTGTTACACACACTGCCAAAATAATGGATATGTCCTTACCACAAAAGACAGAACAATGGCTAAAAAATATCTTTCCCTGTCCTATCTAGCAGCACAGATATAAAACTTTAATCTCTCACATTGTAGAAAACTACGTTGTCTTACTTTGAATGGTGTATCTCACTGGATAGACAGTTGTGTCTTTGCTACGCCTCTCTCTGCTCCAAGCTTTGAACTCCCTGAGGCATCCTTCACATTGTAGGGAGCTACACCTCACATATAATTCTGAATTCAACCAGATCAGTTCCATTTTTCCCTTATACAGAGCCTGCCCTAAGAAGCTGTCTTTCCATGATGTAAGATTCAGCAAAAATAGCTCATAGTAGCATAAATATTTTGATATTTCTGCTTGTGTTGATATGGAGAGAAATTCCATTGATTGAGGAAGGAGGAGGGAAATATTATGTATGCCTAAGCACCTTTTCATTTACCATTAAAAATGGTAGGAACAAAAAGACTATATAACAATTTTTAAACTTGGGTGGAGCAATAGAAATACAGAATTTAACCGGTATATGAAACACAGGTCCACTATTGAAGCAATTTCCTTGCTTTAGAGCAACTGGTATCTAGCAGGGTTTTTTATCTACATGAAAGAATTGTAATTTTCCCAAGATATAAGAACATTCTGAATCATTTTTATTTTAGAATATTTCACCTCCCACATACAGCTACTCCTATCTCATTAGTTAAAAGTTTGCAATATGTTCTCCTCCTCTCTGTGTAGCAAAATACTTCTACACTTAAATGTGCAAGTTCTTTAGCTTCCTTCAACATTATCTTGTAAATTTTCCTGTGAGTTACCTTACAAAGAAGCAACCATCAAGCAGCATTTAGTTCTAGCCTCCAAAAATCCTGTGATCCTATAAACTCCATGAAAGCTAAGGGTATAATTTCTGACAGCAATTTTACCGAAAGCTATCATCGGTCCTTTATTTCCTCCACAAATGATGTAACTACACCTCACGTTAGTCAAATACCTCACAGTTCTTGTTTTGGTTTTTAAGATTGTGGAGGTATTTTGTTTTTCTTGGTTTGGTTTGGTTTGGTTTGGTTTGGTTTGGTTTGGTTTTTACCAGTTAGATTCTGCTTTGCTCCTATTCTGACACAAGTACGAGGGCTGTGATAAATGACCTTTACACAAAGAAGACAATATCTTCCTCTATCAATATTTCAGTGTATTTTGTTTTTCTGTTTTGGCAGAGATGACATATTCTCCTTCAGAGGGAAAATTAGGCCTTTGGACTCGTGATGAAACTCAGGGGAATTGTTAAGACATGTCACAATGCAGATTAAACATTCTGTTTGATAAAAGTCAATCTAAAGGTCTTGACTGCTCAGTTAACTTTGTTCATGATGTTTTCCCTCATTTTATGTTGCCATGAGGGATGCATTATGCTTCCTCAATTAAGATCTTAATCAAGGGGCCTTTCGTAGGGTTCATGCTATTTTATAAAGTGCATCTTATAAATTCTTTGTGATCCTTTTTATTTATCTGATTTCCCTTAAGAATGAAAGATTTCTAATAAAAGTGTGAGTGAGGAAGGAAAATTCTGAGTATATTTTAAAAGTTTCATTCCTACATCAATCTACAGAAAAGCCAGCTGGAATAGTGATGATACAAACTTAAATGCAGATACACAGGATTTCTTCAAAAAAACCCAATCCGGCTGTAATCCATTTGTCTTTGACTTTTCCATTCTGGTTCCTGAAATCTTTTCTTGTTTTATAGAGTGGAAGATTTGTTCATCTGTTTCTTTAATAAACTTTTGTTACTCTTGGTTGAACAAGGCATAGCAGTTACACAGATTTTGAAGAACCATGGAAGGAACATGTGGAACAAACAAGCACTGGATGAACAAATACTGGTTTGTATGGAAGTTTAATTCTCTCCAGGATCTACAGGAATGTGCCATTTTTTCCCAGGTACCAAGAAAGTCAATAATTTTATAAAATAATAACTGCAGCTAATGAATAGCCACCATAACTATACAGAACAATCATTCAGAATAATTATTCTTACTGCTGTAGCTAAACTAATGTCAACACGGAAAATATTTTCAGAAGTCACTAGGCAAATGAAATCTACAGAAGCAAATGGAAACATTGAGCATCACTGAAATAAAAAGACAGGACATCATGGAGGGAAATTCTTTTAGAAATCTTATTAAATTTCTGTGTCAAACGCCGACAAGCTAGTCAGCACTCAACTTTAATTTCTTAGAATAAAAATTGATTACTGTCCAAACTTCAGTGTGGTGTGAGACATAGTGAGGCCATAGAGGGAGACCATCTTCAGAGACATCTGAAGAATCTCTCTTGCTATCTCTTTATATCCTGTCCTACATGTATCACCAAAAATCCATCCAATGCAAGTATCTGTCCATCTCTTGAGATTGCCTGGGTGAAACAGACAGCATTGCTTTGAAGACAGCATTTGCAATGTTGTCATCCTTTCATTATTAGATAAGTATAAAATCATACTAATTCACAGGAAGCTTAAAGCTTCTTTTCAAGAGGTTCCTCCAGTCTCCCATTTTGAGCTCATTTCTTATTCAGTTACTGCAGCTAATTACCATTAATTCCTTTGGTATTCATTATAATAGCACTAATTGTAACAGAATTGTTTGGTATTCATTTTAATAGTACTGATCATAAAGAATTAATTTGATGTTTATAAGGATGTCACACATATTCTCTCAACATACAATCATAATTTAGCATCTGTAAAGTTAAACTTCAGCTACACCTTGGAAGAATTACATATGTGCCTACTACAACTGAAGAGATGGAGGACTCAGTCCACTTGTTTGGAGCAGAATTTTTTTCACTATCAGCCATATTAAGAAAGTGAAACGAATTTTAAAATGTTTCTATGGCATAAGTTCTTAGTACAAAAGTCAAACAGATTTTCATTATTCCTTGGTGATCAACACTCTCTGTACTGCACATAGAGCTGTATCTTTAGATGTATAAGTTCCATGTATGGATTTTAATGAAGAGGTAGTTTTATGCTATTCACTAAGAATTCAGATTCAGGCAATGAAATAAGCCCTTCTAAATCTTTCAAGAAGAAGGTTAATTGTGTATACAAGGAGAAAACATTCACAGCTTTTAGTTAACTAATATATAGTGGCTTCAGTGTAGATCTAATGCTTCCATCAGGCTGAAAATCTCATCACTGAAACTACCTGATCACTTTTCCATAGTGGTTAATTGGTATATATGAGCTTAGTTATATTGCTATCGTTGGTAAAATGCAAAAAAAAAAAAAAAAACAGTAATGGCTATAGTAATAATAATATAATATAATGTAATGTAATGTAATGTAATGTAATATAATATAATATAATTCATTAACAGTGGAATTTGCACTTAAATATAAGAAAACCTTCTTGACCATGAGAGTTGTTAAACACTGGAGCAAGTTTCCTAGGGATATGGTGAACTAAAGAGTACTGGGATCCCTAGCAACCCCAATGATTTTCCCTTTTTTAATATGTAGGGTATTGGCACCTTCTCCTGCATAAAATAAATTTATTTTAACATGAAAATCAAAAGAAACAGGCCATCTTCCAAACCAATTAGCTAAATGAATTACCTGGATATGCCACATGGTAAGTAGCCAGTCACTATTTTCCCTTTCATGCTTTCCAGTTGCAAATTTAGAATCAAGCTGCACAATCCCCCCCAGTTTATTTACAGAAAGCAATGTTTTGAAGAATATACTTATAAACATGTTGTAAGACCTGTTTTGGAGTACTTAATTGATCTTGGAGTGTTTCAGTGGCACTCTACCTAGACTGAAGAGGGAAAGAGAATAACATATTAGCAAGGTGCTCATGTGAACATCCTCTAATCATTTCTTTATTGCATATCATAACCAAATGTAATACCAGTAATCAGTAGCTCTTAAGAGATCTCAATGCAATATTTTTTACATGTGTAAACAAGGAAATGACTCAATACTGATGATGTTTATGATGCTGTCAGTATAGAAAACTCATATTACAATAACATTTTATAGAAAAACTGATTAGAAAATATTGACCTACTGATGTTAACAAATGTTAATCTACATTTATTTTGAAAATGAGGGGACATTAATGAGACCAATCACATCTCTATTGAAAGAAAAAAGGGGAAAAAAATAAAATGAAAGAAATCACTTTGTCTATGATTATTTATCTGATGATCTTCCAATCCCAACAAGGAAGGATGGAATCTATCTCGTATCCCTACTAACATCCGAAGTGGCTTGTTATACTAAATATCAAATGAGACTCCAAAATAAGTTCTTCACCTTTTCTATATACCTCTTTACCTCCCCCTAGGGTATAGATGCATCTGGATTTTCAAAACCACCTGCATCAAACCTGACTCATTAAAAGCACTCAACTAGTCAATAATGGAAGTCATGGGACTGTTATTAAATAGCTTTTCTCTCTTAATAGTCAGCATATGATCACACACTGTGTGATAGCCATGTTTTTTCATGAAATTATAGACAAAGATTTTCGATTCTGTCTTTTCAACAATCAACTGCCCTACTACTGTCATAGGTGAATCATAAGCACAACTCCTGTTTATAAATTTTGAATGTCATAAACCCAAGCATAATCCCTGATTCCAGGAAAAAATGTGATTGTCACACATATTCTTGAACACTATTTACATTTATTCTCTTTGCATGCACAATGATCCCAAAGTTTCTAGAACATATGAAATCTATTATGTACATAAAGATCAGGTTTGAATATATAGAGGTTTTGAGAAAGCACTAGGTCATTATTACATTTTCAGAAATATTTTCAGGTGTGTCGCAATATTAACTTTAATTATATTGATGCATATGATGTGGCTTATAGTTTCAATAGTTCAACTATTACAATGGTCACAAGACCATAAGGGAGTCACAGTATCTACAAATTTCAGTTATTTTTAATTGACTGAGTTTTCTAATACATACTCTGTTCTTACAATACTTGTGGGTTGTCTTAGCTGGACACCAGCATCCACCAAGCCATTCTATCCCTCTCCTCCTCAGCAGGACAGGGAAGGGAGAAAATAAGATGAAGAATCCCGTCATGAAGCAAGATAAAGTCAGTATAATAAAGCTAAGAAAAGGGCCACACATAAAAACAAAGGAAAATAAAAGATTTATTTACTATTTCTAATCAGCAGGCAATGTTTGGCCACTTCTCAGCAAGCAGAACTTTCGGGCATGTAGCTGTTGCCCCAAAAGACAAACACCATAATAACAAATATTCCTGCTTTCTCCTTCTTTCTCATAGCTTTTATTGCTGAGCAGACATCATGGTATGGAATATCCCTCTGGTCACTTTGGGTCAACTATCCTGTCTATGCTACCACCCAAGATTTTGCCCACCCCCAGCCCGCTGGTGAGGGAATGTTGCAGAGACAGTGCTGATGCTTTGCCAGCGCTGCTCAGCAGCAGTTGGAGCAGTGCGGTGTTACCAACTCCTTTCAGGTACCGATGCAAAGCGCAGCACTGTGGGGGCTGCTGTGGGGAAAATTAACTCCACCTTAGCCACACCCAATTCAATGCTCTCTCTTAATGATTTTGCTGAATGTCAATGGAAAAGTGAAATAATCAACATATATGAAAGCATTGTAGTCAGCTACATAATGATAAAAACAGCACAGGGAAAACAGGGTGTAATTAAAACACAGAATTCCCCTTGCACTGGCAAATTATTAAGAGCCGTGTTGTGGAAAGAATGAAGATAAAGGTATTCCTAAGAAAGAGAGCAAAAGATGGTTCTGCTTATTACACTGGAGAATTTTTTATCCATAAGTAAAGACTATCCTGCTAGTAAAGCCATGCTGACAGAGCTGCCTGGTTTTGTTAAGCAGTCCCTAGAAATGGATGTTAGATGTTTGAAAATATAAAAATATTGATCCACCTGTCTAAGTTTTTGTACTAAAATTTCAAGGGGGTATTATTTACTCTTGGAAGGCTTCTGGATAGCTAGTCAGAAATCAGTACCCTTCATTGAAATGACACAGTTTTTAGTTTCAGACGTAATCATTGTGATTTGCTCTTAGTGTCTAAAATTCAAAAAAATCTAAAATTAGACATACAAATACACTCAAATATTCTAATCTAATAAATCAAATATTCTAATCTAATAAATGGTGAGCTGGTATGGGATTCTCCCTTGTATGTTAAGGTGAAAGTCTAGCTTCAACCAAGTTTCCCTCTATACATTACTATGCCATGGGGTCTGACTGAAAGTATTGCTGAGAGGATTATGGCTTCTAACTACACTTGCCCAATTCTACTTTGAGTAGAAAGTTATCCACTTTCTATGTTCATGAACTTTATTAAATAAAAACCTAAAATTTATAGCATTTAATGAAATGATTCTGTATTTTGCTACTACCTCAACGTAAAATCCCCCATGACGTAGATCCTAAAGAAATAAACAAATCCCCATATGAAAATTCAGAGACTGACAGTCTTAACATATCAGCTAATTACTTTGTTAAAGTTCAAAGATAAAACCAAATGAAGACTTATATTAGACCATAGAGTATTTGACATGAAAATCAGCACCTGGATTTGCAGGAGAAAACAAAATGGAAGCAACCATGTAACATGACCATGGGTGAAATCTACACCTCATCCTTAAATTCCACTAAGCCAGCACAAAGACAGCTACTGTGCATTGGCTAAATAATATGATGTGTTAGTTGATGTGTCCTATATTTCAGTAGCACACTCTGAAATTTCCAAAGAAGGGGATTGCTTTCATAAAATCCATGCTTTAAGAGAAGGTCACCTGGATTAGGTCACTTTGTTTCATCTGATGGTAGTTTTGAGGATCTCAACCTCATATTTCATACCTTTTTTTCATTCCTGTTATGGAGTCAGAGTCTGCCATATTTTCTAAAAGAGAAAACTTCCTAAGCCTGGGGTTGCAAAATAAAAGTAAATTTAAAAAAATTTTAAAAGCATAAAAGGAAAGAAACAAAATATTAAGAGAGGGCAATGATACTATTCAAATCATTATAAGCCTGTTATCTCTGAAAGAATAACTGCCATTTTTCCTCACTTCCTTTTCCTCCATCCAAAGCTTTTTCTCCAGCTGCGGCTTGATGACAGCCAGTTTTACTCCAGGGAAATGAAATCACAGTTGTGATCACACAAATCAGTTGTTCTCACATGATGCAATTTTAGGGCTTTCCAATGACCTGCAGTTTCTAGAAGCAGGTGCTATCATCCTTACAGGATCTTATTTTAAACTGGCTTCACACATAACTTGACAAAAACCTATGACCTTTGGCCTTAGCGGTCCTGAAGGCAATCAGGAAACAACAGAGTATTGCCACCAGGTCACTTCTCAGCATAAGAACAAAGTTAATTGCATGTTGGTTTATGTATTTAAAACACAAAACCCCCCAAAGTATAAAAACCTCTGTAATTTCAGTTTGGATTTGTCCTGTAAAACCTGTCTCTTCAATCACCCTCCATTAAAAGAAAAACACTTCCCATGTGGGTTAATTTCAACTTTCTGCGACCTCTAACACTGATAAGAAAACAGATGTTATGTTTGTATCTGTCACATTGCTAATTTTAAAAAAATAAGTCATCTAATTGTTAACCATTTCTTCAAGTTATTCTTAGGAGCTTTAGTTGATTTAAAGTGTCAATAGTTTAAATTAGTCACATTTGTTTTTTCACAATTTGTGTTGTGACTTTGTCAGGCTTGTCATTTTTACACAATATCACAGGACAGCCTGAACTGATACACCCATGTCCTCAGTTTTCAAAAAACTACTCTTTTTTTATAATCCTCATTTGGGACTAGAGCTAAGACAGTGCTCATTTTCGAGTTTTGGAAAAAAAAAATTTATTCGCCTGTTCGTTGTCTACAGATATAACATGGAGAAAATCTAATATCCAAGGCTTCTCAGTGTCCCTTGTTCTGTTAAATAATTTTTCTTTTCCAAGGTCACTGACTGTACCTCTTAGTGTATTATGAGAAATTCTAGTGCTGCATAATATTGGAACACCACTTTTAGTTTCATGGTACCACTTAGATATGGAAATATTATCTATGAAATACAATCCTCAGTAGTAATTTAAGGTACTATATACTTGACTCAGTTGTCTAAACAGAGAAAATTCAAGCCTGAGTAAAAAGAATATGTTCCAAATTGACTTAGTTCCAATATGTTCCAATTTGATTTAGTTGTCTAAACCTGAGCAACTTAGTGCCCTTCACATGTGTTTGGACTTACATCTTCTTTACTTTCTGTAGCCAGTTCAAAACATTGTGGATCTCCAGGAGATCTGTCATATATTCTGGGCCCTTGCAGATATTTCTGCTATAATCAAATATTTCAAATGGTAGTATTGGTTTAAATTTAAGTAACTGAACATTACCCCAGAAGTCAGCTCCTAATTCAAACTGAGAGTTTACAGATCTAATTCAAATTCTGTAACCTATTTATGTTCCATTTTTAGAACCTTCTAAATAAACGTGAAGTGTAGAAAAATCTTTCTTTGAATCTTAGAGTATATATGAAAATTTAAAAATACACTACCGACTGTAAACATCAGTGGTTAAAGCAGTGTAAACACCTAGGAAGGATCCTTTTGATGTCACAAAATGGATCAATAAGATAAGCACATCATTGTCTTCTCTAAAACTCACATCAGGCAGAGTTTTGCCCTCAGATGAGAGTGTGCTCAAAAATGGAATGGTAAATGCAAATGTTGTATTTATAACAGAATATAGTAAAGGTAAAACAAGCAGAACCATGGTTCATTTAATGCAAAAACGAAATAATACTCTTCACTGTATTTGGAATTTTCAGTGGCTTTCTGCAGTAGTTAATGTATGAGATATCATGGCCAGGTGCCATACTTGTGAGTTTTCATGTCCAAGCTTAACATCAGTAGAATATGCAGAGCGACATCAGGAAACAAATTAGGCTCATTCATTCTTGAAAGAGGGAACATACCATTAATAGCACTTGCTAATATTAAAATGACTGGGAAGGGCACTGAGGTAAACTGGGAAGGCAGTCTATAATCATATTTACTATTGAAGGAAAAAGTGCAATCTGTGTGGCAAGGAAATACAAGAATCGTTCTCAAAGAAAAATGGCATAATTCCAGGTTCAGTGATATCTTCAGCTTCTGTCTGTGTCTTTTTGAGTATCCTTCCGAGTAACATGTCTGGCACCTGCATATCTTGGAATGGCATCACATGTTCCATTTCATTTGTAGAAAATGTTTTTTATTTGCAAAATGTCTCTAAAAATTAGTTTCTTCAGCTGTTTGTGTTTGAAGCTCCTGGAAACTGCAAAGAGCACGATAAGCAATACCTATAATGCTTTTTCCCCATAAACTGTATTTCTTTCACAACTAGGAATAAATACTTGTCTTCGTTTGATAGACAGGTGTCTGCTTAGGAAGATGGGAACCTTCCTTAGAACAGAGAATGTGAATCCCCTTCCCTCCGAATTATTATAACTTTAGAATCAAGGGCTCTCAGGCAAAGGTATGGGAAAAGGAATAAGAGTTTTTTTACTAGTATCTATACTGAGGCAAACAATCAGTAACAAAAAACAGTAAACAAGGTAAAAAAACAGTAAACAAAACCAAAAAACTCGGTGGCAAATGTCCCTGGACTGTCAGGCACTTTCCCGGTTGGTGCAGTCACGGTCACGGCCAGCAGGAGCGCTGTTGGGCTCCTAGACCAGCCGGACAGGTGCGATGACTCCCGGGAAGCTGCAGATGGCGCTGTGCCGTGAGGTTGGATCTGTGTCGCGCGTAATGGCAGACGGGCTGGAGCAGGGTGGAGCGCAGATGGACGGGGGGCGCAGCAGAGAGCCCAGAGCCGGGAGATGGAGCGGCCGGGTCAGCCCACCCGGGCCAGCCAGCAGAGGAGGCAGCAGGAAACTCCGCAGTTGGGGCAGGCAGGGTGGGGGGCGGCAGCAGGCAGGGCGCGGGGTGGTGGCAGGCGGGGGTCCCGTTCTGCTGCAGTGCAGCTGGGAGATGCACCCTCCCGGAGGGGAAGAGATGATTGGAGTCCCGTGCCCCGAGAACTCACCCACCAGGTAGAGAAAAACTAGTGCAAAGCCGGGCTTTTCTTTTCCTGCAGTCGCAGCCAAAAAAAAAAAAAACGGAGAGCCGTTCCTTCCACTGCTGTCTCCTCCGAGACTTGTGAGCGAGTCCCTGTGTCGTTATCAAGTCTTGCTATCTCTTGTTCCCGTGCCCGCCCAGCCAAAAAGTCTTTGTCTCTTTTGTGAGAGTAAAATGTCCTCTAAGTACCGATCGTTACTTGCCTAGCAACAGAATGGGAAAAATTCCACTTCCCCCCCCCCCAACCTCCAACATTATCCACCCCGAATTTTTTCCATTCCAACATATTACATTGAACTTAAGCCTTTAAACTATATACATACAAGCATTACTCTGAATATACACATACAGATATGCATACAGGCACCGTGTTATGGGCAGTTCAACCCCAACTGAGGTCTCCCTGAGGTATGCATCGTGTCTCTCCATCCTCTTGCATCACCCACCAGGTACACCCTGGTCCTTGAGCAAAGACAACCCCACGGGTGGGTCTATCTTTGCTCAAGGCAGAATTAATCCAAACAGTTTTCCCCAGCATGCCTCTCATTTGCACTACTGGAACCTTATCCCCGGTCTGCTGTTTGCAAGGGTTCAGATTGGGCAGGGCCAGCCCTGTTGGTGGAGCCTCGGGTGTTAACTAGCCAGGTGGCCTTGGCTAAATGCTGTTCCCAATTTTTGAAAGTCCCCCCACCTAAAGCCTTCAAGGTGGTTTTTAGCAGGCCGTTGCATCGCTCTACTTTACCAGCAGCAGGTGCGTGATAAGGAATGTGGTACACCCACTCAATGCCATGTTCCTTAGCCCAGGTGTTTATGAGGCTATTTTTGAAATGAGTCCCGTTGTCCGACTCAATTCTCTCAGGGGTACCATGCCTCCAAAGGACTTGCCTTTCAAGGCCCAGGATGGTGTTGCGGGCAGTGGCATGAGGTACAGGGTAGGTCTCCAGCCACCCAGTGGTGGCCTCTACCATTGTGAGCACGTAGCGCTTGCCGTGGCGGGTTTGAGGCAGTGTGATGTAATCGATCTGCCAGGCCTCCCCATACTTATATTTGGTCCACCTTCCCCCATACCACAGGGGTTTCACCCGCTTGGCTTGCTTGATGGCAGCGCATGTCTCACAGTTATGGATCACCTGGGAGATACAGTCCATAGTTAGATCCACCCCTCGGTCTCGTGCCCACTTATAAGTGGCATCTCTGCCCTGATGGCCTGAGGCATCATGGGCCCATCGGGCTAGGAACAACTCTCCTTTGTGCTGCCAATCTAAATCTACCTGTGACACCTGTATTTTTGCAGCCTGATCTACCTGTTCATTGTTTTGGTGTTCCTCATTAGCTCGGCTCTTGGGGACATGGGCATCCACATGACGGACTTTCACAGGTAGCTTCTCTACCCGACTGGCAATGTCTCGCCATTCGTCAGCAGCCCAGATTGGTCTTCCTCTACGTTGCCAGTTGGCCTTTTTCCACCTTTCCAACCAACCCCACAGAGCATTGGCTACCATCCATGAATCAGTGTACAGGTACAGCTTTGGCCACTTCTCTCTTTCAGCAAGGTCCAGGGCCAGCTGAACAGCTTTGAGTTCAGCAAGTTGGCTTGATCCACCTTCTCCTTCTGTAGCCTCTGCGACCTGCCATGTGGGGCTCCATACAGCTGCTTTCCATTTTCGGTTTGCCCCCACAATGCGACAGGAACCATCAGTGAAGAGAGCGTAGCATGTTTCATCTTGCGGCAGTTGGTTGTACGGTGGAGCTTCCTCTGCGCGAGTCACCTGTTCCTGCTCCTCTTCATCGGTGAGACCAAAGTTTTCACCTTCGGGCCAATTTGTAATTATTTCCAAGATCCCAGGGCGATTCGGGCTTCCAATACGGGCGCGCTGCGTGATGAGGGCAATCCATTTACTCCACGTGGCATCGGTGGCGTGGTGGGTAGAGGGAACCTTTCCCTTGAACATCCACCCCAGCACCGGTAGTCGGGGTGCAAGAAGAAGTTGTGCTTCCGTGCCAATAACTTCTGAGGCAGCTTGGACGCCTTCATAGGCTGCCAGAATTTCCTTCTCTGTGGGAGTGTAGTTGGCTTCAGACCCTCTGTAGCTTCAGCTCCAGAATCCCAGTGGACGACCTCGAGTCTCACCAGGCACCTTCTGCCAAAGGCTCCAGGACAGACCGTTGCCCCCGGCTGCAGAATAGAGCACATTCTTCACTTCTGGTCCTGTCCTGACAGGGCCAAGGGCTACCGCATGAGCGATCTCTTGCTTGATCTGGGCGAAGGCTTGTTGTTGTTCAGGGCCCCAGCGGAAATCATTCTTCTTGCGTGTCACCAGGTAGAGGGGGCTCACAATCTGGCTGTACTCAGGGATGTGCATCCTCCAGAAGCCTATGGCACCTAGGAAAGCTTGTGTCTCCTTCTTGTTGGTTGGTGGGGACATCGCTGTGATTTTATTGATGACTTCGGTGGGAATCTGACGCCGTCCATCTTGCCACTTCACTCCCAGGAACTGGATCTCTTTGGCAGGCCCCTTGACTTTGCTCCTTTTGATGGCGAGACCGGCTTCCAGAAGAATCTGGATGATTTTCTCTCCTTTCTCAAACACTTCTTCTGCTGTGTCCCCCCACACAATGATGTCATCGATGTACTGCAGATGTTCTGGAGCCTCACCCTTTTCCAGTGCAGCCTGGATCAGTCCGTGGCAGATGGTGGGACTGTGTTTCCACCCCTGGGGCAGTCGGTTCCAGGTGTACTGCACGCCCCTCCAGGTGAAAGCAAACTGAGGCCTGCACTCTGCTGCCAGAGGAATGGAGAAAAATGCATTTGCAATGTCAATAGTGGCATACCACTTTGCTGCCTTGGACTCCAGCTCATACTGGAGCTCCAGCATGTCTGGCACGGCAGCGCTCAGCGGTGGAGTCACCTCGTTCAAGGCACGATAGTCCACAGTCAATCTCCAGTCTCCATCAGATCGGCGCACAGGCCAGATGGGGCTGTTGAAGGGTGAGTGGGCCTTGCTGACCACCCCTTGGCTCTCCAGCTCACGGATCAGCTTGTGGATGGGAATCACAGCATCTCGATTCGTTCGGTACTGCCGGCGATGCACTGTCGAGGTGGCAATTGGTACATGTTGTTCCTCCTCCTTCAAGAGTCCAACTGCAGAAGGGTTCTCTGACAGTCCAGGCAAGGTGTTCAATTGCCTAACGCCCTCTGCCTCAACAGCAGCTATTCCAAAAGCCCACCTGAGTCCTTTCAGGTCTTTGAAATAGCCATTCCGGAGGAAGTCTATGCCCAGAATACACGGGGCCTTTGGACCAGTCACAATGGGATGTTTCTGCCACTCCTTCCCAGTCAGGCTCACCTCGGCTTCCACCAGCGTCAACTCTTGTGATCCCCCTGTTACCCCAGCAATAGAAATGGGTTCAGCCCCAACATGTCCCGATGGCATTAAGGTACACTGCGCACCTGTATCAACTAATGCTTCATATTTTTGTGGCTCTGATGTACCAGGCCATCGAATCCACACAGTCCAAAAGACACGGTTTTCCCATGCCTCTACCTGGCTAGAGGCAGGGCCCCTCTAGCCCTGGTTATCATTCCCTTCCTGAGCATGCATTCCACCATCAAGGGAATCTGACACAACATTTTCCCTTCTGTTGTACTCAGCAGGTTGGCTACAGGAAGCTGAGGCTACCTTGGCTCTGGCAGAACCCCCTCGGCTAGCGTTGCCCTCCTTAAGCTGACGCACCCGTTCTGCCAGGACAGAGGTGGGCTTCCCATCCCACCTTTTCATGTCTTCCCCATGGTCATGCAGAAAGAACCACAACTCAGCTCGTGGGGTGTACCCTCTTTCTCTAGCTGGAGGACGTCGGGCTCCAGTGTTGGGGCCTGTGACTCTCACTGGTGCCACACTGTTTTTCCTCACCTCCTCCCTGATCTCCCTCATCTCTTCCTTCAACTCCTTAACCACAGCAGAGATCTGAGCCTGCAATGGGCCATTGATCACACTTGCATAATGCCTGAGCTTGTCAGCTACAGAGCCCACTGTCTCACGGTTGTCATCGGCATTAAACATTGCAATGTAGGTGGCATATTGGGTTGGCCCTAGACTTGCCAGGTTCCACAACATTTGCCCTGTGCATCTGACCTTGTCAGGATCACTTTCGTGCTGTCCATCCCTCCCAAAAAGCACCTCCTGTACTGCCACTTCTCTCAGCCGTTGGATCGCTTCCTCAACGGTCTTCCAGGGCAATCTACGGTAGTTCTCCTGCATTCTGTCTTTGTGAACAAACCTCTCTCTTACACTCATTAAAAGCCTCTCCCAGAGAGAAATGGGTCCCGCCTCCCTCACGAACACCTTTTCAACACCCGCGTCCAGGGCCACGGAACCCAAATTCCTGGCCTCATTACCATCCAGCTGCACGCCTGGGCCCATGCGGTCCCAAACCCGAAGTAACCAGGTTGAGAAAGCCTCGCCCTTCCGCCGCACAATGTCATCGTGCAGATTACGGATAGTGTCGTATGGCAGGGACTCGGTGATGATTATAGGCCCAGGCTCCCCTGCGGGTTGTGAAGGCCCTGGTTCCCCATCATCATCAACTGGGCGTACCGATTTGGTCTTATACTTCCTCCGCTGTACAGGGGCAACTGCTGCTGACTGTGACTGCCCTTGAGGTTCAGCTGGAACCTGGACGGTTGTAATGTCCGTGGGTTCCGCTGCTGCGCCATCTAACTCTTCCCCTGTGGGGCAAGGAGAGGGCTTCCCACCAGCTGAGGAAGTATATTCCTTCAACACCTGACGTATCTTTCCCCTCTCACTTGGAATGCAAAGTTGAACAGGCCTATCAGCAACCCCAACCACTGTACGACGTCATTGGTATTTAGAGAGTATATGAACCCTCTGAGCCCTGGTAGGGTAGGCCCAAAGAGATGGGTGAAGGGTTGAGAAAAATCTTCCCCTAGTGTCGTCTCGTCACAAAAGGTACCATTACCAAACAGACTCCAAAAACATGTACTCACGGTGTTAAAGCCCTGTAACCAAGTGACCGCCGTCCAAAGGAAATGGAAAATCCATAGATTCCTCACCTTATTGACCCATTGTGAGAACTGGATAACAGCCACTATAGCCTTAGTTATAGGACCCATGTTTAGATAGGGAGCTGCAAATGGGAAAACCGTGGCCACGAGAATGTGCCAGCCAGACCAAGGTATGCTAGACCACATGGTGTCACTTAGTGAGGTTTCTATGTTCAGCACACTAAAAATGGGTCTCCCAGAAACTGTTATTCCTTTTGCACCCTTTTTTTTTTTTTTCTCTCAATGCCCTCGAGCCCCACATTGGGCGCCAAAATCTGTCTTCGTTTGATAGACAGGTGTCTGCTTAGGAAGATGGGAACCTTCCTTAGAACAGAGAATGTGAATCCCCTTCCCTCCGAATTATTATAACTTTAGAATCAAGGGCTCTCAGGCAAAGGTATGGGAAAAGGAATAAGAGTTTTTTTACTAGTATCTATACTGAGGCAAACAATCAGTAACAAAAAACAGTAAACAAGGTAAAAAAACAGTAAACAAAACCAAAAAACTCGGTGGCAAATGTCCCTGGACTGTCAGGCACTTTCCCGGTTGGTGCAGTCACGGTCACGGCCAGCAGGAGCGCTGTTGGGCTCCTAGACCAGCCGGACAGGTGCGATGACTCCCGGGAAGCTGCAGATGGCGCTGTGCCGCGAGGTTGGATCCGTGTCGCGCATAATGGCCGACGGGCTGGAGCAGGGTGGAGCGCAGATGGACGGGGGGCGCAGCAGAGAGCCCAGAGCCGGGAGATGGAGCGGCCGGGTCAGCCCACCCGGGCCAGCCAGCAGAGGAGGCGGCAGGAAACTCCGCAGTTGGGGCAGGCAGGGTGGGGGGCGGCAGCAGGCAGGGCGCGGGGTGGTGGCAGGCGGGGGTCCCGTTCCGCTGCAGTGCAGCTGGGAGATGCACCCTCCCGGAGGGGAAGAGATGATTGGAGTCCCGTGCCCCGAGAACTCACCCACCAGGTAGAGAAAAACTAGTGCAAAGCCGGGCTTTTCTTTTCCTGCAGTCGCAGCCAAAAAAAAAAAAAACGGAGAGCCGTTCCTTCCACTGCTGTCTCCTCCGAGACTTGTGAGCGAGTCCCTGTGTCGTTATCAAGTCTTGCTATCTCTTGTTCCCGTGCCCGCCCAGCCAAAAAGTCTTTGTCTCTTTTGTGAGAGTAAAATGTCCTCTAAGTACCGATCGTTACTTGCCTAGCAACAGAATGGGAAAAATTCCACTTCCCCCCCCCAACCTCCAACAATACTGAAATAAAAAAATAGCTACAGAATTGGTATGAATCATACAGGAATATTATTTGAGAAAAATATTTCATATTTCCTTAAAATAACTTCATAAAGGATGTACTTTCTGGATATGATCCATTTTATTTCAGTATCTATAGTTAGATGAGTGGAATCTCACATACTCAAAACTTTGCTCTGCCATAAGGTCCCTGATGAGAGCTCCAGACTGCTGGGAAGACAGCAACACTCCACTTCTTTGCAATATTAAATTACATTACCTTTGTCAATCTTCTGTTTTACCTGATTGTATCAACTATTCTGGCTGTTCAGAAGAGAAAACAAAAGAAAAACAAACAAACAAACAAAACCCCCAAAATAAAAAACAACAACAAAAAAACCTTGACAAAAAAAACCCCACAAAAAACCCAAATCAAAACAAAACCAAAGAAAACCCTTTAAAAAACAACACAGACAGTAAAAAAAGCCCACAGAAGAAAAAGCCCTAAAATTAGCTAGCTCTTTGAATCAAAGCAGCAAACAGATTTGTAGGTTCCAAACAGAGAGATGCACACAGTGAAAATAATTATATCAGTACTATATAGCCACTGAAAACAAAGCTAAAAAGTGGTTTGTTTTTTTTTATAATTGATTGCTCAAATATTCTTAATGAAGGCAGAATCTTACAGGGAGTTGAATTAATAAAATAAATGCAAAAAATGAACAATAAAGTTCACCTATTCATGCTGAGTTTTTCATAAAAGGTCCACCCCCTCATGTGGATTTCAAAAGGAATTATTTAAGACTTTCTCGATGTTAAACATTGCTGACAACAATGTTATTTATTTAAGATGTTATTTAGAAATTATCTTTTGTACTGATTCCATTTTTAGACAGTACATCAAGCATTCATATTTGCTATCATTGTCGTAGCATTTATAAATGACTCTGTTTTTTTCAACTCTGTGACTAATGTAATCCTCATAGGCAATAACAGCATTCTCAAAAGCTCTGATATCCTCCATTTCCATACTCACAGAACACTACAAGTGTATGAAACCCAAGATTTATTTGTTTTCTGCTCACACTACTGTTAAGATTTCCTTAAGGAGGTTAGAATTCAGTAACCAAATTTTTTTTTCATCTAGATGTACACGAAGTATTTTTGGTGGGGGTATTTTAAAATGCTTTCCATTGAAATGAAAAATGTCAAAATATTATTTATATTTTAAAAGTTAGGTTTAGACAGCTACAGAGTGACTCCATAAAGCAGCACACTTAGTTTTTGGACTTCCTGTTGTATATTTAATGCTCTTTCTGAAAGGAAGAGTCACAGTAATCCAACCACAGATTCTTTGTCCTCAAAACCTCAAGCTTTCAGTTTTGCACTGTCATAAACAGCTCCTGAATGGAGCCTGGAACTTCACAGAAATCACAAAGAATTTAGGCATTTCTGACAACCCTTTCCTCAGAGCTGTTGTTGTCTTGCTGCAGTTTCCTATACATTGAAACTAGTGCAAACAAAAAATATAGAAGATATTTAGCAAATGTCTGTTTTCCAACTCAGCATATCCTGTGATCCAGTGATTCTGTGATCCAGACTTTATGCCAGATGTTTTTCAATGTGATAGGTAATATCTCTGACATTACAATGAAATATTGAAAACCTTACTAAGAATAAAACAATGCAAATTTAAAAATCTTCGTCTGGATCTTTAACTTTACAATGTTTCTAAGATATTTTCTTGGATTCTGAGGCTTTCTTAAACACATTTAAGCAGAAAAAAGTCCCTTATACCACTTAAGTTCTAAACTAAGATTCAGCCAACATGAATATTGACGAAAGGGAAAGGTGATGTTTCTGACAATATAGTGAACTTAGAAAAAGCGTAGAATTCAAATGTTTTGGACCCCATTGTAGAATATTTCTTTTCTTATGCCTGAAGAAACACAACAATTATGCTTAATGATCTGAAGTCGCATTACACTATCTACACAGAAAATGTTTATGCAGTGTAAATGAAGGGCAGAAAAGCAAAACCTCTAAGAATTGTTTCTTCTAGTATTCATGTGTAAATAGTACTAACCTGATTTTGAATTTTCTTTTAATTTAACAAGCCAGGAAAAGTCATTAAATTTGACCTGGTTATGCCAAATTTATACAAATAAAGAATTTACTATGTGGAAGCATTGTCTCTTGCTCTCTGTCATGTAGAAATTAAGGGCCATTTCAAAACTGATATCAAAGTATTATTTAGAGTTTCCTTCACCTATAGCACAAATCCATTATAAACCATTGAAGCAAATTAACTAGACCTCAATGGAGATAAACAAAAATGCAAGGATTTTCTCAAAGTATCATTCAAGTTTGAATCATTCCCTGCTGCAGATTATTCATTAGGATATTTTGAAGAATGGTGAACTTGAATTCAGTAAGAATATTTAATATACCCTTTCAACACAGGTTTTTAGCTTTGAATACTGTATGCACAGCCTCACCTTTTCCATAAATTGATCTTGCTAACCATTTTAAAATGGTAATAAAATATACCATGAAAGTTCAAAGTTCGTAAGACAAAAAAAAAGAAGCCCTTCTCTTTTGTCTTTTCAATTCATGAACAGAGTCAATTGCTCAAGCAATGGTGTTTCCAACCTGGTCTCTTTTTCTTCTCTTCCTTTCATTTTTTTCACTTTGGAGTTACTGTTTTTGAACATGAGCCCTGAGAATTTGTATATAATAACTGACGTTTGTTCTGAATTTCTTCAATGGAGAAAACTGAAATATTTACACCCACCATTATCTGAAGACTTCTGGGACAAATGAGCAATGCTACACAGAAGTAGCCACAGTGTGAAATATTTCCAAATTCTTCTATTAATAAGTGCACTTTGCTATGACATTGGTATATGCAATACATATTTCTAAGTAAATTTAACTCCAATTTTTTTTATGTTTCTTTTAGACCAAGGTGTAAAATTCATCACAAGACTATTTATTAGAAGCTCTGAGTGAAAAACTCTGGCTTTATGTGAGTGGATATGTTTGAAGTTTCAGAAGGCATTACAATTTCTATTTTATGGATGGAACTGCCATTCAAGGACATGAAACTGTGGTGCAAAACAGACAGAAAAAATTTGGGGTTCTTTAAGATCAGGAGTTTTGGAGGGGGAAAAAAATATATGCACAATTCCTTTCAAATATGTAATTTATTTCAAAATAAACTATGTTTGCAAAAAAAAAAAAAAATCTCCCAAGTACTGGAAATTACAGTAAACTGTATAGGATTGCTCTAAACTACAGAAATTTTACTTTACTTAAGAGAAGACTTGACCAACTAATTTAAGTTGTCTGCCTTGAAGATGAGATTTCAATATTTTTAATGATGAATTTTACAGATTTTTCCCTTTTGGGACTGGAGAAATATCTCCCAACCCTACACAAGTCAAGGCTACAGTACCAGTAAATTTGACTAAAACAATATGCCAGAAATTTAAATACAACATATGGTAGATATGACTAACATGTTTAAATGTTCCTATCAATCATTAAAAAGTAACCACTATTTTTTTCAGTGTCTTGTCAACAGAAATATTGGGTAAAAGATTCTAATGTGACAGGTACATAGTCAATAAATTTTGTATTCTTAAAATAATTTTACATCTGAAAGTGATTCATAGCTTTTTTGCTTTTTTTTCCCCTGCTTTATGTAAACCACAGTAATCACCTTCATGTCCATTGTTGAGTGCAAGTAGCATGCCTTACTCTTCAATCTAAAATTTCAGATAGGCAACCTCCAGCAACAGTCACAGGATTTCTTTCCTGAATCCTTTTCCAGTCAGACTTAGTCAGGTCTTAGATATCTGGGAATGTGTAGGCTATACATGAAGCAAAGCTCCAAAGTTTAGATTTAGATCAAGTTCTAAATCAATCTGCTCATATTTCTAGGGTTTTTTTCTAAGATCATTTGATGGAGAAAGCAATGTGGTTTCAATGGAAATGTAGAATTCTAGGCAAGCTAGAAAGGTGTGTTTGACTGCTTTCCATAAGATGATATTACAAGGATGTGATATTAATGTAAGGAATTGGTGTTTCTTTTTCCTATCTGAAACAAAAAGAGGTGTAGAAAAATTTGTGGCTTCCCCCAGTATGGAGCCTGCAAATTTAACTCTAGCAAATTCATTTTTAAAGCAGGAATGTAAAAAAAATCACCTCAGACACGAAGTTGATACTCATGTGGATTGGAGTCAAGGTGTTTAACAGCTCTGAAAATCCGGATATGAGGTGGTTAAAAGCCCATCAGTAAGACAGCCCTGCTACTAATGCTACAAACAGCATCTCTTTGACAAGTATCCTCCTTTTGATCTTGCACTGACCATGAATTTCCTAAAGCAATAACTAGATACAGCCTTCTTTTCTAGCGCTATTCTTCCTGTGAAGAGTTATAACACAGCATGAGCCCTTGGAGTCAGAATCTACCACTGCTTAGTGCAGCACTGTTCTGGAACAGCTCCTGCTGTTCTTCAAACCGGATTTTGGAGACACTTCCCAAAAGATATGATAAAGAAATATTATATAAACAAGCAAGAAACATGCAAGACATGCAAGAAAATATTCATCTACTTCAAATCTGTTCTTAAACTATGCTTACTCTCAGTTTATGAATATACAGCATTAGTATTTTTTATTTTTTGTTACCATTTATGCTATTTTCCTTGTCCACACATACTATTTTTTTTTTTTTTTAAATTAATAGTTTGTTCATTTGCAGGAAAAAGAACTTTTTTCTAGTAAGGTTGCAACATAGGTAACTGCTGTTAATTCAGGACTGGAACTCATTTGTGCCTTGAGAGGCTGATAGACGTGAATACTCTCAGCAGTGCTTGCTACCATGTAAATTGAAATTTCCTGTGTATGATCACAATTGCCCTGTACATCATGAAGATATTTTCAGTTCCCTTCTGAAGACAGCTGGTATACAAAATCTTTTCAGTTGGCATCTAGTAGAGCTGTTACTCTAGCTGTTTGTAAGAGCTACGAGTCACCTATTTTTAGAAGGGGTGGCAGTATTTAACCTTCCTCTAATTGTCTGTGGATCCTGACAACCACAGTATTTGTATGTCTGCCCTAAGAAGTTATTTATACACAAAAGTATAGATCCCCTGGCAACTATTAAGTTTTAATAAATCACTTTGTTCTAAATCTTTTCTTTTTAAGTTTTTACTATAGCACAATTTGTGTTGCAAAAAGATTTTTTAAAAAACTAAATGCTCCCAAAAAATTAAAAAAACCTCCAAAACAAAAATCCACAAATCCCCAAAAGACCAACAATGAAATAAGCCACAACAAGCACCAAACAATAACTAGGGGAAATAGTGCATTAAGGAAGAACTTTTGGTGGATTTCCATTCTTTGTCTATCTGTTATGCTATCTATCAAGAAAATTGCTTTCCTAAAGTTATTTGCTTTCTAGCTTTCATTTCCTATAAACGCCATTAAAGAAAGATAAATAATTTGTCTAAATAAAGAGTCCCCATTCTATACTCTACAGGAATAGGAAGCCATAAGCCATTTCAGGAATTACAAGAAAAGATCAGAGCATTTTCTTGGAAACTCAGTCATAAAGAAGTAGTCTTAATAAGAGTCACACATAAATTACTGCAGAATTATGCCAATGCTAAAATGTATTTGTAAAAGTGCATGCAATAAGAACTGCATATCTAATGATATAAATGCTACTGCATACAAGCTCTCTGCTTATGACAATATATTTATTGCTCTGCTGAAGAAAGCTAAGTGTTCTGGGCATTGATCACTGCAGAACTTCATTGTCTTGAACAGCTTTCTTTTAAAAACAGTTTTGCTTCTTTAAAAGTAAGCATTAATGACAAATGCTAAATGCATGAAGAGTCAATAACTGAGTAAGACAGCATTGCAGACTTGAGTGAAATGCTGGTGTCGTTTCTGACTTACCATTGCAAAGTATTAGGAAATATCCCTTCACGACTGTAGCTGAAGAGTGTTGTGAAAAGATTTTTATGGCAAAGCTGAGCCCACCTGGGAAAAACGTGGTCTCACTTGGGGAAAAAAATGGTATTGAACATAATATTGGGTTTAACATCACTCTGTCAGAATGTGTATCTTTATAAAGAATGGTTTGGGTTGGAAGGGACTTTAAAGATCATCTAGTTCCATATCACAGGAGCTACTAATGGTCTTCAGTATTGGTGTAAAATGATTAGAACTTGGTGGAATGTCTGTTTGGAATTGTATTTCTATTACTTACAAGCAATAAGAAAAGTCATTTAATGATGAGTTGCATGCATTCCTTGTTGCATCATAAATCTCATAATATTCCTCTCTGTCTCACTCTTTTTTTTTTAATGTCTCTGTTGTTTTACACCTATGTCAGTGACTTTGAACAATTCCCAGAAGAGGAGGCATGACCAATTTTCAGATGAAATGAACAAAATACAGATCTATGGCCAGAAGAGATTTAGTCAATGTAGTCACTGGTGCCTTCTTGGCTGTTCAACTGACCATGTAGCAGGGACTGGACATGTATGTTAGCAAGTGGATATACTCCTAATAATGTGCTCTCGCATGAGTCAAATAATTCCATATCTTCGTTCTAGCCCCAGCTCAGAATTAGCTTCATCTCCACAGCCTACACTATGGGAGCTTACACTCCTATTTAAATATGTTGACACTGATATATATGTTTCTCAGTCTTGAAGTAAGTCCCACTTCAACAATAAAATAGAATTTAAGCCTGATCTCCTATTTTTCCCCTTAACATTATCTATTCTGTGATAATTTATAGTATTATAGGTATGCTAAGTTCTTTCTGATGAATACTCAAAATTCAATGAACTCCTTTAACAGTCCATAAAAAAGACTGGCATAAATTTTCAACTTTTTATATTTTGATTTTTTGTCTGCCAGCTTCGGTACTAGTATTTTTAATGGTCTAGATGAAATATAGAGAATCATGAAGAAGTTCATCCTATCCACATGAATAATTATATTTGGAGCTTCAGTATTGCAACAAATTATCAGAAATAATAAAATGATTCTCCAAAATCATTCTCCCTCCTTTTGTTACCAGTTTATTTCCCACTCAGGGTTGTAGAGTTCCCTCAGTACAAATAAAGTCCTTCCCACTGGAGAGAATTTATGAACTTTGGTAACTTGTGCAAGCATAAATAATCTTCCTTTAAGTCCAAAATTACTAACTCTAATTTCAGTCTTTCTGCAGTATGTTATGCTAGGTTGAAAATATAAGAAAACTAAAATATTCACCTCCAAAAGTTTTTTTGAAAAAGTATGACTAATCAGAAAGATTTAATGTCACTTGAAATGAAGAATGATCTTAAATGTTGTTTTTTGTTTTCACACTATAATGAGAATAAAAAATTTGCTTGAAGTGCTGCTCTTGCATATAATCAACTCTGTTCTTTCACAACTGTGTTAGTAATTTCTTTAATCAGAATCAATCACAAAGTTCCATGCTTAGAAGTAGACATAAACATCCTGTTTTTCACATGTGTTGGAATTCCTGAGTTCAGTGAATGTCATGGGTAGCACCTCTATGAGTCAGGCCATGAAACACATACTTAAGCACCTAATGAAAGGTGACCTTACTATCATGGGAGGCTGAGAACCCATATTGAAGCTAATGAAGCAGCAGTACTTACTACATCTGAAAATTAGATTAAATTTAGCTGCATAACTTTAAACTTAAAAGTAAACCAATTTCTGATTAACATGGAGGGGATTTTCATCTTCTTGCCCTGTCATTACCCTCCTAACTGTCATCCGTCTGTTTTTTTCTTCTGGATGTGGATCACAAGGGAGGGTGTATGCATCTGTGTGTGTCTGTGTAGATGAGTGGATTTTGGTTGTTTGGGTTTTTTTGTCATTTAAACTTTTCCAGGCTTCACAATTTTGTGATAGCTTGTCTTTTAACAATATTTAGTCTTGAGTAATTCAGAAAGACAAGCATATTCCTGCTTCCCTCGAACGACCTGGCAATAGACTTAAAGTGAAAGTTAGAAAAGGAGAGTACACATCCCCTCTGGTGAGTGTCTAGTCAAACCCTCTGTTCAAATCAGTCATCCAGAGTAGATTACTTGAAACTCAGGTTTTAGGAGTCTGCAAGGATGGAGGATCCACAATCATCCTGAGCAAACTCTTCCATTGTTCAATCTCCCTCAAAGGATTTTTTTTTCTGCTTAAGTTTAAATGGAATTTCCTGGATTTCAGTTTGCGCCAACTGCCTCTTATTGTGTCACTAGATATTTAATGTAAGTGTGCTTAAAGATCTGTAAATCAAGGGTTCCATGGAGTATGTCACACAAAGGATCAAACAATATAAGCAGGTAAAGAAACTCCTGGAAATATTTCTTAAGCAAATGCTTCCAGACAGCCCATACAAAGGAAGGAAGGTACATTTATTTTGGGCTGCTGCTGTGCCTTGCATAAATGAAGTCTCATACTGTTCGGCAGTGTGCAAGTTTAAAAAAAATTTTTGATCCTTACTTATTAATGTATACTTCTTTTCCCTTTGATCCTTTCCTATGTGATGATCTTAAGAAATTGTATTTAAAACTCCATAGTTGTCAAAAAAGCAGTGTCTTACCTAAATCTGCAGCTAGATCTTCTCCTTCATGCACTATAGATTGCTCAATGCTCTCCGGGTGGAGCGTTCCATAAACATCTAACAGACTTCTGCAGAAATCTTTTTGTTCTGTTATATTCACAGTTTGTATTTTAGTATACTGGGACACTGTCAAGCACCTGGTGTGTTGGAATCTAAAGACTATTTTCACATGAGATAAAAACTAGCTCTGAGTCCATGCTGTTATTCAATCTTAAGAAAATCCATTTTGAGGGAAAAACATTTTTGTTTCCCTATAGCTGTGAAGTTCCCATTTGAAGCTCAAAAAAAGAAAAAAAAAGCAAGGATTTCATATTTATTGTTCCTTGTTCCCCACTTGAACATCAAAGAGACCTTCAAATTCTACTTCATCTTTTACAATTAAGAGTTTACTATAAAATCATGGCTTACTAGCAAAATGGTGAAGAAAAATCTATTTATACGGAGCCTGGTAATGAAACTTAATGTTAAAATGGATGTAATGGTTTAAATGTAAATACATTATAAAAGGATGGAATACAGCAAAGTATTAGTACATAATGACCATAGAGAAACTAAATTATTTGTATGGTGATCCTGTGAAGTTTTGATTTTGGATGGCACCTCTCACAGGAGTTTGGTCAAAGAGCCTCTCTAGACAGTCTCTAGGAGTGATTTGTGCAAGAATACACAACTTGATTAAATATGCTAATTATGGATATTAGGATTTTGTTGTCTTCTATAATGCAGAAGAAATAAATTTCTGTTTGCTCTATTCTAAAGTCTTGGAGGCAGAGCTCCTAAGGCACTGCTGGAGAGTCAGGAAAAAGACAAAAAACCAACAAAACCACAAGCAACAATTTTTAAAAAATCCCTGCAAAAGCAACACCAAAGCAACAAAAAACCCCAAAATAAACAAAGCCCAAACCACTTGTCTTCAAATTCTTAAACGTACTCCACTGCTGCAGCCCTTCACACTACTGAAATCTTGCCACATAATCCAATAGATTCCAATTCTCATATCTGTGAATCACATATTTAAGAATTATCATTACAATCCACATTTGTTACACAATGTTCATAATTTTCACAAACTTCACTCACATTAAAAAAACCTAATCTCCCACACCCGAATCACAATAACATTATGACAACACCAACTGAAAGTGGAAAATTTAAGCACAATCCACTCCTTATTTCTTCACCACAATTACAAGAACCAAAATTCCCCATCATCATTCCACTGTTCACTCTCCAGTTGTGTCCAGTCCATGTTTTGCCCATTGGCCCTCCCAATTACTATCCTTATCTCAAGCTCTTCATGCTCTGCATTGTGCACCAGAAAGAGCCATGGTGTGATGACCTTGGTTAGACACCAGGTACCTATGGAGCTGCTCTATCACTTCACCTCTTCAGCAGAAGTTGGGAGCAGAATATAAGGTGAAAAAAAGTCGTGGGTCAAGGTAAAGGCAGCTTAATAATGCAAAAGCAAAGGCTGTGGACAGTCTCGATGTTGACTGTAAAAGTAAATAAAGCTCTGTAGCAATCCTTTTCTATGGAGTACTGGAATTATAGTTTCAATTTAAATGTGGGCACAACTTCTGCAATGCAGGTCCTTTGATTCCTTAGGCTGAAGGAACTATAAAGTTAAAGGGTACAAGAGCATCTTAACCAAATATGTTTCTTCGGTCTATTTTATACTCAAAGAAAATACACATCTCTTGACCTTGTTCATGTAGACTTGAGAAAGTTCCCTGAGAACATATTTCTCTGAATGTACAATTACCTATTTTCAACTGCAGAGAATAATGAGTCCCATTTTAGATTATGCAAGTCTAAATTGCAAGGGGCATTAAAAGGTCATATCCTGTCCCTCAAGATAAGATAATTAACAATGTTCCGTACTTGTGGTACAGTCTAAGAAGCATGTAATGCCTCTGTATTGTGATTCTGCATTTGAGCATTTGCAAGGCAGTTTCCATATTGACCCACACGGCTTTTTCCAGTGTTGAGTACATTGAAAACAGTGTGATTTGTCTGATATCACAGCAGTTCAAGTTTTTTGATCATATCTGGTTCAAGAATTTATTTTTTTTTTCTGGTGCAAAAGTCTGGCATCACTCACAAGCAACTGCATTTTCACCCTCTTCCAACACTGGGACAGGTTTACCGAAGATATTGTGGAGTCGACATATTCAAAAGAAGTCTGGGCAACCCGCTGTAGCTCACTCTGCACGGTCGGGGGGGTGGACTAAAAGATCTCCACAGGTCCATTACAACATCAAACTTTCAGTGATACTGTGGTTCTCCACTACTATTGCATTCCACTTCTATTTGCTCAGTCAGTCAAGGTTATTGAGAATATGGAGGGCATTTCCATCTGCCCTGTTCTGGGGTTTTCCATGGGCTGAAATGTGAGTATTTGCATGAATATCAGACATGGTCTTCCACAGGCTGGAAGACAGCCTCATCACCACAGATATCTCCACAGGGTACCAGAGAATCTCTGCTCCTGCACCTGAAGCACCTCCTCCTTTTCTTCTTCATAGACCCTGAGATCTGCAGGGCTGTTTTTCATACTTTTTCTTACTCTTTTCTCAGCGCCTGCACAACATTCTTTATAATTTCTTAAAGACATTTTCACAGAGGAGCATCCCTGATGGGTTTAACTTTGGTCAGGAGGGGTCTAGTCTGGGGCCACCTGAAGGTGTCTGTGTGGGGCACAGGGCAGCCCCTGGTCTCTTTTCACAGAAGCCACCCCTGCAGACTCCTGGCTACCAAGACCTTGCCACACAAATCCAATAAAAGGGAATTGTTTTAAACCTACATATACTCTTTACTGTAAAAGCAGGGAGCTTATTTACCTGGACATCACAAACAGTATCCTGGTTTCTGGCATGTTTTGGGATACATTTAAGAACGTGTAATGATGTTTTTCCCATCTAAATTCAGCTGCTGCTATCAGAATATGTGTACAGTCTTTATGCCTAGGGTCAGATAGATTTTACTCTTTTTGTTATTTAACCTCTAGTTTATGTGCTAAGTAAAAAAAAAATTCTGCTGGATGACATTTGACCTTCAATTGTCTCTTTTCTTTGTTGTGGAGCCTGGGGTAACAGGACATTTATGCTTTTGTGCAAAGCCTATCTGTTTCTCCAGTTTTGCTTTCATTGTGATGTCACCTTATTATTCTTTACCTTCAAGTCCTATGTGTTTTTGTTTTTTTTTTTTTTTTTTATTTGTTCCTAAACAATTAGGCTCAATGCAGGTTTGTTTCTTTTTTGGTTGATCCGGGTATTGTTTTAAGTTTATACCTTGAAAGAATTTTTGCACAATACAAGTGTTTGGAAAGGATACAACACAAAGATGTAGATTTTTTCATATAGGAAGGTTTTACCATATTTGAAATACAACCATTAAAAAAAACCAACTATATATAAAGATCTATATACTGCTACACCAAGAAGGTGATAGAACAAATAATTTTGGCAATCATTTCCAAACATACTAAAGTCAAGAAGGTGATTAGGAGTAGTTGGCCTGGATTTATAAAAGACAAATTATGTTCAACCAACCTGACAGTCTCCTATAATGAAATGACCACTTCAGTGGAGATCAATGCCTTTAGGTATACTTCTATAACATTTTCACAGCCAAAATTATAGAGTACAAACCTGATAAATGGACAGTAAAGAATTGGCAGTATGCTGGGCATCTAAGGGTAGAAAGCTGTTGATTCTAAGAGTTGTGATCAAACGCAAGGTCCAGCTGGAGTCCAGTTACAAATGCTTTGTCCCAGGGGTCGAGATATTGTAGCCAGCAGTGTCTGACACCTTCACTGATCACCCAGATGATGGGGCAGACTGCACCCTCAGCATGTTTGCAGATGATGCAGAAGCACGAGGAGTGTCTGATCTATCAGAGCAGCATGCTGACATTCACTGGAACCTCTGGAGGTTAGACACAGGAATCTCATTAAGTTCAACAAAGGGAAATGCATCAGAGGAAGAGCAATTCCAAACACCAGGACAGGCTGGGGTCTATCAGCTGAAAAGCAGCTTGGCAGGGGAGGACCTGGGAGTCAAGGCTGCCAGCAAACCCACCACGAGCCAGCAATGTGCCCTTGCAGGAAAAAAGGGTCACAGCCTTCAGAGCTGCATCAGGCAGAGTGTTGCCAGCAGGCTGACGGAGATGAACTTCCCGCCCTGGTACTTTAGTCAGCCCTGGTGAGAAACATCTGCAGTGAGAAACATCTGCACTGCTGCATCCGGTGCTGGATGTGATTCTGTGATTCAGTAAAGCACAGAATTCTGTGATTCTGCTCCTTACTGAAGTAAGTCTTGCACAACACCGAAAAGATGACTCCGATCTTGAAAGACCTAACACAAAAAGAGAGGCTGAGAGGGCTGGGAGTGTTCAGCCTGGAGAACAGAAGGCTCAGGGGGATCTTAATGTGTTCAAATACTTGATGGTGGGGAGTAAAGAAGGCAGAATCAGCCATGTTTCATGACGCACAGTGACAAGACCAGAGGTAATGGGCATAAACCAAAACACAGGAAATTGCATTTAAACATGAGGAAAAACTTTTTTTCATAAGAGGGTGTCTGAGTACAGGAGCACGTTTCCCAGAGGGGCTTGGTGTCTCCATCTTGGGAGACAATGAACACCTGACTGGACATGACCCCAAGCAACCTGCTGTAGATGCCCCTGATTGACCAGGGTGGTTATACTAGACAGTCTTCAGAGGCACCTGACAGCCTCAGCCACCCTGTGATTTTGTACACAAGTATTTCTAGTTGTCTAATAGTTAAGGTATTGAGAACGCTCTGATTGGGAGGCATTTCCTGTTCACTTTAAGAAGCCATAGTTTCCAATGTCTTTAATACAGTAGGACTGTTTTCTTTATACTACTGCAAACCAGCTTGCCTTACAGACCAGTGATTTACATGGAAGACTCACTTATACACCAGTATTATGTCATAACTTCTTTGATTTTGTGTTAGCAAAAATGCCCAAAGAGCATTATCTTTTCACTTAAGTTGCATGTAAGACTTCATACTCTGAAAGAAGTTGCTGGAATGGAAGAACCACTCATAAGCAAATAAGATGGAAGACAAAAATATAAATAATAATTATCAGAGCCAAGGACAGACTTAGCTAGGAAAAAAAATCATCTTTGAAACTGATTTAGGTTCACTCTCTTGTGCAGCTTCCCACTTAGCAAACTAACTAAGCCACAGGTCACAGCTGATGTCAGTATTTCTTCTACAAGGATCCAATATTTTTATTTTTATTCTTCTCAGCTCCTTGTTATTAATAATTTCACCCAACTACTTCAGGCCTAATATCTTCATCCTAATGCAGCAGATGTTGTTGATTCTCAGTCATCTTTCAAGTTTAGCTACTTGTACAACTCATTTGCACAGAAGCAGCAAATTAGTAATGCTCCACTACAGTAGTTTATTGGAGTTTAATGTACTAGTTCCTCTACATTGGCTTAGTGAAAATATTTCAGATAATATTTAGCAATAGCTTTAGTTTTGCAAGTATCAGTCACTTTGCATCTGTTGTACTGTTCTGTGCGGTGTTTCAATAGAAATGATTTACTGAAGTTCCATAATGTTCTATTCAAAATCTACTGAAGTGACATTAATTTCTTCTTCTTCTTTTTTTAACTATGAAAAGCAAAGTGCTAGAGAGCAGCAGCAGTTGGGTTTATTCTTACAAACTGATAGAATTTCTGCTGATTAGTACTGCACTAGAGCTCACAAGGGATGTTGTGATGCCTAATAGCTAGAGAAGGACTGTGAATCAAAATCAAATATACAGATTTAAACTGCTGAATATTCAGATAGCATTCTGTCTTGTCCTGCTTTTCGCATCCAAATAATTCAAATAATGAGGTATAACTTTGTCTTCACTTATGCTGAAATTAATCCATGACATCTTGATTACAATCATGAACTGATCACCAATTTTCCTTCAAAGTCATTTTTCCATGTCTATTTCTTTGAAAACATGATAAGCTTTTGCAGTCATGCTTGCTGTCAGTGTTGCTTGTTAGGAAATATATCAAGGGCTGGATTAATCAGATGTAATATTAGAAATCTATCACAGAAACATCTTTATCTATGGTTTTCCCTCTAGGCTCTCTTTATAATCAATGGGAAAAGAGCAGCATTTTTCAGTGTATGACTCATCTGACCTATTTTAGCTGTCTATTTTAGGTCGAGATGAATCATGATCTAGAAGCGCTTATTTCTCATCACTGACCAAACTAGAAATCGAGATGTGGATGGGATCAAATGAATCCTTCCAATGTGTTTGATTTAATTTTACCTGAGATTACTTCACTGCATAAAGGCAGGACAGTACAGAAGTACAGATCAAAACATTTTTTACCTAAATGGGGAAGATAGTTCACACCGGTCATATAACCCCATGAACAAAGTCTGTATAGAAACCTGAAATTCCAGTTGAATGCTCAGGATGTACCAAAGTTCTGCATTTCACAGCTTTATTGTATTAAAAAAATGCTTAACATCTTGAATTTTAGGATGGTGGATTGTTGTAGACTTAAGGAAAGTTATGACTTTGATTTTCTAACCACGAAGACTAGACTAAGAGGGTAAAATCTTTCTACACTTTCAGGAAGATGCTATAAGCAGTGGATATTATCACATTGCCTGATTCAGAGCAAGTTATCAGAAGAGAGAACATGGAGTTTTACTCAGGATGAGAAACAGACTGAAAATAACATCAGAGAAATGCTGTAAAGAAATATTATATCTTTAAAAAATATCTTAATTAAAATATTTTGAAGCCTAATAATTTTTTTCACAGTTTTTTTCTGTTCTATGTCTTTGAAAAACATGAAGCTCCTTTTCATTTGTACACCATCTTAATAATTTTTTTCATAGCTTTCTTTCTGCTCTATGTCTTTGGAAAACATGCAGCTCCTTTTTATTTGTACACCCTCTTTCCCTCATAATATGTTTTTCCTTGTTAGTGATGTGTTTGGGTATAAGAGAAGACACACTTGTCCTTCTACAAGATACAAAGAGTTTAAAAACCAAACTCCTATCTTTTTATGTATAATTGAACTAGAATTTATTTTGCTTTCTTTTTCTATACTTTTCTTTGACAGCTTAACTGGCTGCCTGAAATAGTCTAGCTACCTCCAAACTAGTAATCCAATGTTTAGCAATTCAAATATCTTTGAGTTCCTGGTATTTACAAAAATAGGTGTGTCTGCTTATCTGCCACATTTGTCCACATGCACACATATAGCTGAACTATCCCAAACAGGACTCTAGGAGTAATATTTTATTTTATTTGTTTTTCTGGTGAATCTGAACTCACCACAAATAATTCAATAAAAAACATTTGTAAGTCAAACTAATCTACTTTGAAATAAAATAGAAAAATGTGAGATGTGTTAAGAAGTAGAAGAAATTTTTGCTATTCAGGGCACTTTATCAGGATTACGAGACATATTCAGTTCCTTTTCAGAAGAAACAGCATTTTTAAGAAGTGTCTTAACTGTTGCAGCAGGGCTATAATGACAAAGGTGATCCTTTTCCATTGCTATAGACACTGATCCACCTTAGTCCCAAAAATCTGCTTAAATAATGAAATATTGATGAACAGGTTGAAATACCATCAAAAGGAATATAACTGTATAAAATCTTAAAGGACAAGAATGCAATTTAGATTAAAAACATATTCTCAATGTCTGTGTTGTAGGAAGGCGACCATTCTTGTAAAGGGGAAAAAGAAAAAAAGATTATCACAACTAATAGAACTAAAGATAATCCCAATTCTAGTAGTTAGAGCAGTCATCTGGGAAATTAAATGTTTGTGATCTATTTCCCTACATATGGATATTTTCCCAATGAATTTAAGAAAAGTAAAGTGCTTGGATAAGCATCTCAGAAGATTAAACCAGGCTGTGTGTGCTTTTCCTCACTAAACTCTCTTTCAAGTCTTGATCTTCATTTCAGGGTGGTAACTTATGAAAGTGTGGCCTTGAATTTAAGGTAAAAGTAAAAATTATCACAAGGACTTGAATAGATAATGAAACTTTACTTTTTTTGTGAGAGACAATTTCCCTTCTTAGTCTACCTTGTACGGTAGAAAATCCTTCTAAATTATATTAAACATTTTCTCTGTAATAAAATCTCACTCTTAATCCACCTATAATACATTGTACCTTTTTGTAATTGTTTTATGTAAGCTCTTTTTCTGGGATTCATTGGTTTTGGGGTTTTTTTTGTCTTTTTACAGGTCTGTTTTCCTCACACTCCTTTGATTTTTCCTGAGAAACAGACTGTTTCAGCCTTACTGCATTCAAAAATTCATCTGTCTTTCACATTGAGTTCAATTCTCTGGTCACTTTTAGTTCACTCTACGTGGCTTCATCATTAAGATTGTATCCAAGAGTGTGTGAAATTTGGATTATTTTATTTCAGTAGTTCCTACTCTCAGCACTTTTGTGTATTTTGAGTTAGATATTACACATAGAATTGAAAAAAAACCTGTTAATACAGGTTGTAATTTCCTTACCATGTTCCAGATGAATTTCAGGATGAAGGAGACCAGAGAGAACTGGATCTTTTGGAGAGATGTTCTAGTAATGTTTTCTCAGTGTCACAGATGAAGTCACGCACTTCACTCCTAAGAGAGATGCAACAATATACTTCATTGTTATAATAAAACTCAGTAGTAAATGCAATGGGGATATAATGAGATTTGATGGCAAGGTACACAAGTATTTACTGCACAGAGGACAAGGTCAGTCAAAATTGTGAAAGAGCCATGAGGTTCAGAAAGGCCCCCCTTGCACCCTAAACTCCTTCTCAGAGAAGAGCCTAGGTGCAGCTGGATTCACTCTGAGTCCTAGACTTGCAATGTTTTTTGTGCAAAGGATGATATATGCACAATCCTTTACATCACTTAGCTAAGATTTCAAAAATTTCACCTTGCTTATTCCAAACTTACTGAGTATCTGATGCAATAAGGAATCTATCACGCTGAGGGAATAACCTTGAGAGCTGTCCCTCCTCCAGGGGAGACGCTGGCATGCAGCCTGCAACCATGCAGGAGAGTTAAACAGGCCCTGGGCCCTTACTATTTATGGAGAAAGATGATTGACTTATATTTGCATACAAGCCATAATTTATTTGGCACATGCTCACATTAGCCCTTGGCTATTGTGTTTTCTGTCTGCCCCAATTCCACTTCCAGAGGGATGCAGCAATCATGACCAGTCACATCCATTAGGATTGCCACTGGGAATTGCTACTTTGGCAGGGGTATAAGAAACAAAAATCTGGTTGGCGGGCAGGGACCACAGCATCACACTCAACAGGTGCAGAGTGTGGGGTACGAAGTCTTTCCAGACTCTGAAGCTGCACCAAAGGTGAGAACAGGTCTTGCAAAGTAAGAATTGTTGAAGTCTATTGAATAGTTTCTGTAATCCTTTGATTTACACAATCTACTGTCACAGCACAACTGCTGAAGAAAAAGCAAAATTCATCTTGCAAGGTATTTAAAACAATGAAGAAAGCATTATTTTTACTAGGTTTCTGCACTTATAAATGAAAAACTATGTTTGTGTTACAAGGGGGGAAAAGATCTCAATTTCTTCAGCTCTAAAAGGCAAGTATTAAAATTAAAGTATGGAAAACAATAGTATTTTTTCTACTAAAATAAATCTAAAGCAAATCTTTAGTTAAATATGAAAACTTTTTTTTTTCTGTAATACTCAACCCCCCTAATTTTCTCATGTAAGGCAGATGTATTTTGTTATATCATTGATGTCTTTATAAAATTCTCAACAGGAACAAAAAACCCCAAGAACAAATAAACAACCAAACCCCAAGCCAGAAAGAAATAGTTTTCCTAAAAATTTGCATCTTTCTCATGGGATAAAAGCAGAAGAAAAGTGTAGAAATGGAAGAGAAATAGGTGTATTGGTTCCTCTTCTCAGCCTTGAGCCTGAAAGCAGACATCATCATATCTTGATGAATCTCATTTTGAGCTACTGTGATTTTTGTTCTGTTTTTGTCTTGAAATTCTCTCTCAGTTTTGGTGAAAGGGTTATATAAAGGCTTTCTTTGTCTTCTCCCTTTCTGGAGCTAGACAGACTGTCTCAGTCTTCCCCCAAAGACTCAATACATTACACTTTATGTAGATTTAAACATTCTTAAAAATGAGCTGAAAGTTTTTTGCTTTTCCATTTTTATTCCAGGTATTTTTCTCTCCAAACTCCTCAAAATCACCCACAGAAGCACAAAAGGAACCCAGAGAATAGTAGATTTGTATAAAATATCATTTTTCATGGCCTGTAAGTATCAATTTTGGAACCAAGAATAATTGATAAATAATTTTATTTTAATGTGTTGCTAGATTCTAAGTGGAAACTATTTTCATGTGCTTCTTGAAATGAATCTTTTCAATGTTTACAGTGAAGGGAGTTTAAGAACAGCAAGGCTATTTCTTTTCAGAACTCTGTAACCATGTATCAAGTAACACAGGAATGTAAATGAAAGGCAAATTAAAGACTAATTTCCTGATTTTTAAATTTAACTAGGAAACTGCTTCAGCAAGAAAGAGCTGGAGCTGCATTAATAAAATATGAAGGAGGAATGTGAGAAGGAAATATTCAAACATTTTTCCTGATATATGCTTGAAAAATAAGTGATTTTAATGATCTTACAGTCTTACAGTCATTCTGGCTGCATGTTGCTACAGAAGAATATACAGCAAAATTTAGAGGTAAACTCCAATTTTGAGTGTATTGAGTAGCCTCAAAGATACGATATATCTCAGTTCATTGTCATTGTTTCAAGTCTTCACCGGCAAATCTCACATGGACTGAGAACTCCACTGTTAATGTAGGTGGATGTCTATTACTGTATGAGAAAGGGGGGTTCTACACAAATACATACTCTCCTAATAAAACTTAAAATATGAAAAGCAGTGAGAAAGGAAGAAGGGATTTTTGCTAAATTTAACCAATCCATTCCTAATTAGTTGTGATATTACAATGTATTATACTTCTGGACTAATTAACCTACACATAATGTTCCAGGAGGGGAAAAAAAGAAAAGAAAAAGGAGAGTGGTTAATATGACATCTATGCATTTACTGATCTCAGAATAAGATGCAGAAGGTTTTACAAGATTCCTCGGAACAACATTCATCAAAGGCAATTAAGAATGAACATGTCATTGCTGGCTCAGATAGTCCATAGTAGCATATTACCTGGTGCTTGGGAAGGGAATAAGAAGGGAGAACCTCTGTTTGTTTAACATTCTCATATTTTTTGCTAGGATATGTGTTAGGTGATACTGGCAGTTATGGAAAGCAGGTATTGGACCTATAATCTGACCTGTTACAACCATTCTTATGTTCCTACATATTCAGAAGTCTATCAAAAAAAGAAGATACCAGAAGCCAGGAGAGTGCTAATTAATATTTATAATTAAAGAACTTGAGAAAAGGGATGTTAAGTGATTCAAGCCTCAAAAATACCCTGGTACAGCCCTGGATGGCAATGCAATATCCCATTCCAAAGAAGCAACACCTAGTAGAAGGCAAATGAAGGATGTTCTGTATAGCAAAAATTAGAGTCTTTACTCAGTCTCTTATGCAGCACCAGAAGAAAGTGGAAGAAGAAGAAAGCATCCACTGGGAAAACAAAAAACAAACCCCCCTACCAAAAAAAAAAAACCCACCAAACCCCCCCCCCCCCCCAAAAAAAAAAAAAAAAGAGAGAGAGAAAAAGAAAAAAAGTGTTAATTTTAAGCTAGGGCTGAAATACCTACAAAGACAGTACAAATTACTATGATTCGGGACCTTATCTTAATAAGGCATTTAATTGTTTTCTCTCTTTCGTAACTTCATCCCAATGCTGAATAAGTTTTTTTTTGGTACTCTGAATTTGCTGTAAAATAAAAATATATATAATGTAACAGTAAAACTGGCTCCTTGAATGATGATCTAGAGATTCAGCATTTATTTTCTACTGGTGTGACCAGTAAAATCTGACACACTGAGATACACTAATGGAGACATTTCCTGACTAATTGGATGCATTTTTACTTATGATTCTATATCAGAGTTAGGGCCATGAGACCCTGAAAAGGACAAAAAATGAAAAAAAGAAATGTTTTATTTTTACAGGTGATAACTACAGAACTTCCATAGAATTAACCAAACAAATTTTGAAGGACAAGCCAGAGTGCAGCATTTACGATGGAAAATGCTTAAGAGGAGGTGAAAACGCAAAACAAAACAAAGTCATGGGGATGGCCAAGAACATCACAACTAATTAAGTTGCTTGTTTTTTCCTTTATTCACTTACTTCACTTCTGCAAGTTAAACTTCAAAATTTAGTTTTAAAGTTCATTTACTTCTTTTTAGCATTGATTATTCTGACTTCATTGTTCCTAATTTTTTCCTTGGTTCATAAATGGAAGTTTAATAAAGTTCTGTGCTTGTTAAGTACTTGTTGTTGACTGTATAGCCATCCACTTAATTGTAAGGAAATGTGAATAGACAGGTATAGCAGAAGGTTTTATTAAGGTATCAAAAACCAGCAAGCTATCCACACAAGCCAATTAAATGGCACTGCATGTCCCCAAAGTAGAAAGCACACGTTGTTACATGTAAGTTGATATTTTATTCAGCAAATAAATCAACCCTTACACAACACACTCCATAAAACTAATCAAGCACAATATACTCCATATGGATTAGCAGTCCCTTCACCCCAGGTGTGTTAAAAAGCATGTGGAAAGCTGCTTTACCATTCTATAAGCTAACACCGAAAACTGTTCCTTGGTATTCACACAATTGTGTGTGCACTAGTAATCTGTCACTCAGTGAAAATACAATATGTGTAACATATCCAAGCATTTCCTACTTTCCAGGCCTCCCTTGACCATGGATTCATGTGATTTTGCAGAACACTTTCCATCCGTATGAATTGGTAAAGAAGTCCATGAATATGTAAGATATTCTGGTGGATCGAATACTTCAACTACATAGAGTACTGAAGAACACACACATATTCCAGTTACTTATACAGCTGACAGAAATACAGTTCTGATTACACAGGATATAACTTTAAATTCAGATTTTCTCCATGAAGTATTATCTTATATCCAGAATCCTTCTTGTGAATTTAAACTAAAGTGAAATAGGGTACTCAGATACACAAGCTACACAGAGTTGTCAGGAGTTCAGGCTGAGTCCTGCCCTGTTGTGGGCTTGAGAAAGCTCTTGAAACACAAGGTGCTTTGAATGATATATATTGCTTATAAAAAGCTAGCATTTTCTTTATTGGACTGTTGCATTCAAGTATTTTGTCCTGTCTTATTATAATGAAAGTTATTTCGGATGTAACTCTAACTTCGGCTATCTAAATAACCATCGCTCTGCAGCTGGAGAAAGGAGAAAACAGTTCTCACTGGGGCCCTTCATACATTTATAATCCATATTAGACAGAAATGAAGGATTCTTCCATATAAAGAGGAAAAGCAATGACTACAGTACAACTTTGAAAAGAATAAAGGACCAAGCAGAACATGTGCATGCTAACTCTCAGAGCATTGTGGTGATGTGATATGCATTGTCAGCATTTTTCACATTATCATAAAAAAATAAGTCTACTGCCCCTTCAAAGGAAGGAAGATTGATAAATAAACTGTTTCTTCAGAGGCAGAATGGTGCAGGCAGATGATGGCTAACACAATCGCTCTAGCCCTGGCTGGAAATCTCATTCCCTGCAGGACAAAACTGTCAGGATTCTGAGAGCACCAAGGACCCTGACTGTCCTACCCTGCCCTCTCCCCACCCTGTCCACTTCAGCTCTGTCCCTGCCACAGTCACACTGTGGAATGTTGGCCCCAAGCTCCTCTCAGCCTGGCCAGCCATGGGCCCCACTGAGGCCATCATCATCCCCAGGGAGATGGCTGATGCCCAGGGCTGTGGCTTCCTCTGGCACCCTCCTGATGGCCCTGCTCTTGGCTGGGGCGATGGAGCAAATCCTGGCTGCCAGGCCCTGCCATTATGGGGAGACCCTGACCTTCCCAGGGGGTCCCCAGCCCACAAGGAGTCACTGTGTCTCTCTTCTCCCTGTCTAAAATATTATTCCTGGCATATGCCCACAATGACAGGTAAAAAATTCTCAGCAGACCATGACAGTCTTCCAACACTGCCAGGCAGAGACAATTTTCCAATGTCAAAATTATTAGCAAAAGTTTGTGACAATGAGAGGTGACCAGTTTCCACGGAAGGGGTGTGGCTTCTTCATAAAGGTGTGCTGGCATCCCATTCACAATAGGGGCACCAGGGTCAAGGAAACCAAGCCTGCATGGATGTGTCAGCTCATGCAGAAGTTCTGGAGCGCCGCTTGTCAGTGCAAATTTGAGAAATAATATGATTCCGTATTAATTATTCTGTTTCAGAAACGCTGGAGATTTCACCAGATAAGTCTGTTTGATTGATACACGTCTTACTTGATACACATCTTTGCATGCAGTATCCTTAGATATTGCAATGAACAGAGGGCCTTTTGCAAATGTCCACAGACCTCTTCCCTCTCCCTTAGCAGCAACGCTGTAGTTCAATGTACCTGACCACTCAGTAGCTCTGGCCACTGCTATAAACACAAAAGTGAGCCACAACATGGGCCAGACAAGCCTCCTGCACTGGCAGGAGTTGAATATTGAATGCGAGACTCTTTGCTAAGTGCTCTTTGTTTTGTGTGACATTAGGGAGGCCAATTTGCCTCCCTACATCCTAGCATTAGGCTTGAATTCCAATAAGGTCAGTGTAGGTACAGGTCAGCAACACTTGGAAGGTCTAACAGGAAATTTTTCTGCTGTGATTTGATGGGCTGAACTCCAGAGCATAAGGCCCCCTAATGGTACAGAAAATTACTGCCCTTGCCAACATTTCTCCAGCCAGATTTATGCCTTTTACAGAACATCCTGCTGCAATGCCAAGGACTTGCCAAATACCCCAGAAGTGGAAACAAAACAGCTTCAGGATACCACTCCAGGTACTGCCTCTGTATTTTTCCAAGACTTAGCTCTTCCATGTTTTCACACAGAAAAGTGTCTGAAAGACAGCAGAATCTTCCCAGAGCCAGAAGCAGGTAGAGTCAATGTAACAGTCAATAAAAGACTTATGCACTTGTATTTTTTCATTAGCTTCCCCTATGCTTTGTTTTCACCTATTTTTCTTAGTAATACACTTGTAGCCTCACCTGACTGAAGTAGGTGATCCATTAATGATTGTATTCATTTATTTAAATGCAATGCCAAGAGGATGCAGAGCACACAAGGCAGCAGAAGATCACTAGGCTGGCAGCTTTTGCAAATCATTCTGCCTAGAGTAATAAACAGGCTTTGTTTTTCCCAGCCTTTAAAGATCTCAGCTTTTGACTTCACACAGAAAAAAAGCTGATACTTCAGTTTGTGAATAACTACCATCCTTCCACAGAGAGCAGCCAGAACCTACTGGAACATGGAGCTTTACAGCAGGATTTACTTGTGCACTTTGGCAATCACAGGAACACCAGAAAGGAACTGCTGGGATTAAAGCTATGAATACAGAAGAGGCAGATGTGAAGAAAATAGCATGTAAATGTATGATGGGTCAAGATGTAAGAACATGCTGCCAGCAATGAAAAGATGCTGTAGGAGAAGGGAAATAGTTTACCCTCTGCATATATTACACACACCGTGGTGAATTAATCATTCCGTGAGAGAAATGATGCTTAAGGAAACTTGCTTGGCTCTGAAATTTGGATTCCATTTTGGCACAGAAGTTTGATATGAATATTTGCAAGGTAATTTATATGGACAAGATTGAGTCACTTACACTTAAAAAAAAAAAAAAGGAAAAAAGCAGCACCTGCTATATACTGGTTTTACTGTCTGAAAACATGAACGGGAATAAAAAGAATACAAAACTGCATGTTTTCAGGTTGTAGCTAGTTTGGGTAGCTCATATGTAACTCGATAAACAAGCAATGGTCATGCTACTTTAGTCACTGAAGGATAATTAACTTTGCTGAAGTGTGTGCTTCTGGGTTAATGATGTATTCAACATCATAGCTAAAGAAGACAGCTCTTGCCCAGCTGCTTGGTGTTCAAAATACTCAAATGGCTGAACACGCTCAGACTAATCTATTTCTAGTAGTTTGCAGTCTGAGCTGAGCACTACAAATGCTGAACTTTCTTAAACTACTCAACCTCCTGGATGAAAAATTTCTGTCCATTTTTCTCTTTGTGCCATCCTTTCCCCATCTTTAAAAAAGGGACAACTGCCCTGTAACTAGGAATAAAAGGTTCCATTCTATTTTATTATTAACAGAAATTATTACCACTCATAAAGAGAAGTGAAATGCCTCTTGAGGCTACAGGGTCTATACTTTTTTTTCTATGGCTTGTCAGTATGCTCTTTTTTATACTGCTGTATAAATGCTACTTTAAAATTTGCGAATTTCAGTACTGCTTTAGCTTACCCAATCCCACACCCTTTTCAGGGTGACATGACAATGCCATTAATGACAGGTTTGCAACTCAGTGCTAATGCTTAACTTGATGTCTTCTAGATTTTGTTAACCCTCTGAAGACTGAATGAAAAATAGACTTGGTTTGACCAGTAAAAACAAAAAAAAAAAAAAAAAAATAGATATTCCTCATATCTGCATATTTAGATATTTTAACTTCTCAAGTTAGAGGTCTGTCAATACATATTTCTCTCCTAGAGCATGACATAAAGTAATGCAAAAATGTCGAGGAATTAGATAAAAATAGCATCTAATTAATGTCTGAATTATTAAAGTAGTTTTATTGAATACAAAACCAGCCAAATGTCAACATAGCAAAAAGATTCCAAAAATTATGTCTTCATAGAAGTGAAAATTCAGAGGGGGAAAAAGAGAATGTGATTGCAACTGAAAAGTGGACAAATAATAGCCATTTACTCCATTGATCTGCCACTTGTGTTCTCCCCTGACCTGGAGGTTACACTTACTAAATGAACTGATAAAGCCATCTTCACCTGAGCTGAATGTCTGTCATTTGCACTATTGCAGAGTATTTGAAAATCAGTGATCAATGTAAGTTTTACTCTTCTGTCTTGATGAACAAGGCCTGTTAGCCTCTAAACAGCATCTCATGCAAAGCGATACCTGCTTCGCAAAAAACTGAAGTTGTGAAATGCCTTTTCTACTACACAGACCTTGATCTCAAGTACTGCACTGTTTCTTTGGCCATCAACAGTTTTGCTGCAATATCACCATCAATTTAATTAGAGATTTACAAATTTGCAACAGTGTGAGTGTGTAATAGTATGAAATTCAATTAGAAGTGAGCTGGAAGTTCATCACTAAATTAATATTTACTGAAAATTCATTAACTACTCTTGAGCAGAGCTGATGTTCTACAAAGACCTTTCTTTTTAATCACTTCCAAATATGCAGCTTTTATTAAATTGCCACCTGCACAGTTATGAAACATCAAGGGGAGACTTCTATAGTACAAATGAATTGAATGGATTACAGCATGATTTTCACATGTCCATCAGCCATGACAAGAATACAAGAAAAGGGCTTGCAGAATCCAGGCCAATAATCCAGGGGGAACAGAGAAAACATGCTGTTTTCAAGAAAACAAGGCAAAAGAAGGTTCTGTTGGGGAAAAAAACAAGCAACAAACCAAACAAAACCATCAACAACAATAAAAAAACCCCAACACTATTATTTTATAAAATTACACAGGCACACGGATAGATTAATTATGGGAGAGAGTGCAAGATCAAAGGTTTGTTTAAAATATATTGGATGAGATGAGTTGTCACACAGGAAAAGGAGATCAAGCTTGGAATTTGAAAGCAAAAGGTAACTAAGAAAGGGAAAAGCACTTAACATAAAATTTTTTTAAAAAGTAGCTGCACTGTCTTAATCATCAGAAGTCCATGTTTTTGAGCTATCTCTTAAAGAAGAGTTAAGCAGAAAGTCTTACTAAGTTGTCTGCCCAAATCACATCTGACTTCTTTATTGAAGAAGAGCAAAGTCGTTGACCAACTTTAAGAGTCGTATTGAAAAAACTGTAGCTTACATAAATCTATGGTTTAGAAGTTTATGAGTGTAATAGTCCAGGTAAAGTCAAATACTCTTATACATAGTTGTTTATACTAAGTTCATATGTATAATTAGTTTAATTCTGATTAAGAATTTTCACTGACCATTTTGGTAACAACAAGCTCATTTTATATTACCTTTATATGAATTACTTTTTTATTGTATTTATACTATTAAATTTATATGTTTATATTTATTATAAATATATTTTATATATACTATATAAAATATATATAAACAGTCTACATTATATATTTATATATAATATATTAATATATATTTATTATAAAACTATATTTTACTTTTATGTTTATGGAATAAAGATTGTGTTTTCCAGTCCAGGTTAATGTTTTTTCAACTCTATACAGCATAAAAATCCATACCGTTATATGTTAACAATAGCAGTTATTCCGTACTTCTGAGTTGGTACTGTTCATACTTTCTCAATAGACTTGCTGTTTATTGTAGCATGCTTATTTATAGAAGAGCTTTTATTGATTTTTTTTCATTGTCAAACTTAGTTCTGGTTGAAATACAGAACCTAAAAGAAAGGACGAACAATTAATATCACTTTCTACAACCCCTGCTCTTTTCAAGTAGTGTTAAATAAATTATGATATACTACAAGATTTAAAGCCCAGCAAGAGTCCTAAGCCTTCTACAGTCCTTGTAATGTTGCAGTAAAAGGCAAACAGCTGTGTCTCCATAGGCAACACTTTTGAAGCTTCTCATCTCAAAGAGAATTTAGCCTTTTAATTGAAAAGGCAATTTTTATTAAAATATTTTTGATCAAACTGAAGTAAAAGCAGAGCTTTACAAACTGGCCTCTTGTAAGTGGACACATATCTACGTGTATGGTTACACTTGGGTAACAGGAAATAAAAAAGAAGCAGTTTTACAAAACACAACCATTATACTTGAAGCGTATAAACTAAAATCCTATGATATATGTTGTGAAGCTGTCCTGCAGGTTTTCTCTGACTAAATCTCTGACCGTTGCATACACCATCTATGTGCATCCACACATAAATGTTCAAAAAATGTGTGGATGTTGACACCTGGGGACATGGCTTAGTGGTAACATGGTAGTGCTGGGGTAGCAACTGGACTCAATCTTGAAAGTCCTTAATGATTCTATGATTCCGTGACTCCATATTGGTAATTTTTAAGGAAGTTTTCTCTGTTGCAATTTGCGACATATTGTTACAATTTCAATTCAGAACTGCCACTGGTATCAAAGAACAAGCTTATCAGGCAACAGAGATCTAAATATGTCTTTGGTATTTTAAAAGACTCATATTCTGAAGGAAAGCTAAACAAGTAACTTTTGCATCAAGAAACAGTGCCTTAACCACAGACTTTTCTTGGCTGGGGTCAACATTAGAGATTATTATGCAATCCAAAGGAAATTTTCAACTTCTGACAAAAAGAAGTAAACAGGAACTGATTTGATGGCAATATGTCAGCCTTAGTCAGTTTGCCACAAGATTGTAGAATGGTTGAGCATGGCAGGCACCGCTGGACATCAAACAGTCTAACCACCTTGTTCATGCGGAGTCAGCCACAGAAGTTTGCTCAGGGTTGTATCTGATCAGGTTTTAAATTTCTCCACGTTTGGAGACTATACAACCTCTCTGTGAAACCTATTCCAAAATGAAAAAACGTTTTCCTCATATTTAAATGGAGTTCCCTATTTCTCAGTTTGTGCCCACTACCTCTTGCTCCATCTTCGGGCACCACTGACAAGAGTTTGGCACCATCTCTTTTCCTTCTCTCATAAAGAATTTTAAAACGTTTATGAGCCCCCTGAGCCTTCTCTTCTCCAGCTGAATAGTCCCAGCTCTCTCAGCCTCTCCACATATGACAGATGCTCCAAGCTCTCAATCATCTTCATGTCCCTTGTGTGGACTCTCCTGATATGTCCATGTTTCTTTTGTACTGAGGAGCCCAGAACTGACACAGCACTTCAAATGTGTCCCACCAAGGCTAAGCAGAGGGTGAGTAACATCTCCCAGTGACCCAGAAAGTTGTCATTATGTTTTTTAAGAATCTTCTGGGCCAGGTTGTACCAGCTGTGTGATGCTCCCTTGATCTTTAAGGTTTCTTCCAGCCCAAACCATTCTATAATTCCTTTAATGAATTAAGCAGTACAGTAAATGCAGCCGTATTTAAAGTATAGAACAATTGCTTGTCCAATTTGTTAACCCGTGCCATTCGGCATTTATATAAATCTATGAGTTAGGCAGGTCCTCCTTTCTTATTCTGTTTTAATACACAAAATATCTTGGAAGTACTCATGGAAAGAAATAAACTGAAGAACAAGCAGAAAATAAATTAAGGACAGAATAATAGATGATTGAAAGTCTAATAGTGTAAAGGAGATTAAACATTGAAAAGACCATGAATAGGGAATAATACGAATAGAAGCAAAATCAGAGTTCAGTGCATCATCTTTACTATACGCCTAAGCGAACTTCAGGTTTTTATCTCAATTTTATATGTAAGAGAGAACATAGGGAATTACTGCAAAAATCACCCACTTCCAGAGCAGCTGCAGATTCCTTCTTGCATTATTTATTAATCCCCCAAAATGTGTTTTTATGTTTTTTTATTTCAGTGATTCTTTTCTCCACATGCTGCAGGAGCCAGAAAAATAAATTCAATCTCTTCTTCTCCATGGGAGTGACATCACTAGCTGCGTAAGATTTCCTGAGACTAGAAAAATTATAAAGAAAGTGTGTCTCAATAACCTCTTTTTAACTCATAAGTAGAACAGAGTTGAAACAGTTCCAAGAGAGCCATAAACATTTTTATTATCATACAAAATGGAGAACTGGAATTGTCAATGGGGAAAATGAGAACAATATTATGCATGGGAGTCAGTCTTTAAGGAGAGACAATTACTGGCAAAGTCGCTAATTCAATCTATGAGTCGTCTTTCGACCTCAATTTAGGCAACCCTTGGACTCTAATGTATATTGGATGAAGATGCCCTTTCTGCAATCCAATGAATCTGAGAACAATTATTTTGTGAATACTCTTCCTTATAATTTCTAATATGTCTTTTTCTTCATGTCACTTGTACGAGGATTTACAGAAAAGGAGGTTATAGCATAAGTATTTCTCCTTTCTCTGGATATTTTCCTCTGTTAAAGAGTCTGTACCTGAGGAGTTCTCAGTTCTCAGTCTCCCAAGACTAATTATTCTTTCTTAGAGTAGTACATAGAGTCAGAGGGACAGATCTTCTGTGTTTGTGACCAGTGTAAAATATTTTATGGGTTATGTGTGGCAACAAGCCACACATAAACTGGAGTTTAAAATTTCCAAATATTCATGCAGGTGATCCTTACATGACCACTGCATGATTATTGTCGTCACAGTTCCTAGTTTAGTACTTCTCAACTGAATCTTTTTATGAGAGAATGAACTTCCTGAATTTCTCTGGGTGTAGAATCTCAAGACCCAATCAATCTTATTTTGATATAGCTAAAAAAGAAGCAGCATTCCAACATTTTTTAATGGTATTTGAAAATCAAGGATTTTAACGTAAAGCAACATTGAAGCATGTATTAAGGAAAGAAAATGGGGCAAGGGGAAGCAGAGAAGAGTCAACTTCAGAAATTATGAAAATGTTTCAGCTTGAGGTAATAACGTTATGAAGACCTAGCACAGCTTTCTCTGTGAATGTGTCAGGTTTATGATATGTGCAGTTCACTGCTTAACTATTAAACTGATGAATATTAACTTACAGACACTGATTACATAATTGATATTAGAATGATTTATAATCTAACTGTAGTGCAGTATTTTTAATGTGTATATGTACCTATCCTAGTACACTGAATAACTGTGATTGAAATCACAGTTTTAATACTACTAATAATGATGCAGATACATTTAATGGACTGTCAAATGGGGATGAGCCTCTTATTTCTGTGGGATGTTATTATCATATTATTGCCTACACCTGAAAAGTTTTAATGGTATGTTAATCCTGCAGATCTGTTTCACTATTAAACACAGATCTAAAAATCCTAACTACAGTTCTAAATAATAGGCTTCATAAAATGTAACTTTACTTTTATAAAGTGAGATCATCCTGGGTTCACTAAAGATAGACAACTAACAGAGAGAATGCAGAGAGTGTTAGAGTACACCACTCCAGCACCTCACAAAATAAATCCTTGGCAATTTTATCTCAAGAAAGAGAGGAGGTGGTTGATAAGTTCAAAGGGGATGGTTTTGACCTTATGAGAAATAGACCCATAATTTAATAAATACATGGAAACTCTTTACTGCAAAATGTAGTGTGAATGAATGACTAGATCTAACGCATTTGCAGTCTTGCACCTTGGTACCTCTCTGGAATACAATTCTGCCACCACAAATGGCTGTGCAAGTGGAGTAGCCACACTCTTAGATAATGCTTTATCACTGCATTGCCAAGAATGACAAGCAGTTTTTTACTAGTAAATAAAAAAAGTGTGTGGATTATTGAGAATTATATGTTAAGATAAGCAGGACTTTAAGTGTTTCATTTAAAATTAAATTTTTACTTTTTAGACATTCTTTCGCTTTTCCAAAAGGCTTTCACGTTGGTTTTTTTTTTCAAATTTGTATTAAAAAATAGTTCCTTATTATTTCAGACATGTCAGCAATCATGTTGTACGAGATGCTGAGCTGTTCTCATACACTTTGTTGATATCTCTTGTTTTCTAAAATACTAACTTTGATTTTCCATATTTTCAAACTCTCTGATCAATAAATAGATTATTAATTAATTTTCCAAAGACCTTTTTTTAATACTAAAGCTTGAAAACCACAAAAAACCCCTTCCAAGATTTTCTGAAAAACAATTCAAATTATCAATAAACATCTTCATATTTGTGATGAGAATTTTAGTTTTTGTCAAAAGTTTTCCATTGAAAAAAAAAAAAGAAAATACACAGAAATCATAAAAACATGGACATTAATCTACTTCTGTCAACATACCCATAATCTAATACACAGTGGTGGATATGTAAGTCTACCCTATCATTTGATTCTCAACAAACCATCGAGCAGAAAGAACATAAACTGGTTCAACTATAGCAAAGGAAGTATTAAAAACTATTAGCAGAGATTTGTTTGCTTACCAGGTGAAAAGCACAGTGTAATGACTCTTCCCTTGAGTGTCATTTTTATGTCTGAAAGGATAAAAATAAATTAAAATTGTTGGGCTTTTTTATTCTTTATATTAATTAATTTTTTGACCATTGAGTTATTGCAGTGATTTGTTGCTCTTAGATCGCACTATGTTCTCCTGCTAGGACTGCTGAGAAAATATCTCCTGTACACTTATAATGAATAGGCTCAAATTGCCCTGTAATGTGACACATCATCGTTTCCTCCTTTGTCAACTGAAAGTGGGGACATTAATACATTCGTTTAAGGTAGGCTGAGGAGAACTGCTGGCAACCCAAATGCCTTTAGATCAAGCCCTTCCCCCCCACTTCCCCAAATCAAATATTACTGCAGCCAAGTAAGAACTGTGCTTTCTCTTATTACATGGCTATCTAGTGGTATTGAGTTCAAGGCCCACTGTACTACCCCCGTGAGATTTACAGACTAGGAAAGAAACACATCTCAAGAAACAGTGACTGAAGATGGATTGATTCAAGCTGGAAATGAGACATTTATTTTTAATCAAAAGCTATCAGAGAAGACAGACTCCATATCTTATAGCCTTCCAAGAAAGCTCAGACCTTATTTGTAAGAGGCTACTGTTTATTCAAATGCCAATTATTAGGCTAAATTCAAGAATAATGAATGAAATTTTAAGCATGCAAAAATATCAGGTATGCTGAAGTATTTGAGCCTCTGGCTTTAAAATGTCTGAATGGGAATTTCACTGTGTAGATAGTCGGCGGCAGGGTGAGATTATTATTCCTATTTTATAGATTAGAAAAATAGACTAAGCAACAAATATGTTACAGATTTATTTTTAGTCCAAGAAACAAGTCTTTTCTTCTACATAACATTATTTCAGTTCACCCATTAAAAATGCATACAGAGAGAGAGCATTTGGGTGTATAGAGGTCTCCTGCATGAATCCTTGAACAGTTTTTTATCTCTCAAGTATTTGAACATGACACCTGATATGTAATGTATAAGAGAGGAAGTTGAGCTGCCACATCTGTGATTTAGCCCTTGCTCTTTTTCTTCCCAGATATCTTGTGATTGGTGCTTACTGTCACATAATTACTGTCTGACGTCTCCTTCCCACAGCGATAGAATCTCATTCGTTTATGGATTTCACCTGCACAGTACTCAGCAGACTCCCTGTGCTCATTCCTTTTTTAGAAGAACTAGTGTCAACATTCCTCCTGGAAAAGAAGCATAATATTCATGTATAATTGTTCCTGCTGTGTTGAAGATATGTGTGCAACATTTGTTGGAAGGTTCAGCTTAGGAATTTAACAACCACATGTGTGAATTCTGGCCTAATCTGCACAGTCCCTGCCAATACAGCAAGTACAAGGCAGCATTTGCAGGCGTACAGCTGCCCAGCAGATAAGACACCCTCCGGGCAGCTATCGCCACCAGGGATATTGCAAGTTGAAATCAGCATTTCCACACAGGCCAGGAAGCTGAAGTCTCAGATTCATGCATACGTTTGTCTTCCACTGTATTTTTTAAATTAATACAAAGACCCAAGGCAGTCCTATTGTTCCTGCTACCATACTCTCTGCTGCTTCTCTGAATCACTTAGTGTTTGGCTGCCTCTACTCCCTGCAGGCGTAAAACTGATCTACATTGACCCTAATTGGCTTAGAAAGTCTGCCAGGATCACAGCACAATATCACCTACCTATTTGCTTACGCTGTGTTATTATATTAGATTGTAGCACAGAGCAAAAACTAATCAAGTGTAAGAATTTACTGTTCAGGTAGTGTGAAAAAGAAGTAAAAAGAAAGAGTGCAGCAATGCTAAAGCTAATTTAAGAAAAAGTCCCAGATGGATCCTGATTGACCCAATTAACTGAGGACCTAATTTGGGAGCCTAATTGCTGTAGGCACTGGCTGTTTTCAGAGGACAGACACAAGCCTCTATGGTGGGTTGAGACCATTTTAATTCTGAATTATTATCTCCACCTCTGTGGTGGGGCCTTTCTCTCGCCTTAGCTGTTAAGTATGTGTACATTTCCAACTTAAGTACCTCTGTTAGGTACACAACCATAGGTGAGACAAATCAGGGATTAAACAGAGGTGAAAAATTGAGTGGAAATAATTGTGTAAAGAACATGAACAACAGCAGTATGACTGAATTCTGTTTCATGTGTAGTTGATCTTGAAGTTATTGATGATGACTGTTGGAGACAGGAATTTTCCATCGACCTCTTCACTGTGTCGTCACTGAGCTTGATTTAACTATCAGTGCAACTGATTTTCAGGTATTTCAACAAAACTGAGTTTTCAGTTAGACAAAGATTTTTGAACAATTTTTTTTCTTTTTTTGTCAGAGAATGTGAGAGAAATAAATCTTAAATCTTAATGACTCAAACAATCAGACATTTGCAAAAGCAGCAGAGTGCCTTGCTGAGGCCAGGTTTGCATCTCCCCTGACCGAGAGGGATGAGGAGAATTTTTGGATGTGTGGTGATGAAACCTCTGATCTGAATAAGAATGGCCCAGGTGCAGAGGAGAAGCAGAGTGGGCTTCTCTCACCACCATGACCATGATAAACTGACCTTTACATTGCAATAAGCTGGGATTTTGAGCCAGACAAGGGAAAAGGATGATAAGAAGGACCTTCTGTGAGGTGAGGTAATGCTTTTCACCATGTCAACGTCCTCCTGACAAGGCTCAGATGCAAAACTCCCCCCTGGAGGAAATATCAGGATATTTGCATGCAGGCCTGAAGGTGTTCATCCCTTCTTATGGGACATAACTGGCTCGACTACACTGGTGTGAGAAGCAGCTGTCACGTCTTAGAAGGACTCATAAACCACCAAAACCCCTGAAATGTCCCCAGACTCACTTCTGGGGCCTTCCACCAGAGGACTGTGGATGATCAGTGTTATATCAGACAGTGTAAAACTCCACCCCCAGGGGAGGTGTCTGGGCCTTCCCCCCTGAACCTGAGCGTGAATAACCCACTGAAATTTGTGTTTCGTTGGCTTCCCCTGGCCCTGACAGATCAGGATTGTGACCATTCCCTCTAACAGCAGACATCAAAACTGGAACAATCAAGCCTTGTCTCTGGATCCACAGATAGTGATATCTTTTCACTGTGTGCTCTTATCCTTTCTTTTTCCTTCTTTCTTTTTCTTATATACTTTCCTAATATTTTATACATTTATATTGTTGTATTTCTATAGATAATAATCAGAATGGCTATATAGCTCCTTTCAATTGCAACCAAATTGTTCTAAAATAAACCTGCCATATATATATATATATATAGATGATATAGATATAAAACCCCCACTCATTCAGTATCATTTCACTCTAATCCACCCCAAGGGGTCTCTTAACAAAAACCTGAGTTACCCCATTTGAGGGGCAGGTCATAACAGAGAATCTGTATCCATGCACATCCATTAAAACTGACAATGCTGGGCTAAAGGTTATTTTTGTTATATAATCAGTCCTTTGGTTATCAGTACTGGAAAAACACAGATGGGAATAGGTCTCAAACTTTCACTCTTATGTAGGTTTTCAGGCCTCAGAATTTATGTGTGAGACAAAAACATCTGCATAAGTGTTTGCTTTGCTTTAGGAAATCAGAGAGGATTTGAACCAGAGGCCATACCACACACCAGAAGCTCAGGTGTTGGCAGTGGCTAACCCATGCAGAGAGTCTTCCACAAAGAGTGTGAACCAAGGCACAGGTTGACAAAGAAGGCACTTGAAGGTCTGGGGTCAAATAGGAATCCTGTTAAATAGCATTAGTTAAACAGCCAAGACCCTAGATTCAAAGAAGAGAGAGTAAGGTTTCTAGGTGAGTGGAAAGACTGAAGCTATTAGAAGGACAAATATCTGTCACATAATATTGATTTTCTACTGGTTGTTCTACTGACCTGGATTGCTTATGCTGTGCTCTCACGTTAGATTCGTAAATGGAGTAGTTGTGCTAAGGTGGCTTATGAGCCAAAGATGCACGTCTCGCTTCTGCTCCTGCCTGCAAAAACTGCTTCCGCTTAATTACAGTTATGTTACTTACACATTTTAATTTTAAGGTCTGGTTGCACTTAACTGAAAATGACTTTGCACCTCTTGAAGTTCAAATGGGGTAAATGACAGCACCTTAAAATGTCTGGAAATTGTTTCCTTGGAAAGCAGACTTCCCTGATCCATCAACTAACACTAGTGACAAGTTGGAGAAGTGACTTATTGTGAACTACCATGCTGAGAGCTGTTTTATGAGCTAACAGCATATTGTGAGGAAAAAGCCTTATTTTTAACTCAGTGCTGGGATAGGATCCAAGATACCTTTATCTAACATTCCTTTTCTACATTGGTCTGTTAAAGAAAACCCAGAACCACCGGGCCATCCAGAAGAAGTAGGATGCCTTTGAAAGCCTCTATATAGATATTCTGACAGATTAACCTGGGAGTCTTCCTTAACCATGGGGAGAACCTCATCACTGTGAAAGAAGTGAAAGATGATTCTGGGTCTCTGTGCTGAATGGGCACTTCGGTACACACGACAGGAGGAATGTGTCAGCATAGGTGCTGTAATCACTCAAAGCTTCATAGTAGATTCCTCTGACCTCTCACGCTGCAGTATTCTTTTTTGAGGTTTGTATTTGTTAGTAAAGGGAGGAAATTAATTTTTTCTGAGATCATTTTGGCTGCCATTACCTGTAGACATAATTTGCTTTTATTTCATTACAAGGAAGCAATCATTTTCTACAGTTTGCATGTGATTTTTCTAGTCTATTTATCTGTCAGCTAAAAGCAGCTCCAAGAACACACTTAAGAGCAGAAGAATATTATGAGATTGTGTAATCAGACACAGCCCAATTATGCTCATTTAGCAAAAGAGGGGAAAAAAAGAAAAAAAAAACAATGAACAACTACAACCAAACCAAACCCACAACCCACCCCCCAAAACTCTAACCCACAGAATTTCAGTACCCTGTGGTTTCCTGAATTGAAATATTTGACTTCACTACTTCAAAGTTCTTTCACTGTGCTCATGTGTATGTGCAGTGCGAAAGATGTTACATAAATATAGATTATTCTATAAACACACTAAATACAGTAAAACAAATGCAAGTTTATACAAAACTATCTTTAACAGAATCTTTTGCAGTTCACACAAAACATAAAACCCTATATTTGGACACAAAGCATCTTCTGCTGCAAGTTACACTGTAATTTAGAAGAACATAATTTTGTGATTAAGAATTGGGAAATCTATTATAGTCTCAAGTACTGAATCTCAAAAATAAATTTTCAGCAATGAAACACAAGTGATTTAACATCATTGATCATGTGGTACGAAATGCAATCAGTTGGCTTTTAATAGGCAAAAATATAATTAAAGGAAATTATATGCAATCTTTCTGTTTAATACATCTATACATGCACACACACAATAGGCAGACTGATAACTCTTTAACTTATAGCTATCTCTAGAAAATTATGGCCCAAATAACTTCTTATTTGTCACATAATGAGAAAACTTTGTGCTTATACAGTGATTTCATTCCAAAACTTTCCTAAATTGTGCCAGGCAGAGCCTCTATTTTAGATCCTTTAGACGTCAAGTATTTGATAAGACACAGAAAGGCTCGAGGTAAGAAGCAAGCAAATGAACACCCCAAAGTAATGTCAGGAGCTGTGACAGAGCCAAAGAGAAAGGAAATGGTGAAGACATCATCAAGGCATAGGGAACATCAAACATCTGTCTAGTCACATCTATCCATCGAACTTATGAAAACCTATCCCCAACACACAATAGTCTAACTCACTCTTAAATGCCTCTAATGACAAGGATTCAACAAACTCCCTAGAAAGCCTTCCTTGTGCTATCAATTAATTAATTATTCAATCTATTAATTATACTGGTACCGGCTTCTGCTAGTCATTTTGTAATTGGTTTTATATTGTTATTAATTATATCAGTTAATTTTACTGGAAAATTCTCCAGATCTTATGGTCTCCATCAGGCAGTGGCTGAGTTCAGTCTTTCAAACAATTTTGCACCCTCCATGTGACAATTACCACTGGGCTGTGTTTCTCTGGAGTTTGTATATGACACTGCCAAATGGGACTGTGTGAAAAAGCTTACTAATGTCAAGATATATCAAATCTTTAGCTTCTCCCTTGTCCACTAGGCAATTACCCTGCCACAGGAAGAACTTGGATTGATTTGATATGACTTTTTTTTCCTTGACAAATCCATGTCAGCTATTCCCTATCAACTTGTCCGCAGGGTGCATCCAAACTAATTAACAAGCTGTTCCAGAATATTTCTGGTATTGAGGCTAAGCTGATGTACCTAGGTCCTATCTCTTACCTCTTTTTCAAAAATAGGTACAATGACTGTCCTTCTTAATTCTTTAGGGAATTCACCTCTTTTTCATGTGTTTTTTAATCACCAATGTCTCCTTGATTTTGTCTGCTTCTTTGAGTATATAATGTGAATTAGTCTAACTTACTTTAGTATTGACTGGTTTATGTCTGTGTCTATAATTAGTATTTCCAAACCTAGATTTTAAAAACAATTTGAGTTTAGATTAAAAAATCCACATGTAAGTTTTTGCACAACATTAACAGACAGAGCACCTAGTATCTTTCACAAACTATTCAATGCCCTGAACATTGTATTTAAGTGACATTCAGTTTTCTAACAGTTAAGGGAAGCCGAATTTGGAGGACTCCTCTCTTGTCTGTTTGTTCCTGCTCCAGAGTGTGTGTGCTGCCAGCACGAGGCTAAGCACATATCATCCAGATGCAGATACACACATAATGCACAATTATACATGCATCTAGTCATGATGATCCACAAAGAGAGAGCAGAGCCTTTACAGGAAGCCATAAATGGAGCAGTAGCAGTCTCATCACTGTGAATAGCACTGACGGCTGACCCTGCTTCTCCTCTTCAGGTGATCAGGGCTGGAGGTTTCTCACAAACATACAGATGCCTTCACTTTCACAACTCACAGACATACATCTGCAGGTCCCTTGGGCCCTGGCTCTGTGGGTATGTCCAGGAAAAATGCCCAGACACAGGTGCATGACCAGAGGAGGCTGTGGCCCTCTGGGAAGCCCATGGTGGCGCAGGTTTGCTGGCAGGACTTGTGACCCCACTGGGGACCCATGCTGGAGCAGTTCATGAAGAACTGGAGCTCCTGGGAAAGACTGACATTGGAGAATTTCATAGAGGACTGTCCCTTGTGGGGGCGACCACAGACGAAGACTGTGAGGAGTCCTTTGTCTGAGGAGAAAGGAGTGGCAGAGACGTGACGAACTGACCACAGCACCCATTCCATGCCCCCTGTGCCACTGAGGGAAGGGAGGCAGAGAAACTGGGAATGAAGTTGAGCTTGGGAAGCAGGGTCGAGGTGGGGGAAGGTGTATTTCTTTTGCTTGTTATCTTACTCTGATTTAAGTGGCAGTAAAATGAATTAATTTCCTCAAGTGGAGTCTGTTTTGCCCATGACAGTAACTGGTGAGTGACCTCTCCCCGTCCTCATCTCAACTCATGATCCACTTGTTATCTTTTCTCTCCCCTGACCAGCTGAGCAGCTGGTGGTGGGCACCCAGTATCAAGCCAGGGTCAAACCACCACAACCAGATGGACATATGGGCCAAGATCGTGCTTTAATGAAACTGGCCTCTTTTATCCTCTCTTTTCCATTTTCCAGCACCGACTTTGGACAGATTTTCCTATCCACTTTGATATTTTCATTTCCCCACCTTTACCCCCTCCTTTTATCCTCACATGGAAAGGTCCATGTTTTGTCTGTTTCCTCTGAATATTCCACATTTGTTATCTTGCCTGTGAGACCCATGATGATCTTTTTTCCTCAGTGTTATCAGCTTCTGAGCTCTCTAAGGCTATGCTCCAGTGGTCTGTTTACTGATTTGTGAGCATTTGTGAGCTCTGGGACTTGGTATTGTCTCTCTTATCTCCCATTTCTTAAAGTTTCTGCATCTAGGTATTTCATTTAGTATTTTTCTTCTGTCTGCTGGGGGTGTTTGTTTGTTTGTTTATGTTGAATGGATACCCTCAAAAACCAGATGTCCCTCTATCCCAGATATCCAGAAATCCTTTGTCTTATAACTTTATACTAATGTAATGTCAAAGTTACAAATTCTTCAGGATCTTATTTTTTGATTCCTTGCCCTGTGATGATTACATTAATGACTTTCTACAAGGACATAATTAGTTCTAGCAATTAAGGCTTTTTATAACTTTAATGTGATTATATTAAATATTAAGGATCAGAAATAAATCAAAAACTATATTTAGAAGATTTGATATAAGATAACTTGTCTTTTTTATTAAATATACCTACCTACTTAATTTTCTTTATTTATTTACAGTTTCTTCTGTAGTTGTCACAGCTTGTTGGTTAGCTACTGCCTTTAAGAGTTTTAAAACACCTCAGTGAATTTGATGTAGGCTACCATTTTATTCCCTTTTTATTTTTTTTCCACTGAGTCATTTTGCTTCAGGAGGTACCAGATCTCCATTTTGAGTAGATTTACCACAGAAATGCAAATTTTTCAAGAACATAAAATCAATAGAACAAATAGAGACAGCAGCATGTCAGAGCACATCTGTGACAAATATGATTGCTCACTAGGATATGGTTTCTCAAACTGAAGGCACACTAATGATCAACTCTTAAGTGTGTAACTTCAGCCATCACAGTCACTAAACAGACTTTATGTGTCTCTTCAGCACCCTGTCCCCTGAGACAAGACAAAATGTACTTCCATTATATTAGTTCTATTTGCTGCATATTTTTTTTAATAGTAAAGGCATTTTATGAAGAAATTTTAGGGCCACGTGAAGCCTTGGATAGAAGGAAGGCTGTGGGGAGTATAGGGGAAGTTTAGCACATCTTTCTTCTCATAGACAGACTGGGTCATGCAGTTGAGACCCAGCCCACACTGGACAGAGTTAATGAGGTGCCATAGAAGGCTATAATCCCTTCCTAGGCATCTTCTTTAGCACCTCAATAGCCATCTTTGGGTCAACATTTCTGGAGGTATTTAAAAGTAATGTAGATGTGACAGGGACCTGGATTAGTATGGATTTGGCAGTTTTACGTTAATGGTTGGACTTACCAACCAAAATTGTTCTGTGATTCTATTCTTCCATTCAGTAAACCCTTTTGAAATATAGTAGCTTGGTTTTGGATGAAAAATATTTTTTCTGTCAAAAACATATAGGCAATAAATAATCACTACAAAGAAAGCATAATAGATTTCTGTTGTCTACAACTGCTTTGATTCATTATATACCAAACGCATGAGAGGGCCTGAAACAAGGGTCATATAAATACAGGAATATTTGGAAGTTCTCATGTCATGTGTAGCTGTTCTTTACAAAATTATGTTAATTATTTTTACATATCCATAGTGAGTGATTCATCCTTTTGATCCAACAGAGTTCTGTGTTTAGAGTCAGTATGAAACCTCTTCAGTCCCTTATAGCTCAAAACCCCCTGGGATCTTAGGGCAGGATACAATTTATCTAACATTAACCATTCAGACATCAGGTATCACACCTAAGGAATTTGCAGAGGCTTTCTCAATTGCCAAGGGAAAGAGACAAGTATGTCCTGAGGACATCTTGTCCTAGCTATCTCAGACAGAATCTTAACAGTTGATAAATTACTTTCTAGGGGTGTCTCTCTCCCTGCATGGTCTACAGATGGAGTTTTGTCAACTAGCCCAGACAAGTAACTTAACTTTCATAAGGTTAAATTTAGGGAAGATCAATCCAGTTATTGAGACTAGCAATCCAACATTTTTTATTTACTGGATTACTTAACTCATAGTGAAGTTTTAGGTGACAGAGAGATTCATTTAAAAAAATTATAAGTAGTCAAGCTAATTATTTTGTTTAACCTTTAATTAGGAATGTTATCCAGTTTAGATTCTGTAGACCTAATAACTACTTTTCAAATCTGACAAAATATAAATCCTTAATATATGGAATCTCTTTTACTCCTGTTTACCTTGTTTTCACAGTTGGGTGTATGGTGCTATTAATATTAGTGGTGCTCCCGAGAGTGTAAATGAGAGCATAACTAATCATAATTTCAGTATTAGAGACACCCAAAATAATTTTGTTCTTACTGCTTATGCTGTCAGCTTTGACACTTATTTCCTTATCCTCACTCTTTCCTGTACTTCATGCTGTCATTCTCATTTGAAGAAACTTATCATTTTTCTATCACATCATAAAAAGGAGAAACAAAGAAGGTTTATGGAAAAGACGTTCACTGCTTTCTACTGATTTACTTGGTTGTAGTAACTATGACCTCATATTCTTCTCCACAATCTTCCTGATGCACAGCTCACTTCGACCTGGTGCTCTGATGTGACCATGTCATCAGCATTGGCATTTATAGAAGAAGCGCCTGGCAGTCAAAAGTTTCATTCTTCTGTCTGTGTGGGCTCATTTAAAATGAGAAAAGCATTGTCAATATTAATTTAATTTTTATCTCTTTCTCAGCAATCATGAGTTGATTTGAATGCATAAAAATGACAGATTGAAATACTAGTGAAAAAGTTTTGTTGTTCCATATCCTTACATGTATTTGGTATAATTTTCATGTTTCTATTACTTAGGAAAAAAAAAATGCAGAATGAGCTTGACAAGAATTATATGAATTTACCTGATAAAAGACCCAAGCATATCACTAGATTATAAATCCATCTAATCTGATAACTCATTGTGGGGTTAATTTCAGAAATGACTCCCTACTATCATTCTTATCTTTTTAAGAGTATGCTGTCTGTTACCACTGCCATTTTTCCACACAATTTTCCATTCTACATCACTTGAACTTGCAAATAATGAACCAAATCATCTTACACTGCAAATGAGAGCAGCTCCACTGAAGTAGAAACATAATTTATAATCTTTCATAAGCATTTAAAGAGAGTTTATGGACTTACAAGGCTGAAGTGTAGTCTTAGAGTTGACAAGGTGACTTTAAAAATCTGCTAGTTTTCTGTTTCAAGATGGTGCAATGCATGATTTTGATGTCATTAAATGATGGTGAAAGGGGATATTATGTATGGACAGTGGACATGTCCAGCCATTGATGGGTACTGGGACATGACTCAGAACTAAACATTACAAATTGTTGAATATTTATTACCAAATGGTCCTTTGGAAATCCTCGTGGGGCTCTCTCACGGCAGTGGTCACACTCATCAAAATGAATAATTAATGACTCACCTGCTAGAAAACCTGCATGACTGATAGCCTTGTGAAGCTTTTATTTGGGAAGAAAAACAGCCACAAATTACATGCATAGGAAGTACAGGAGATCCTAATCAAAGGGGAAAAAAAGTGTACTGATTGAGTGTGTTGCATAATAGCATACAATAAAGTGTACAGCTAGGTAGCTATTTGTTACTGCAGATGCTCAGGGGATGTTTACTCCTAAAGCCCTGACTTGAGGCATAGTTAGCCTGAGAAGTTCCATGTCTAATCCATGTTTCAGTCATGTCCCGGTTCATAACTTAAATTTCTGCCTATGTCACCAGCAGGGCTGGTTTCTGTTTGCTTTCTCAGAGAGTACTCAACGTAGTTTGATTCCAGGAAAAACAAAGTTGGGAACATCCTATCCCTTCCTTGGTCAGCTTTTATCTAGGGATACTTGGAAAAAGCATGTGTTATGTGAATTAGCTGTTCTGGTCCTGGAATACCTTCATCCTATGGATGTGTGCTCCCTAATGGCCACACCGAGGTGAAGTCTAGGGAAAGGAAGTGCTTTTGTCTTTTTTTTCCATGAGCTAAAATCATTCCACTTTACATGGGATCGATGCACATTCATTTGGCACAGAAGACAGAATGAGTGTGATTACAATGGTTGATGGATTCATCTGGGAGACAAAAATGACCAGGTGCTCCACTTTGTGAATACTTTAATATTCAGTATTGATTAGAATAATGAAGGGCCTCCAGGTCTCCCTCTTCTTCCCAAAGGCTTTAACTACTAGGTTGTAGAGTGACGTTCAAGTTTTCAGTTTATAAGTGAAAACAAGAAAGCATATTAATCACATGGAATGAGATGACATCTGCTTCATCCTTCTAAAATCAAAAGTCTCGTGAATGACACATGCTGGTCTTCCAGCTCTTGTCAGCTAATTACTCATAAACTGAATACAATGAAGAATCTTTATTTTGTTTATCTTTTTTAAGGAAAAAAAAAAAGTGATTTTATCACATGAGAGAGTCCAGAAACAAACGCGAATCCCAACTGAAGACAAAGTCCTGCTTCCAGACAAAGATGTAACACTTGCATTTGCAGGTGGGATTAAGGATGTGCTGCTGTTTCCAGGGTTAGTTGTGATCTTGGTGATGAACCTGTTGGCTTCACCAGCGTTCAGGTGAACAACTCACAGTATGAGCTCTCTCTGAACTACAGAGTTAGCCAAAACACCTCAAACTATGCTGTCACTAGACACTTTTAAGCACAGCAATAATGAGAACTGGCCTTTCATTGATTCACTCCAATTCAAACTTTGTGATAAGGGGACTGAGAATGGTCTTCGGTATTTGATTACATAATCTTATTTTTCCACCTTTTTTTTTGCTTTCTGATCATCCAGGATGTTTTAAAGGTGCTCTTAGCTGAGACCTCAAGAGTCATGAAGAAGTTATACCTGACATGATATGGAAAGCTCTAAGCATGTTAGGGCACAGCCAACAGTTGTCTTTTCCTGGACAAGACAAAGTTATTCCATTAAAATTAATTTGTCAAATATGAATTTCAGCTATATAAAGTAACAGTTAGATAACTGAACAGGAAAAGATTACATCCTTAAATGTTTTATTTATACACAAAGAAATAATAACATTCAGCTTGAGCCCTGAAATAATTGACTGCAATGATACAAGACAACCACAAGGTGGAGAGAGACAGAGCAGAATTACATAGATGAGTCCTGATATAAAAGAAAATTTAAAATTATAAAGCATTCCCACTGGATTTTTCTTCTGAAAGAGAAGGCATTGGCTTAGTCAACAGTTGTTACATGATGGTTATTGATTTGAATGGATGATTTTGTCTTAAGGCCAACCTCTGTCAAAAACAAATGCATGCGCTGCTTAAAGAAACTGCTTGGAGCATGCAATGACAGCTAGAAATATGCTAACAGGCAGATTTAACTAAAGAAGTGATTAATGGAGACTGCAAACCTTGTAAGAAAATAACTTTTAGTTTTAGAAATACAACAGTTCTTCAAAGAACACACCAAGAGCCTGTCCTTTACTCTTCATTGTATTTATTTTCTGTTTCTCATATTCTGCAGCACAGAAAATATGTCAGAGGCCTTTTATTAATAAAGACCAAAAGGTACAAGTTGTATAGCTGACTCAGGACAGTCTAGATCTTCATTCTGGGAGTCTCAAATTCTGTGTGAAAAATAATCATCATTAAAGTGCAAAGATATTTTAATGCAAGTACACCAAGGGATTTTATGTATTCAGTCCTAACGAAGAAATAAAAGTGCCTAGGGAATTGTTTCAAACCCTCCAAAGGGTATGCTTACTTATCGTATATTTGTATATCATTTTCCAGCTTTCTGTTATGACAGTTAATTTGGGATTTTGGATATGTAAAGTTATGTACATTTATTGCTTTGCAGCATACAGTATATTCAGATGGTTGCCAAAATGCATTTATTATTTAGTCCATGAACAGCATGAATGGTCCAAGTAAAAACAGAATCATATAACCTTTATTTTAACAAAATTAGTCAGTAAATCCACAATCTACATGCATATTAATTTCTAACACATATAATCCTGTATCTTCCAGAGACAGTCGCTATCTCATTAAAAAAAAAAAAAAGTAATTTTGATTCCTGCAGGACTAAGGATCGTATATGATCATGTTGTTTCAGCAAGTATAGGTGTTCAGTCTGTAAGCTCTTAACAATTTTCAAACTTGTCAATTTCAAATGTACCAACATTCAAATGTTTTGGCACCTACACACCCCATGAAAATGGGTACCCAAATACATAAGTTTCCATGGAAAGAAACTATCTGGCATAAGCACTTGCCACGTAAGACATTGGAGAATCAATAAAGGAAAGTTCTATTACAAATGACCTAGCTTCATAAAAAAATTCAGGTAGACTTCACACATTATTAAAAGAGAGAATCTATTCCTCAGTCCAAGTTCTTCTGTTATGTGTAATCTTTACTGTAAAAAACAAACAAAAAAAAAAGGCTCCTACCTTTCAGTACTCCTGAATTTTTATAAAGCCATTGCTTCCCTCTCTGCCCCACCATTTCTTGATGCCTATGTGGATTCCAGTGGAAGCTTTAATTTAATTCATTTATAAATGGAGTCAACCAGAAGATGCCAGTTCATAGAATGCAGGGCTTCCTTAGTTGATAACAGAACTTTTTGTTTAGTGCATGAGTTTGGTTTTCACTGCATATCACTTTGTCATGCTATTTCAGTAATAGCTACCACTTAAGAAGAGTTTATCAAAACTATGGTAAAACTGTCATACATTTTGCTAAAGGCAGTAAAAGCACATAGAATCAGCATAATGAAACAAGCAACTCATAGGCCAGGTAAGAAGAGAGGGTATTTCAAAGAGTATTTTAATATTGCAAAAAAGGAATATACAGAACATCCTAGATATCATCAAATCTTATCTTTACATGATCTGTAGAAGGATACATATACATACCTGTATCCTGCACTGACTTTGTTATCCTTCCTACTAAGAAGCTCTTTATCAGTCATTGTTGCAATAGTAATTCCTTCCAGTGTTTTTCATGCATCTAAAACTCAGAAAAAGAATGGTCTTTCAGTTAGATCCTTGGAAGGACCTAGATCTTAGATTTTCTTTTTCCTAATAAGAAATTCACTTTCAATTATTTGCTTACTTCAAAAATATGATCTTAAATGTTATTTATATCTGGCAGTAATCTTGAAAAAATTTAAAAATTCAAGAATTCAGTTATTATAAGACTAGGTTATTTGTTGCATTTTTCTGGACAGTATTTATTATTTGGGGAGTACTTTCTATGTTTCAATGAATTGTATCCTTTAGAAATACAAAAAGGTTCTATCACGTTTTCAGCTGGCCCTATGACAAGTGAATTGTCAGCGAATTTCACTCACTCCCCTTCAGATCACTTTTTACAGTTCAAGTTTACAAGTTAGACAGGTACTTGGTTCAGTGTTCATTATTTCTAATTGCCAATCCATTAAATGTTCTTGGAATGCCTTTCTCTGTCTAATCACATGCTGCTTGGTATCTGTTTCTTCCAAAAAAGTATATATAATCATTCCATTAAAAAATACAGTGATATATGAGCATGGCAAGAATAGTGAAAAGTTCTAGGACAGATATTCTCATATGTTTCAGTCCCTCCCTCCTTTCTTTTCTCTCCTGATTTCCAGGACCTTCCCATCACTCCTCTGACCTCTTTCCTCCCCTCTCCCATTTGTGCAAAGAACTGTCAGGAAAATTACCTGTGACCTAAACTTTTAAGAGCTTACATTGCCCCAGAAAGTGAGACAGGTCTCCTCCAGGGAGAGAAAATGTTGTTGTTACAGCTGTTTCCTTGCATCCTCCTGAATTCTACACACCTCTTTACAGGGTGGAACTCAAGGGAGAAGACAAGAAACAAGTCCCTCCCAAACATGAGGGGTAAGCACAAACCCGGTGGATAAGCAGACTTTCTCTTCACTTCCTCAAAAAATGGTCTGCTCTTCACATTATTTTTAGAGACAAAAGACAGAAGGAGGTGGACTGACAATGTGCATTTCTGTGCTTTCTTTTCTGTATCAAAGTATCCATCCTGGGCCCAGCACCGAACAAAGTACTGATGCTCTCAAAAAAAAATCACAGTTTTTGTGGTCTGTGCAAGTCTAGGCTTAGCCTTTTCGTTGTGGAGATTGACTCTGAAAAATGTCATGGAAAAATGACATTTCAGAAAAAATTCTGAAATATTTCCTTGTAGGCCAAATTCCATTTCTTCACATAAACCAGATGTCTTTTTTCTAAACAAATGCAAATATGCTTTAATGTCTACTGATGGGCTTTCATTCACTCCCCTTCCCAAGTCAAGTTTCAAATAAACATTCTTTTTTCCAAGAGTTAAAAAGTGAAGAGTTACTACTTAATCTCAAATTCAATGTGGTGTATTTCCTAGGTATATTTATGTTTAAGCACTCATATTTGGAGGTATTTATTTGCCGTTTGTGTATTATATGTGTCCATCTCATTATACCCTTGGTGTCCTATCTGTAGAAATTATGTATCATGTTCTGCTGTAGAAACAGAGAAAGAGCTTTTGTACCACGGAGGAGACATGGTGCAGAAAAGCAATTGGGTATAATCACTTTCAGATATATAAATTTATTACTATAACATTTTTTATATATTCAGCACATTTTGAAACTAGCTAGCTTGTGTCCTGGCAGCAAGGAGCTGCTGCAGCAACAACAGATCAAAGCAGGTTTCAAATTATTTCAAGAGGTAACACAGATTATTTCACTCTAATCTTTCAATGGCTGCATCTGACTATCTAGTCCTATGCTTCTGTAAGTCTCCTTGGTGAATTTATTGCCCTTTACCCTGTTTTAGATCACATATGTTCAGTATTTTATGTGTCAGCTTGCCTAAAATGAATTTGTAAAAATTACAGCAAAAATGAAGAAGATTAGATTTTATTATTATAATTTTAGTGGTTTGAGAATGAAAAATTCATGTGGACTGTGTGCTTGCTTCTCATTTTGCCATCATGAAAAAATGAAATTACAACAGCATGAAAAGTGGACTGTTGTAGATTCTGTCTTTTTTTAATTGTTTATAGATGTAAAGATAAGCAACAATAGAATTGACATTTCAAGAAGATGTTACTAAGGCATTTATTAATCTGGATAGAAGGAAAATTCAATTTCCAATGGCCTTTCTCTTGTGCAGCCTTTACAGACACTGAAGTCCATAAAGAGGAAATTATAGAGCAATTTGGGAATTCAGCAGCAATAGACCAGCAGAAGTGGATGATATTTACCAAAGAGACCAGAAGCAATCCAGTGAAACTGGCACTAACACAATATCACCTTAAAGATCAGAAGCACTCCTAGCTGCAGAAAGGTCTTTCTAAGCTATCTCTTTTCTAGGAAAGACAGTCCCTTTGAGGATAGAGAAACAGAACCTGGGCATTTTAGTGCTGTATTTTCTAGGTGTCTTGTCTCTGTAGCTACTGTGGGTTGAATGGTAGCTTGCATTTCAAAAATCCGTATTCCAGTTCCTGTTTCAATCCATGCTCTTTAATGTTTTCTCTAGACTTGGAGCAAGATCCAAACAGAGTCAATCAGCCACAACTAAACATCAAAGTGAAGAAGACTACATGATAGCTCTCTTCCTGGTTCATGTAATTCTGTACTTTCTGTAATTCCATAAAATCTAATGATTGGATATGGAAGTGGAGGTCAGTGCATAGATTGTATTTACTCCTTTGCTCTTCACAGATCAGGTGTGTCCAGATCTATGAGAAATGTATAACTGAAGTCCCAACAGTATTTTTCAAAAAGTGGAGAAATTTAAGAGTAGGTGCATGGTCACAATAGCACAGAAGGGCTATTTCACATTCCTGCTTCATGGTTTATGGTGGCTTATCTGAAGTATGTTTCTAGAAGTGCCACTGGAAAGGCTGGAGTATCCCAGAGTGGAGCAGGCCAATCTGCTCTAGGCACATTGTATCTGCCCCAGAATAAAGGCAGGATACTCAGTATCACCAGGGAAAAAACCTGCATTTTTACTGACCTGTTAATTATTCATAGAGTTTCAGTGGCAAACAGTTGTTAATATTGAGTGAATGGAGTTGTTCAAGTTGTTGTACTAAATTTTGAAGGCTTTCAAAACACTCTGCTACAATTTTTGAAGCAGTTCTACTCCTAATTAGCATCATTGTTGGCACAACTCATCAATGGAGATGCCAGAGACAGAGAGCTGGTTTGTACAGATGACAGTAAATGCTTTCATCTGTACGAAAATGTAGCAAAGCATTTCTATAGATGCTTAATCTTAACTACCATAATTTTAATCCTATATGAGTCAACACCTGTACAAAGAGAAGTTTGCTGGGTCAGAGAAAGATCACTGGTACTTTGAAGAACCTGGAAAGCTCAGAGATTTCAGAGGCTTCTCTCTTAGAAAATAACTATATTTACACCCTGATAAGCCATATAGACCTCCAAAAAACCTTAAAACATCATGTATGTGATCTTTTTCTTTTAATTATTATCAGAAAATAGGGTGGATACAGACCTTGAAATCTCTGCTTTCTCCACTGTTATGGTATCTAGCTTATTTTCCTAAAATTGGTATTCATATTCCAAGAAGCATCTGGTCCATACTGCCACAGGTTTACAGAACTTGTGGAGTAAAAGTGAATTTTTTTTTCTCCACATCCTTGCCACTTTGACCACACAGCATGGCACTGGTGCATTACATTTTATTGTCACTACCGATCTACTCAGACATTTCTGTGTCTGCCATTGCTGTGTAAAATAAAGGTAGAATGAAGTTTTTTGTGGTTTATTTATACTTTTGTTTGCCTTGTCAAAAGTAGGATTTTAAAATGTAAAATTTTTTTGTTCCATTCAGCAAGATCCTGTGCAAGAACATGCGAGTGCAATTATTTTCTGAATATCACTACACAGAAAACTTTAAAAAATAGTTTGATATTGAGAAGTCTAATATTGAAGATAGTCTAAGACCTCTAAACTCATCTAAATCCTATATTGTCTAGGAAGAAATATGTCTACAATTACAGCCACAATTTTAACCCTATTAAATCTAAACTGAAAGTCTCATGCCAGGTAATTCTAATTTGTAACACTGAATTCTACTTTAAATCTAATTCAGACTTTCCTGGTTCATCCATTCTATCATAAACTCTAGAAAGTAAAGAAACAATGAACATTAGAGGATTAATATTGAAAGCCTATTAAGAGAGCTGGCTCACACTTAAAAAACAATTTAGTTTTTCATAACTGGAATTGGGAGTTAGTAATATCTGCCACTGGGAATGAGCTTTTGCTTCTACAAATCTAATTCCAACATACAAAATATGCATCTCTTTTTATCTCAAATGCAAATAAATTGCACAATCTAAGCTCTGAATTTAATGAAAAAGATGTTTTGAAGTCTTAATTATAATTACATTCCAGAACTCCAAATAAAGCTTCATGTGTGCAACTTTGTGCAGAATTTAACTCAGAGACTGACTCAGATTTGTTTCTGGTCATCAACACTGCTGGATTTATTTCATGGGGGTGCGCTTTTTGTTTGTTTGTTTGTTCCTTATGCTTAGGTATGAAACTCAACCAAGACATACATTTGACATTTGGTGTGGAGTCAAAAGTCACTTGAAACAAGAACTTCCTCTGGCTCTGTTCCAATCAGTCCTCCAGTTTATGAATTTGCCCTTCTTCCAGATGCAGCAGAAACAAAGGTAGGTAATGCTACAAACACCTAGCTAGATACAGAGAATCCTAACAACCAGTCCATCACTTTTCTAAAACATTTCTGCCACTGTAACCCTATGACCTCACACATACTATTCATAACACACTGGAGCTTTTTAGTAGAGTCTGTATCAGTAAGGTTAGAGCTATATTCAGGTACCAAAGAGAGCCCCAGATATGCAGTAGGAAAGTAACAACGTAATAATGTTTTCTGGTAATTCTGCCCAGAGCTTTATCCACAAACAAATTCCTGGAGATGAAATGTTGTTTTGTGGAGCTTTTTATTGATTTTATTTTTGGTTCTGTCTATTTTTATTCTTCTCTGATTCTATTTAATTTGAACCTAATTCTGCAGATCCATGCATGGGGACAACTCATTTCTACCTGCAAACATTGGCCATTAGGATTTTAGTGAGAGTTTCACTCAGTCATTATCATTTCTTTTCTACATGCTATGTACTATATTGGGTTCAAGACAAAGGAAAATTAGTCCTTGTATGATTTATGCTTGTACAGGGACAGATTGTCCTCTGGTGTAGCTCTACAGTTACTGACGGAGAGATGCCAATTTAGCCTGCTGAGGATGTGACTTCCTGCAGTCAGCAAGGAGGCAACTGTAAGCAAGATGACTTTCAGGAAGAATTGTAAGCATTCATCATTTAAGAATGTCTTTGTGAGATTAAAACAGGAAGAATGTATCATTTTAATGTTTATGTTTTCTTCAGTCTCTAATATCTGTACTTCTCAAGATTGTCTCTCTGCATATGAACACATATCCATGCATACATATCCAAATACACTTATAAACAAATATCATGTCTGCAGTGATCTAAAAATACTGACATGAGTGACAACCCCAGAGGGAAAATAACAAAAAGACTGAAGAAGTCTGTATCCTGAATCCCTATATAATCTCATTATAGTAAAATAGAAAACACTGAAGGAGAATTCTCTCTGGAGAATAACAGCGGAGCAGGCAATGGGCAGGTTATACAATAAGTTTTTCACTTCTTTAATGTGCTACACTGTCTTAGCATCTACACACTATTTTTCTTGTGTGTTTTCCTCAAGCAAGTGATTATTTAAAGAATCTATTTAAAAATAACAACAAATGTTGCAGAATATTATGGAACAATAACACACAGCAACTTACAATTTTATGTTACCTTTTACATATGCAAGAAAAACAAGATAACCTTAGAAACCTGACTTTTTCCTAACTGTGATTTTAGTTTTTTTTAGGCAAGTAATATACACAATAGGTGGAGAGAAGCCAAAGCAATTAATCAGTGAACTGTCTGATGGCAAAAGAAAGATCAATCACTAGAGAAAGAAAGGTACAAAAGAAAAAGAGTTTGATGAAGAGAGGCCAATTCTTCATCCTTTTCTTTTTAGACTCTATATGAAACAGAAAAAGGAATGATTTTACTTTAAAGTTGTAAGGAATCACTTAGCAACCAAACAGTATAATGATAGAAAATCTCAAAGTAAATTATATTAATCATAAAATGTTAAACACTCTCTTCCCTGGTAAGAAAAAAAACAACAAAAAAACCCAAAACCAAACATTTCAGCTCTTTGAGGTATATATGCAAAATCCCATGCTCAGATTAAAACTCAGGACCATGTGAAAAAGCGTTTAATCATTTTAAGCAAGTTTAGTAGGCATATGTCCCTTTCACAAAAGGCACACAATAGCTGGCATCCCTCGGTGATTCTTGCTCTGCTAAGAATGAGAACAGATTGAATGCAGATGAAGATCAAACCAGCCTCACATCTCTAGAAGTGGTGGGTGAAGGTTAGAAAATGTAGACAGAGCAGTGCAGGAGAGCAACAAAGCTGTTGTACGTGCTGCCAGGCAAAGGTTTTATAAGCTCGGCATGAGACTTATTGGTATTTACTTCACAAGCAGAGTTGTGAATTGCAAAACAAAGCATGCCCCAGAGATGCTCTAGAGGAAAACTTTCAAACTTGAGTATGCCTGGAAAAGAAAAAGAAGAATGACTCAATAGGGAAAGCACTAAGATTGATATATCTGATCAGAGTTCTGTGCTCAGTCACAGGCTTTCTGTTTCATCAGGTCAAATATAAGGATTAGATTCTCGAGACAGAAATATTTAGATACAAAAATATGGAATCTGCACATGAAAATTGCAGTATCCACATTTCTCTTACTGGATGTGCCTAAATCCTCAGAACTTCTTCATGTCATTGTAGCAGCAAATTTTCAAAGCTTTTGCTTGGTTGTCCTTCATATGTATAAACACTAATAATTATCTCAGCCACACTTCTTGTCTTCTCCCTCCTCTGCCTCCACCCACTCCAAAACACCACCATAGGACTCATCACCTTCACTGTCTCTCTGGAGGTCAGTAGCTCTGTTTTATGCTGCTTTCCTTCACAAAGGGATGTTCTTCTGACTCTGAGCTGCGTGCCTTACACTAGTGAGAAGCCAACATTTGCTATGCAGATGATTCCAGAAGTTAAAACACTTGTTTTAAAAAGGAGATGGAGGGAAGATGTGTGATTCTGGATGTGAGACAGCGTTAGTCTTTCCCTTTGCCTGCTGACTCTTTTGCACATTTCACACACCTCCTTAGAACCAGATAAAAACTTACAATTGTGTCACATTCATACATTCAGCCTACTCACCTCTGGAAGTATTACTTAGATCTCATCATGCTTACAATTCAGTTTCATCACATTTCCATCCTGAGGGCCTTCAAACCTTATGTCTTCTATATAATTTTTCCTCTGCTTTACCCAATGTTGGTGTACAATCAAATATTAAAAATAGGGTTCATCACCCAGAGGGTCATTGGGCACAGGAACAGGCTCCCCAGGGAAGTGGTCACAGCATCAAGCATGACAGAGTTCAAGAGTCATTTGGGCAATACTTTTGAGCACACGGTGTGACTCTTCAGGCTGTGCTTTGTGAGGTCAGGAGTTGGGCTTTGATGATCCTGGTGAGTCCCTACGCAGCTCAGCATATTCTGTAATTCTGTGATACAGTGGCACATTGGAAGTCTTTCTTAAAGCAAGTACCTGAACTCCATGTATACACATAATATTTATAACCTTGTGTTTTGAAAGATGACAAGATTATGCAATGAATTGTCACCAGCCTGTACATGGCATTTGATTTTTCTCAATATTAAGAAGTTTTGATGTTCTATTGCTGCATTTCTGTTTCATTTTTGTGCCTTTTTTCCAATCTCAGGATTTTGTTCAGTGTGTCAGTCTGTCAGTTCACACATGAAGATGTATTTTGTGAACCTGTAAAATTGCAAACTAAACCTCTGAAGTTTTTCAAATAATTACAGGCACTGTCTCTTTTTTCTTCTTTGTATTAGATCTGTTTTGTTTTTTATTTGACACTTTTTTTTCAGTATTAGGACTCATAAAGTTCCAACGTACATTCCAGATTTTACTCTGCAGTAATTGTTTGCATCAGTTTCCAAATCACAAAAGCTTCAACCTCCAAAAAGATGCAGTAATTATCTAAAGATAATACACTTTACTAAAGGCTCGTATGAAGCATGGAACTCTTCTGAATCTAGAGTGCAGGATTTTCTATTCCCAGAAAGGGTCTCCAAATTTGTTTGTTACAGAAAGTATCGCTTTTGGCAAGACATCTACATCCAGTTTCAGTCTAGGAAATTCTAGATTAAGTCTTCAGTTTTAGCACATTTCAGAATTTACACATGCTGAGACAAGATTCAGTGATAACTCTCAGAATATTCTGTCATAAAAGGATGGTGTAGCCAGGGGAATATGACCATGTGAGCAACTAGCCAGGCTTGCTTGCAGATAAGCAGTTGCTCTTGACACTAAGCAGATTATAATAATTATGGGATATGTTTATCTCTGTTAAAGAATTTAATTCTGACTGTTTACAAAAATGTCTATTGTAACTGCTTACATAACTTACACCTCCCGTTCAGTATCTGGATATACTTTTCATTGTGTGATTCAAGAAGTTTAACTTGTTGCGTTTGGTCTGTGCCACAAAGAGAAAAAGCAGTGCTTTTCAACTGGGAAAAAACGTCCCCAGAAAAAAACCAAAAAACATACACCAAGAACTACTTGTTCTAGTATGGAAAGACACCTATGAGGGAACACCACGATGCATTTGATCTTGCTGTGACTGGAATCCAAATTCTCAAATGAAAAGTCTTTGTAAAGAAAGGCAGAAAACACTCTGTGAAGGAAAGACAGAGCTCAGCCAGCAGCAAGCTGGCTTAGCTGTGGTGCTTACATGGCAGCATCCAACAGGAGATGGATAGGATGCAGCTAGAAGCACGGGATGAGGCCATCAGTGCACAGTAACAGCATTATTCCAGCTTGTGAAGAACTGCACTGATAAAAATTTTTACAGTAGCTATTTCATGTAAAGGTTCATCTTACAAAGCTTACTTAAAATTGGTATAAGCTAGACAAAGAAAATCTGCCAGAATTTTCAGTTCTGAATGATATTTAATAACAGAAAGCTGTTTATTGCTTTGTGTAAATCTGTACTTCTCTTGTGCTGTCTCACCAGAAAATAGTTGATTTTCTCAGTCTTTGACCAGCTCTTGGATTTTTAAGCTTTTTCTTACTTCATGGTGCACAAATAATTAAACTCTGAATCTTACTATCTACAGCCAATCTGGGACTCTGAGAGGCAATTAATGAAAAATTGAACAGTCGTGGGAGAGTCTTCAGTGAGCTTGGTCTCCAAAACAATTGGTCTGTTGTCCAAAACCTTTGGTCCAAGATGATATGAATTTTCCTATGCCAAGAAAAGGGAGATTTTTCCAAGGCTGGCAGTTCCAAAAAATTTATCCACTTGAGCTCTCACAAAGGGATATTGTTCAGTAATTATATTTGCAGCAAATAATGGAGGACTACTCCTTTCTTTCCACTCTTTTTTTTTTAAAATTCTTTTTTCTTCCAATATTTGAGACATGAGAATCTAGGAATAGGACATCAAATAATAATATATTATCAGATTCTAATTCCTTCGTCTCTTATCAAAATTATCACATTGGAAATGTAGGGGAGTTCCACCTCTTAAGAAAACACGTTTCACTGAAAAATATCAAAACTGAAATATGTTGACCAATTTTAAAAGGCATTCACTTGCATTCAAATTCTACCAATAGAGGCCAGGAGATATGAAGAATATTAGAAAGAAGAAAAAAAAAAGGAAAAAAAAAGTAGCTGTTATCACAGAATCAGGATGTATTGTAATTTGTGAAATCTGAAAGTACGGCTTTAATAGAACTATAGATATAAAATAAATTATAATTATTTGGGGCAATCTGTGGAGATGTAAACAAAGTTGAAGGAATTAGAATATATGAATAATGTCCTAGAAACACTGTAAAAATTCCAGAGGAGGGAACTATCTCTAACACCCTTCTAATCAAAACCACATCTACTGTATTTCTGAACGGATATATTAAAATCTCTACTTGAAAATAATTAATTAGGAAAAATCTCTGCAATAGTCTCTGTTTTGGAGCAATTATTTCTAGCAGATCATTCAGGAAAGCAGGTGCAAACTTACATTGGTAGGAGATATTTTTGAGTTTTCTGTTAATGAAGCAAAAAGCCATCACACATATTCTAAAGGTTTTTATGATCTAAGAGGAAAAATCCTTGTGATGAGAGGCCATCTAAATTAGATGCAATACTTCTCTTTTAGTACTTAATTTCCAAAATAGTATCAGAATTCAGATTCCATTAACAAAAGTGTGTTGTTCTTTTTTTAACAGAAACAAGCAGTAAAACCTTAGAATACTTAATGTTCTTGGAAGCTGTGGCAGTATACAGTTACAGCAAGTTCAGGAGTTGCAAGGTTCACGAGCTAAGCTGGAACTAAAACGTGTTTGTTGGGCTCTAAAAATGGTGTCTTGATGACCAACTTAGGTTTTAAAACACCGGTATTTCTTTTTTGGATGACAAATATTTTAAAAGACAAAACAAAACACAACATTCTTGACAACAATTTGCCGAATGCTGTAAGCATAAGAAACATATCACTTTGTAGGCATAAAATTATATTTATCATCATGAGTTAATAGACAAGCATTGCTTTGAGTTTTCACGTGTTTTAAAGAAACTAACACTTGCTGTGTGTGTTGGTAAATGCTTTGCAATAGTTTTTGTGATTATTCTGGGTCTATAATACCTAATGTCACCACTGTACCTTGTACTCCTGAGCAGCTGTCATGACAAGAGAGGTTCAAACACTTCCCAGCTGCTTTGTACTCTGCCTGCTTGGACAGGGAGCACAGCAGAGCTGAAATAAACATCTGCATTAGTCTTGTATTAGTCTGACTTGACTACACCACAACGCATGGATCTCTTTATTGTTTTCGTTATGGGCAAAGGGAAAAAGTATTGATTTTAGGTGCTGTGTGGATATTAACAAACCCTAAAAAAACATAAAAATGTTTACTCTAAAATGCTGCATTCAATATAAATTTGTTGGCCATTTGTATTATATTGATTGTTGGGGTTTTTTTTCCCTAAAGACAAGCCTAGTTTTGGTAAGTATTTAAAAGCACAGATAAAATTGTGTTGGTCAAAACCCAAATTTGTTTAGTTATTTTTGAAGCTACTAAACAGTAAATGAACCACTTTCTTAGTGTTTTATTTCAAGAAACTGGCATTTGCACTGTAGATTATTTAATGAACAAAAGATAGATTAAATATATTGGTTTTGAAGAAGAAAAAATCTGTATACGTATTGTCGGTCAAATTATTGTAATTGTCACTTGTTTTCCTTGTTGCAAATTACCCATTTCAGAATACAAATAATGCCCTTGCAGAGTCGCTCTGACCATGGTACTCATCTCCATCCTGAATGCCAGATCAAGAGCAAATCATTAGATTAATGTTAATGTCAAAGTGATGCAATGTGAAATTGAACTCACGGTCCCATTGTTTACATTTCATACATTCATGAGAGTAAAAAAACCTTCTCTTTTCTTACTGTATCTGCCAAGTCTATCTCTTAGTGTGCTAAAAAGAAAAAAGAACCCTAGTTTTTTGCAATTTATCTTTATACTAGAGGTTGAAAATCAGCTTTTCTGAACGATAACAACAAAAAGTACAAAATGTTGAGAATCTCGACACTCAAGTGCCTTTCATGAACTTAAATTTTGTTTGCATCATTCCCTTTGATTTGTTTTGTGAATAGCTTAGAGTACGCATGAAATCAAGCAATGAAGACTAGACAACTTCAGAAAACACCAGATGATTAAAACCATATTTTTCCTTCATTCATTCTTACTGATAAAACCATATTTTGTGGAGACGATGACTGCCCTCAAGTCGTGATAACTTCCAGAATACACCTAATTGCAATATAAGGATCAAACGGAAAACAAAATTCAGCCCATAGTGTATATAATTATATTATTTTCACTTAAGAAGACAACATTCCCTTTCTTTAAGTTTCTGTTTCATGAATTTTAAAGGGTGGTAACAAACACCTATCCCTTTTGGAAATTGTAATTAATTTTCAAACATATGGACTTTGATATGACAAAAAAGTCAGGAAGTAGGTTGGAAAATTTTCAAGATATGACAAGAACTTTAAATCTGATTCTGCTGAAAGTCAAAATTATGTTAGGTTCTCTGGAGAACACTAGCCATAATTGCATTCCTGTACCTCCACTTATTTATGTAAAATAGAGTTTTTAAAGCGGCTTAGATGAGGACCAAGTGGATTATAGCAGAGATATAAACTAAATATGATATATTTGATTTTAAAACAAACAAACAAACAAACAAACAAACAAACAAACAAACAAAACAAAACAAGCAAAATAACCAAACCAAACAAAAAAATCAGCCAACCAAAAAAAAAAAAATACTCAAAACCAATGCAACAAAAAAACCCCAAAAACCCAAACAAACAAACTGCCCATAGAAGACCCTGCAGTGAGCAGGAGCTTGGACCGGAGACTTCCTGAGAACCCTTCCAGCCTCAGCTATACAGGAAACTTACTGAGAAAACAGTTATCTTTTTAAAGTATAAAATACCCGGAATTGCAGGAAAAACACTGTCAATTAAATCAGTCAGGGCAATTCATACAAATAAATTACATAGGTATTTCCTGCCTTTCTTGATCAAGTCCACAGTCGCTGAAAGACATCTGTCTTAACATAATCCAAAGCAAGGCATGTTTCCATCCTCAATATGAGAGAAGAGGTGGCCTTGAAAGGAGTATGCAATAGCTCTAGACGACCCTTACTCTATTCAAATGAATGCCTCTCTGGAGCTATTCCTTTGCACAAGCATTTCCTCTTCTCATTAACCATTACGTCTGTGGCACTAATTGAACAAGAAGACTTATGGCCTTGCTCGAAGCCGGATTTATATTTTTTTCACAGAATGATCTGGTATCAGTATCAAGAGTAATGTAATGCCAGTTGATTGATCTTTGCTACAGAAGAAAGAATTATGTGGGAATTTAAAAAAAAGCCCTCTCGTATTCTTATTCAATAAAGCTTGAAATGGAGCCAGAGGAAGAGCAGATGAGTTTATGCTGCTGTTTTCGGAAAGCAATGACTTCTATAAAACTTACCATGAAAAACAGGTGTTATTTTGAAGAGGGATCAGGAGGTGAAGTTTGATACGAGAATGTTAATTAGTCTTAGCAGCGTTCAAATATAAACATTTTTAGTCTCCATCTTTATCATGAAGAGAAAGGGTTTGATAAATATCTTAAAAATGTTACTGAGATGTCTATTTAGACTCCAGTCTCTCCACTTTTTTCCCCCATTCATCTTTCACCCTAGTGAAAGAAGTTCAGAAAACACTTCATCATATCATTGAATATGCTGCCACCAACCATTGGGATCATGGCGTTGAATTCCAGATTCCACTTGGGATAACCTAAGAGTTAAGCTATATATCTAAGAGCACTGTCCAAATGTTTCTTGAACACTGACAGGTGGGGACAGGGCCATGGATCACTTCTCCGGGGAACTTGTTCCTGTGCTAGACCACCTTCCCAATGAAGAACATTTTCCAGATATCCAATCTGGACTTCCCCTGCCACAGATGTAAGACATCCCTCACCAGTCAAGGGACAGCAGAGAAGCACCTCCCTCTCCACTCCCCCCCATTAGTGAGCTGCAGAAAACAATGAGGTGTCCTTAAACACATGTGTAAACACTTTGTGGTGGCATGTACCAAAGAACTTTTTGTCTGTTCCATTAAAAGTTTGGTTTTTTTTACAAACAGATTTCACTCAGCATCCTTTCTCATAGTTTATCCCACTGATGTTGCTTTTTGCCATTTCACAAATCTAGCTTTTGTTAGCAGCTGAAAAAAAACCAAAACACCGTAATCAGTAAGGAGTAAGGTTAGGAAATTATACCAAAACAATCACATTTTAGTTACACAAAAGAATGATCCATGAGGATTACCATTTTCTGTTATACCATTCTTCTTCAAACAGAGGAACATAAGAAAGGCATTAGGGCTTCAACAGGATGGAGTCTTGGACTATTTTATTCAAGGAAGGCAAAAAATACAGGAGGATATGATGCAGGTATAAAAAAACTGCAGGTTGCTTAGCAAAAGTGGTACAAATATTTCTATTTACTCTTTCAGATGATTAAAAAGACAGAAGCATTGCACGTAGTACAGCTCTCTGGGTTTTCTTCCCTGTCTTAATCCAGCCTATAACTAACAGGAAGTTAGGTATATAGGTAGATATAAAAACTAACAGGTTTCTGCAATCCAGAGATCTTTGTAGTAACAAAACTTAAAATCTTAAAGTTTATAAATTATTTACAAATCACAATTTCTACCAGATACTGGTAACTGACAAGGATCAGGAAAAATTTAAATTTTCCAAATATGACAACACCAGACACCATCCTAGATAACATCTGTGGTTTTGTGTTTTCCATTAGCTTCCTATGCCACTAAGCAATTTCAGAAAATTCCTGTTACAGACAATTAGAGGCTAATCACCGCCAGGAAAAGTCTTCTTTCTAACTCCTGTTCCATTTTAACTCCTGAAGAATTATGTTTCTCCTCTTTTCAAAAGCATTAATTACTGGTATAATTCTTCTTCTAATTCACATACACTCCCCACCTTCTTTTGGTTCCCATCTGTCTTTTGTCCTGTCTATATCCTGTGGTAATGAGCTGCGTAGCCATGTCTTTGTTTGTTGAAAAACTTTGTTCCATTTGGATTTTTTTTCTTCTTTATTGTCTGCCTCCTCATTTCTGAACTGCAGCATAGCGCACCTTCCTTTTCTTTAACAGTGTATTACTTCACATGTCTGTCTCACTTATTTGTGCTCAATGGACCAGCCTCAGAAAGCTATCTATGAAAAGTTTTTAGATTTCAACTTTCAATGATCATATTTCAACAACTTTCATACCTGTGTACAATTTTACATTCTTCACAAACAAAAGAGTGAGGAAGGCACTTTTTATGGGAACAAATACGTCTGATTAGAAAAATATCTCAGCTTTTTCCAAAAAATAACTACAGTATTATTCTAAAACACATTCTAATTATTGTTTTATAGGTATGTGTACATATATATTTATAAATTTCTTGCATAGTTTCATTCTTTGGATGATTATCTCACATTTTCAAACTGCAACTAAATCAGAAACTTATCAATACATATCCAGGTTCTAGCAGAATGGGCTTATATACTATTTAATATCCCAAACACTGAAAATACTAATTACCTGTTGCTATGATTGGCCCCAGATCTTCACAATGTAAAATTAAAAATCTGAGAATGCAATAAAATATTATAATCTATCACAATTTTGCTGTACTGTAACAGAGAGCATGAAGAATTCTATTTTTGAAAAAAGTGTGGCATTTTCTTGTAAAATCTTCAAGAAACAGTAATGAAAAAAACAAGCAGGAGAAGTATATGGGAAAAAAAGGTGCTTGATATTGATGGAAAGCTTATTTCTGGGCAATGAATTGTAAAAAATGTTCAAGAACTGTTCCTTTTTGAAAACATATGACCTCCTGTAATACTGCCACAGTGAAATAGACCTTTAGTGACTTCTGAGCAAATAATCATCATGTGAGTTGAAAGTGCCTAAGGTCAGTTTTAACTGAAGCACCAAATTTCTGTAGAATTTCAAGTGAGGTTAGAAGAATAAATTCAGATTACAAATACTGTAATTGACACAAATCAGCTAGTTCTTCTCTTTTTTTCCTTTCCCTCTGCCACCTTTCTATCTTTATTCTTTTCCTTATTTTGAATATATATATTTAGGTTGCATAGTAGCAGGTTTCCAGGCAAAGAAACTCTGGGGGGAAAATTTATTCGTCAATTAATTGCAGTAGGAATACTATATAGTACCTGTTCTTAAATTCAAAGGCAAGAGAGTCATTATCTGTGAAGAGAAAAAGTAAAAATATGCTGAGCATGCCTCTCCATGTTAATTATCTTGGTTACATCTACAACCTTGCACATTTGTATGCTCACCTTGTCATTTCGTAGAATCTGAACCCCTGATATTGAACAGCAGGTGCAGCGGGAAAGTATAAAAGAAAGTTAAATCAAAGATAGGACTGAAGGTCTTGTAGTGATGGCACTAGGAAAACAGATCTAAAGTCAGCTCTTGATTTCACTGTGTGTGCACTGAAGAGCAAGTCACATTTGCTTCTGCTAACCTTTCTCCTTATCCATAAAACACTGGATTTTATTTCTAGTTTAAAAAGAAAAACTTTACTTTATTCAAGCTTATTTATTTTTTTTAGTCAGTTTGTCATTTAGTCTATGAACTTTTAGGGGGGAGAGATGTATCTCACTGGAGGCTTATGTGGAACTGAGCACAAAGGGACTTGTCAGCTGAGAATTCTCGGCTCTAGCAGAATACTGGAAAGCAATAACAGGCAAAGCAGAATAAAGATGTTCTTATTTCAAGTATCAAGTACAGACAGGTATAATATTACTGAATTTAAATGGGCAACTGAAGGGAGAATAGCAATCAACACAACAGTAACTACTTATCTTTTGGAGAGCTTTAAAACAGAGAAAGTGAAAGAAATACCTTACAGCTATTACATATTTCTGATTTTATTTCCTAAGCCTGAATGTCACTTTTTAATGAATTGCACTTTTGTTGCATTTATGTTATGTTCTTCACATTTCCACACTTCTGGTTTTCCCTTTCCTACACCTACGTGTGTGTATATATACATACATATGTGCAAATTTATATAGCATGTACATGCATATTTAATACTGAAGTATGTTTCTGTCTAGAACAAGAGGCATTTCCTTTTAATTTCCTAATGAGGACACATTAGATGTGATGGGATTAAAGTGGTTGATCTGAACAGTCTGCCTGCAGTTGCTGAATGAGTTGAAAAGTCAGCAAATTCATAACTGCATTTGAGCTTTACTTTTGAGGTCTGTTAAATAATTTCAGTGGGACAAAGCCTTAGACTGACTCATTATGAAAGAAAGACATGGTGCATTAGGAGTAGCCTGAAAAATGCCAAATGCTGGCTTCCTTTATAGCTGATAAAAGTTAAAAGACAGAAACAAATTATCCAGGCCTTCCAGAAAAGAAAAAATATGCCAGCACAGTACTGCTCCATGACAAATTGTTATTCAATAGGCAGCTTGATGAAGGCAGCTTCATAGGCAGCATAGGGTTAATAAAGTTTAATTTTTATATTACCACAGCTGCCTTTAAATTTTGTAAGGTACCTACAAGGTAATTTCAACATAAAAATAAATAACTCTTATAAAAATAATCTGTTAAAATTTTAATTCCATGTTAAATTTACTGACACAGAAATACGAAACTTTCATATGAAAAATGTTTTTAAGCTTTGATTTTCCTGTAATTCATTATTTGGTAGCAAAGGAATGACCCTATTAATAAAATTAATGCTGATTTGGCAGCAACTTTCTGATTGCTTGCTTACTTGGCTTCTTTTTTTACTTCTTCTCATTCTAGGAAGCTCAAGAATATGTGTGAGGTAGATCCAAGACTGAACACAGAGAAACCCCAAGTATTTCTAAATGGAAGTCAGCTCCAGTGTTGGGACTGAGTTTGCAATTTCCAGCTGTGAACTCTGATCAATTTTGATCAGTCTCTTCAGTGAATGCAGCTGACAATATCCTCATGTTGTAAATGGGGACCTTCATGATAACATGGTACATGAGAATTCCCTTTTATGACAAGTTCAGCCCGTTCAGATGTGAATAAACACATGAATAGCACTTAGAGGAGAAAAAAATATGGATCATAAAGCACCGAAAAGATAATTAATTTTCAGATTTCTTTGTCTGAATAAAAAACCCAAAAAACTGTAATACTCATTCTGCTAAAGCCCCTATTGGGGGCTTGCTGTACCTTGTTATCCTGAACAAGATATCCTGAGTATCTGAATTGCTGACAGAAGATGAACTGCATGACCCCAAAGGTCACCGTGTCAATTGCTGTGTTGTTTTTTAAAAAATCCTTCTCAATTTGGTCTGCATTTTTTGAAGAGATCTTGTGAAATCTCAGTGTAGACCTGTTGTAAGTACAATCCACAGTTCTGGGTTGTGAATAATGCCCTATGCCCTGCACAGGCAGGCCCAGAAAAACAAGCCTGGAACAAGTAAATCATTCAGGTCAAACCAAAATAAAACATTCCATTTTTCCAAATACTTTTTTGCATTTTTTAATAAAAATAAAAGGAAAAACCAAATAAATCTCTTTGATATTTTGCAACTCTTTTACTTTTTGAAGTTTTTGGCTTTTTCCCCCCTGATTTTAATCAGTCCTGCAAATAGACATATTAATAATGCTGTTGCTGTTGACAAATCATTGATTTTCACTGGAGTTTTTCTTCAACTCTAAAACTCTGCTGTTTAGTTTACCAGGACGGAAAATTTTTCTTTAACCAACTTGAAATTCTCCTACCGCTTCTGTTCCCGCTTGTCTTAGTGTGTTTTTATACTAAAACTTTTTAAAATATACTCTGTGATTAATATTTTAATGGAAATATTAATATATTTACCCCCACAGTACTTTGGTTTTAATGCTGTTCTCAAAAACATCCATTTTACTGTTTAAAAACTGAAAGCTAGACTTCTATATGAAGTAGATTTTGCACCCTGATGAAACAAAAGTTACAGTTCTCACCTCAGAGCAAGTGGTATTCTGGACTCTCCCATTGCAGTCCCAGGTCACATCCCCCATTAGCAATTTTTCCTTTGCCCCCTTTCTCCTGAATTATGGGACTTCAGCTCCTGCTACCTCTCAGGAATACCTGGCAAGAACACTAGCCAACCTCAACAGAGCAAGGGTAAGGATTAAGGCAACATGTAAGGATTCCACAGAAGAACTATTAAAAAACCTGTGTGACAAACTTAGAGCATCAACTCACTTGGTAGTGCAGAACTTTTAATTGCAGAAACAGTCTCATATCTTCCTTCAAGCTGGGTAGCACCTGGAAGAAAAAATTCACAAGTGGAGCAATATTTGATGTGGCTCAATGCAGGTGTTACCCAGAGTTCTACAAGACTGCAGAATTTGGCATTGTCAATGAGATTTCAGATAGTGGGCTTTGGCAGGGTTACAATTTGAGATCCTGCTATTACACAAATAAGTTTGCATTGTGCTCTAGACAGCTATTTTTTTCCAAAAACATTGATCATCTCTTCCTTTCTTACACAAAGAGCATTGAGTTGAAAAAGGATGATAGAAAGCCTGAAGAGAGTATGACAGTTTAACAGAAGCCTTGGAAGAAAGTCACAGGATAATTTAATAGTTGTTTTCTTTAACAGGCTTTGTAGAAAATGTCTGTTATTTTATTTGTATTTTAAACACTGAATGAGCTTCTTTTTCTGTCTTGAAAGGCAGTGTCTGAGAACTGCCAAGGTTGAAATATTGCAAGGAGAAAAAGAATGCAGTTTATAGTAAACCTCAAAACTCCAGTATGTATCAAGGATACTCAGCCTGGAAGATAAGACAAAGGTCCAAAAAACTATAATCTGTTGAGAAGTTAAATCTGTCAATCCTAAAATAACCAGAGGAAAATTTCTATAAAATTTTTGATGAAGAATTCACAGAATGACCCTGTGAACTTTTTCAATACTAACAGAAAAAAAAACAAAACAAAACAAAACAAAAACAAAACAAAACAATAAGATGGTAAATTCTCAAAAAATTTGGCATTTAATCCAGCTTAACATGCAGAGATCACATGAGTAAGGTATAAAAAAATTTATATGAGAACTAGATATGATATGAAATAATTAATGTGAAATCACTCTAGACATAAGATATTTGGCCATTGTGCTGCAGGGAATGTGCGGGGGAGGATGAGGAATTGCAGACAGTTGAGGAGGGGAGAAGGAGGACAACACTGTCCTATGCTCCAGGAATCACGTGTAACATGGGAGACATGTGGGGCCTACTTCAGAGCAGAGAAGGACTCAAACAAGAGGTTTCCAAATCCCAGCTTCGTAGCTCAAGCACCCAAATGCCTGAAATTGTAATGCCAGCTGGTCTTTTTCAAATGATCTCCAGTCTCTACACATTCTAAGTCTCCAGATCTGAAAATATTATCACAGATTGGTGCTTGGGTTTGAGAGCAGTGGTGCATTTGTTTGGGTTTTTTAATTTCATTTTTCAAACATAGAGCAAAGCCACTTCCCTGCCAAGAAGGTCAATAAAGGAACTCTAGAAAGCCCCAAGAACCCACTGGAAAAAAAATGAAGTCATAAGTCAGAAAAAATTAAGCTTAACTGCTTTAGCTAGTTACAGTGCGTAGAAACCATAGATACAGGCAAGTTGTCTCAGCTACAGACACACTTTATGTAGTACTGCTCCACTTAGGAACAACTGGATTGTGCTGGGTTGCAAGTGGAGATTTTGCCACATCTGTGGCATAGCTGCAGAGGGAAGGGAACAACAGAGACATGTGAGGAGTGGGCTGAGGAGTGGAATGGGACAGAGCCAAAGCTGAGTGTCAGGTAGTAATTGTTAAACAAAACCCAAACAGATTGCTAAACTTTCACTCCAGCAATCAATTTAAGGCACTGTCTGAAAATGGAAGGGGATGGGGGTAGACTGGGAGGGAGTGAGTGTCTTTCCTGGGACCTTAGTGGAATCTTTTCTGCAGCAAACACTGCAGGGACATGGTATTTACATTCCAGATCAAGGATCAATCCAATATCCTATGTCAGAAAGGAACCAAATCCAAACGCTTTGTAGAAAGGCAATAGCAGATTAGATTGTATCTCCAAAGGTCTCATTTACTCTCCTCATATCTCTGTGGCAAAGCTGTTTTTATCACCTAAAGCCAACATCCTCCCCAAAAAACAAAGTAGTTAGAAATGAAGATGGTAATAATAATTGGATTTTTATGCCAAGATTACAGCACACATTTGAGTCATTATCAGCCTTTTTTAAAGAAAGCTGATAATTTTAAGAAAGCATAAAATTATATGAACAGTGTCAAGAAAAAGAAGTCATTACAAAATTTGTAGTATGACTGGGGACAGGACTGAATGTACAGAATAAATCTGTCATTCTGAAAAAAGACATACATTTCTTTGTGACATCCAGTCCTGTGAGCAAGTGAAGCAATCAAAAATGTCCATGTCAGATCATTCTTTTCAAATTCACTTTAATTTTCTGTCATCCCATGGAGAGTTTCCAGTGATGTTTTGGATGCAGGCTTAGGCCTAGCACACTATTGCTTTATTCAAGCGGCATATGAAGAATCTGTCTGAAGCTCCACTGTTGTTTCTCAGTATATAATTTTCACTGGATATGGTCTTATGTGTTTTAGAGTAGAAAACATGAGCATTATCAGGTCCTGAAAATCATGATTTTAGAAAGCCAAAATCAGAAACATAGTCCAAAACGTGTAAATAAAAGCCCCTGCTCATTTTGCAAGGTGGCAAAACCTGCTGGGCATTTTGACAGCTGGAGGAATCCTGCTAAACCTCTGTTTAGGTTTTTGAATACCAAGTTTTCCAAGGAAAGGATGCTCAGAGAAGCTCATTGACATTAATATAATGCCTGACACCTTTAGAACAGAGGTGCTATGTCAGCATAAAATACCATTATTAACGTTTAATATTCTTTAGCTCCACTGATGGAACTGTTCCTTTCAGAACAGAGGGCCTTTTGTACAATTATCAGCTGGGAGATATTAATCACAGATGTCCTTCGGATATATGGCATATGTTGAGAACAGCCATGCCTGTATCCATGAGCACACACCCTTAAGACCACGCATTTCACATTTCACTGATAGGCGCAGGTGACATCATGGCCTTGAAAACAACTCATAGGGAAAGAATATTTCCATCCAATGAAATGTTCCACTGCAGAAAAAAATACCATGAAGAAGCTGCAGGTTTATTTCCCAAGTGTTTTCTAAGGCTAGCTTCCATGTAAAGTTGGGAAAGAGAGCAAAATTCCAGATTCTGAATATTTTAAATAGCTGTTTTGTGACTGTTCTGTTCAGTTTTATCTGAGAACTTCTTTATGGCCCTTAACAGTCTGGAAGAGAAACATGGGGAGAGAGGAAGGAAATCTTGATCATTTTTCCCAGAAATTTCATGCTTTAAATGTGGTTGTCTTATAAGAAAATATGAGGGGTTTTTGTGTTTGTTTGGCTTTTTTTTTGTTTTTCTTTATTTTGTTTTGTTTTGGTTTTGTTTTTCTGGGGAGGTGGGTTTCTTTGTTGTTTTTTGGTTTTGGGGGTTTTTTGGTTTTTTGTTTGTTTGGAGTTTTTTTGTGTCATGGTGCTGTTTTCTCAGGTAAATTGAAATGCCATGACTGTCTGCAATTCTCTGGATTCTCTGTTTTGGGCCAAGTTTCTAGTACCAAATTTCTAGTTTCAATATTCTCCAAACCATAAGGCATCTGGTTCTGCCTCTGCCCTATGCCTCCTTCTTTGTTATATGTTAGAACCTCAAATTCTGCACTAACTGGGGACTTGAACAGAGCAAATATTATTTAATACCTGATTTTTAACACAGGCTGATAAATAAATAAAATATTATGGATTATATTGGCTGGTGGAAAAACAAGTGGGTGCACTGAAAATAGTCCTAGACTAATGTTTTGTGCAACCATGAGCATTTGTAAACATTTTTTACCTGACCTTCCTTCAAACTAGAAGACTCGCAGGCTCCTGGTTTGGCTCTTGGACTGATCCACCAATCTGCAATCTTTTTTATGATACATGTTTTGAGATATTTTGTGTATGCAACATTATCTTTTTAACAAAATAAATCAAAGCCTATCTTAATGTCTCTGCCCTTATTCACTTGGCACATAGAGAAGTTAAAATGTCACATGTTCTGTTAATGCTGGGGGTGCTAAAGAACATCTGACACTATGCTGTCAAGTTAAACGGGAGTAGGTAAGGGATGTTCCACACCCCGGAAAATTCAGAAATTTCAAAACCTTGAGTAGTGTGAAGAGGAATGACCCACAGACTTCACGCAGTTTTCATGAAAAATGAAACCTCAGAATAAATCTGCTAGTCAAGACTTTGGCTTATCTATATGTGCATAAGCATATATTCAGGTATGGATTCTACAGAACTGTTGAGGTGAAAGAGAAGAATCCTGGAACAATTATTTCTTTCCAATCCAATTTTGTTTGTTTTTGTGCTAATGTTGAAAGCTGTCGAATTGAAATCAGCCAAAAGGATCCTAAACAAATAAACAAAACCAAACTCAACCCCAAAACCAAACTGGGATAAAAAGGGCTGCATTGTAAAGCAAGAGGGTTTTCTTTGTTTAAAATCTGAGGCCCAAAATGTACTTTCAATGCTTTAAGTTTTCCTAACAAAAGAAGCCATGCTGTAAGAGAGTTGATTTAGAACATAAATCTTTCTGAAAAAGGCTTATATTGCAGGTGAAACATTTTTCTACCAGTTCATATTTTGAGGGCAAACTGTAGGTCACCTCTAAAGCCTTAGTCAGCACCAAACCACTCGACACAGCAAGGACAAGCCAGCACCTGCAGTCCTCTCACTCAGTGTTCCCTTTGGCCACTTCCAAACTGACCTGCAGCTGTAGGCTGGAGACTTTTTTTCTTTCCCAAAGCATAGAGGTACAAGATTCGATTACCACCTATCTGACCTATATGCCTGAATTTTCCTTTCTATGAAAATCACATTCTAGGAGGAAGGGAGAGGAGGGCAGCTACTGATAGGGCACTCCTGGAGCCCCTGTTTGTTGTGTACTGTTTCCGCACTCCTGGAAAGAAGCATTTATATCTGGTGCCATAAATACAGGGAGTGTGCGCACACACACACACACACACACACACACACACCACACACACCAGAGATAAAAAAGGATTTTTTTCCTAAATCATATCTCATACCTTTGGTCCGAAGGTCAATACTATATTGAAGTATTAAGTCTTTACTTTAGCAGGAATCATACAAAGAAAAAAACAAACAAACAAACAAAACCAAAAAGCAAACAAATCCTATTTTACTGTGAGGGTAGTCATACAATAGGGCAGGTGTCCAGAGATGTTGTGAAGCCTTCATCCTTGGAGTTTTTAAAAACTTAGCTGGATACATCTGGGCAGCCTGCGCTAGAAGACCCTGCTTTGCACAAAGGATTGGTATGCATCCATTACCTGGAGCAGATGCTTCAGGTACTCATTGTCTCGTAGGATTGGGCCTTCTGATCTTTATTTTACAATTGTGCTTCTTAAAATAAATGCAGAAGACAGATAGACTCATTTTCTTCCTTTCTTTGTTGATCACAATAACTTTCTAGAAAGAAGCCCTTCTGACAAACCTGAATGGAAAATATATGTTGTGCACAAGGAACTATCACCAGTAAATCAAACATATTTCTTGGCAGAAAACAGGATAACTTGAGAACCAGTAATGATTTCTATTGGTCAAGTAGGGGAGGAAAAAGCAAGATATTCTAACAGATGACTGAATAAAGGATTCTGGTTTTAAGCCATCTTTGGCACCCATGACAGGGGTCATTGAAGATGGAGTCAAATAAGAGAATGCAGTTAAATGACAAACTGAACCAAAGAGCATATTCCTTGGGTTAATAAGTGGACCACTTAAAACTAACTCCACCTGTCTGATTAAGATTAACACACTGGTCTTTGTACTCAATTTCTTTCTTTGTGTTTTGGGGGTTTTTTCTGCTCAGTTATTCTCTTACTCATTAGGATAGTGATCAATCCTCCTCACAGAGATCCCTCATGAATGACGTTGCTGATTTTTCACCAAATATTTAATAAAACCAAACCAGAGAAAACAGAATGTACATTCTTTGTGCAGTTTATTCCAGAGGAAGAGTGGTACTGATATGTGAGCATCAAGGTCCTTTCTCTAATGCACGTTCCAGGTTTACTCATATGAACATGCAACTGTTGGAAAGACAATGGGCACACATACAAATACCTAGAGATGCATTCTGTCTCATATCATTTTAAAGCAGCTCTTGCTTTCACTACATTTCAGATAATTCATCACAAGCTTAGTCTCTTCCACAGTTCTCTCTAATCTGGAACAGTGAAGGACTCGTTACCCTTTCAGTTTTTAAGACAATTCCTTAAAATCTACATTAAGTGCCTTAATCTGAGAAGATGCAAAATGATCCTAGTAATAATTACATGGTTTATCTCCTTAATAGATACAATGGAGAAGCCAGTACCTTCAACTCTTTTCATATCTTTGATCATTGGGCTCTTTTTATCTCTCTTTTATCTCTATCTTTTTATCTCTATCTCTTTTTATCTCACTCTTTTTATCCCTATGATGCTGGACTCCTTATTGCAGCATGAATGAAGCCTGAAGTAATATTGAGTCTTCTAGAAAGCTAGAGCCCTTTCTTGGAAGTGCTACAAAAATTTTTTGTAATTGAAATCAAAAGAAAAATAAGGAAAACTATTCAAATATAGGTTTCCCAGATCTTTTTACTTGTTAACAGTGGGACAAATTCCTTAGCAATAGCCACCAGCGATGAAATTAGCAGTCTTTCAGACAAACCATGTAAACAGTTTTGTAATGATTTAAAGACTTCAGATAAGTAGCAGGATCAGTTTTGGCTGAAACACAGACTTTTAGCTTGTCCACAGACCTAATTTAAAATGTTTGGATGTGTCAAGCCTGGAAAACAATTTTTCTCAGTTGGGACATTTCTCTTCTGAATGATTTTGTCTTACTGGTGGGAAACAGAAGGGAAAAAGGACAAGACTCATTCCAGGAGTTTCCACTTGCTATGATGACCTCTTAACAGAAAAATAAAAGATGAATAGCTGAATTATTCCTGCCTTTTCCAATCAAGTAACAGATACTTTCAGTGTTTCAGAAGAGATGAGAACACCCAAGAGGTACCGTTTCACAGGTTTAATGTCTGATATTATGCATGTCTCACAGTGGTGACAGATTTATTCTTGCTTTGTTGTGCATATCAACTTTTTAAGAAGCTCTTTTGCCTCAGAAAACAGTGGTGGATGGTGTTAATAAGCTCTCTGTACAATTACTGCAGAAAGAAGGAGGTGTCCAGGGCTGAACAGACCAAGTGACCTCAGCTGCTCCTCATAAGATTTCCTCTCAAGGCCCTGCTTCATCTCTATTGCCCTCCTTTGGACATTGTCTAACAGTTTAATGTCTTTCTTATATTGTGTCACCCAAAACTGCCCCCAGCGCTCAAGGTGAGGCTGCCCCAGTGCAGAGCAGAGCGGGACAATCCCCTCCCTTGCCCGGCTGGTGATGCTGTGCCTGATGCCCCTCAGGACAAGCTTGGCCCTCCTGGCTGCCTGGGCACTGCTGACTCATGTTCAACTTGCCATCAACCAGGACCCCCAGGTCCTTCTCCATGGTGCTGCTTTCCAGCATCTCACTCCGCAGGCTGTACCCCCGGCGTTGTCCCATCCCAGGTGCAGAATCAGGCGTCCATGTCACCTGACCTTGCTTCCACTGGGCATACACCTTCTTTTTTTGCCACATTCCTAGAAAAGATTCCTGTTCAGCCAAGCAGACCTTCTGTCTCACCTGCTTGAATTCTGACTTTTGGGAATTGCCTGTTCCAGTGCCTTTAAGAGGTGATTAAAAAGTGACCAGCATTGATGGATCCTGGTACCTGCAAAAACATGTTGCAAGGGGATCTTACTCACTAATTCCCCAAGGAGGCTGAAGTCTGCTCTCCTCAAGTCCAGAGCTGAGGTTTTCCTTGCACTTCTGTCAACATAGATTTTAAACTTGATTGCTTCAAGGTCTCTGTGGTCAAGACAGCCACCAATCTCCCCTTTGCCCACAAGGCCCTCTCTGTTGACAAGCAGCAGATGAAGGAGGCCACCTTTCTGAGCTGGCTCTCTTAGGATCTGCTCCATAAAGTTCGCATTTTAGGAATAAAGTTTTATTTTTGGGAAGCTTCTGGCCCAGGTTGTACCAGCTCTGTCATGCTCCTAGTTAATTTCTGGCAAGTTGAAGTTCCCCATAAGGGTGAGGGCAGTTTACTTGGAAGTGTCCCTTAGCACCTCAAAGAATAATTTGTCAGTTTCAGCATTGTGGCTAGGTGATCTATAGATGATTCCCATGGTGATATCCACATTACTTGTTTGCCCCTTCATTCTTATCCAGAGGCTCTCAACTGTGTCATTGCCAAGCGTGATCTTCATACATTCTACCCTTTCTACTCCATACAGTGCCACGCCTCCACCTCTTCTGCCCTACCTATCCCTCCTGAAGAGCCTGTAATCATCCAACAAAGCACTTCAGACACAGGACTCATCCCAAGAGCTTTCACTCAAGCCAGTGATGTCAAATCTCTGGGACTGTACCAAAGCTTCAGGGTCCTCTCATTTGCTCCTCATGCTGAGGGCATTAAGGTAGAAACATTTCAGCTACAGTAACTTGTAGCCACCACCTTCTGAGACATATTGAGGAATCCCATTAGTGCTTATTTCCTCAAGTTTTGACACACCGTCCCATTGCTCATCACTGGCCAGTCTGGTTTTGCCCCTTTCCCCCTTCCAAGCTCATTTAAAGCTGTGTCAACAAGCACCACTAGTTCATGTGCTACAACTCTATTTCCCCTCTGAGAAAGGTGCAACCCATCCGGTGTCAGTAGAACAGGTGTTGAGTAGATCATCCTATGGCCAACGAACCCAAAATTTTTCTGCTGACATTAACCTCAGAATCATGCATTGAGCTGATTGATAGATCTGCCTATTCCAATAGTATTTCTTGCTCTGGAAGAATCAAAGAAGTCACTGTCTGTGCTTCTGATCCCTCTACCAATCACTCCAGGGCACTGGAGTATATTTTGATTGTCCTTGGATTTCTCTTTATTATTTTGTCACTGCCAGCTTGAGCAACCAATAGTGAATAGTATTCAGAGTCCTGAAGGAAGGAAGAAAATCTTTGGCAAAAGCAGGCCATTTCCAACAGCAAAACAGCATCACAGCCACATCACTATATTTTTCGTGTGAGAGAAGGGGTGGAACCAAGATGCCCTGGGCAGCAATGGGAAAAGCTATCCATATGGTAGCTACCCAGTAAACTGGGTATTTTCAAGAGACTGTGTCATTCTGAAGATCACAATCTTACCAAACATACAGAAGTATGAAAACAAATTAAAAGCATTCACAGTAATTTTGAAGGGATAAGTAAATCCCTGTGATAGCTTTGTTTGAAAATTGATACCTTGCATGGTTTTGCAGAAATCTGCCAGTGCATGTTGCCTCATGTCTATTTATCCGATTATTGTAAGAGTTAATCATCACATCCCCTACCTAAAGCCATAATCCTTCATTTGTGATTGCACAATTATTTAATATGGTAACAAATCATATTATTACAGTGTATTATGAATCTAAATGAGAAATAAGTGGCAAGACATGTGATTTCTTAAAGGAAGAAAACAGTCCTTAAAGAGCAATGACAAGGAAGAAGAGGTATGTAACAGAGCTGAGAGAGTGTAGTTAGAATTGTCACCTTTCTTCCACAAGTGTCACTGATTCATTTTCCCTGTACAGTTCTATGGAATTTAGGTGTTTGTCTTGTTCTTAATCCCACAAAAGGCTGAGATTCTTACCAATTTTCCAGTTTTACCTCTTTTTCACTGATCTGCAAGTGAGGGCAGCTATTTTGACCGAAAAAATAAGCTCGTACAGAACAGTTTGTTTGGTGTTCTTCATATAGGACTCTTTATTTTGTGAATGCTTTTACTACTGAGAGTACTAACAGGCATCAAATACACTTTCCACTAACTGGTAAAACTCACATTGACTTCAGTGGAGTCATACCTTCCTGTCTGTGGATTACAGTCTTTGATCCATGCAGAAAGATTAGTCTGATTGGTCACCATGTGAGCATCGAAACTTATCTTTCCCTATGTCAGAATCCAACCTACTGATGTGAACAGAGGGGTGAGAAATGTTCTCTCAGACCTTTCTTGGTTGGCTGACTTGAAGAGCCAGAGGCTGTCCATCAACAAATAGCAATTCTGTTGTGTGCACTTAACTGAAGCATTTCTGTCTATTTTATGTAGGCCACCACAGAGCTTTAAAATCATAAAATCATATACAGAGGCCACTGCATACATATTAATTTGGTTACTCAGGTGGTCTCACAGAACATTCTGACACCATTACTGCCTCATTAATATAAATCTAGAGGGAGAAAAAACCCCTCAATTCATTTAATACACGACAGATATTTTTACCAGTTGGCATAAACTCTCAGATCTGAAAATTTTAAAAAATGAACTGTAGAGATCAATGTACCAAAGAGAATGGTCTTGTGTTAGGTACTTTGCCTCATCTGTCCCTTTTCATGTTTGTTTTTTCAACTGTGTTGTGACTCACAGGCTCATTGTGAGGTCATTGTTGAGGCAACTGCATTCTGCAGGCCCATTATTCTCAGGGTTCTGTTTTGGTTCAGTTTTTATTTTATTTCATGCGAGTAGGATGGTACCAAAAAGAATGTTTTTGAAAACCACTAAGTGCGAGTTGTTTTGTGTACTGAATTGATAAACAACGTTAAAAAAACCAACAAAAAATCTAACAAAAAAAACCACACAAAAAACCAAAAGCAAAACCAAAACAACACAAAACAAAACAAAAAACAAACCCACCAAAAAACAACAGCAACAAAACCCCACAAAAACCAACCAAAAAAAAAAAAAAAACCACAAAAAACCAACTGAAAGAGACAGAAAAAATCTGTTTAAAAAGATGATGAGTCAAGTCTAGAAGGGAGAAAGAAGGGAGAATCAACTCAGTGCAACATCTGCTTCAGGCTAAACCAGTAAAATTTAATTCATTTTCATACAGCATTTTTCAAACAAACCTCTCAAAACATTTTATAGTAAAAGATAAAATTATGAGATAACTTGTTACAGAACAGGTTATTGCAACTCTCTCATAGACAGCAAATGAAGAAAACTATGTGCAGCAACAGACTGGTCCAAGGGAAAAAAGGATGCATATTTAATGGAGGGGAAAATACTATCCTTGTACAGTATAACAGAGAGATGAATAATAATCACATGAATGAGGATGAGGATGAATACAATGGTGGGGATGGGGATGAGGATGAGGATAAGAAAGTTTCTCCTTGTATAAAAGCTTGCATCTGTTATATTTATGTAGTAACTAAATTTCATGGCCTTGCAGGATAGGTAAATTCATTTTGCAAATGGAAAAACCTAACTTAAAAAATACTCTAATAGGACTCTTCTAGGAACAGAGGCAGCTTCCCAGTCACAGTAGCTGGAGGATGAGAAATGAGACTGCCAGTACATACCAAGACAAGAATACAAAAGCCATCTCTGTTACTTTTGTCATATGCAGTGCTTTCCCATTTTTTGGTGGAAGAGTGTATGGTCCTTTTCAGTTGGTCCATGATGATAGAATTTGTTTGAATGTTTGAATTATTTATTGGAAATACAATTTTTGCATTGGTCTGTCAACTCTGAAGATCCCAAAACAAGTCAGTGCCAGGGACATGGATGAGGCTCAGGAGCCATCCCCAGTGCTAAGCTCCAGGTTCCAGGCAGATGGCACCAATTCAGAGAGAAAGGGACAAGAAGAGGGCCCGGGAAAGCCAACTCCCATCCAGTTGTGATCACACGAGCATACAAGGACTGTTTGATGATTTGACAATAGAAGTACTCGTATTCTCCGGGAGTGAAAACAAGGGAAAGGAATGCTAGTTTTAGAAGACTGTATTTTCACAGAGATTGAAAACAACAGCGAATAAAACTATGGAAAAGAAGATGGATGCAGAATGCTAAAGTAAAGCATGATTTTTTAAAATTGTTTACATGTTAACTAATTCTAGACAGTTAGACACCCAATGTCTGTGCAAGCAGACAGGAGATTAACATTGTGCCTATGTATTGTCTGCCTTTGGAGGACCAGGAGTGTACAAATTCTTCATTTTTAGTCAGTGTACTTTCCCTGGTATTCAGCTTCCATGGTTTTATTCTATTTTTCTCTCACTCATTCATCTTGCTTTGTACCATAAATAATGCATACATAGCTTGCCATCTAGCAATTTGTTGGCATCAGAGACATTCTTGCAAGAGTGTTAACTTCCACACATAGTTGTACATTTTGAAGAATATGGATATTTTCCTGTGATTGAGAAATATGGCAGTGCTGACAGGATATTCCCAGAACAGTGTATACATGGCAGGGTGCTTGGATCACACCTGCCAAGGAAGCAGGCTCAGTGCCAGCACACTATATACACTCCCAACTTACTGAACTAATATAAACCACCATCCCCACCCTGCAGTTGGCAGCCCCGGGACAGTCTGATGCACCCAGTTACAACTCAGCTGCTTGCCCATATGCCACCTGTTATGTGGCAGACCTGTGGCAGCAGCAATGAGACTGAAGAGAACTGAAATGCATTCACATCTAAATATTGTCTTCAAACATATTAATATATGAATGCAACAACATTGATGATAAAGAGTTCTTACTTTATTATATATGTTCTTACTTTTTAATAAATGTGTTCTTACTTTTTAGTATATGTGCTTACTAGTAAGCATATATGATAAAAAAATTAGATATATGATTTGATTTGTTTTATGGCTGTATTTAGTATTCTTTTACATTTAAAAAATCCCAACAGCAGATATTGTAAATTTCACATTTTATTATACCATAATGTTTTTGGATACCAGAACAGATTGCAGCTATGTAGAATTCAAGGTAACATATTTTAGACTTTGTCATGTAAAGCCACTACTTTGCTTGTTAGAAATGTATCATTAATTATACATTTACATAATTATGCTTTAAAAGTAGTAAAAATATTTTAGCATTCTACTTTTTTTTTTGTAGTTTCCGCTTGTAAGAATACAACTACTTAATTTTAAAAGTTGTATTCTTTCTTCAGAAGGCACATTTTAGACAGGCAGTAATTACTCTGAGCCTTTCTCTCCATAAAATAGTGATAGATTAGTGAGGTTGGGTTTTTTTTAATCTGCTGTGTTTGTTTTATTTTTCAATGAGCTCCAACGTGACTTTGAATACCCTGTTTAAACTTTCTTGTAGGCTACAAATTAGGGTCCGTAATGCCTTATGATTTCATAACATTTGTATATTCAGCAGTAATTTAATTGAAATGTCCTGTAGAAATGTCCACTACACCATGTGGTTTGTGTTGCTAACCTGTGGGAACAGTAATAAAATAAACTGGAGGTCAGTGTGAATGAGAGTGACAGTAAGAATCCCTCAACATTGTCTGTAGGCCACTGACAGCAAGTATCACAAAGGCAGCACTACTCCAAAACTGGGAATTGCAGGCAATACCATGGCTAACCCCCTCACTCCTCACAAAGGAATTGGGGAAAGGAAGTCTTGGGCAAAGTACATTCGGGCTCCCCAAACGGAGCCTATACAGAGGGAAATTTAACCTTCCAGACCCAGTTAGTAGATTTACTGGTGTTCGTGATGCTCTGTGCAATATAGTCCGTGGGTTGTCTATAAATGACCATTTCTGCTGTATTTTCTCATGTTCTCAAACACTCTGTGCCAAGTCTTGTGCCTCAGCTGAAGCTGAACATTCCTGTTCAAATCACCAGGTTAATTTTTCCTTTCCTGATTGTAGAAGTGAGGATTTTTGAACAATTACTTAGTCTGAAGAAAAGGAATTGCAGAGGAGACCTTATCACTCTCTACAACTGCCTTAAAGGAGGTTATATGCAGGTGGTAGTCAGCCTCCCCTCCCAAGTAACAAGAGAGAGGACAAGACAAAACAACTTCAAGTTGCACCGAGGGGGGTTCAGATTGGATATTACGAGAAATTTCTTTCCTTAAAGAGTTGTTAAAAACTGGAACAATTTGCCCAGGGAAGTGGTGGAGTCACCATCCCCAGAGGAATTTAAAAGACAGGTAGATGTGGTATGTGGGGACATGGTTTAGTGGTGGACTTGGAAGAGCTGGCTTTACGGTTGAACTCCATGATCTTAATTGTCCTTTCCCAACTAAATGACTCTGTGATTCTAGGCACTGGACTCTAGGAAGGAAACTAGGTCTTAAAAGGAAGCATTTACCTAAGCCATTCTTCCCCAACTAGCAGATTTTTGAAATTATATTGACTGGATTTCCAGGGCATCCATTGACAATAAGTCATAAAGATGGCATGTGAATATGAGAAAAAGGGAAATAACTGAACGTCTGTACATTGCATAAAAAACTTAGAGATATTTACCCATCATTTCCCACATTATTCCATCTGGCAGTACATTGAAGTTTAAACTCTCAGTTCAATTCATGTTCTCTATGTATCGTTCTTTCTTCCTGTTTTGTTGCTGGGTTTGAATCTTATGTCACCAGTGACAGCTGGATGCCTCTGCTGTCCAGAACTGCTTCATAGCACATGTACAGAGCAGCATCTTCAGCAAGCCCCAATACTAGCAGATGCTTCTCCAACCATCATCAACCTGTGTAACGTTGCTTTGTTCTAAGTGCATGCCTGCCCAGGTAAGTTTCACCTTTTAAAATTAAATGTAAAGACTTTTCAGCATCTCTCATTGTCCTTCCAGGAACACAGCACTCAGAAATATAAAGGCATATTGATAATATATAAATATCAGTAATTTCAATATTAGTTCTAGTTTTCTCTTTGTGTTAGCACAGACCCTGCCTAACATTGACTTTAATCTATCAGTACAAGGTGACCATTTGTGTAATGTAATGTCATGTTTTGCTTCCTTATTCACACACACCTAATTTTCCTGACATTGATTTTTACTATGATTTTATCCATAGAATGATTTATACAGCACATATCTCCTACATATTTCTGTCCAAGACATGATAACAAAGACAGTTTAACTTAATTGAAATAATAGCACGCTATTTACATTAATAAAAAGAAGCATCTAAATTTCAAGGAGTCTTTTGGATTTGAAGTCTGAATGCAGGAATTGGCAGCCAGGCTTGCTAAATTGTAAATTCTCTCACATGGAGTGTAACACTTCTAGGGAAACCTTTTAACTCTTCTGTCATGGCATTTCCCTCTGTAAATTTATTTTCTGTATCAGTCTCACAGAATTGTCAGGAGAATCAATCCTTGTAAAACTGTAGTTGGGATATTTCTAAAAGAGAAAGACTGGGAATTCCAAGACTTTTGCTGTGATTGCACTGTACTCTGGGTGGGTAGGATGGTGGGTTTCACAGTCTCCCAGTGTATGCAACAGAGTGAAACCAAGGCACCTTTGGAGCATTCACAGCCACTAAAGTCCCTCATTCCTTCCCCAACACTGTAGGATTTGGATTTCCAGGATTGCTGTCTGAGGTGTAGGTGCAGTTTGCTTCAGACGGCCAGGACGGAGACGAAAGACTTCTGGATTTTGGTCTTAGAGCATGGGGTTTATTGTGAAAAAGAGCGTGGGGGTAAGAGACCTGCCAGGAGCTGCCAGACACAGCTCGAAGGAGGTCAGAGAGGTAAGAGAGAGAGAGAGAGAAGTACAGGATACAGGATACGGAATATGGGATACGGAATACAGAATACCGTGGTTCTCGCTTGCAATACAATAAATCATGTTCTGTGTTGAATATTCTAATTTTCACTAACCAATCTAGAACAAGATACAAATTCTACAGCATTTACATACAGCTTATGAGCATCATTGTATTACCATATGGCGTTATATTTTAAACCCTCAAAACTGCTTTTTGGACCCTCTGCTAAGTTGGTAGGGTCTGCTCTGCCCTTTGGACCTGCCAGCAAGCAGAGGCTATTGTCTAATCAGTAAGGGGTATTGTTCAATCAGAGAGGGTGGTGAGCCTTTGGTGGCCATGCCATTGTTTTTCCAGTTATTTAGTAACTGAGGTTTGGTATCTCAAAACTTGTCTTCATTTCAATTTCGCTTATAGTTTCTATATTCTCAGCATCTTTTGCCAGGTAATAATCTTTATAAGGCTTTCCTATTTCATCCTCCCCAACACAACAGAGAAGGGGCAGAAGTGGGCTATAAAATTAAATTAATTTATTGTTGGCTTCACTTGATCTTCTGAAAAACAGAAAAGTGTTTTCTCCCACTTAGGTATTCTTGATGTCACTTCTAACACCCAGCCGAGACACTAAAATGATAAATTGTGCACAATAATTCAGCTGGTGTCTGCGAAGGCAACAAAAGATAGTCAGGTCTTCCTCAGAGACCTCCCCACACATACACCCACCCTCTTCTCTGTCATCTTTGATGGGCAATTTGATTTGTCTTAAGGTAAGAAAACTTGGTGGGATTTACAAGTGTGCTCACATACTGAATGCATGCCAAGGAAGGGGGAGCTGCGAGGATTGCAATTGACTTTGGTACACATGGGTCTGCAAAAGGTGTTAGATGCTGCTGAGAGCTGGGTCAGTGGGGTAAACAGCTCTCCCCATGTTGTAGGCAATTCCCAGGTGGATCCCCCACTGGCAGAGTATATCCAGCCCAAAGACAGGCAACACTCACTTCTGCACGGGTGAGTAAAATTGCTAAGACCTGGTCACATATAGAGATAAAATCCTAAATTAGCAGCTACACAGGTGCTGTTGCTTTGTAATTGCTAATCCTTTAAGGCCAAAGACTGTAAACTTGCACATTTCTAGATGAACCTGCTTCTTATACAATAACCATTTAGACCTGCTTACATTATGAAATACCTTGGCAATGCTTAGATACTGTATTAGCAATACATCTAACATAATCATTCAGAGTACCAAAATTAAATTCCTGAGAAAATAGGGAGAACATTTAGATGAGCATACATACTTACACAGCTGCCACTTAGTAAGAAAACAAATGCCTCAAAAGCACCTGAGGAGCAACAACTTGGCAGCAACACACTTCCACATACATTACTTTTGTTCGTGTGATGCAAAACACAAAGTCAGGTCATGACTGGCACACGAAAAAGCCCAACTTTATTGATGGTCATACACAATTTTAAAAAAACCCAACAAAATAGTGTCGTCCCTACCAAGTCCCTGGTCATTAAATCTGTTTAGTGTTTCTAAAGTGGTGCTATATTGATTTAATGATGCTATTAGTAATATCTGCAGAGAATGTAGGAATACAAGCACTTACTACTTGGGATATTCCTGCCTGGTAGAAAAAACACCTAATTCCACTAATTGCCTCTATTTCCATTTCTGTTAACTGTACACTATATACATATTAATAATGTTATTATCAGTAGCAGTTATTTTAAATTAACATTCATGTGTAGAAATTTAATTCAAACCAAATATTATATTATAATAAATTAATTACATAGCTATTTCCAGAGCTAAAGTATTATTCCTAGGTATCAATTAACAAATTTTAAAAAACTGTACATGAAGCAGACATATAGAGACTCTATCCCTAACTAATACTCAAAATCAGACTGTTACATTAAACACTAATATGTATACATAATAGAAATTATTACTACATAGTCTTTCAGCTCAGAAAATATACTGTATATTCTTATAAATTCAGGAAAAGTAGGTGTGAGGAACTAGAAAAGCAAATCACTCCCATCCCAGGAGCCTACAGCAGGGCAAGAAACCGAATCCAGATCTCATGGAAACTGGTTCAGTGCTTTAACGACAATTTGCTAAAGATACAACTGATCAGTCATTGAGATTTTATAGAGACTTGAAAGGTGAAACAGTTTCAGAGTAAAATTTCAGTTTCTTCCCTGCATAAAACCACAGAAATCGGAGGAGGTAGTTCATGGAATTTGGGGAATTCAAGCTATCCTGAAAATCTGCTGTTCCGCTTACTTGTTTTAAACTTCTTATCACCATGTTGTTGTGACTAATACTGAGATAAAGATACAAATATAAAATACATTATTCCTTTAGCCATGCTGCAAGTATAAATGTTTGAAATATACCTGAATTTTACTAAGTGATTTATAGGAAGATTAGAGGTTTTGTTTAAAAGCTAGTTAAATGAATGTTAAACCCTTTTTACTCTGAGGGAATTCTGATAAGGTCCTTGAGAGGTGGATCAGCCATGGCTGTGTACTTGGCTGATTTCCACAATACCTTACATGATTTCAAATTTTTTCAGAACTATTAATACTCTTCAGGTTCTGGAATAAATCATCCATGGAAGTTCTTGGTACTTTTCAAAACCTAATGTAAATGCCTAAAATTAATCATCTCCCTATTCAAATCACTAGTGATATTATACATATTTGACACTACATTTCTTGTGATTCATTTCACAATATAATCAAACTAAATTCAGCACCACTATTAAAAAAAAGAACTAAAAGTCTCAGGTGTGACTAATTTCTCACTGTTTAGCACAGGTTTGCTTGTATTGGCACCTCAGCAATCCTGATCAATGCCATTTAACTGCTGGCATGCACACAGCAAACACAATTAACAATCCCACGCATTTCACTGCTCCTGCTGCACATGTGCGGACACGTGTGCACATGTGGAAACTCCAGCCACACCGACACTCAGAAAGTTGTCATGAACAGACATTTGGAGACAATATGACTCTTCTTAAGGTACACGAGATGACAGGAAATGGCATGCTGCTATTAAATACACTTAACAGCCAAGACACACGTCTTTCAGTCACTGTCAGTGTTGCAGTCATTCCAAGTGGGCAATGGCAGCTCTCACACATCATCAAGGAAATTGTCAGTAATCCCTGGAGACCATCCCTGTCATAATTGGCACTGGTAGAGGAGAAGGATGTGTCAGGGAGAAAGATATTGACACACCATCCTCAAATGGCAATAGTGGCAGTTAACACTCCTTCAGACTTTCAAAACTGCTGTGGAAGTCATAGCATAAATACAAAGCATCAAGATGACACTTTTTACAGCTGCTTCTCATAGTATCATGACATTTAAAGTGCATGCTAAAATCTACCAAATACATTTAAAACATAATTATGCCATAACATGCATTATATACCTGATATGAGCAGGATGAGTCCATCAGTGTTTTGAATTTGTAATGCAGACAATAGAATATAAAGCATTCAAAAATGTTATTTCTAAGTTTATTATTCAATTAACATGTATACTCTCCCTAAGAAAATAAAACATTTTGAGGGGCACAAAACATTTTTACTGCACATGCAGAGTATGCAATTTAATTCTTAACAAATTGCTTCTGCCTTTAAATTATGTTATTAGTACGCTAAAAAAAAATCTTACATGTTGTCATCACTCTTTAAATTTCACTAAAAGGTACTGGGTTATACATCTGCCAAGTGGTTTTGCTTTCAGTCTGTTCAATTAAAACCAGAAATGTATTTGTCCAAACCTTAATCCTATGTTAATATTCCATAGAAAAGATTTGAGTTAATTTTATAATACTATTCCCAATTTTTCCCATGTTAAAGGTACTTTACACAAATTGGTGATATTTCAGAACAATAACTGGAATCCTGCGAATACTTAACACATCCTTTACCTAATCATTCAGATGTAGTTCGGTATTGAGTAAGAGTATTTTTTTAAAAATAAATTTTCTGAGATGGAACTTTAAAAAAAAGCTCTGAGGTAGATCTGTCTACTCAGGTCCTTACATGCACTCTTAAGCTCAGAAGCTGTTTTTTAATGGAAAAGGAAACCAGAAAACAGGCTTTTAAAAATAATTAAAACTGAGACCAAGGAAAAAAACAACAACAAGAATCTCCCCATTTCCTTTTATGTCCTTCCAGAGTGCTGTGTTTTCAACGCGAAAATCCCAGGCTGGCTGTAAAAACCGGTTTCTCTGTCCCTGAGCCCCTTTGTGACTCCCCCTCTACCACACTGCAGTTTCCATGCTAGCTGTCTCTCTCTGTCCCTTCCTCTACATTTGATTTGGTGAGACAATTGAAACTCTTCACAATCTTCTCTTCCCTGACATTTCGATAGCCCCTGGAGTCTGGCAGGTCTCCCCTTCAGATGATCCCATCTAACTGAGCCTCTAGGGATGAGCGGCAAGGCAGCCATCCATCTGGCTGGGCGGCCATTCCTGGTTAAAGGAACATACATGGCTGTGTATGAAAAAATTTAAGTTAGCCAGCCTTTTAGAAAGAAGACTAACATAAGATAGCTATTTTAAAGCCTTTACATTGCATCCTTTATGTTAACAGTTTGAAAGGAAAACAGACAGATGCTTAATACTTGCTTTCCTTGCTAATAGCATAGCTGATAACTTAATACAAAAAGATTTTATTATAGATGGAGCTCATAGTGTCTTTGGAATTATTCTTCCTTGATACTTCTTATTAGAAGTTTCCAATTGAAGCTCTTTTTAACTTTACCAAAACTGTACATTTGGATTTAAATTTTCTCCCCTGGGTGTCTGTCAGGTAGATGATTTATTTAATTTTTTATAAACATTTCTGCAATAAATGATTCAGCCTTTTCTGTACAAAGCTAACAGAAAAATACTCTTTCATTGATGTTAAATTATAACAAATTCAGCAGTTACTTTATGAACATTTTAAAGCAAAACCTTGACCTTTTAGCAGAATTTGGTTTTAAGCCCGAGGTGTTTCTGATACCATCCCAGTGATAAAACTGCTTTTTCTCCATTCTGGAAACCACTGAAAAATATCCTTTCACAGCAGCTTGGAAAGTTCCAAAAGGTTTGACAGACACATTCCTCACAGCTTCTGCTTTCCAAACCAGAACTTTGACTTGTCTGAGCAAGTTTCACATCTGAAAGTGACTGAGGATGGCCCAGGACACAGTCACAAAGATCATGGAAGACTCTTCCTGAATTTCAATGCCAGTTAATGTGGTCCATGGGATGTGAACCTGTGAACTAATTAATAGTTTATTTTCCTATAGCTATAGGTTATTTCTTCATTGCTGCTCAAGCGACATGGCAGTGCAGGAAATATGAAAAAAAAGTATCACAACATCTGAGTCAAGGACAAAAAACAGATGGCAAGAGACAACTGTTGAGGGGAGAAGCAGATTGGGACAAGGAACCTGAGGGAGTGCGAGAAGGTTGAAGACGGGGAAGAGAGTGTAATTAATAAACAAGGAAATGGACTCTGGGAAGAGGAACATAAGGAACACAGAAATTAGAGCTATGAAAGCTACATAAGTCATAAATTGTGACCAAAAGACAAGAAGAGTATGAAAGAAAAAGATGAGGAAACAAGGCAGGAAGGTAATAACGGAAAACTAGGATTTGTACCGAAAAATTGAAAGAAATAGAGAAGTCTCAAATGTGTGAGGATACAACTTAAGGATCTGCAGTGACAGACAGACTGTAATATGGAGGACATTGCAAGTTAATACTCAGAGAAGCAGACAGAATGGATTAAGTTCACATTCCAAACCAAGTCGTGGAGGAGAACCTTATGTTGAAAACACACTGCTGTAAACATTTAATGGAATCACACCTTTCTGAGGTATGATTTTATGCCTGCTGTCATCTATTATTGCTTGTGTTAGGAGAGTTTGTGAAGCAGATTTAAAAATCTAATATATTTTCTTGAATGTCTTTATGATTCTCTATATGACGGGATTTCTGATTTTATTTTTTTCTAATTTTTTCATGCATGTGGGTTTCTTTTTTCTTTTTGAAGCTGAAAGTTACACTTTGAAATACGGGCTAAAATGACAGAACTTCAATGTCAAAACATTGAAAAGTAAGGGATAGCATAAAAGTTTCCTATATTAATTCAGTCTCCTCTCCCATTTTTGCTCCAAAGTTGAATTTTTGCTTGTTTGGACACACAAGAAATTCATGTTTGAGCACATAAGAACTAGGAAGAAGCCACCAAGAACTTCTGGTTTTGACTTTCTAGCAACCACAGTTGTATTTAGGAAATTGTCTTGCAGCTCAGCTCATAACCCTTGAAATTCCCTTGAAATAGATCAATTCACTTTAATAGCGTGTGTAAGCATATTGCGGTAGCTGTGATCACAATACTAGTAAGACATCATCTGCTTTAAAACCCAATAGTTTTGAATGTTGCAGATGGTATCAAGACATTAACAAAGTAGGGTATGTTCCTTGGTATTGGTTATTGGTGCAGCTGTTAAGTTAATGAAGTCAGTATATATTCGGTTTTAACTGTAGACACATTTTATTTGAGCTTTCATAGAACAGCTGTGAAATAAGTGCTATAATTAATGTTCTGTGGGTTACACTAAAATCTGTGTATATGTATATTATTAATTATATGTTATAACCTTGGTTCAATTTATTTAGTTTTTTGTTCTTAAGATGAAAGATCATCAGATAATTACACTTTCTTCAGAAAACATTTAAAGGTTTCAAAGTCATCTTCATTTGTGCTTTCACCTGCCAAGTCACCATCAATAAAAATTATTATTAGATGAAATCAATTAATTTTATTAAGTTAATGCCATCTTTACATATCCAGATTTATCAGGTACTCAGCATACTAACACAAGAGTCAAGCAGGCTATTTCAGTTGTACTTGAAGAAATAACCTCATTCCAGCTTTCTTTTGTATTATTTTCATATAGGGTGCTCCAGATATACTATTCGTAGGAAACTGTCATATAAAGGATAAAACATCAAATTATGTCAAATGATTAATCTAATCCTCTGGGGTGGGGGGAAGAGGGATGCAGGTAGGGTAAGTAGGTAAACTAGGGAATGTTGATTTGTGCTATTTTAAGCACCCCTGTTGGAAACTCTCCGTTTCAGACATTGCTGGTCAAATGCTTTCTTCTGTGGGGTAATGTGGTAGGAAACACAGGAAAGTAGAATTATCAGCTCTTCTGGGACACTGACACTAACAGTACAATCTGAGATTTTCTCAGACTCAGGAAAGTGATTTATAAAGTTTTTCTTCTTCTCTCCTTCTGCCCTTTTTCTGTTTTCATTTGTAAACAGGCTTGTTTGGTATGTTTGTTTTTTTGCTTTCAGATCAGTTCACAAATTCAGTTACACACGCTTCACCAAATAAAGACTTGATAATAGTGTCACTCAGGTTTCTTGGGGATAAGGTTATTCAGCTTTACTTATGCATTACATTATTTATTGTATGGTCTTGTACATTGTGTAACATTCCACATTTCCCCTTTTTCCTTATGTCACTCTGAAATACTCAAGTGACTATTCCAGGAGGCATTGGAGGTCTGAAAACTACGGGAACTTTGTCTTCCTAGTACTTCCTTCACAGTCACAAATCTTCTGGAACAAAAGATAATGCTGTATACTGTCAGATACACAAGTTGCCTATGTCATATGTTCTAGATTTCTGTTATTTTCCTCAACAAAAACATCACTTAGGACTGAAGGCTCATTATTTAAAAATAATGAAAAGCTTAATTCACTACTGGTGTAGTTACAGCTGCACTATACTCCTAAGAAGGTTTTCAGTGACAAGGATGCTTCCCACATCAAGCCTCTCTTCTAGTCTATTTCCATTGAACTGAGGGAGGGAGGGAGGGAGGGAAAAAAACCGAAATATTTGTTACTTAGGGCCATGGGAATTCTGCTCCTCATTTTCTTCATTAACAGGAAAACACAGAATAAATATTTCATTTTGCAACACCTTCCATCTTTGGAAGGCACAACGATATCCAGTTATTTTACAAAGTAGGCTGCAAACCTCAGGTCTATAAGGGCAGAATTCAATGTACTATTGTTAGATACTTAAACAGAATTTTTTTTTCTCTAAGTAGCAACATAAATCAGAGGAATCTGGAACTGTTCAACATCTTTGAAAAAAATCAGGCCATTTATATTTAGGTTTTGAAATAGGAGTTAGGAAACTAAATTTAGTATCTACTCCTGTTCTGCATTCAGCAGTCATGGACTCTGACCATTCTGTAATTCAATGGAGGGCAGTTTTTCATCCTTTGTGCTCATGGCTCTTTGGAGATATGGGTTAGGGAGGTTTTATCTTTGTTACTATTGAGTTTTCACTGCTGCTGGAATATTCGTCTATAATTATGGTTTGGTTTTTTTTTAATTCTGTGGTGCTCAGAGAGCATCTCCCTTTTCTTTTTTCCTCAACTTTGAGGATTATGAATCAGCACATCCCCTAACTAGTTCCCTATCACAACACTCATGTTACCATGGGATAGCTGCAGTGGTAAACAGATCTGTTCTTTCTCCACTCTTTACTCCTTGGTGCATTTTGCTCCCATGTGCGATAGAAACTTTGCTCCATGTTTGTATAAGGTGAAATCAGTCTCCAGGCGATATTAGATCCTTCCTGTGCATATGGGGAAGATCAAGGTGGAAGGAATGAGGAAAATTATCATTTTGCTTTTCCCAGCATATTAATTAGTAGCTTTTAAGAGCCTGTTCCTCTGGTTTCATTTTGGACCAGTTCCTTACAAAACCAGTAGCACTCAGTGGAGCATTAGTGTATGAATGGGTTTGGTACAGTGTTAAGATATTCAGATCTGTCACCTCCCTATGTCTCTCCCACAATCTCTGACTCCTGCAGAGACAAGAGAGCACACAGCCTGTCCCATTCTGTCAATAATTGAATACCACAGCATTGCTAGTTAGATCTTTGATGATAATTATTTCAGTAGCAACACACTGCCTATACCTGGATATATCAAAATATATAGGACCCAGACCATTTTCTCTTCAACCAGGCAGCACTGGAAATTTACATTGGTGTTGTTCACCAAGTAACAGAATGGCCTCATCATCCTTTAGGTGCTTGACTAACTGCAGTGCAGTTCTGTCATCCTCTCAGACCATTGCTCAATGAAACAATACATTCAGTTTACAAGTTTCTCTTACAAAATCAAAACAACCATTATGGCATGCTATAAAGCTGTGATACAAAACATGCTTCATTCTGCTGCTTCAAAACTTTTTCAAATAGGTTAACTTTCCCCCAGTCTTTATGTTGGACCAGATGTCATCTGTTTGCACTTCTGAAAATTTAAGAGGCTCAAGTCCCCAGAGCTTGCTCTTTTTTTTTTTTTTAATTTTATGCAGCAACTTCTTTCGATTGCTAACATCTCCAGTTTGTTAATTATCTGCTATAACTGAAAGCTTTCGTGGTAGGCTCTGAATCTTCTGCTGTTTGCCGAAGGCCTGAAGAATTATGTGTCGCATTTACACATAATTCTGCTTATCCCCCTAGAAAATTTTCTTATAACACTAATTATACAGCCATGAGGAGTCTATCCAGATGTTCTAGGGGAGGAAAAAATATAGTGGTTGCCACTAAAATTATACAGCTGTGTACTAAAACAGGGCCAACATGCATGTCTCAAAAACCACTACTTTCAAATACTGTCCTCCAGGTACCTGAAAGAACTTCTCATAAATGGGAGACAAAGAGCAAGAGGAAGATTTCATTATCTCTAAAGATACACTTCCAGTGCTGTTTCTGACACAGATGAGGGGGAAAAATTTATGCAGCTATTTCTTTTCTTCAAAATTCACTCCCTACCTTATATTCTGCAAGTGGTTAAGAAAGAACGGTGAAATATCCCAATAATAATGGTACTGCTCATATAACTCTCCATGTGGGAAAGAAAAATACATTATGCTCTGCTTTAAGGAAGAGAGACTGAATGAAAAGAAGTACAAAACAAATAAGAAAAGAGCTCAGAAACAGCTCAGGCTGCAGATATGCTGCATATGTTTGTTTGTCCACTGCAGACGCTGAGAGAGATTAAGGCATTTATTTGCAGATAGTTGGACAACTAGAGCAGATATGCAAAGCTAGGTTGACTTAAAGTCTGTAGCAATAACAGTACTGTAACAAAGTACTGTTTATAGTGAATATAACTCACTGTCCATGCACTAAACATTGAACATACAGGCCATAAAACAGCTCACAGTCTTACAGTGGTGGAGCAGAGCAGGAACTGACCTTGTAAAGGATACACATAATCAAATGATATTTTAACCTGTTTAAAATCTGTGTGCCACTTTTCTTTCAAAGAAGGATAAAACTGGTACTCAAACAAATCCAGCTAATTCCTGATTATACTAAAGGAAAAGATACAATTACCTCCTTGTAGAAATATTGTTGATGTGAAGTTAAAAAGAAGGAAGCAAACATTAAAAGTTGCCATTCATAAGAAAGATGTACTTTGACAAGAACTTTGAGTACAAGTGAGCTAAAAGTAAAATAGTGTGTAACCCAATGCGTATGGCATGGGTGCCTTGAAGTAGTTTTTAAAAATAACCCTGATTTATAAACTTCACTAAGGAAGATAAAGACCATAAAGTCAAGTCTTTATGACTTAAAAAAAAAAAAAAAAACCAAGCAAAATCTGCATTTATTTTAATTCCATTTCTACCTGTAAAAAAAGTAACAAATGAAAATCACCTCTTCACAAGTAATTCCTCAATATTGTCATAAATAGCAACAGTATGTAAAAAAAAAAAAAACAACAAACCCAAACTTTTATTAGCAAAAATGCTTCTGGCTTTAACCTTCACTCTGGAAACATTGAGAAATGGAGCCTCCTAAGTAATTCATAAGATCAGAATTAATGCAGTCACTATTCCTGACTTCTGATTAATGCTGTCTTGTAACCTAGTAACACTGGCAGTAATGACCAGATGATAATTTTCTGTGAATTGAGTCAATAAAGGGAGGCTTTGACATGTCAAGATGCAACATTACTTGCCCAACAGATGTGCCTGGAGACCCATCCACAGTTGTGGAGACAATTTTCCTCTGTGTTTGTATGGAATAGTGTATCCAGACAAAGTCTGTTTCAAATGATGAGTTCATTCTCGCTCTTCCATTATGATAGTTAAGACAGTGAGAGATGGTCAGGAAGGAACAGAAATTTGCAATCTTAGAATAACAAAAAAAGGAATTGAAAGTGAGGGTTTTCTCAATTCATCCTCTCTGATAGTAGTGGACAGAATTCAGTGAACATGATGTTGAGCTGTAAATCCTCTGGCAGACTTCCATATATTATACTGGACCACAGAAGTGTATAAAACTGTGTCACTCATCACTGGTATCTTATCTTGCTAGAGGCTTCAATATAAGAGACAAGCAAAAGACACAGAGAAAAAACTCATATTAGTATTAACAATTGAAGACTAGAGTTGTGTAAGAACCCCCAGCAAATTCCAGAATTAATCCAGAATCCTCTTTCTCCTGAACCTAAACCAAATAAAGGCCAGTTTAAAAAAAATAGTCAGAAACTACTTGGGATAGGAAAAATAAATACACAGAAAAGTTAGTAAAGAAAAATGCACACACATGTACACACCACAGAGGTTCAGAAAGCATAAACCATTGAAATGGAATCACTGAAGCAGAGAAAAATCTCAGAGAATAGGAACTATACAATAATTATTCAGTTAATGTGTAAGTTAAAAAAGAGACTTAACTACTTGTGGAAGGCAAATGGAGAAAAAAGGCAAGGAAGGAAAAGCATAGAAGGACAGAAAAGTATTAAATGTTATAGCAGAACTTGCCATTGCCACAGGGGAAAAAAAAAAAAATTAAAAAAAAGGAAGAAGGGAAGGATTAGAATCAGCCTGGATCGGAGGACAGCCATTAGGGAGAGGCAAAGAGTGGGAACCCAGTGGATGTATGGATGATGCGAAGAGCCGAGGAAAACCCGGCACGGTGCAGCGGCGGAGCGGCGCCGGCAGCCGTGCCCCGGGGCTCCGCGGGGCGGGGGCCGCGGGGCGGGGACAGCGCGGGGCGCTCCGCGGGGCCGGGGCGAGGCGGGGCGCCGCCGGCTGCTCAGCGGGGATGCGGCTGAAAGCGGCTGGGTGATGGGGAAGGGAGCAGCGAGGGAAGGGGCTGCCGGAGCCGCGGCATTCCGGCTGTGTGCTGGCTGCCCCGGGTGTGCCTCCAGCCGGAGCAGCCGCGGTGTAGAGACGGAGAGTGTGCGCTGAGCTGCGCTGCGGGCAGCAGCCGCGGCTCCTGGGCTCCCGGCTCCGGCTGCAGAGCGCGGGGGTAGGGCGGGTCATCACCGCTGGAGGGGAATAGAACGCATTCAGGAAAAAAAACCCCAAAAAACAAAAAAAACCCCCCAAAATAAAATAAAAAACCCAAAAAACCTTAAAAACACAATCCACCTGGAAGGAGGATGGGGAAGGGGATGAGGAGGATGGGGTCAGAAAGTGGTGGAAAGGAAAAGGTGGTGTCTTGTGTTAGAGGAGCAGGAGATCAGGGGACAGCGCGCTCGCCAACTCGCCCCCTTGCCTTCACGCTCCGGGGCAGAGGAGTGAAGAGGAGAAAAGCAGGGAGGAAGGTGGAGAGGAGCAGGAGGAGGAGGAAAGCGGGAGGAGGGGGTCCTTGCGCTCTTAGGGGTAGCGGCGAGCGGCGGGCGGGCGGCGGTGGGAGATGGCACTCACATAAACACACATCCCCATCATCCATACATCCTCACGCGTCCAGGCAGGGGCGGGCAGAGCCTCCGCCGCCCCCCGGGAGCAGCCGAGGGAGGCGCCTCGGTCCCCCCGCCGGGAGGGGGCACGGCGGGGCCGGGAGGGGCTCGCGGGAGCTGCCGGCGCGGATGCCTCCACCTGGGGCTTTCCATCACTGAGCGAGCCGAGCCGGAGAGGCGGTCGGGTCTGGAGAACTACCTCTGGATGGTTTTAAAAAAAGAGAAAAAAAAGAAGGGAAAAAACCCAACTCTGCAATCCTCTGCTCCCCCAGGCTCAGCACCGTAAGGGACTGCTATATTTGAGGCTGTCAGGAGGATGGGAGAGAGAGACTGAGAGTCAGGGCGAGAGAGACGGTGCCACAGCAGCGGTAAGTGTCTTTGCCGTTCCCCCAGCCAGGCACTGATTTCCCCGGTTAGACTTTGGAGTGTGTGCAGATTATTTGTTGTAATATCCATCGCAGCATCTCTGTGAGCAGTCTACTGCTGAAGCCGGCAACGGTGAGAGATCCCATTTTTGGGCTGCAGGTTTATCTGTTTTGCCTTTTTCGTTTTGAATCTTACATTGAAATTGTCATAATTGAGCAGAAAAGTTGAAGCAGAAATTACTGTGATCTGCTATATGCTTCCTGTCATTTAACCAGCGAGCAAACTACTGCAGTGAACGAGTTGTGAGGAGAGATGTGGGGCTTTTAGAACAAATGCATACTCCAGAGAAGGAATGCTTGTTTAAATGTGCTAATTTGTTATGTTTGGGAGAGCTACTGTGCTAATGCTTGAGGGTGAATCAGGAAATAACCGAGTGTATTGAGTTTATAGTGATGCACTGAAAATTGTGTTGTTTTGGAGTTTGGAATGATACTTGGCTTTGGGATAAACAATTATGTCTGGAATTAGAAAAGTACAGTCCCTGGACTCCTTTGCTGACATGCAGAGGAGATGGAATTACATAAAGATGCACCGATTTTTCCTTTCTGATGTGAGGACAGTTGGTAAGACTATGTGGAATGTCTGTGAACTGGCTGGAAGATAAACTGAGAGTTATTGTTACACAGAGCATGAAACTGTGTTTTTAAGATTTTTGTATCAGAAAAAAAAATACACGACTATATCTATACTTCTTCAGATGTTTAATCTCATTCCTATTTAGCTCAGAAACTTCATAAAACAGAAGTTAGACAAGCTAGTGTAATGTGAGTACTTAGGGCTAAAGTTTTCTATGTGTTGCAATAGATCAGAAATTTAGCTTAAAGTTTTTGCAAAGTTCATTTTTTTTTGTTTAAAAAGTAATGCTTTCTTTGAATGACACAATTTTGGTTGTTTTGGGGTTTTTTTTTCTTTTTTTTTTTTATGAAGAACCTAATGCTAGTTCTTTTTCTGAAGAGTTGCAGCGTTCCCCTAGACTTCAGTGAGCTGTTGATGAGACCCTGAAGTTTGAAACTACAAATAAATTATATGCTCACTATTAGCCAAAAACTAAGGGGGGAATCCTCATAATTAAAATTTGAATGACGTTTCCCAATTAATAAAAGTGCAATTAGTTCTTACTGAGTTATAGTACCACTCCTTCAGAAGTACTTTATGGCAATGAATATTAGAGCAAGATCAGTTCATTGTGATTAATATTATTACAGGAATTATTGAAAGAATTAGCAATAATTGGGCTGTTACTTTAAAAAGTTACCGAATGATCTAGTAGAATTTCTATAAATATTTTTAATAAATTGACTTTAGTTACTATAGCACTTATCTACAAAGTTTCAAGTAAAACAAACAAACAAAAAAACCCAACAAACCTCCCCCCCAGCCCCTTCTCTATGTTGTGAGGTAAAACACAAATTTGTTTACTAGTTTGAGGTATGCCAAAAGGAAGAGAGAAAACTGAGATGTGAACTATAGTAACTGAGGAATGCCTTATGTACAGTGGCCTTCAATAGAGATATAGTTTTGACTATGGGAATGTTTAAAAGATGTGGTTAAGAAGACAAAGTCCTGGAAGACAACAAATATATTGAGGATGAAGTGTTAAGCCTTCTTGACGGTGGTAACAGCTAAGCAGAATTATAAGTGGACTATTGAACATTAAGTTCTGCTGTTTCATACACTTACAAAGCAAATGCCCATGCAAAAAGTCAGACCTCTCAGAGCATGACGTACAAGTGTGAAGATACCTATGGATAGTTGGGAGATTAAGAGTGTAGATTTTAGTTTTGTTGGTCAATATGAAACTGAAGGTCATAGTTTGAATTCTAGGTAAAAATGTCAGGGAAAGGGATCTTAATTTCATTTTATAACAAGGGCAGATGTACTAAGAATGAAAACAGAAAATAAAAATATCTCCCTGGCTGAATTATAGTTGAGAATTTGAAAGAAAGCAGCTTTGAAAACAGGTCTTGATGAAAAATATCATAGCAGCTAAGATAAAAGGTGGGATTAAAAGGTCTGCTGTTAGAAAATAGTAAAGGACAACTTCAAGAAATGCATAACTTGGAGGACTGTTAGTACAGATTCAATACAGGAAGGTCATGACTGGCAAATTTGCTTGAGTCCCCTGAATAAGTTGCTGACATGGTGAACTATTGGGGAATCAGTGATATGATTTATGGGAGTTTCAAAAAATGTCCAGTTCTGTTCTCCACAAATTATTGATTTGGAAAGTAAATTTTTGAAGGAGTGCTGGAATGCATTCAAACCTGACTTAGGCATAGGGACCAGAGGGTGTCAGTAAAGGTAAAGAGCTCTGTATGGAAAGAGGAGGTTAAAAGTATGATGCTCTAAGTGACAGACTGAGATCCAGTTTTCTTTCTTGCTTGTTATAAAGCTGGCATGTTCAAAAAGGGTATATCTGATTTGCTAGAAATATAGAAAAATCTGTTCCACTGAAAAGATTCAACACACTGCAAGTTTTCTGATTAGATTAATGAAAAAAATATTTATTTTAAATAATTAATGCAAGTCTTTACAAAAGGCATCATAGAAAACTGTATGTTAAGAATATACATGCCGTATTGAGCCAGCTCAGGTGATTTGTTCAGTGGCATTTAAAAAAAATAGTTCTTCTGAATAATTTTTTTCTTTCTGCTTGTAGCCTGCAACACAGATTTTAGTTCCTCTGAACGCACTGCATAATTTGCCACTGTTGGTCTGCTCCCTCCTTATGCTCCTGCTAAAGCTTCTGCATTGCACTTTCTCTCAGTTTCAGAACGACCTCAGTACTTTGAACAATTTCTTGTACTCTAAAATGGTAAATTAAATCCACCACAGTTTATACTGCATTCTTAATTCCTGAGAATCGATGTCAAATAGACATTTGCTTGCTAATACAGTATTGGTAGGTGCTTCACAATATATTTTCTTCCTTCTGTGCATGGCTTCTCTGATACTTTTCTCAGGGTCTGTTACACCCTGGATTACCAACTTCTTAGCACTTTACAAGGGAAAAATACTCTTTCTGGAAGTGATGGAGTCCCTACAGATTCTTATCTCCTGAGAGATTTTGATCAATAACACTCTATTAGGTGATGGTGCCTTTTGCAAATTATGAAATTGTTGAAACTTGATAAGATAAATACATTCTTATTTTCTGTAAAGATTTTAAAGCCTCATAATGTGTGTGTGTGTATACGTGTAGATGTGTTTATACACACATATATGTATGGAAGAGCACTGATTCTGTGTCTTTGCAAACTGGAATAGCAGCAGCAGTAACATTTTCTGGTTAGTGGAAGGAAATGTAATCTGTTTGTTTTTATAATAAATGTCTTGGCTTATTTCTGGAAATATCCCAAAGTGTGTGAACCATAAGAAAATCCGATCTTTGCTTATGTGCTGCTTTCTAAAAGGAAATTCAGGATGATTTTTCACTGTATTTCATCAAGGCAACGAATCAATTCTAAGGTGTTGCAGGTGGATATGTAATAAGTGAAACACTATGTCAGATTCTGTATATTTTGAATATAATAAAACATTAGAATTGCCGTCCTTGCTACAGCTGATGTTCTTGATCACAACATTCTCATACTTATTTCATGTAGTCATCCACTCAGACTAGCTCCTAAGCTTGCAGAGCTGTGAGGTTATGTCAGAATGATGCATGCTGTCATGTACTAGTTACACCACCATAGCTCACCTCTTTACATCTCCTTCAGGACCAAACTTACACGTCAGTCTTGGGAAAAATTGATAACTCTTCTCCATTCCCATACATAGAAATAGAAAACACATCAAACTCTTTCCATCCATCAGAAACCTCTTTTGGGAATTTCCTTTTTCAGTATGCTCTTAAAGGTTTTATTGTAAATGGTGTTAAAACATGATGCTATCTTTGGAGAACCTTTGGCTGCTGAAACTAAAAGCAGACAAACTTCGCAGGTAGTTCATTGCAGTTCCTGTGAGGGGTAAAGGATGACAACTTTTCACTCAACATACAGGGACTTTGGCTTCAGCCTCCTTGTCAGTGAAAAATGTTCAGTTTTTAATAGTTAAAGATTTACTGTATATTCAGTGGGATTCCTAGCCTTCAAATAATTTTGATCAAGGCTAAATGTACAGCTCTGTAATTGATGTAGGCATAGTATCAGGCCAGTCTTTTGGGTATCCCTTACCAAACAGCATCACTTTGCAAGAATTCATGAATCCCATCTTATTTTTGTTGGGTTTATAGTCTTCATTAAGTACATGGTGGACATTGCCCTCTGGCTGTGTCTTTCCTGCTATATGTTATAACCAATCTGCTATAGAAATGCATTCGACCAAGAGTAGTGGCTACACAGATGGGCAGGTAAATGAAAAAGGCTGGTCGTAGTAACAGAAGAAGCTAATGTAATAGCATAACGTCCTTATAATATTATTTTGAGAAGACATTCAGGCACTAAACTTGAATAGTTGCAATTCTTGCTTAGCCGTGAAAAGACCTATCCAGAAGATGTGTTTGCTTCAATATTCTCCCCACAAATGTGCTCTCAAAACTAAATGGTAATGGCAAGGAGGTTAACAGAAATTTACTTTTGGGAAAGGTGATTAATTACTGCCTGTTTAAGAACACATATGTCATATGTTCTGAAAGACGACCCGTTATCCCTGTTAGCTTACTCCACAGACTTTGTATGCCACTTTTGGTTATTCACAGGTCTCCACATAGACTTGAAGTGTAATGAATAAAGCCACACCCAAATGAATCAACAAAGTCACAGTATATGTTTTACCTCTTCTCTGAAATAGTTCTCACAGAGAACATTTTCCAAAAGTTAAGTATTATAGATACTCCAAGAAATTACTCTAGACATGCTGGAAAACTTGGGTTACATTCAGCACTGTTGGTCTGATGGAGTCATTCTGCTTCATCATGTTCATATTACCACAATGTAATCAGGATTATCCATTTATCTTTACATTTATTCCTGCAATGGCTTGGATGGGGTGCAAGATATACAGAATGGACAAAATAGAAATAAATTACTGACAATTTCGTGAGCTGTCTTTCTTGTACAGGAGTTTTTAGTATGCCTAGCACAAAAATGCATTTGAAGTTCTGGATATAGAGACAAATTAAAATTCCATTCAATTTATTTTTCCTATGTTTGCTAATTTCTTTTCCGTGAACTTTTATTGTGTGGAATATTGTATTACAGCCCTCTTTCTGGACCAAATTAATGGTATTAAACTTTGTATATAAAGTGGCACTTTAAAAAACAAACAAAAAAACCAGATATAGTTCTCTACCTACTATATAGGTTACTTTGATGTACAGTTCACCAATTGTATATATAAATTTTAGAATTTTTTTTTGGCTTTTAACTTGTAAGTACATCTGTTTACATATATTTTAAAAATGGTGGATACCACTTTGAAATGCAGTTGCCTCAACTGTCTAATTCATATCACAAGTCCATACTAAATATTATTAGGTTAGAACTCTGATTGCCACAGAAGATTTTTTTTATTAGCAAGGTCCTTTATTCCACTATAAATCTTGTCAGCATCATGGCATCAACTAGGAATGATAATCATAAATCAAGATTGTGTTGCACTGGAGGGTGTAAACACAAAAGAGTCCCTGAATCAAAGAACGTATGGCTTGACTCAAAGACTTCCTTTTCATTTGCTGTTATTTCTGACCTTTGAAAAGCTTATAGCTAAGGGAAGACATCTGTGTTTCACAACCATGCTGCCATGATCATGTACAGATTTCTTCAAGATCACCTCCCACACCAGAAAAAAAAAAAGCCCAAGATACTATCTGCAATACTATGACATGTGTAGTGATCACACATATATGCTGTAAAATGTCTTGCAAATTTGTCTGAAGACTGTACCAGCAGTCCACAATTACTTCTGAAATGTGTACTTTTTAGACCTCTTTTCTAAATTAACTTATTCTTCAGGTTTACAAAATCTCATGCAGATCAAATCTTATTAAAAACAAGTATATGGACTTTCACACAATTTTCTTTTAAATGATAAGTTCTCCTTATTAAAACTTTTTACTTGTTTTGGTCAATCCAAATATAATGAATTAAAGAAAACAAGTAATTTACTCACTCTTGTACCACAGCCTTTTTCTTTGTTTGGCTTTTGACTTTTGTACATCTGAGGTGATACTAGGTCTTGATTTCCCAGTCTCATGCTGTGCAAGATGCTCAAAATGTTCTTACTCCCCTGTAACATATGCAGTGTCATGTATTGTTGCTGCTTACATAAAACTCAACTCAGGGAATCTGGGAATAAAGCCACGACTTCTCTGATGTCATAAAATCTCTCTGATGTGTGTGTGCACAGCTTTTCAACTCAAAACCGGTTGTGTAGTATTTCCTTTGTCTGGACTTTGAAAGCTGTTGCTTGGACATTGAAATAGCTTCAGACTGAGGAAGACTGACTGTTACGTGTTTGAGAAGAGGCATAATTGAAAGCACGTATCAGATCAGATAATCAGGGAGGATAATTTATGAAGAGGACCATTGGCATATAAAGATAATTTAGAAAACATGATATATAGCTGAAATGTCTGCAGTCTTGTTTTCCCCCTTGCATATCACAACTGACTGATTGCTAAGATCTAAGTATTTATTTGTCTTATCAATCACTTTATGCCTGAGTCATTCACTGATGGGTGTAATCCTCTGTTTGTGACTTCAAAAGGCATCTCTGGAGGAAATTTGAATGTCATCAGCAACAAATTGAGATGTTACTGATGGCATCAGGTAGGAGGAAGATGTTTGCACAAGTGGCATATTAACAACTGGAGAAAATAAGCAGCATCAAAGCAGTGCAATTCAGTTGAATTTAGATTAAATTCTTGCATGTTTTCTGCAAAGTAGAAGCCAGACAGACTGACTGATTGAAACCATGCAAAACCCAAAGTCCTTCCCTAGAAAATAAATATGGGTTGAGCAAATTGGGAAGCGTTAAGTGTACAGGAGTGCTAAAGATTCTACACTTAAAAGGTCATTAAGTAATTTCTGTTATCTCTATAAGTTTTCATTAAGTATCCAGCAATTACTTTCAAGATTCCTTCCCTGTCAGTCTTTGCAAAATAGTTCCTTTGAAGCAGCATGACTTTAGTTGTAAAGGAATGTAAAGGAATTTGCCAAGGATTTCTTTCAAAGCTTACAAAAATATGCTGAAATTATAAACAATATGTGCATGATTATATAGGATTATAGGATTTGTGAATGAGAATAATGTGTGAGAGAAAAAAGAATCTATCATAGTTTTTTGTTGTTTTGCTTCAACAGAAAATGATTACTAGTTTCATATGTCACATTCTGTATCTAGTAAAAACTGGCATATGAGAAAATACTGTCAGTTGAACACTTGTAATGTTTATTGAAGATAATGTCTATATCAAAAACTGCATGCTAGTTTCATGTATTAGCTAAGATTTCAGAAAAATAGACAGCTTTTTTCTGGGGATTTGTTTAAATTCAGAGCAGTTTGGTTTATGAGAAACCTCTCCAAAATCTATAATGGACACGCTTGCTCTTTGGAGCCTACAGCACAGTAACTGAGAAGCTTAGGGGATCCCAAGAATTTATCTAAAAACTACCTGTAGGTGGTATAATAAGATCTGGAATATTTTGCAGTGGAAAAAACAGACTGTAAATAGCTATATGCAAGGCAGTGATTTCAGACTTCTTGTTATTATTTCTGCGTTTATTACAGTATTATGATGACGTAACAGCAAAGCAAATACAAAGGTTTACCTTTTATTGAACTTCACCTTCTTTGAATTTGCTGAGAAAAACTTCATCCATTAACTTGAAAATAAAAATTAAACTGAAGAAAATTAGCTTCCAGCATCAAACACACTAAACATAGCGTTGTTTTACTTCTTTATAATATAGGGAAGATTTTGAGGTTCCCAAGAGATACAGGAAGAAATCGTTTTTCATTGTTTAAGAATACAGAAACTTTGGCAGGTTATGGACGGAATTTTTTTATTACTTTCTACTAACTTTTTTTTATTAGTTACTAGTGTATAAAGATATTATTGGATTTTGTGTCTTTAGTTATAATTATTCCTTCATACTGTAGTCTATTTTATTGTCAATTTCCTTTGATTTCCTCATCACCTGAGATTTTCCCACATGTTGGCTGGCATGAAATTAGTTTTCTTAATTTGTATGCTTGGTTTGCCTTGTCTGTCATTTGTATTTTATTGCTAATGTCAGACAAAGGAGGAGATGAGGGAAGTATTGAGAACACAATCCTTCATCAGTTCCCATTGCCACATATAAAGGCAGAAAATAAATGTATTCTGTTAATGCAGTAAAGTCAGAGTCCTTGTGCCTTGAGATACATTAAAGAGACTCTCTAGCACTCCAAGAACTGCCAAATTAGATGATGCCAGGGGAAAAGAAAGAAAAAAGGAATAAGAAAAAAGCACTTTCACATAAAATTCACACTGCATTTAACAAGCATAAGAGAAAAACACTTATCCAAAGCTGAAAGTACAGGTCACCACAGCTTGAATTTAAGAGCCAGGCTTTTCAGTGAGTGGCTGCAAACACAGGTCGGGTAGTGCAGAAATGCTGAGAACCATGCAGGGATGAATCCCCACTTTTCTACTCAGTGCTAAGTGAGAAGAAGGGGAGAGTCCACATAAATTATTCACCTTTTGAGTCACAGACCTGCACCTGCAAAAGCATAATCCCTCTATTAGTGTTATTCAGGGTCACACAGCACACACACAGAACGCTGTTCTGGGTTATTGAGCTTTTTTTATATACTGGGTAGAAGCTGTCACCTGAACACCTTTGGGACTCAGGTAGTGTGCCTATCATCCTGTCAAGTTGTATTTCTCCTAAAAATACTTTAGTTATCCATATGAAATGTTCTGCATGTAGAGTAGCTCTTTTTATAGGCATATTTCTTCTCACTCAAAGCATGCATTTAAAAAGTGTGATTTTAAATACAGTGAAAGTAATCAGTTAAAATCTACTGGCCACTGGTACCTGCTAACTGCTGTTTTCATTAACAACTTGTGCATGTCTCTCATGACTTTTTCAGATCCCTTTCTTCATTGCCTCCATAGGGCTACATCCTCGCATTTTCCTTGTAATTGTGATCAGACTTCTGTGGCTAATCTTTACTCAGAAGGACTCAAAACCACCAAGAGACAAATCCTCAGCTGGCATAAGCAAGTGCAGCAACACTAAATTTGGTGGAAGCCTGCTTGTTCATTTTAGGACAGCTTCCCCTCCTTGAGTTTTCCAGGAATCTTCAACCCCTACTGCTCTATGAAGCACATTTTGCCACTGGCAGTGACTGAGGAATTCTAGGTTGGATTTTAAATCTGTTACCAAATGCATTCTGGCTAGGCTAGTGACAAGCGGAGCTGCACAAAAATTACCCATTTTTGTTCTCTAAGTGTCCATCTGCAGCAATGATGATTTTCTGCCTAAATATTTTATTCTTCTGTGAATGTGCAAAAATATGAATTTTTTTTCCTCCTGCCGGTTCTGCTGACAAGCAGAACTTTTTCATGCAGCTCTATAATTAGGCTCCAGAGTCCTGTGGAGACACACAGCAGAGTGGTAGGCTTTATATTCTGCAACACTCGAAAGTTGCAGTTCACAGACGTGTGCTTACATCTATCCCACCTCTTTGCGAGCTATAACTACTCTCTTCGATTCCCTTTGGATCTGTCCCCCTGTGTCTAACAAAAATGAGAATTTTGAGTGTTTCTAGCCCTAAACTGCAAATCAGCACTCGACCACTGTGTGAAACTTTTGACAGAATGGAATAGACTTTCAGGTCATCATGAAAAATACCAGCTGAGGAATCTTGCATTGCTTCAAGTAGTGCAATGAAACTATCACAATTTATATAACAACATATAACTCTTAGGGGGTTTCACACAATTCTTTTCACCATGAGTGTGAATGTTTGTTGTGGTTTCCATCACATTACAGTGTTCCTGATCACAAAACCCAGTGATGATGATCCTATAGCAAATATGTATTTGTAAAGAAATAGGTCACTGGTAGAAGTTGTGTGTGGAATATTATATGTTGCTATTGTATGGCCTTTGCAGAAACCTGCTCTTTTCCTCTAAGAAAACCTTCAAACTCTTTAGTGTTAAAACATGATGTTTTAGAGAACATGAGTCTTTGCTACTTCAGGCCAAAGACAGCCACAAACACCAGTAAATTAGTAACATTACCTCCTAAAAATGGTTAACATCTGAGATTTCACGATTACTAGTCTGCTCTCCAAACCATTTAGAAATATGGACAGATACGATTTGTGTAGCTTTGTATTGATGCAGTTTTGAGAAAAAGGTTTTCATGTTATAGCTAATGAGAGTTGCGGCTTAATCTTTAGCACTGCTCACAGCAAGAACATTTCCTGTCCTTAGCTCATTTTTACAGGTTTAATTAATAATGTAGACAGTTGAGTCTGCCCGCTTGAGCTAAAATAATTAGCTGAAAGTAAACAAACACTTCAGATTTCACTTTATGAATGGTGTGGTGCCCCTTTAAATATTTAACGTTTTGCTCTGAGTGACCAATCAATTCTTGAAATGTGCCAGGTTACCTGGACAATCCAAGCAATAAAGCTGAGTTGTGAGAAGAGGTAGACTCCTGTAACTGCTTCTGACTAGCAAGGGCTGCAGGAAATGACCTGTTAAAGTAAATGTTAAAAAGAAGTGTTTGAAAAGGTAGGAGCTGTCAGAAAAGAAAAAAAAAAAAAAAGAAAAAAAAAAAAAAAAAAAAAAAAAAGGTAAAAAAATCAGGAGGGGGGCAAATAAAAAGGTGTTTAATGCATTAATGAGTAACTGATTAGTTAAATCTCCATGTGAGGACACAAGTGTCTCATACACATTTAAATCTCAGGTAGTGATTTATTCCTCTGTATATTCAGGGAAAGAAAAATTAAAAGATGTCCCTCTTAGTCAGATTTATTGGCTTTTGCTTATAAATGTTGATGGTCTGGGGAAGAGGAGACCCAGACCCTGCCTGCAATGCAGTCAAACCGTATGCGTTGAGTGTGCCGATAGCAGTAGTGTTTGCAGCTTTGACTTGGGGAGCCACGTACACATGTTCTGAGCAACTTCATACACAATCTTAAACTAAGCATACGCTTAACCAACCTTGACTGCATTTCAGTGAAACAATCTTTGGTGCAGTCCTGAACAAGTACCTTTAAGAAGGGAAGGGTAATTACACCTAATCTTTACTTCATGTCATGAAGTACTTTTGAGTTAAAGCCATTTTTTTATTTCTGTCAGAAACATTAAAAACGTACCCCTTAATCTTAAAAATTTCTTTGATTTTGTAGATTATGTCTTGTAAACCCCAATATTTCTTTTCTATCAGGTTTTATTTTTCTTGTTATCAAAATCACAAAAATATTGAATATCTGGTAAACACATCATAAAAATTTTAAACAAGCTCTTTGATTCAGTCAAATGTAATTTCCTTTCTACAGCATAAAATATTCAGAAAAACAGGTTTCCATTTGATGTTTTTTTTTTCTGGAGACTAGATGAAGATGCAACCAGTGCTGTGTGAGGCTAGTGAATAATATAATTTTCTGACTGATGCAAACTCAAAAAAATATCCACAAGGTTCTTACTGTGCCCACTTAGATAAATTAGCTCTATTACTGCCACCCATGATGAGGCTTCTGAGCTGTAACTCACAACAGTTTTCCCTCCAACTCTTTTTATTAATCATGATCATACTTAGAGAGCCTTACCCATTTTTCATATTTCATACTGAATTTACAGGGTTGACAGAAAACCCACAAAAATATTTGCTTACCTGTTGTGTTTGGTTAAAAAACCACTGCACAATGTTTAATATGGCTCCCTGGTGTGCCATTTGTGTATGGTTGCCTTCCAGAGAAAGATCAAGCTTTGGCTGTAATTTTCAGTAGAGCATGCTGCCTTCAACATTTTAAAGGCAGTGCTGCAAGTCCCTTGCCATTTGAGTAGGAGAAGTTTCCTGGGAGTGTGCTCTGGAGTGGCAGGAGGTTTTGATGGGGTGTGGACAGAGGCTGTGGCATGTGGGAAACTGGCTCCATCTCATCCTCGTGCTGGGGTGGGAGATTTTTATCTCACAGTGACACCAATATAACAGCACTGAAGGTGTCTGAGTCACTGTCACTATTTTTTTTCTCCTTTGGAAACAATCAACAAAACATCACAGTCATCTGAGAAAAAGGGAGACTTACAGGGGCTTGAAGTGATTTGATTTTTTATTTATTTATTTGTAACAAGCTTTGATGACAGCATTTGGGTGCTTATTTGTTAATGAAAATCCAAAGATGGATGTGAAAAAATGAGCATTTTATTTTGTTCAAATATTTTGTTTCTTTCCCATTGTCTTTCCAGATTAAAAATATTCTTTTGATATATTGAAAATAAGATTCTATTCCCAGCTGGGATTTTCCTAGTGATTGCCATAAAACTGAAAAACGTATTTTTAATCCACTTCACCTATTAACTACCACTGGTTCTGAACAACCAAGGACCTCATTTTCACACTGTATCTATTTTCCCATCTGTATAAACTGATGATGCAAGCATAAGGGAAGGAGTCAGTAACTGTTCACCCTCTCTTCATGGCTTTTTCTGTGACACAGAAAACTCTAAAACTGGCAGCAAAAAGCAGTTTGAACAGATCACTTTGTTGCCAAGGTAATAAAATCCATGAGCTTTCAGAATAAGCAGATTTATTGTATGATATTTAATTTTCATGGCTGACTAAGAAAAAAAGGTAACAGCTTTTCATAGGAGATAAGGTGCACATCTTTTGGAATAGCTGTTCACAATATTTGGGTAGTTTGCAGAGCCTGTACTAGATGAGGTGTGAACCAAGGAGAGGGGAAAGGGATTTTTAATTACCCAACACAGCCAACCTCATGCCTCTGCATCCCAAGCCATTATTTCAAATGTATGTATGCATGAGTGCACAGAGAAAGGCAATGTTGTATTTTTTTTAAGAATTGCAAGTAAAATTCAAAAGATTTTGAATTGTGATTGTCTCTTGTGATTTCTGAGACATGACTGTCCTCAGTTAGGGAGACTGACAAGCTGGGAAACAGTCAGTTTTCAAGCATTCAGTCTCAATCAGGATTTTGTTTGCCTTATTTGTAACCTCTGCTACCATTATATAAAAATATGACTTGAACTTTTGATTAATATGTTTTTTACTGCACCATTAAGCTTGTCTAGTTTACTAGCAGCATGGGGAAATTCACAAATACAACATTTTTTTCTGCTCTACAAATACAAATAAACTAGCTTTTGCAGGCATCCTCAAGGACCTGAGTCCTGAAATACATTTATGGAAGTTAATGTTCAGAGGATATTTATGGGAAAATTGAAGTAAATCATGTCAAGGCTCATATTACCAAGGTGCTGAATTGGGGAAAGAATTTATTTTAGTGGAGATAAAATATCCCTCCAGCCAGAGACAGAAGATACTCCAGAGCACTGGACTGAACACAGGTGCCTTGTCATTGAAACCTCCATGGTTTGCAGCCTGTCCACTGTGGGTCTGTGAGTGAGTGTTCCCCTTGGAACTGAAGTTTTAGGAGAGGAATTCACAGCACAGTAAATACTGATGATCTTTCTTAACTCTCATCTACCTCATTTGTCAACATGATGAATCTGTATATGCTCAAGGTTTTAAAAGATAATGTGGTTTGATATTGGCTCTAATGGGGACTTTTTAAAAATAGTATGGAATTTTGCTGTTCAGAGTAATTTTATTTCAATATGCTCATTTTTTGGTCACATCGCACTGTTTTGCTACAGAAGCTGTTCATCAAATTGTTGACATTTCATTTTAGTGCACATTTGGAAAACGGATATTGTTGGTGGTGGTGACTGTTGTTTTGCTTTGACTTGGGGAATGCTATATAGTGTATGTGAAAGCTCTGTGCACTTGCAGGAGTTTGCCTGGGCTCAAATTCCCAGACACTTTAGAAGGAAAATTAGCCACTTCGCCCCAACCTTCTCTCACGCCCAAGTGCCACCTGCATAATGCAGGCAGAGTTAAAACAAATTAAAGAAAGCGCTTCCTCACACAGCTGGAAGTCAGCCTGAGGAGTACAGTCACATAGTTCATAGATTTGATTTTTGAAAGGGCTGGATAATTTTATGACGAATAATAACGTTTTTAGTTATGCATGCTAAGTGAAGTATAATTGGATTTCGTGCTTCAGAGCATCAGCTACACGGTCACTACATCACTACAGGGGCCAGGAAGGGATTTATTTACACACATCCACATATGTTCACACCCATGCACACTTTGACATGCAGCAATGAATTTCAGTGATGCATTCTAGGGGATTTTCTGAATCATTGTGCATAAGCCACTAGCTCTGAATAGCTAAGGCCAACATTGACTTGTCAATGAGAGCCATGCAGAGAAACTGTAGTAATTGCAATACATGTGGAGCATGTGAAAATTGTGGGCACTTTGTCCATTTTTCAACAATGGGAAGTCTGGACTTAGTTGCAGAAGGAAAAGAATTTTTCTAAAGACCAGCTTTTAATATTCAAAAGGCTTCTGGCAATATGAAAAGCTGTGCAAGCCTGAATCAGTACCAGAGTGCCAGCTGTTGGCTGTAGACACAGTCACTAAAATGTGATTGAGAGTTTCATTAGCACATCCTTCATTCTCCTATTATGGTTATTTCAGAAATCAACAGGAATAAGAAAATAAGGGAGCAGATCAGGGTTGCAACTTTTAAAGTATTACATTTTTTTAAGTAATTCTCTAGGTGAAAATTAAAAATTGATTTGAAAATTCAGAGGATAATTGCTACAGAGAAAGTCCAGGCTGTGAGTATGACAAAGTAGCACATGAAGCCTCTTTTTATTTTACTATTTTTCCTACTGTTCTCTATGTTATCTACACTGGAACATGAACCTATAGAAGAGTAGGCTAATTAGTAAGGTTATTAAAGGTATCATATATCATTATCAGCACTTTCAGCTACCAGAATAGGATCTTGAAACCTTTTCTGTCACTGAGACACACTGTAGAATGGGCAAAGAGTTAGACACCAGACAGAAGCCAATTAAAATCTGTATGTTCAGCATGCAGATGCCTAGAGCATGCCAAAGGCATGACTGGGACAAACCCTATATCCTGCTGAGGCCACTGCAGTTTGACCCAGTCATTAACAATGCATGTCACTGAATCTCTTCTTTAGAGATTTATGCTTTTAAAATGAAAGCACAACACTCATTCTGTTAAAATGCAAAAGGAAAAATTTCATTACTGGACTATCTGTTGTTTAAGCCATTCCCCAAGTCTGAATGATGGGTTCCATTTCAGGAGGAGCCAGGGAAGATGCAAATGCACAGGTACATTGCCATGGCAATGGTTAGTGGTTCCTCATTGTGCAGGAAGGAATTAGCTGCTCGCTGCTGAATGGAGACAGAGCACAGGCTGGAGGAAGCTTCATGGCTGCAAGGAATTGAATCACTGCGATGGAGTCCTCAGTACTGCTGCCAGAATGTATCTGCCGAATAGAAAATAACGAAACAGCCAGCAGGAGATCCAAGCACTTCAACCTGAACCTTAAGTTTCTCTGGTCTCACTAGGTTTGATTTAGTTTATCTCCAATTCCTGCTTCATTCACTTTAGAACTTATAAGGAAAGATGTGAACTGCAGTTCATACCTCTAACAAATTAGCCTCTTGCAGATCACATCATCCCCAGCTGGCCTTGCTACACTGTGTTGTAAAGGATGATTGTAGGTAGTCAAATGGAAAACTACAGGTACGAGCGACCCCTCTTCCTTACAGTCTAAACCCCTTACATAGTGGGCAATGTGTTCAGACTTTTCCAATAACCATTAACTACAGCAGGAAGCTCAAATTACTGAAGTGTACACGATCTTAGAAATGCATGATCTTACTTAACGATATTGAAGAATCCCAGGATCACAGAACGGTAAGGTTGGAAGGGAGCACTGTCAGTCTTCTGGTCCAGCCTCAAGCAAATGTAAATGATGAACTGGATCATGTAGCTGATATTTAAATTGTCTGAAGAGTGGTAGACAAGAAAAAGGCAGAAGAATAATTATAGTACAGCCAAAGAGAATTTTATTACATTAATGATAGGCTTGATATCAAGAATTATTTGACTGTGATGAAACTGTTAATAGTGTGTTAAACAGAAGGAAGTAGGCCAGCATATTATTATAGCAAGGTGTGTCCACAGGGCAAAGAAAAAAAAGAAGGGGAAAACAAAATCTGTTTATTTTTATGTGGGCAAATTTCTGACTAGTCACATTGAGAGTATTGGAGAGTCAAGGGAAAAGCCCTCCCATTTCTGTGAAAGGATAAGGCAAAATTGGTCACTGTGTAAATATTTTTCCTCAAAGTATACAACTAACCTCAAAGAGCATGAAGAAGAAGGATATTTGTAAGATAATACAGAGAAAATACATGAGTAACAGGGTAGAAGGTTTAATTTATACAGAGATAGTAATTTTGTTTGGTTTTTTGAATCCTTTTGTAGGATTCTGCACCAGGAAGAAAGTTGAGGAAAGCCATCACCATAGTCAAAAACCCAAACAGATTGGAGTACATGTCAGGAGAATCACTATGAGAAGACAAAAGGATTAGATGGCATTTTTAATGATAGAAGTACAAGGGAATTGTGTATGGTATTTCAGACTACATGGTCTGAATTCTGTTGAATTCTATTCTGTGTAAACCAGGACTCTCTATTCTTCTTAAAAAATTGTGCCTCCAAAATTAAACACTGTGTTTTGCTTAATTGTTACTGAAGGCCAAAGACAAAGCAGAGCATCTGGAATGGTATTATGCAGATTCAAACAAGTCCATGAGCTTTCATTCTATTTTAGTTTCTGGAAAGGCATCATTTAAATAGGAAGGATGAGTGAAAAAAGAAACAAATGTGGAAAAGGCAACAGAGTAATTAATTACTTTATGTTCCTTCAGTTATAGATATATATACTAGTTTATGCCATCCAATATTTTCATTTATGAGAACTATCAACAGAGAAATGGGTTGTATGTGTGTTTGTATTGGATGTCATTGTAGCAGTGTCATTTTCTGTGTACTGGTGGTCCCGAAGATAATGGCAAACATGTTATGGGAAGGTTCTGCAACTCATCCCAAATGAAAGAGGAACTGTGCTTCCTTTGGAGCCTTTCTCAAATGTTTGTTTTCCTTCCTTCTTTTATTGTTTTATCACTCCAAACCAAAAGTCATTTCCAGTAAAACATATAAGTTTGTCCTTTATGCATGGAAAGCATAATTAAATTACTGATGCTTTAAAAGATGGAATTTAGATACTGTTAAGCAGATTTTTATTTGTATTGATGAATTCATTTGACATCTGTTTACTACCTAAAATATTGCTGCTATCATCTAATGACCAGACATTCTGGCTCCATTCACTGGAAGTGTCATTCAATAGCTGCTCTTTAGCACTAAATGTTGCATTACACAGAACGATGCAGTATTATGAATTTAATATATTTTAATTATTTTTCTAATGTCACAATTGAGCATTATGAAGCAGGTGTTCTTGTAAGAGTCAAACACAGTGCATTATCTACAAAGCAATTTTATTAAAACAGTTAGAAATGTTTGTGTCTGAAGTGTCTGAAAGCTTTAAAATTCATGTAGGGACATTATCCTTTGCCCAGTCATTTCCTTTGCATAAGAATGCATGCAAATTTTTGTTTACAGGCACACAAGAATTTTTCAGGAAAAGATGAGTGATCCTGAGGTTTTTCCATTTAATTTGCAAGCACTCTACTTTAGCATTCTCTCTGTCATTGCTGAATGCTAAAAAAAATATCCTGTAAATCACTGGAAACACTGCCAGGAGTTGGACTGGCATAAAACACCACATCTTGCTGGACACTACATTATTTTTATGAGGTACTGGGTACATTCATTATGGACTGATTCCACAATAAATGAATTAGACTGCAAATAAACTTGTAGTTTTGGATTTAGAAGAAAGACGCTCAACAGGAGTAACAGCAATAAATGACTCTCCAAATATGATGTACACTGAGTTACTTACTAAGTAATGCTATTTGATTTGGGAGATTTAGTTGTTCCCTGCAGGAGTGTGAGAACATTCCCCTTGGACTTTTGCTCAGAAATGACTGACGTTATGTTTCAGGGAAGAAGGAGGGAAAATTACAACAGCCCTAACCTTGAAACAAGGTTAAAGACCTTCTTCTTTAATGTGCACATGTATAGTGAAAGGTTGGGGTGGGAGGGAAGGAGGAACTTGGAACGGGCAGGAAAGTGGATGGTGATTCTCTAATAATGATGCTGTCAGAGAACTGTGGGAAAAGGCGAGAGGCCTGAGGAGTGACAGAACACTTGTTTGCATATGCCCTTGTGGTAGGTAGGTGGTTTCAAAGATTGAGCTTCAGCACTGACATCACAAAATCTCTAAGTAGACCATGAGACATAGCACCACACTTTGCACAATTATTGTGATGAGGAAAGGACAGCAAACAAAGCAATAATATCCATTTGCTATAAATCATATGGTAGCATCAATGTAAATTATATAAATTGTTGCAGGAAATGGTAGGCATGGGGTTTTTTTATTGAATTTCCTTGGGATTACTTTATCAAAGCAAATGAGAATTCTGAAAGGTTTAAGGATATTTGGTGAATATATAGCTAGGCTCCAAAAACCAAGTTCAGATACTGAATATAAATGGACTGGCTTTTAGAAAGGCTAAGCTGCCAGTGGCTCCCTTTGTCTTCCTTCAGTGGCAGATGATGTCTTTCTGCTTTATGTTTTAAATAGGATTAGCTGATACAGCATAAAATAATACACTTCTGAAAATCTAACTTAATTTATTATGTCTTTGCTACAGTATTTTATTTGACCTACAGCATGAGAGAGGATGCTGTGTCCCAGCATGTGTCGTTCCTCTAAATTTTATTTCTAAAAGTACAGGCAGGAAAGATACTGGAGGAAAGCTAATGGTCAATTACATTGGTGAGGATCTGGGAAGTATTTACTTATCCAAATGTAAACAATTACTCTGTCAGTTTTGATATTTCAGCACATCACCTATAGTAATTTACAAAGGAATGCAGTCCATTCAAGATGTCTGATGATCATCTTTTTTCTGTTGGTGTTTCCCTTTAACACTTTATACACACATAGTAAGCCCCAGCATCTGTATGTACTTTGCAGCTTTCTCCATCAGCCCGCTTATTTGGTCCCACCTTCAGAAAGACCTCATCTTTATGTTAATTATTGACTAGGTTAATTATTAATTAATTAGGAGTGGAATTTATACTTGCATAGCAGATAATTTCCCAACAGCCCTGGCTAAATAGGGAGGTCCCAGATAAGTGGAGTCTAGCCAGTATAATGCCCATCTATAAGAATGGTAGAAGGAGGATTTGGGGAGCTATAGCCCTTTCAGTCGGACCTCACTTCTGGGGAGTGACATGGAGCAGATCCTCTTGAGTGCAATCACATAGAACATGCAGGACAACCAGGGGATCAGGCTCAGCCAGCATAAGTTTATGAAAGGCATGTCCTGCTTGACCAACCTCAACTCCTTCTATGAAAAGATGATCTGCTTAGTAGATGCAGGGAAGGCTCTGATTATTGTCTACCTGGACTTTTATAAAGCCTTTGACACCATTTCCCACAGAGTTCTTCTGAAGAAACTTGGTGCTCATGGCTTGGACAGGTGTACTCTTTGTTGGGCAAAAATCTGGCTGGACAGCCAGGCTTGGAGTGGTGGTGACTGGAGTTACATCCAGCTGGGGACCAGTCACAACTGGTGTTTCCAGGGCTCAGTATTGGAGCCAATCCTGTTTAATGCCTTTATCAACAACTTGAGTGAGGGGATTGAGTGCACTCTCTGTTTGCAGATGACACCAAATTGGGTGGAAGTGTTGAGCTTCTGGAGGGCAGGGAGCTACTACTGAGGAGGCCAAGGGCTAGGTCCTCCCCTTGGAGTCACAACAACCCCAGGCAGTGCTGGGCACAGGGGCTGGGAAGCTGCGTGGTGGAAAAGGTCCTGGGAGTGCTGGTCAGCAGTGGCTGAACATGATCCAACATGTGCCCAGGTGGCCAAGAAGGCCAATGGCGTCCTGGCCTGGATCAGCAATAATGAGGCCAACAGGACCAGGGCAGGGACCACGCCCCTGTACTTGGCGCACCTCGAGGCCACGCCTCAAATCCTGTGCTCAGTTTTGGACCCCTCACTATAAGAAGGACATTGATGGGCTGGAGTGTGTCCAGAGGAGGGCAGTGTAACAGTCTGGTGCACTAATCCTGTGAGGAGCAGCTGAGGGAGCTGGGTGTGTTTAGCCCAGGGAAAAGGAGGCTCAGGGGGGATCTTGCCACACTCTACAACTGCGTGAAAGGAGGGTGCAGCCAGGTGGGGTCAGTCTCTTCTCCCAGGTAACAAGTGGTAGGGCAGGAGGAAGAGGCCTCAAGTGGCACCAGGACATATTTCGATTGGATATTAGGAAAAATTTCTTCCCTAAAAGGATTATCAAACATTGAACCAGGCTGCCCAGGGAATTGGTGGAATGATCATCCCTGGAGGTATTTAAAAGACTTGTAGATGTCATTTTCAGGAACACGATTTAGTGATGGACTTGGTAGTACTGGGATAATGGTTGGGCTTGTGGACCTTAGGGTCTTTTCCAACCTAATTAATTTTATGATTCTATGATCTGCAGAAAGTAATTGCACAGGTTTTTGCACAAGTAATTGCACTCTCTATTTATCCTTGTTTCCAAAGAGATTTTTCTAACAAAGAAAAATACACAAAATGCTTTGCTCTAAAGTCAGAATAAATACCTTTCAGGAATTCTGTGGCTGTTCCTTGTATTCACAGAGAATTTTTTAAAATTTTTTAATTTGCCAGTGTTACAGTGGAAATGCTGTAGCAAGGGAAGATGGAACATTCTACACATACCAAGGAGAGACAGAGTCTACAAGGAAGTAGCTGTGGGAATTGTAAAGCCTCTGAGCCTTAGCCTCACTGTCTGTGAAACAGATATGATAGTTATCCATCTTTAAAATCTCCAGTGACTACATCTAGAGGAAAGTTTGTATTACTGAGCTTGAACTGGTAATGTTTAAATGCAGGTAGAGTCACATCGTCTGCTTTCTCTGACAAGCCTAGTGAGATGCACTAAGATGGACTAAGATGGACACCATGGGCTCACTGAACTCAGTAGAAACACTCCCAATGTGTTAATTAGGCTTTAATTCAAAATATTAGCATGTGCTACATTTTTTAAATTGGCAGTAACACTGCTTTCTATTCATGAATTCGTGTCGAGTGTTGCTTTGTTTGTCAAGGCAGTGCAGTGTTTTGTTTACAGATCAGTTTTCTCAAAAGCAGTAAAAAGTGTTCAACAAAAGAAGAGAATGTTCTGGTTAAAGGTGGTAGACCTTTTTCAATACATTGTTCACTGTATTTCTTTTGAAATTTTGTTACGTGGATTTCTGTGTTGACTCTAAAGGGTTGAATTACTATTTGAAATGAAAATATGACTGATGTATTTTTTTTCTCCTGTTGTATTTGATTTTGTATTTTACATTTTCAAGTGAATACTTCAACAGTGTAAACCATCCTAACTGAAATTTCATGTGTTCTGAGAAACTTGTGGAGAAAGCACCCTTGTAAACAAACAAAAGGCAAATGAAAGATTTCATGTCTTACTAAATGAAGTAATTTTTTTTTTTAAACTTTAAAAATATTTTCTTTAGGTTTCATTAATAAGCACTCAGAGATTTATTACTTAAAAGTAAATTAAAATGTTTAGGAAAAGAAAATAGCACTTTTAAATACTCAAATAGCAGATCTCAATTCCGTATTTACTTGTCCTATAGAGTAGAATGATATCAGCACTGTATTTAAAATTTCAGATTTAGATTTTTAATAGGTGTATGTAGGATGAAGTCCTGTTCAGGTTTGAATTGTATGTGTATACATGTATGTGCACACAATGATTTAGTGTACGTACACATGTAAAAACCTACTCTTTATTTTTGCTTACAATGGCAGGCTCATGAATGACACAGGAATGAACTGCCACATCTATAATTCAGTAGCATAATAAAATCATGCATGTAAAGTAATTTTCAGAATAACCTTCTTCAAGTCTTTCATTTTGCCCAAAGCATTTTACAGTCAATGCACAGCTACAGCTTGTACTTCCTAAGATGTCATACTGTTTATACTGGTTCAGAGATTGAATGGAAGATGACTTAAACTACGGGAGGGACCAGATGCTGCAATGAGTTCTACATATATAATTTCCATTGTAGTCATATGTATTCAGATCTATTAGCTGAATCTGGATTTCAGAATCACGACTACGGGTCTGATATTTGGACAAAATCCTAATTCAGTGTCTGAGCCATCATCTGGAGTAAGTCTTCAGCTAATGGTGAATATTGCATAATGTTGACCAACAGACATTATTTTTGCAACTTTATAACATCTCTTATTTCTTCAAGTACCTCAATAAATCACAATTTTGATTACATATTCTCAGATTTTGAACTGAGAAACAAGTTATTGCATCTTGAAAATATTTTGCATCACAGTAAAGGACTTGAGTTTTATTATTTTGCTTTGTTTGTTGGAGAAGTAAACATCACATTTCTCAAACTGTAATACTAAAGCTTTGAAGTCTTTTGGTAGATCAACTTCTTTAATGAGAGAACATAAATTTGCTCATGCTCAGAAACATCTTTCCTTTTGTTAAATAAAAATCAGCTATTTCAAATACATCCATAATGTACCAATGCCTTTTTAGTTACTGAGAACTTTAAGACTGCAGTACAATTTACTTTTCAGACTGTTCCATTTATATAGCACATCTATTATTTGCCTTTAAGAAGAGGAGAGGTGATCACATAACTTACACCAAAACCATCAAAATAATCATACTTAAAATATATTAAAAAATTCACCTTAATAGATAAATATTTCTAAAGGTTCAGTAATCCAGAATTCTAAAAGAGGGAAATACTCATACACTCAGGAATTAATTAATTACTTTTTCCTTGTAAAACTCTGTGAATTCCATAGCTTAATTCAAATTGAGAGTGGTAATTGAGAAAAGTAATTAAAGAAATTTGTATGAAAATACATTGCAAAAAGCAAAAAGCCTCCTAACTCTACTAAGCCCTTCTTCCATCACAAGCTGTGCAACAAAACCAAGCTACACTGACTTCAACTAAGGATCTAAATATTATAAAGGTGAACACTCCCAAAATTTTTTAAGAATACTGACAATTTTGTGATTCAGATGCCTTCACCTGCATACGGTGTTTTCCGCTTGTGTTGCTCCTTCAGCATTGCAGCTATATACACAGATCAAATGAATGCTACCAATTGTTCAATAGTAGTAGTTTCCCTTTAAAAGCTCTAATACCTTTTCCTATAGTCTAGCTGTAGTATTTATGTATATTTAATCATTGCAAATGTTGATAAAAAACAAACAACAAAGCAAGTAGCATTTGAAGAATGTCTCTTTTTTGCCTATATTTAGGTTGTGTTGTTTAAAGTGCTGTCTGTGTATCCTAGGCAATTATAGCCATCTTTAACTGGGAATCTTTTTCTATTTTAAATGCTTATCTCAGTATTTCTAAACAGTCCCTCCTATCCCTCTGCCCTTAAATCAGAGAAAACACTGCAAGCTGGAAAAAACACCAAGTAGATGATTGTTCCCTTCCTAGATGGATTTTCTTTCCCTGGTTTTTGCCTTTTCTGTTTACAATTGAAGTGGTAAGACTCCAAAGAACAAAAAGCAGATCTCAGCTTTTTTTGAAAAATAAAGACACTCAAATTTTTCCTGTACTAAGAAGCAGCATTGATGAAATGTATGTTCAAGGATATTTATTGACTGCTATGTTACAGAGCAGGCAATATCATTCAGTCTTATTTTCCTTTAAATGCTGAAGGCAGTGCTGAACAAATGGTATAAATTAAACCAGTAGTGAATAAAATCTACATTATATTAAAAATTAGATTGTTGGTGCTTAAAGCTCTTGTCCTCAGTTTCTTCAAATTTGCTTTTTTCCTAATCAATTTCAGATGACAAATACATTATTTTAAAGTCTTTTAAATGGCATGGTGATGAGTCTTCGCAAAAAGTGGCTTAGGTAATCTAAACGTTGCCTTATATCTTCACAGATATATGCTTATTGTAATTGCTTACTTTGTGTCCTGTACATGGAAGGATTGTGAATCTCAGAAGTAAAGTACTATGTAATGAATTAGCTCCAGTGATAACTACCCTTTTTATTATACAGCAGAGTAAACAGCCATTAATTTAAAACACGTAAATTGGAAATCTGAGGACCATATCACTCGCTGTAGTGGGATATATTCCTACTGAACGTGATTACTTCCATAATTCTTGAATATATAAGAATTGCTGTGAAGCAGAACAGTCAGACATTCCCACTAAGAGGCATCAACTGCTACCTCATTAAAGGAAGAAAGAATCTGTGGTCATGGGAAGAATCTACAAGTCATTCCATTTCTAAATTAAAACCTGAAATAGTTTGAGGATAATGAGAATAAAGATAATGGTTTGAAAGCTTATTACTTCCTATGAAACAATAGTGTATTCAGCATATATTTGAAAGGGTTGAAATATTATGACAACCCCCTGTATAGCCTAAAAACTGTTGCATTTGGCCTCTGAAAAGTGGACATGCTTTTAATCAAGGGTACTTTTTAAGAAAGGAAAGAAAGAAAACACCAAAGAAATCAAAACCTGATTCAGTATGTCATAGAAGGATATTATGCATTTTAAGAGATACTCCATTTTTCAGCTCTGTAGGGTTATTCCAGAGCTTATGCTTTGGTTATCAGTAGCTACCAGTGGGTGTTTATGTCATTAGATGCTAATTGGCTGAACACAGAGGAATTCCAGGGAGCAGAACTCTAAAATCTCCTTTCTTCAACTGTCTTCAGAGCAGCTGCCCAGTGTCAGGGTTCTGAACTGCCCTCTGGAGACCTCTGGGGTGCTTCTTTCACTTAGCTGCCGTATGTATGAACTTTAGGATCCTGATTTAGGAAGTCAGGATTGTGCAATATGAAAGAAACATCTGTCTTATATATACCAGGATATCTAACTTAGGCAGTTTGTGCATGATCCTGAAAAACTTCACATGTAGGTTTTATTATTTTTTGGAAAGGCAGAACACTTGCAAAGATTTACTAAGTAAGATTTTTTCCCTTTGCAAAACTACAGTTTTAAAAAACTCTTATCTCTATTACTGGTTAATATTTTCTTTAATTTTTTCCTTAAATTTATGAGCATAGATCACTACACAGTATATACTATTAAGACAAAATAAAGCTAATGAAGTTGTATAGCCCATATAATGTGTAGAAAAAGTCACCTTTGTTAAATTTTACTGTAGAGTTTTGAATATACTGAAGAAAGATAATGCCATTTGATGAGACATAATTCACATTAGGCAAGCACTTTGTTAATGTAACTTGATAGCTTGGATTTGCACACTGAAGGATGTGGCTTCAGTCTTGGACTAGCTGTGGTGCCTCTCTTGGTTTTTCTTTTACTCTACTCTTTTAGTATGCAGTGCCATGTGTTAATTTAAATTCAGTGCTTGGTAATGGCCAGAATAGAACAGAGGTTCAGTGAAGCTCATTTTCACAGACTCTAGGATGCCCACTGTCCCCTACTAAGTCCTTGCATTTCCAGTCCCAGGTCCTGACAGGGGGCTGTCCTGAAGATCTCCCCATCCCAGCTCATTGTTAAGGCCTGTGCAATTCCTGCCCTAAAACTCTCTCCTTTCAAATTTGCTGCCAGGGTCTGAATGTTTTTTGCCCTCAGGCTCTATTCTTTCAGACTGATCATCAGGGTTTGAATGAATGTTGCCTCTGGGTTGCCTCTTTTCAGTTGCAATTTCTGAGTTGGAGCTCTTGCTGCCCTCAGATTTTCACCTTTCAGTTTTAGTATTTGTGTTTAAAGACCCACTGGCTATAAAAGACTTTCCATTTTAATATTTTCTTGTGTCATGCTTCAGTTAGATGTAGTTGCACTGCTCTTATTGATGATCCATCCCTTTTTACATTTATCAATATTCACCAAGTTGCCTTGTGCAGGATTTTATTATCTTCACTTCTATTCTCACTCTGTGTTGCAATATAGTGAAAATCTTCACTGATTATTTATTTAAGAATTTTTTAAAATAATTTACAAGTTTTGCTTGTATTTGAACATGAAAACTGTCATCAGTTTATCTCAGCAATAAACTAGCATAAAAGTGAATATGGACACATGCAGACTTTTGAGGAGAATTTTTTGTCTGTTTGTTTTCCCCCAGAAGTAATTTACATGTCTGAATACTTGAAGCTCAAATTGCAAAGATGTTTGTGTCTGTTCCCCTTAACAAAGAGTTGCTATTTAGATTCTTGAATGTAGGCATTTAACATCAGAGGCTATTAAACTCAGGCTGTGACACCTGTTACAAGAAACTCACTGAAAATGTTGAATGAGTTTCAGTGGGACAGGGACTTCCAAGGGCCAGATTTATCAAGTCAGTAAAAATCGTAATAGGATTCTAAGATGATCTATAGAAATACTCACTTATCACTTGAATAACTTTGTTTTTTCAAGCTAAGGTTCAGTAGCTGTAAGGACTGCATGGAGCCAGGACAGGAGGATCAGTGTGCAAGCATAGTCCACAGCATGAGTTTTGATTATTATTCAGAATGGAAGAATCCATATTGTTTGTGCCAAACACCAAAGGTCTTTTGGACTGTTTCTTTTTTAAGTTGGGTTGTTTGTTTTTTTTAATTACATCTAGCGATATATTTCTACAGGAGACAACTTCTGGTGTGTACTTTAGCCATCTCCAGAATGCATTTCATTCCATTTCCCTCGACGTTTGACATAGTAAAAACCCAAACTCTTTAACTCTAGCCCTACATTCACATCTACCTTACAATAACAGAAGTGTGGTTTCTTACGGGTTTAAGATCACTTGCAACAGCCCTTTGGTGTATTAATGATTAATTGGAGTCGGTTGCTTTTATTTCCCTTTATTGCAATCACTTTGCCATATTTCATTGAAGGAAGAGCCAGGCTTTTAACTTCTTGGTCTGTTTAAAAACAAAAAAAACCAAAAAAACCCTAGACTTGCTAGATTTATTATTTATATTTGCTAAATTTTACTGCAGGTAGTTTAAAAGGGTCATGGGTTGTAGGCATTTAAGAACCTAAGAGTTGACAAATAAGTGGTTCCCAGACAGTAAGCAGTTATTATACATGATGTGTTTCACAGCAAGTTTCCATGGAAATATGATTTGTATCGCCCATTAAAAGTTCAGTGTCATTGCTCTTATATCAAGGTAATCTACCTCACATATTGCATGGGATGCTGTAGGAGAGGAAAGGCACCTGGAAAATAACACTGAATAGCTGAAATGCAGTTATTTGTTATCTTACAGTAATCTGCAAAAGTATATTTTAATTCTTGAAAATGGAATTTAGACTCCAAGTCATGTATCTGTAGAAGGAAATCCCAATATCTTGTTTATCCTCATTATCAACAGAAGTGAATGATGCAAGGGCAAGGGGAAAAAGAACTAAGTATTTCTAAAATAAATAAATTAGGAGTTTTTTTGCTGACATATATTAAACATGTGATGTGATTTTTCTGACTGAGTACACAGCAAAATGAAAAGTTAATTTTTTTCCAAAAATATGTTTTGTGTGACATCTTGTGCAGTGAGGTCATATGAATCACTTCCTAATTAAAATAAGACTTCTCTTTTAAACAATTATTAATTCCATTTAGAAGGACAACTAGTGTGCATTCAGCAGCATAGTGTCACTGGTACATGGAATGATAAATGTGAAAAGATTTTTTCTATTTGTTTCATAGGTAAGCCAATTAAAAAGGAGTATGCCTGAAATGATAATAGATCTTTGAAAAATCTATTTTGTCTTTTTCACGATCTGGGATTTGAGAATTCAGTGTGTTTAACCTTTAGTCATTTTTTTTCCCACACCAGGGTATTTGTTAAGTTTATGTATGTAGGACTTGGTTGTGTGCTTACAGATGTCTCTTTTATTGTATTCTTTGAAAATACCTAAATTGCTGAAACCTCCAGGATTTGACCTCTCATTAAAACCTCAGACCATTGTGCTTGTTTTTGGTATTTTCTCTTTTGCAGGTAATTTCGTCCTAATGATCTCTATTCTGTCTTTTTATCCAACCTTTTGAATTCAAACTCCTCCTTTTATTTATATTCAGTCATTGCTAATAAAAAATACTATTTCAAAATGTTTTCTTGGATTCATTGTAAATTTTGAGCATCTGATATGGATTATCATGGAACCTGTGTTTATCTGTTTGTCATGGTTTAGGAAGGGTATTCTCCAATTTAATACACCCACTTAAAAGGTCCATGTGCCGCTTTCCCTTCCTGTCTCCTCCAACTGGAGCCACAAAAGGCAAAGATTATAGGTTGGGATAAGAAAAATTTGCTGGAAACAGCAATAAGGTAAGCAAACAAACCAGGACACTATTGCAGGACAGATACAATGGACCAAATTACCCTTTATTTATAAGCAATATCAGATTCAATTTTACTTCATGTATTATACTGAGGAAATATTATGTTAGGACACCAGATTAAAAATTATTTTAAGTTGCTTTCTCAAGATAAATGCTTCTTTGTGTTACAGTGCAACTGTCTCATTTTGTGGTCAGGTCTTTATTTGATGAAAACCAACACAACTCTACTGAAGACAACTAAAATAAATTTTGCTAACAGGTAGACAGCAAAATTTTCCACACCTGCCATTCTTTAATGAATAAGAAGGAGCAGTTAGACAAAGGCCGTACTCGAGAAATGTGTCATAGAATATACACAAAATCTGAATAATCAAATAAAAGAAAAGCAAAAACTCACTCTTGTTAATGTCCCTCACTACTGCTAAATCTACTGCCAAAATTCATGCACGTGACTGCAGAGACATTACTTTGTATGGAAGCAACACATACAGTTTTTAACACATCAGATTATAATTAAGGCATGCAATTATTATTTCTGTTATATAGTCATAGCTAAAACAGTAATAGAATCTTTAATATTTTATTACTATTTAGATACGGTGCACTTAAGGGTATCCTGGTGGGAAATGGTATGGGATTCAACGTGTGGAGCAATAAGGTGGTGGTATAACTTTAACTATTTTCTTAATATACATTGCTCCAATAAGAATTCTTCAAATAGTTGTTTTCTTGGTGCATAAAATTACAAAGATGACAATCAAAGCCAGTCAATAGCAACAATGTACTCTCTTGTAATCTATTATTTACTGTTACTTTACACTTCTGAAAAATGATCCTTTTGATGCTTTTTATCATTTAGTTTCATTCTTACAATAAAGTAGAACAAATTTGAAAATGCTGCCTTTGTAGACTTCTTGGAGTCACATGGGTGTGTTCATCCTTTGTGAAGAATTACAAAGTCTCAAACAGACACATGGCTACACAAAACATATAGCTGGATATTTTATGTGTACTTCAGAAAGGTTGTGGGGGTTTTTGTTGTCTTGTTTTGTTTTCTTTTCTTTTGTTTTGTTTTTCTTTCTGTTGTTGTTTGGTTTTTTGGGGTTTTTTTTGGGGGAGGGTTGGTTGTTTTTTTGTTCATGGTTTTTGGTTTTTTAAAATTTTCTTAATTTTCTTTTTAGGAATGCTGTATAATTTCACCCTACTTCATTCTTCTCAAATAGCTGAGGCTTCACACTTTTAATTTAAATTATAATAGAACACAACATATTGCAGTCAGAAATAGGATAGTATGTTTACTTGTTTTCTTCTGCACTATCTCTAGGCAGAAGCATCAATTTTATTTTCCCCAGAAATGGCCTTTCTTAAGCAGTAGGCACTGGAACAAAACATAGACTCTTCTGTAGCAAAGGGAGATGGAGTTAAAAATAGTAGATTTTGGTTACACCTGGCATAATCACTGAGATGTGGGAGCGAACTTCTCCATTGTAAGTGACACAAAATCAAAATATTCTTTCCTCAACACCTTATAAGGAAGCAGCAGTTTTTCAAAGGTTTGGTACAACACAAGCAATGTGCATTGCATTTGCAAATGCTATCTATGATGATAATACCAAATTGAGGGCGAGACAAGTCCTGAACCAAAAAGTTGTTTAGTTCTGGCCCTTATTTAATGAGATCAAAATATAAAGCTCAAGTGATAAACAGATGGACTCAAAACTCATTGGTCTACTGTGTTTGAAAGTGGCATTGATTTCTCCACATAGCACTTCTGTTTTGTCCAACACTTGTAAGAAAGACAAGCTGTTTATTTTTGTCTTTTTGCAAATCTGCAACATGTTCCTTGCTATATGAATATCAAATGTTTCTGTTATATAGCTATTATCTACAGAAGAAAATCTAACAAAGACATGTACAATGTGGATGTCTTCATGTAGGGTAGTTTCCCTGGACTTGCCTTATATATATTTCTAGAGCATCATCCATCTCACTTTAAGGCAGATATTGAAGCCAAATTAGATGGATTATGTTTTAAAAGTGACTGGTTTTTTTTCTCTTCTTTTGAAAGGGAGCCTAGGGTTACCTGCAAGGAAATAAATGAGTAGGGTTAGATATATGCAGTTAGGTGAGATGAATGTCCACCTTGCTTGGGTGAAGTTCTTGTTAAAAGTTTTTTTTAGATATACTCATTAATGTAAATTAGAATAACTCTATTTTCCAGAATAAAATAAGATGGTGGGTTATATGAGGAAGAGAAGCTATGATTTTTCTCAAAAAATACAGACATTTTCACAATCCTGAGATGACCTTAGACTTATAAGTTTAAAGAAATGGGTGGTGTGACACATTTTACCCTATACTCTTTTTAAACAGAAGTTTGAATTATTAGGAAGTACAATCATACACACTAAGAGTAAGAATGAGCTGGCATTGAGTTAAGCTTTTGGTCAGACTCTTCTCCTTTTGACCTCAGCAGGAAACTGTGGTAGGGAAGGCAAGGATTTCCATTGTGTCCGCTAACTCGAACTGATTCTCTCATTTCTGTGCAGAGTGAGCACTGCCATCCTCAGAGGGCAGACTTGCAACACTTTGCATATTAAATACCTCAGGCATGCTTCTTTCCTTTTGAAAAAGTGTTTATAACTTTTTTCCACTGCCATGACTTCATCATCTGCAAAACAGACCATACTTTTTTTTTGTCGTTCACCTCCTACCATAGTAGTTTATGTTTTTAGTGTCTCTCGGAGAAGAACTTTCTCTCCTTAATCTTACTACACTGTAATTTATCCTTCGACGTGATGGTCCCTATAAAATTCAAACCTGTTTTGAAATAGATTAAAAAAATGCATATCCTTTGAAATATTGAGGACTAAAGAAAGTACTTTAGTACTAAAGAAAGTCAACCTGAAATGATTAATCATAACAAAACACATGAAGAAAAATAAAATTATTGAAATGTTCAGAATTTCAATACATTCTATTTTTCTTTCAACTTTAACAGAAAATATTATAGCTTAATCATTTAGAATGTGTTTTACTAAACACAGGTTTTGAAACAAAAATTAAAAAATTCTGAACCAAGGAAACAAAACATTATCAGTACAATTATAAAAATACTCTTCTGGGACTGTTAGACTTTTTAAAATAATTTTTCAAGGCATTTTATCAATGTCTCATCTCAAAGGTGGGTTTGGGTTTTTTTTTTTTTTAATAGGTGTTTTTCAGGAAACAAATAATTAAATGACATTTTAAATGGCAAGACTAATAAAATAGTTGACCATGGTAGTATTACCTAGGACTTGTATATCACTGGATATTGGTATTAAAGTTAGACTGGTATAATGACCTGTTATATCATCCTGCCTATCTTACTATAATATCTTCTCCAACAATTTCATTTCTATACCTATCTTCATGGTCTTTTATCTGTGAAAGTGACAGAAGAACTACTTTTTCCTTCTTACTCTAGTCACAACTTCTCTTCATGAGAAACACTTCCATATTCTCCCACACCAAATATAACATCATAGACAACTTACCATGCAAAAATATGATTCTTGGTAATGTCATGCTGAAATGTGCACACCCCAAAACTATCTGCTTTGAGTAGATATCCCTTCAGGTATTTAGAGTTAAGTTCTGATAATTCTGGGTTATGAGTAATTCACATTCTTATGAACATCTCCAGTAACATATCTGTAAAATGAAGTGATTTAACTTTCTCTTAAACCTTTTTGAAAATCCTTCTTCCTTTGTAGCAATTGAGCGATCTCTAAAATATGTATATGTATATGTACATGTACATGTATATGTATATGTACATGTACATGTACATGTGCATGTATATGTATATGTATATGTATATGTATACATATTCTTTTTACTCGCATGAATGTATATATATTTATAATAAAGAGAAGAAAGTTATGGTTGTCTTTACCAGATGGTGCAGCCTTTGAGGAAGATATTTGTACAACATGCTTGAAATAATGTGCATATTTTAAAATCTTAACATGCATTCTTTGCAGACCAGAAAAAAAATCCATATTTAACTACCCATCTCCTGTGGTACAAGTTTTCAGTGAATGACCAGCAACTTTTCAATACCTGTAGATACAACTGGAAGGAAAACATATACTAAATTTTCATGTGGATTGTTGAAGTCTTAATAAGTCAGGTGGCATAACAACAACAAAAGATTAAGATCTGCCATGAGGAAAATAGTGCTACCATTTATATTTTTATTTAACACAACCAAGCTTGTTAATATTTTATATACTTGCTGTAAATAAACCTAAAACTTTTCCTTATTCCACACCTGTCTGGTTTAGATACCAGAAGTAACTGAGCAAATGCTCTCATCTTGGTGTGGTGTATGATGGATACACCTCATGGCTATCCGTAAAATCCCAGAATTGCTGGAATTCAGCCAATTCACTGCTCCATCAATTGCTGATAGATATTCTGTCATTGTCATGCCTTATCTCACCATGCTCAATGCTGTTGAGCTCTGAGAAATTTATTTCAGCAGTAAATGATTTGGCAAGCAGAGAGAAATATAGAAGGCTTTTTAAATGCACAGAACTGGGCGTTAGATATGCAGAAAAGCTGATGTGTTTTTTTTCTGGTAGCATCTGAACTTACCTCCGCTTTTCTAGCAGCTACACAGCCTTGTCACTCTTCCTGTGTATGAAAGACAAAAAAATATAACCATACCCTTAACTTCTTTGCAAATCACTGCTGAGTTTTCTCTGGATTGTATCTGTCCCAAAGGCTGAGGATGTGTCTACAGCAGCATTTTAATTCAAAAACAGCGTGCACATTTTAACTGAATCTCCTCATCATTCCCCTTAACTCTGCTTTGAGTCACACCCCTGAGCAGGCTTGGAGAATATGAGCTGGGTTCCTGTTGGATGAATTACACTTGTGTTTCAGTAGCACACTTAATGCAGTGTAACAGTTAGACATTCATGAATGCAGATTTTCTCCCATAGGTAACCTAATTTGAAAGAAGTTCTTAAAATTTTTCTCAAGCTGTGATTTGTAATGTAGAGGGCAATGCAAAAGCTGCACCAGTACGAGTAAGTGACACTACTGTTGCCTATTAGACCAGCTCTATTTTCTTAGCCAATGTATTTGTTTTCACTGAAAACAAAAAAGCTCCAGGAATTGCAGGTCTTTTCCAGCCTTAACAGTTCAACTATTGTATTGCTTAAAATAAGCCCCTTCACCAGTTATTTCAAAGTCACTGCTGACAGCGTTTTCTTTGGGTCCTAATCCTTCCTCATATGCCTATATTTTCTCCATTATGTTTGTAGTACCACTTATTAGTATCTTAAGATCATGTCAGTTCATTCAAGAATAACTCAGTGTTTTATTTTGTCAAATCCTTTGCATTATTTTGCATTTAAAAGAATCAAAGAAACAATGCTGTGAACTCAGTCATGTAATGAGTTTTATGGAACCTCTACCAAGACTGGTGGTATTTGGAATTTTTTTAATGGAAGAATGTGACATTTTTATATGAGATGAAACTCTTAGCAGACTTTTCTGCAATTTGTTTCCAGAACAGAACCTCTGAATTTTTTTTTTTTTTTGCATTTCAAAAAAGGCAATTATTCTGGTTTTGTATCATACCACATTATAGTATTTATGTAGTCTGTATAACATTGTACACATACGGTTACAAAAAAAGTCATATGTTGCTGTAATGGCTGAAATGCAACAAAACCATAAAAATGAAATGTAATTGTCAACATATCAAAGTTGGTCTGTATCCGTTAAGATGTGAATAGTGACAGATGCTGCTGTAATCAAATAAAAAGAAGAAGCCGACGAGGTAGAGGGTTAACGGGGGGGGGGGGGGGGTGTCCTCCCCTTACTCTCCTTTATTAAGGGTTAGGGGTACATGTGGTCGGGGGGGAGAGAAGGGAAGGACTGACCACCCTGCCCCCGTGAAGGGTGCAGGGAAAGCCCCACCCCTGCCCAGGGACAGCTGCTTATCTAGGGACAGGGGTGACCAATCAGGGAAGAGACAAAGGGAGGAGATAAGCATACATAATCAATAATAACAAAAGAGGAAGGGGTACAATTCAAGATAACCAATAATACAGATAACAGAACAGAAGATTCAGGAAAGGTGGGCGGATCCTGGGTCCTGGGCACTCCTTTCTCCAAGACCCAGGGGCCGTCCCAGGCACTCAGACCCCCAGGTCCTCCCACGGCAGGGCGTCTACCTGAGCCGGCTTGTGAGGCTGAGACAGCCAGGGGTGGACCTGCTTCAAGATGCCACTGTCCAAATGAAGGCACAAACAAGATGATATGCTGAAGTCAATAATACAGATTTTATTTAACAATGAATGTGAGGTACAGAGATATAGAAAGAATTAGAAAAGATGGAGAAGAGAAAAAGAGAGATAAAGAGAGATCAAGCAGAAAATAGCCACAATCCATGGATCCAGAAGTGCCCCAATGGTCTTTCTTCACCTTGGGCTTCTCGGTGGTGGAGATCCTGAGGTCATTCAGAACTTTTCCCGATTTATACATTTAAATGATTCTCTTTAGCTTTCATCAGATTAAAATTTTATCCAGTCAAAATTAGTCAATTTCATTTTTAACAAACCTGATTTTTGAAACAGAGTTATTTCACCAAGAATTTTTAACCATCTGTGAGAGCAAAACTAACAGCACAGAGAATTTTTTCTAATTGATGACGTAGACTTGAAGTAATTAATTTACCCCTAAACAATTCCTACATTTTTACCAAACCATGGTAAAACAGATCCTACAGGATCTGTTACTTACCATGACTCTTTCTTGATTCTAGAGTACATCAGTAATAACTTTATACGTTATTATGGAATCTCAAGGTACTGGGAAGGTGAGCTCACAAAAGACAAAGGAACAGTGTTTCTTCATCCTCATTTTTAAGAACTAATTTAGTAGTAAGATCTTAATTACAGCTATTTGATAGTGATATAAGTATCTTATAAATGAAAACAAAGATCTTTTCTACATTCCCAGCTGCAGTGCAACCAGCTGTGAATTTGAGAAACTCAGGAAGAGTTTTATCCTCTAATACAGAACCTTACCCATTTATCTCTTGTGTATTTTGTAGTTGTATTTTCTCTGCATTCTCAGGAGGGAGCTGTATCTTTTTCTTTTTTTTTTTAATTTTATTTTCCTCTATTCCACAGATTCAGTTTTGTTGTTTTTTGTTTTCTATTTTGTTTTTTTTTTTTTAACAGATGTTGTAAGTAAGAATTGAGTGATGCCTTAGCAGTTACAGGGCTATTCATAACTTACTTTTGTTCCATACTCAGGAGACCTGAACATGAGTATCAGTAGTTTTTATCATATGAAGCTGAGAGCTAGGACTTCACTCAGCTTAGAGTACCTGTTGGGTGCCTAAAGATATTTGTTAACATTTTTAGAGGCAAAGATGGAGGCTTTGCTGCAGCTTGCAGTTTTGTAAATCACACATTTGAACTTAACAAAGGGTATGGAATTATTGTAAAAGTTTCATGGCATGATGCACTGAGGACATGATCCATATCCCACTGAAACTAGAAGGAGATTTGTAATTGATTTAATTGCAAACTGGAACTGTTCTTATCAGTCATCCGTAAGTAGGGGAATAGTACAAGCTTTTAGATAACAATGCTGATACATTTGATGTTGAAGTGTTCTGCATCTTAATGAAAATAATCCACTGGTGCCTTGTCTGAAAATATTTTTTTGGTATCTTTTTATTTATATAGAAGACTATGTATCTGAAACTTCCAAACCTTCTTTTCGTGTTGCCAGTCTGAAGAACTAAGCTTCAGTCATCTTGTATAAATTCCTGCATTCATTGAAATTTACACAATAACCTGTTCTGAGGATCTTGACTCCTACAAGTGCTTTTTTTGTTTGGTTTTTTTGTTTTGTTTTGTTTTGTTTTTGTTTAAAGGAGAGAATCAATTTCTGACAGCACCTTGCCTCTGGTATCACATGGCGCCAGTGTTGATAGATTCAGTAGCAGTCTAACATGCCCTACGTTAGACTAGTTCTATGTGTACATGCAAAGACATCAAATTAGATTTTCCAGTTTCTGGGAAAATCAGAACTAGATCACTACTAAACAGAACTGTAGCTGGACAAAGAGCTAGAATTTGCAACTCCTACACCATGAGCTGTCTGGAGCCTAACCCTGCACTCAAGGACAGGATAAATGAACTTCTTCTGGAGCTGAAGCTCAAGGAAGAAGTCTTTGAGCTTGATGGAGAGGAGGAGGTGATGTAAAGCTTCACCACACCTGGGTTTCATGGTTGCTATCACTGCTGCATTAAGGAGATTTGAAAAAGTTCACAGTGAGGACATGATTTGGCTTTTCTTCCCATTACTTCCTCCTGATGGCTGTGAAAATACAGTGACAATATTGGATGTGTTTAGTGGAGGGAAAGAGGTGGAATGAGAGAAAAGTATACAGACAGAAAACAGCACCAAATTCTATCGTATGCCATTAATGAAAAATATCCAATGACTGAATCACAAATAGAAAAAATACGATGCTTCCTACTTTTTTTTTTAGTGCTTTGACAATAGTAATGAATCGACTTGAAACTTCTTCTGTTCATATTGAATAGAAGAAAAAAAAGACATCCTGTCAAGAAAATTGAAGAAAATAAATCCCTCTGCAGTCCACAATTTTCTCCATCTCTCTAGTGTTTCTTATGAAGTATAACACTTCAGAATTAACTGTGAAACTATAAACACACCAGTGTAAACTGATAGGAATCATAGTTCAATTAATGGAAACCAAAGGGACTGCTATAATAAAGATAATTTCTTCTCTCATTGCACAGATCTCAGAACATGTTGCTCTTCTCCTTGATAAATGAGAGAAAAATGTCATCAAGAAAGATAATGTGTTTCAAAGGAGTTTTATTGGTATTATTTTGAGATAAGAGGTACAGTCCCTTAAGGTACTGGGCATTTCTAGAAATACATTTTAAAAAGCATTCAGTGAAATCAAATGTTGGCAATGTGACATAGTATTTTTGCATGTTCTTATAATAAAACAAAACAATTAAAAAAAGATGGAAGATCATAGGAAGCTGGAAAAGGACCTCAGGAGGTCATCTATTCCAACTTCCATGTAGTTATATATGTATATTTCAAGAACATAATTGTCATTTACACATCATTAATTTCTGTATAGATAATATATAAAGTCTTATCAGACTCTCTCTGATAAACCCTAAGAGGATCATGCATAGCCAGGATCACTTGAATGTATTCGGGGCTTGAAGTACACTATCAGTTGTGGGGTTTTATGCTGCAGTGAGAAGAAAAACATTTGAGTATTTGATTCAGATTTACAATCAGAGAAAAATAAGAACTTGGCTGTGAATTGCAATGAGCTGACCAGTTTTTCTTCCAGGTTTTCAAAATAAAACCAAACTAAAAAAATAAAATGCATATAGGAAAAGCCAAACAGTTTGATGAAACTTGAATTCTCTATTAGAAAGTTCTACTCAAAAGGGAAGGAGAATAAGAAAATATAGAAGATGAGATAAAAATTCCACATATTCTCTTAAAAAAACCAAATCATAAAATGGTTTGGAAGAGACCTTGAAGATCATCTAGTTTCAACCCTGCCATGGGCAGGGACACTTTCTACTAGGCCAGGTTACTCAAAGCCCCACCCAGCCTGGCCTTGAACACTTCTAGGGATGGGGATATGGGACCATTTACAGATTACCAGTGATTGTTATACTTCTCCTTGATCAGGGACATCTGTTTCAAAGGAAAGATGTTTGTAACCAAATGCAAGTAATTTGGCAATGCTTGCCCTTTAGTAAAAATGTTTCCAGTTAAACTTTGTCAGATGTTACAGTTTTCTCAATTTTCTCTCATTCCCCAGTGAACACAATTCTCTTCACTATTCAAAATTATGTTGCTGTCATGGATTATGTCAATGTTAACCTTTATTATACATTTTCAGTTACAGGTTTTCATGAATGGAACTGAAAACAAGAGGGAGAAAATCTCTGAGCATGTATGATAAAAACCTAGTTATTAAATTGTTCCTTCTCATTCTGGTGAAGTCCCACTTTATTGTATTTTTCTCTTTCCTTATTACACTCTATATCTGTACTCTTTAAGGGCATTTTACAGAAGACAGGTTTTTATTTCTAAAATTTTAACTTGCGCATAAGGAATTTTAAATGCGATGGTCTTTTTTTTCTTCCTTTTTTTCCCCATGAGTATGTCTTCATGATCATGATCTGGAATATTAAAGCTATGTGACTGTATACTGTAGCACTACTGACATTTATTACGAATTTTCAGCAAGGAAGTGCAGATGAAGCTATTGTACAATGGCACTTTTTACGTGCCAGTCCTTTTTGACATATGTCTTGCAACCACAGATAAGTGCCTGTAAAATGTTCAGACAGAACTACATATATTTGGCACACATATGAGTACAAATCTTGCCTCCATCTACATTTCCATGGATTAAAAAAGCTTTTAGTAATTGCAATGAAGTAGAAATCTTGGGGGTTTGTAAATTTTGTTGCAGTTAACAAATCTATCTCTGATAGCTGTTGACTGTATACTCACATCTGATTTATTGACATTGTCCTTGCATTACAGTTGTTTATCAAAATAACTTTATTGATAGAGAAATGCAGCTATTTCTGAAAGAAGACATAAAGTTCTATCTATGAACTTTAGTGGTAAAAGAAGCATGCTGAAAGGAATTCAATACGTGTTACTTTTTAGTTTTATTTCTCAGGTTATTTAAACTTGGAAATGGTTGATCTTAAATTAGTTACCTTCCTGTTTCGCTGAAAATATAAAGTGGCTTTTTTGTGATTATGTTAAAGAACTAGAATGAAAATAAAATACCACAGTGATTCACCAAATTCACTGAACTTTTAACTCCAGAAAACCTGCTCTCAATTTCTGCCTTTTTCCATATCTGAAAATAATTCCAACATTCACTCTTGATCTCCAGTATATAAGGAAAGGCCATCCTGTAATATCAATGAATTAATTCTGCAGTTTACGACAGCATCAGTCTAATTTAAAAATATTTTTTTAAGTAGGAATGACAGCAAGAAGTACCCTGAGGAATTTAATTCCCTTTTAAACAAATGGGGTATGCTAAATGTCACAGAATGGTGCTAGAACGGAAGGACTTGCTACCCACCAGAAAAACTGCTCAACCAGCAAAACCCAAAAAAACTAATAGAAGCTAATAGATGGAAACTGAAAATTCACCGATATAAGTGAAAAAAAGTACATGGGTTTCCTTGGGTACTGTGTTTTCTTAAGAGTCTGCCTCACATAAGTAGTTCAGGACTGTCTTCACTAGCAAGCAATATATTTCAATAGCAGCAGCTATTGCTAGTGTAAAACTGACTGTGGTAACTGGCTGGTGTCCTCACTACAGCTATTCTGGGGAATCTTACTTTGGAATAGATGTAGTGCAGACCTGTGAACTGCATTGGTAACTACCATTCTAAGCCTCCTCACTTAGTGTAAGTAAAGTTCTTCAGCCTGTATAAAGCAAGAGGTCAGGTGATGATAGAATTGTGTTCTGGCTCTGAAAACTGAAAATCTCACTCACATAAACAGCTCATGGGAATACAATCTGACTACTCGGGGGAAGCTGCTGCCATGCTGAAGTGTTTTCAGGATCAAAATGTAGGTAATAATTGCAAGAATAATATCTTCACTGTAGCCATAGATGTTTAAAATACTGCTCATCATCACTTTAATTACAATATCTATAAAGGGAAATGTCAGAAAAACATGGAAAGCTATATTTGAATCATCACTCGGTGAATTGGTTAAGAAAATCAGACTAATATGAAAACATTTTAAATATCTACAGATATTAAGTAATTCTATAATCTCTTCCACTTTGAGATATCCCTGGGAGATAAATATACCTTTAATGTCTCTCCTACTTTTTAGGAGTTCAGTTTTCATATATAAAATAGCTATGTAATGGGCTTCAGGAATGTAATTTCATTGACAGCCTACTATTGACACTTACATTTAATATCCAGAGGCAGAAGAGGATGATCCAAAAACAGCTTGGAAAGACAGTTCTGACCAGTAGATAACTGATTAGAAATATGAACACATTTTTATTTGCACAGTCTGAAGAAGGGAGGTAAAAGATGAGAACAGAACAGAACAGAACAGAACAGAACAGAATAGAATAGAATAGAATAGAATAGAATAGAATAGAATAGAATAGAATAGAAAGAATAATAGTTCTGTCGGACGGAGCCCACAGCAGTCAGCTAGTTCAGATGTTTACAGGACAAAAATAGGAAAACAATAAGTTATAAAGACTAAGGACAGATAATTTTGGGGATAAAAACATCAAAGTCATAGAAAGATTGCAATACTTGAATGTAAAATATACATCTGTATAATTTAAAACACAGAGAAGAAGTCACACAATGGCAGTTCCTTAGTTTAGCAGTAGTGATGCTAGTAATGATCTTAAAAAGGTGTTCAAAGGAGTAGAGATTAATTCCATATTACCTTCCTGGACTTCAGCTAAATACAACAGAACAAAATAAACATATATTAAAAATGTCACTGGTAAAAATAAAAGCAAAGGTTTATACCAGCTGTGGCAAATATAGCTACAAAAGAGGTGTTGTAGAGAATGTAATGGGAGATTGGCGGGAGCAGAAATGTCAAATATCTGAAGATTAAGAAATGCTGTCAAAGTAGATACAGGATTTGCAGCAGGAAGCAAAGACAACAGGATCCTGTTGTGTTGTTGTGCAAGGAGAAATAGTCGGGGGAACACACTGAACACAATCGAGGAGGATGTTGGAAAGAGAAAGGAAGAAGACGATCATATTAAAGCTGAGGAAAGATGAATATTCAGCAATGTCAAAACAAGCACAAAGATTTTAAAAAAAATAATGTTAACATTGAATTAGCCATGTGTGGTCAAGTGTCAGTCTGCATGTCAATCAGAAAACCTGAGTAAATGCACTGAATGAGTAGTGTATAAGCACTGCTTTTATTTATCCAAATCCTCCAGGCATTAAATAATATAAGGTTTTTTTGATAAATCTTCCTCAACTCTTGCCCAGAAAGCTCTTTATATAATTTTGGCTGGTTTAAAGCTGTTGCTTGTAGAGCCACATACATTCAATGTTCTGGCTTTGCATCTGAATCTGTGCAATATGGAAAGTGGGTTAGCTTCTTGCAGACTTAGCTAGGAGAGTGCGAGCAGAGAATCAAGCCCAAATTACAGGTCTGGAGCACTTGCCTTGTGAGGAGAGGCTTGGGGGAGCTGGAATTTTTCAGCCTGGAGCAGAGAGGCCTCTGGGTAAACATGATGTCAGTGCCTAAGCAAACATCATTGGTCGTGAAAGAGACGAAGCTGGGCTCTTCTCAGCTGTGCAGGCCCAGGGAATAAGAGACAGTGGGCATAAACAGAAGTGTGAGAGGCACACTGAGCCTATAAGGAGAACCTTTTCCCCATGAGGGCAGTTGGGCGGCAGCCCAGGGTGACCAGAGAAGTTGTGGAGTCTTTGTTCTTGCAGGTGTTTCAAAACAAAGCCCGGAACAACCTCATTGTTCTTTCCCTGTACTGGGCAAGAAGCCAGACTCCAGCCAGGCTGGAGACCTTCAGAAGACCCACTGGACCTGAATTATCGTGAATATTTCCTGAATCTAGTCTGCGATTTAGGAAACAACACACTCAGACTACTGCCAGTAGTAACCAAGTATCTGCTTGGAAAACTCCTTCCTCTGCCTCAGTGTGAGCTGAATGATACTTATTACCTGCTTATTGTAATAGCCAGTTTCAAGATAACTAACAATTCTACAATGAAAATGGAACAAAAGCTAAATAACTCTTTTTCTTTTGTTTGTTTTGGGGATTTTTTTTTTGTCATTAAATACTATAGTTCTTTCCAATTAAATTCTGGTGTATGTATTTGAGCACTATAAATATGACCATTAAAACTAGTTAATAATGACTCCTTAAAATGACCTAATGTCTTCTGAGAATAAGACATTAATGTAACTGTAAGACATATTAAAAATTCAGCTGATTTTTTTAACTTACATATTTTGCTAAAAGGATTTCCTTAAATTTAAATTAACTTTCAGTGGTTTTGATATGAAATCATTTATTTCTACATATGATATCTACTAGTTTAGTTTAACATATCAGACAAGGAAATGAAGAATGTGATAAAAAGTATCTTGATAAAAATTAAAGTGCATTGGTTTTGAAAAATAATTGGGACTGGATAAAAGCTATGCGAGTTAGCAAAAGTATGCCACTTTAAATAAAAATCTGTTCATTTCCTTGAAAATATGTTGTTTACAATATGAATGGTCTGATTTCAGTAGCAGGGATATGTATTCATTGAAAGTATATGAAGTGTCTATTCCAGGCAAAAATTATCCCCAAATATTTTGATTTTTAGTGAAAAGTTAACTAAAATATTTAAATCTTCAAACTTTTAGTACTTCAGTTGATTGAAATTCTGTGGTTGAATAATATTCTGCTTTAAAATACAGCTTATGAAAAATGAAAATATTTTGTGTAAATGTATCATTTTAATGGAAAATTCAAAATTAAAAAAAAATTCACTCATTACAATGTTCTTGTTCATTTCCATTTGTTGCTCATTTGTACACAGTTTTCCTAAAAAAAAGAGATATTAATAGCATTCTGAATGTATATTTCGGTAGTTACAAAATATTTACATAATAGCTAATAGATAAATGGACTAAATAGGAATAATGAAGTCAAAATAGAAGTTTTAGTTCCTTGAAGTAGTTGATTGAGTTCACATATATTCTGAATTCTTGTCATATAAAATGAGGATTAAATTCTCTAAAGACTGGATTTGAACAGGTATAAACTGTTAGAATATCAAACAAGATGGATTGATACCATTCCCAGAACAGATGATTTATAGGCCAACTGGCAAACCCCAGATCCTATAAACCAGTTGTCTTTATTTTCCTTCTCATTTTCTGGTAATACAGAGGAATTCTCTGGGGGTATGTGATGTATAACTTCAGATGGGAAAAGACAAGAGATACTTTACCTCCTATGGAGGAGTTCTCAAGGAATCTGGAGTATGGCAATGAAGATAAAGCCATTTTTTATTATGGCGACATGGTTACTCTTAATGTACTACTCAGATTGATTAAAAATATTCCAGAATTAGACTAATCCACAGGTGAAATGAAAGGTAAATTGTTTCCTTCTTATTAGATGTTCATGGAATCTGAATGAACATCTGTGTTTGACGCTATGGTATTTAAGATGTACAGGTAATTTTAATAATTTTTAAGGCACATAGGGAAAGAAGAATCAGAGCACTGTTTGCAAAGTACTACTGGTGGTGTGAAAAAGAAGCATTTAATAACAGAAATTAGGGCCAATATTATTATTGCTCCAACCTATTATAATGACAGAAACAGTTTATGGTTCTTAAACTTAAAATGGGAGCAGGATATAATGTAATTGTTGGAGTGGTGAGATGTATCCTGCAACATCAGAAAATGAGATTGGAGTGTTTAGCTTTGTGGATGAAGGCATGTGATAACTGCTGGAAAAAAGGTGGGCAATACGACATGAAAACGCCAAGTCCAGAGCTTCCTTGAATGTTGACACGACCACAGTCGGTCAAATACAGTTTGTATGATACACTAGCCTTCTTTGAATTGTCCTGGATATTGATCTGTGACAGCAGCTTGAAAATTTCAAAGATACTGATGTCATAGAGTCATTGATTAGAATAGTGCAGCAATTCAGGTTAGAAGACACTTTTACAAAATGTCTGGCCCAAACTCGTGTCAAAGCTCAGACATCTTCCCACTGTGCTGTGACAAAACTTGTTCCTCCTTGTCTATTGTCAGGGCTTTAAATCCACTCTGTCAATGCACAGCTGGAAAGTGGAGAAAGAGTTTTCCTTCTGTCACCAAAATTTCCAGCTTCTGGCTTTCTGCTTCCTGGCATTCTGCATCCTCTGCTTGTTCAGGGGCAGCTTCTACCTGTCGCTCCTTCCATGGGTTCAGGTGGGGTTCAGGTTCTGCCAAAGGATCTGTCAATTCCATGCCCATCCCTTCTGGATGGAGTGCAGTTTTCTCACCTCTTCCTCTCGCTCCTTCAGTTGGGGATTCTGTCTCTCCCACAGGGAAGGTGGCTTATGTCCCCACCTGAGGGAGTTTCACCAGATATTGGGGACTGAGAGGATGTGCCAGAGCCCTCATTCAAACTGGCCCTGCAAATTTGTCCCTGCTGTGTCACCACTAGAGTCACAGAAGGAGTAGGTGTGTCCAGGGAACCACAAAGATGCAGGATGGCAGTTCTGCAAAAGTAGGAGCTGCTGCTATTGCTGTTTCAGACAGTGATAAGTCTACATCAGCCACCGAGTATGCTGGCACCTAAACGATTTTAAATTAAATGGTTTGAAAAGCTGACAAATTACTAGAGACAGTAATTAAGTCTGTGAGGAGGTGTCCTATGTAAACCTGAGCTAGTGCCAGAAATACTAAATATGCATTTTCATTCGGATATATCTATGAATAAATATATATATGTTCATATTTAGAACAGTAGACTGAACCAGAGATCAAATTATTTGACTAGAACACACACATTCCTGAAATAATATAACCATCTAAGTCTCATATTGTGCATCTTACCCTTTCTGGTAAAATGTGACCATGGGTCCAAGCCCATCAGCATTTCTGAACATGGAAATACGTTTGATTCAAAATTATTGCATTCCATAAATAGGAACTCTGTGTACAACTTGTAAACACCTCATAAAAACAAACAAAAAAACAAACAAAAATAAGATGCAAGAGAGAGGACTTTCCTGTTTTGACAGCTCCTGCAAACTGTGAATATGGGTATTCAAAAATAATTAAACATGTGAGTTAAGATCAGCATTTTTGTCTTTTCTTTGATGTTGGGATTCTTTTTCTTGAGCTTCTGCTTAAAAAACAAAAAAATCCAGCATAAGGTATTGGTTTGCGTGTGATTTGTAACTCATTTTGAAGTTTTAGTCTCTCCTCAGGGTAATGTTTCTGCTTACTAAATTTAATGCTTATTCTCCTTGAGAGAAATGGAATTTTTACTTTTTTTAACTCTTGTCTTCAACACTAAACTATGACGTACAGAAGTTGACTTTTTTTCCCCATATATTTTTAGTATTTGTGTCATTGTTTGCACACAAACTAAATAACTATTTTGTACATTAGCTCCCCAGCAGTAGCAATACATTCAGATATGTTTTTCTTTTCTCAGGTCTTACATGTTCATATTTTTCTACTGGACTTTCCCAGAAAGTAGTTGAAATGTCATGTACTGTGCCCTGTTCATACTTGCTGAGGTTGGTGTTCCAGTTTTTCTAGATCTATGTGAGGGTAGGAAGAAAAGAAATGACAAGTTTTTTGGTTTTTTTTATTCTTTGTTAATTTCTATAAAGAAAGCTACACACTAACCTCAAAGGTAAAAATTATTTTCCAAAGACATATTAACAACACTGTTAAGTGGAGAATAGAATGATCTATAGGAACTTTTTTTTCATGCAAATTTGACAGTGGATTTTATTATCTACACCTCAAAGGAGATCCTCACTGATGTCTCTTTACTACAATTTTAAGAAAGACCCAGCATATTTGACCAAAGGAACAGAAAGGTCTCAAGTAGCATCCTCAGGTCCAGAGCTATTATCTCTTCTAAATGCCTGGGTCTGAAGAAGTGGTCTGCAGTACAAGATAGGAGTCAAAACCCTGGGAGGAAGGCTCTTCTCTTGAAATGCAGCACAGAAGACACAAAAGCACTCCTGAACCCCTGCAGTGATGGGGGAAAAAGTAAAAGAGGAAATGCTGACTTTGATTTAAAATAAAAGAATTCCATAGATCAGTTCAAGTATTTTTGAAAACAAGCTTAAAACGGAGTAAAAACTGTAAATATTGGAACAGAACTTCAGTAAGATATGGGTAAAACAGAGTGTTTTTAATACCAGAGCAGGTAAAATGAAACTCCGAGCAATGCATATAATATTAATTGTGTTCCTCTAAAGTTCTTTAAATTTACTACTCCTTCTGAGTCTATGTATCACACTGTATTAAGTAATACTAAGATCTTGCTTTTCTATTATTTCTTCTCTTTACTAAAATTTTATTTGGGTTTAAATTTTCCTGACACCAGAAGTCCCCACAGTATCAGAACTGAAGATGGGAATAAAAAACTACATGTGTGAAAATTTTTTGTGAGGAGAAATATGTAAGCCCCAGTGGAAGCTGTGAAATTCATATTTCCTCTTCCAGACTCCATCATTTTTGTTTCTGATTTTCCTCCAGTACCTTTTCCTCAAAGGTGAACTGCTGTTTCTCTTTTACCGAGTGAACCAGGTGAGGTGTTGGCTTCGATAAAAATCTTTTAGGAAGACCACACAACACTGAACAACTCCTTTAAAACTCTGGGTTGTGAACATGGAAACACAGCAATCTATTAAATGGTCAACAGAAATAAAACTTACCGAACATTGAGTTTTACCCAGATATTGTCAGAGAGCAGAAGAGCATTACTTCAGTGAACTCAGTGGTGGTACACACTAGCTGAAGATGCTTACTGTGGCTTTCTGTGCTCGTTAATCAGTGACTGATCATTATGAAGAGCCCAAACAGTAAATCAGTGATGATTTTAATAGGTCAGCTCAAATACATTCTTCTAACAGAAAGAAAATTACCTTGTTAATAAAGCAAATTTGCTCTTGCTTGTTTTGGGGTTATTTTCCTGTAAAGAGCCTTCCCACAAAATTTGCCTATATATAACCAGAATAAACATGATGATAATTGTTATATTAGAAATTTAAAATCTTGTCAATCCCAAAACAGATGCTGACAGTCTCAAATAAAATTTGAGCAAAACTAATCCAAACTCATTTAAACACTGTCAGTGCTGCAGTCTCTTTTTAAAAAGCCTAGATCTGGCTTCAGAAGATCCTGGTATTGTCTCATTACTGTCTGAACCTTTATCATGATACTGTACATCCTTTCTAAAAGATCATGAAAAGGAAAGGAGGAGAAAATATTATCCCTTCTGATTCAATTACTTTCCACAGCACTAACACAGAGCCAGTATTGGCCAAGTTTGCCTTTTAATGCTTTCTCTGTAAAGTATTCCCACAGTAGACAGAAATAACCCTTTCAGTCTTACATTTTAGGGCAAAAATGACCTCATCTGTGCTGATGCATATCAGCTGGTTCTCGTGGTCATCCTATATAAGAAAAATGTGATGCAATTCCTAGACTGTAGCATGACCATAATAGTAATCTTATTTTTATGTAGAATTAAAAATCTTTAACTCACATTACTACAATCACTCTTCAGTCAAATGACATACTGGGCATGATGCAGGTTCCTCCATCCCTTGTCTGTGCTTGAACTCGAAATTTCTAATTGCATTCTTATGATCTTGCTTCCTGTCAGACTGACAGCTACATAACATGTAGGAGGAAAGCTAGATGAGAAGGCTAATTATGAACTAAGGCAGTCAGGAGGGTGAGAGAGAGAGGAGGATTATTTTATTTTTTAATCAATATTATATTTTCTCTTGCACCACCCCCAGTAGATTGTGTCTTAATGAGATTCAGTCCTAATCAATGCACATCTAGCCAAATTAAAGGTCAGATACTGCCTGTGTAGGGCATGTAAATCACAGGAAAGTCTTTGAGATGTCTTTTCTTCCCTTATTCCTTTTCTACAGAGTAGCAAAAGCCAGAAAAAGCATAAGTTCCTTTACTAGAAGAGAGGAGGGTGTGTTTTTTTCCAATTTCCTGCAATGCATGTAACTCAAAGCAGCAGAAAGAAGGCCAGCTGTGTTCCCTGTTCTGATTTTACTATGGTTTGCTGACTATCACTTTTTTCTTTTCTAAGGAACTATCCCGTATGTTTCTGCTCTTAGCTGTGCTCGACACATTGATCTTCCAACACACTTAAACTCTACTCACACTGCCCTCATATTTTCATATATTTTTGCATAACCTCCTATCCTGCTCCAGGGCATAAAATACATATTTAGCATCATGCTACAGAAGAAATATTCTTGTGGGTCACAATTCATCCTTTGCTGTTTCTCAGACACTTTGAAAACATACACATGCAAAAAACCCTGATGGTTACATCAACAAGGCCCCAGAAACACCATATGTGACAGCAGAATTTACTCAGGTCAAGTTCTATGCTGTGTAGATAGACCATCTGTTCTCGAAATACAATCCTTAAGAGAATAATACACATATTTTCCATGCAAACTGGATTAATCTAAGAAAGGGTCTAATGATACCTTACTTTAAGTTCTAAATCAACCACAATATAGTAATATCTCATTAGGGTTTTTTCCCATTTTAAAATTTCAGGAATTTTGATTGTATAAGCATAAAAAATCCAGTTGCTGGTATATAGTATATTTCTGGAATTGAAATCTCTTTCTTTATTGCTTTGTTGCTCTAGTTTCTTCTCCTGATTTAAAATTGTACACCATAACCTGTTTATATCAGGTTCATCATACTACAAACCTATATGATGGTCCTGATGATTATAAGGCTGGAAGTCGAGGTGGAGACATGGATTCACACTCATGAGACAGAGAAGTTTAAGAGTTCTCCCAGGATAAGAATCTGTGTAGAAATGTGATCAGAAGCAAGAGAGGTATATAGCAGAAATCAAATTGTAACAGGAACAAGAAGTCAGAAGCAGGTGTCAGAAATCACAGCTAAGCATGCAAGAGAAAAAAACAAGGAAAAAGCCACAGTGGCACAAAAAGTAGCCAATAATGACCTGTGCAAGGAGTTCTCACATGCTGATAAGGGACACTAAACCATTCTTCTTGATCAATAGTGCACCATTTCTCTTGGCTCTATCAGCACTTTGCTATCTCAGGTTAGCAGGAGTTTGAATAAGAGCAGGTGTTCCACTGCAGAGCCCCATTACTGAACCTACACCTAAAAAAGAACAATTTTTTCATTACTGACAACTGTTTATAAATGCAATGACATTTCATGCTTCATTTTTAAATCAGTAGTGATTGATATCAACAAGGGTAAGTTCGGATCCCAAAACAACAAGCTAAATCCATAACAATATAAATCAGTTTGCTTATTTGGGTCACTCAGAAAGTGGCTGCATTTTTATATCAGAGAAGACTCAATCAAAATGAGCTGCAGTACAACTTTTCGCTTCAGAATATTAAATGGTGAGTAGAAAATGGAAAATAATTCTACTACTATCAATAAAAAGTAAGGACAGTGTAGATGTGGGTTTTCTTGAACTTTTGCTAATGAGACAGCTAATGACTACTGCTAGAAAGTGTGCTGAGCTTGCTTACTGCGATTTTGCCTAAACTTAAGATCAAGTTGAGGTCTTGTTCAGGAAGTAGCACATTAGCTGAGAATGGTGTGTGTAGTTCCAAACACACACTTCTATTTTTGTCTCCTGAGTTTAACACGTCCATTTGTTCACACTTTACTTAACTTCATTGCCACCTTCTCATCTCCTGAGAACATTCAGCATCACAGTTTTGGTGTGACTACAGGGATCAAACAAGCCATAGAAATGAAAGGATGCTACTCCCCAGCCTGCTTTGCTTGATTCTCAGTTGTCTCTGGTTTCACCTGCCAGATAGCCATCTGCCCAGACAGGAGATAATGCACTGGGATCTAAAGTAGGAAGCAACCATCATTATTTCAGAGTTCTATTTAGGAACTGCAACTACAATGATAAGGGAGTGTTACTCCAAACTGGGCAGTGTTACAGATCTCTTCTGAGCAGATGGGCTGCAAAACAGCAAACTTTGCATGGACCAGCTGCAGGCTTTCATAACAAATACAAGCTGCTGAAAGCAGTCTAGACAGGCACAACAGCTAGAAAACACATTTCCATAATATAATAGCCTGTTGTGGAAATGAAGATTGCTCCTTGGCATTCCTACTTAAATTTATGTGCTTATTAATAGAGCTAGATTGTTATATACTCACATACACTCCTCTACCAGCCTGTGCTAGTTAACACAAAATAGATGTAGCAAGGTAACTAGCTAGGAATTGAATATCACAAACAGATTGTGGTTTGTTTTTTTTTTCTTTTTGCTGTTTGTTTACCCAAAGGAAGCTGCAGCTTTCTCAGATCCAAATTGTCAATAAGGAAGAAAATAAAAAAAAAATCAAAATGTAAGATGCTGGTCAGTTAAGCTCAAGAACATTTAATTTTTTTTAACACGTGTAAAGTATTTAATTTTGGAACATCAAAAATTTTAAGACTGAATTTTCTTATCAATACTCTGCCTGATAAAAACTGTGAATCACTTGCAGTTTTGGGATGTTTTCAAATTTTTCTTCATTGTTTTCTTTTATTCCATGTGGCCAGCAGAAATTCTGTATCTCAAGAGCATGCTGTAGAGCTCCTGCTGACAGAAATGCAACTTTGATACTATTTCATGAGAAATACAACTCTGTATGCATTAGCAAAGATGAAAAGTAGGGATATTGGAAACATCAGAAGAGGTATTTCTCTTAGCAGTGTGATACTCAAAATATAACTTAATATTAAACTTGATTTTAAATTAAACCTAACAGGACAGTTTATCCATTTTCATTCAGAGAACTATGACATGCTTATAAGTATCTTAGTGAAATGTCATTTGAAGCAAATTTACTCAGAATTACAATTTCAGGTGAAAGAATGGTTAAAATGTTAGAATTTTACAGAATTGGGTTAAAACTAACTCTAAGATCCAGTGTCTCAAAATTTCACAATCTTGCTACATCAGTCAGATTTAGCGGATTTTTTTCACCCTCTGCAAATCTCTTATCATGTATAACTTATAGCTAAAGGGATAACTTACAAGGATTTTGTAGCTCTCTTACAAGTGATTTTTTATTCAGAGGACAAGTCAACAGAGCTATCTCCTGTCCTGAGTATTCTCCAGATCTTCCAGCACAGAAAAGAGATGTCATAGTTGAAAGAAATCTTTCCATGGATTAATTGCTGTGTAGGAACATGGTTTCTATTTTCTCCAACTCTATATATACTTTCAGGTAGACTGTGATATTTGGTGATATTTCAGTTAATTGAGTTAATTATTTAAGTAATGCAGAATAACTGAATCATAAATCCCACAGATTCCATGTTTCTGGCATGTAGAAATGTCTCTCACAGCTGCTTCTAGTTTTGACTTGGTGCAGTGTGGTGCCTGCATCTTGTGGCCCCAAGTGCTGCAGAGACTTTGCTGTGAGTGGTAGCCATGGGGTCAGGAATTTTGGGTGGCCCTCCACACCACCTCAGCCTGTGTGCTCTGTGTCCTGGCATGCCTCAGAGAGCTACCAGAATGGTCTAGCCCAAAATGCATGCCTATTGTCCAGATCTTTTTTATGCTAACATGCTATCTGTGTGTAGTAGACAAGGCATTTGTCTAAATTTCACTCTTTGCAAATCTCTTATCACGTTAACTTATAGCTATTATATGCTCATCTGCTTATATGTAAAGATACAGCTGATCTTTAGTCCAAACACTATGAAATAAAATGCAAAAGACAAGCCTTTGAATCAAGCCCTTAGACCCTGTTTTTAACTTCAGAGAATCAGCCATTAATTTTAAGAGATAAGGGTTGAAAAGGCCTGTGCATATGTATTTATGAAAATATATTGTTGCAATAATGAAGCACTTAGCTTTTTGGCAGAGTTTTGAGTCAGGTTTCAGTGGGTTGTTTTAGCATATTCAGTATTGAAGAACACATGATACATTTTTGTCCATTAAATCAAGAAAGGGAAATGATAAGTAAGAGACATCACTGGAGTTTACATTTCCTCCAAGTCCTATGATGCTGAGACTTAGGATATTTATACAGTGGATTATACAAAAATATTCAAACTTTCTATCCAGATGTCTTTTCAAACTAGAAGAGAGAAAAGACTGCTGAGAAAAATACAGTGTGAAACACTGCTGTAATAATGCCAGATGAGAAGAATCATGTTCAGCAATGAAAATGACTTTGCAGTTTTGTATAAAGAGGATAAAGAAATGTGACCAAAACCTCAAACTGCATTAAAAACAAACAAACAAAACCCTACCATAAAGCAAAAACTCATAAATATGTCAGTCATTCATTCTCCTTTGTTCAGTATGTGATAGCTCTAAACAATTCTGCTTTTAAGATTTTCCGAGTGTCCTTTTTATTATTATTTTGCATGTAATATTGAGCAGATCTGTGACCAATGCCATGGCTAACTGAGAGAAAAGAAAAAATGTACCTTGGTTGATAAAAACAAGAAGGAAAAAGTTGTAGTCTTTTTATAATTTTTGGAAAAAAAAGGTATTGCTACAACGATCACACAAATGGTTTTACATGTGAATGATATGTTAGTGTCCTAGGAAGATTACTTGAGCTTACCTTGCTTTTCTGTTTTCTTTTGTTTGAAGATGTTTTTCTATTCAGACTAATGATTCAGAGTAAAAATGATTTGCTGTATGAACTCGACATTATTTTTGTTGGGTTTTCCTTTAACAAAGTAAGTGCAATCTTCTGGTACTTTCTAGTTACATAACCAGGGATGAAGAGTTAATTAGGATGTAAGTGCTTACAATCATCCAGATTTGTATAAGCAAATCTAATAACTCAGTGTTATTAAATATTCTTCTGCAGTGTTCTTGAGCATCAATCACAGAGAAATAAAAGGGGCGAATATTACTTATTTAAATTTTTCAGATTAGTATAAATAATGCAGTGAGAAGAGTGCAGATGGAAAGAATCACATGTTCCCTGCCTCTTGCCTCTCTCTTCTGTGTTGCTTTTCAATGCCTCAGCAGAGGATACTGTCACAAAGAGGAAGTTTCTCACTTGTTTGGAAGCTCGCTCAAGTCAAGGGGGAGACACCACTGTGCCTCAGTGACTCAAGTACTCACATGCTATGAGACTGATGTCTGACTTGCAGGAGTTTGCATCAATGTACCTGTGAGAAAGGAAGACATTACTGTAAAAAAAAGGAGAATGAAAACCTGAGCAGTGAATTTCCTACCACCAACGTGGGACTTTCAAAGCATGAGTTGAACTTTATAATTCTCTCAGTTGGACGTACTGTGATACTGTAGTCCTTTTCCCATTTTAGATGAAACAACTTTTAGCAAAAGAACAGAGGCAGCAGGATTCAGGGGAAATATGACTTTTCCCTATTCTGATCTCAGCTTCTGTGATAAAAACACAGGAATAACCACAGCTGGCTCTCCAGGAAGGACTTAAATGCCTTTGTTTCAAGGCATTCTGTATTTAAGTGCCCCATAGATGCCTTGCTATTATCAAAGCATGGAAAAATGCCTGGGAGTTACGTGACAAACACAGCTAACCTGCCTGAAGTGAATGATTCCTAAAACTCAGTGTAAAACTAAATGCTTTTTCAGCTGCTTTGTTTTCTAACAGATGCTGTTGTTTGAATTACGTGTTTGCCTGTACATATGTTAATTAGGCATAACTCCGCATCTGAGTCCCCCAGGTCAGTGTTTTATAGCTAACATTTTTTCTGTCATATTGTTGGTTTTCAGCCACTGTTGTACCGCAGTCAGTTTATTCACATGCAAGGCTTATTTGCCGTAAGCGAGCAATTCAGTTTCATTAACAGACCTTGCCCCTGACAAACTAACAGCTGCGGCACTCCTAGTTCTCAGAGCACCTGTGACTGGGTTTCTACATGCTGGAAATCACTGTACATGTTTTTCCCATTTAGCACTATAAATACAGATCTGGCTGGCTATGAGAGTAGCAGCATGCATGAATTCACTTGTTTGTAGGACAAATGCTCCGTTCTAGGAATGTTTTTCCTGGAAATATGGTTAAGTGACTATGCATAACTACATATATTCTTTCTCTGGAACATTGCTTGAACACTTACAACTGAACATTAATTTATCAGTTTTGATACCTTGCAAGAAAAAAACCCCTTTGATATGCATGGTTTCCTGATTGATTATGTGTGAGATCATTACGGAAGTCATAGTATCATAGAATGGTTTGGGTTGGAAAGGACCTTAAAGATCTTCTAGTTCCAACCCCCTTCCCATGCACAAGGGCACCTTATGCTAGACCAGGGTCCTCATCCAACCTGGTCTTGAACACTTCCAGAGATGGGGAATCCGCAGATTCTCTGGGAAACCTGTGCCAGTGCCCCACTACTGTCACAGTGAAGAATTTGTTCCTAACATCTAATCTAAACTTACCATCTTTCAGTTTGAAGCCATTCCCCCTTGTCTTACCACTACATGCCCTTGTCAAAAGTCCTTCTCCAGCTCTCTTGTAGCCCCATTTAGGTACTGGAAGGTGCTATAAGGTCTCTCTGGAGCTTCTCTTCTCCACGCTGGACAACCACAGCTCTCTCAGCCTGCCTCCACAGAAGAGGTGCGTCAACCCTCTGGTCGTCTTTGTGACCCTCCTTTGGACTCCCTCAAGCAGGTTCCTGTCTTTCTTTTGCTGGGGGGCACAGAGCTGGATGCAGTACTCCAAACAAGAATAGTCACCTTCCTTGACCTACTGGTCATGGTCATGCTGCTTTTGATGCAACTTCTTTCTAAACAAATATTTGTGAGAGAGTGATAGCAGAGTGAATCAGAAGATATGAGTCAAGATGTTATGAGAATAGGAAGAGGTGTCTCAGCATCCTGGTCTTTTGGGGCAGGCTAAAGAGTAGCTATCTTCTTGAAAAGCCAGTAAGAAGGATGATAAGGGAAAAGGGAAGGACGTATCTGTGATTTAGGGAATGAAAAGTATTAGCACTAGAAAGACTCTTGTCTCAGAAAATATGAAAGAGAAGAAAAGTAAGAGAAAAGTTTCTGGAACTTACCTAAGAAAAAAAGGGATTTTCTGGGTTTTGTCTGATTTTCATTTAACTGATAGATACAGGTTTTAGATGAGTCAATAAGACAGGACAAGTTGTTACTAGCTGGGCTTAGCTGCAGAGGCCGTACCTCAATGTGGTCCTGCTGGACGCCCTGTGAAGGGTAACCAAATCAGCCTTCTGTCCCAGCGCGGGAGAATCTGGGGCACTCCTGCCCTCTGTGCGACTTCACCACCCGCACGGAGTACTATGGGATGGCCGCATCCCATCCGGTGAAACAAGAGCTTCCCCATGCGACTCATGATCTTGCCAAGTCATGAGAAATGGGCTGCCTTGCTCGTTTGCTCCTGACCCAGGGAGGTGGTGCAGCTGGGTAAAGTCGGCAGCGCTTTGGCGGGGTAGTGCTGCCAAGACTTACGGGACCCCCGCATGGAGCGGGACCTATGCCATTGCCAGGCCAGGGCCAGCTCAGTCAGTCCTCTGCATCTGGAGGGAGATGTATGTCGGCTGAGCAACTGTGTTGGCAGGGCACATTACTCTAATCCAGCGTGTCCCTGGGTGCCCAATTCCAACAGTTGTGACGTAGAGGGGACGAAGGTCACAAGCTGCCATGCGAAGAGCTCCGCACTGGTTGCAACCCAGTGGTGTTGAGTTGTGGAGTCGTGACCAAATCCCAGAACTCCGCCTTGCACCTAGGAGAAACCACTGGAAAAGGAATGTGCAGTCATGCTGGTACAGGGCCACGTCACTGGGAGTGCATGGCATAGCCCCAATCCATTCCGGATTGTGACTCCACTCTTGAGTGGGAATCATTGCGTGGTGTGGGAGTCATGTCGTCGTCCATTTACCATCTAAATTCCTGGGCGAATAACTACCGATTTCGACCATGGCGGACGGGCCACCGTTACTTAACCCGGAAAAGGTACATACACGTGTGTGTGTGTGTTCAGTAAATAGCAAATTACATTAGTGGGTTTACTACAATAATAAAACCGGTCTTGCACCCAGAAAGGACGTGGAGAGCTTGGTGACTATTGAACTGAAGCTGTTCTGGGATCTGTGGATACTAGTTTGTGATATATCTTAGTTAATAGCTTTGTAGTTCTGATGCCTGTCTGATGTTTAGTTGAGGAAAGAAAAGTCAATATCCTTCACCAGCAATGATGTGAGTCATACTCTCTATTGGAGGAGTCAGTTCTGTGTGGGAGTGGGACCTAAATGAATGTTTATGTGTGAAAAAACAATTTAGTTGTTCAAACCGAAAATATATGCTCTTTCAGAAGGCAGTTAAAGATGGCATTTTAAAGTATTTTTGTTTTCTATACAAAGGCTCTATGAAACGACATTTAGGTGTCAGAGATCATAAAATGGTACCATTTCATTGCAAACTTTTTTTTTTCTTAACCATAAAAGCAAAGGTCTTTTAGATCAAAGCTTTTAAGAGACACTATGACAGATAACAGAAAACAATCTTTCTCCCTTATGTTCTATGTTTAAAGACACTCACTGTACAATTTCCTAGAAAGCTGAGATTTTTGAAGAAAACTAATTAACTTTATCTTGATTAGATCAGCTTCTAAAGTAATAAAGTTGAGGTTATAAAGCTGATGTAAATTATGTAAACCACATGAAGTATGCTGACAGAATGGTCACCCTGTTCACTATCCTTCACTATCCAAATCCTATATATCAAGCTGTCTGCTCCATCCGAGCACAGTTAGGATAACAACTTTTGCGAACAATAAAGCACTGCATGTTATGTAAAACCTTGTTAATTTTACGTTTTACTAGTCACACAATGGGGTTTTGTACAATAGTTTTAAAAAGTAAAAGAAAGCTTCTGAAATATTTATCTGTGTAGTGGAAGGGTTGTTATTACTATAGTTTGAACTTCTCAAGTTATTTCTGTTTAAGAGGCAAGAGAGTTCCTTGGTTAATTGATTGAATGAAATGCTTGTTCTTGAAGCAGGTGCTTCTATACAAAGTATAAATGACTGAAATGAGAGTCTTAAAGAAAGGGATTGCATAAAGATCTTTTCTAGAGTCAGTCTGTCTATGGAACAAATTGTGGATGGTGCATATTTGACACTCTAGAGTTTGTAACACTGAGAAATCTGCTCAAACTTTGAGGCTGGTGTTTCTCTGAGTGGAAGGGTCAGATTGGGTGATGATCAGAGATCCCTTTCATATATGAATCCAAATTATTAGGTCTGGGGTGCTAGGGACAACTTATACCAGACATGTTGCCAGTCCTCTCACTTCTAGAGAGGATTTACTGTTATATTACGATTCAGTCAACAAACCACACCTGATTCCTCACTCTTGCAACCCACTGTGCAGAATTCCAGACTCAGCACCCAAGAAAAACTCTGTTTAGGTCATTCTTTTCCATCCAAGGAACCTGAGTGGGAACCAGGAACTGAGGAAGCTGCTATCACAATCAGATGAACACTTCCAGCCATACTTACAAGCACCTTTGACCACAGTTCCTGACATCAGCCCTGGGACTGTTCTGCTATCCATATTTCATCTGTTGCAGGGCCACAAGCTGGGGTGCTGGGGGGGAGGCAGACAGCAAGTGCCACAGTTATTTACTGGGACTCCAGCTCGCTCGTGAGCAGTGATTGTCCTGATTCCAGAAGTCACTGAAGATTACGGGTCCCTCTTTGCACAGACAATCTCTCATTTACTTTTTCACTGGATTCATACACAGCCTTTCTCCTCCTATGATAAGTTTTTCTGGTTATTGTCCAAAAAATATTTTTTTCTACTTCAGTTGTGAGCTGAAGTATACTAACAGCCTGATATCACTGACTTTGCCTTACATATTGTATTTGTAATGAAGGACTCTTTATCTAGCAAGCACCAAAACAAAATCATTTTTTCTTTTATTTTTCAACATGAGTTTCTGTCAGGAGGTATGACTGCTTAGGATTCATAGGAGATAGGAAATGCACACGGTGAAGTGTTAATTTCTTTTTTCTTTAGTGGGTGTTGAATTTTCCAAGAAAAACAGAAACAAAATGGCATGTTGAAAAAAGAACGTATATATACACGCATGCACACATATATATATGTATGTGTACGTATACATATGTATATGTGTGTCTATCTATCTATCTATCTATCTATCTATCTAATATATGCAATTTTTAGGCAGAAACTATTCTCTGACTTCCAGAGAGACTGCTTTTATAAAACTGTGAAGACATCCTGTATCCTGTAAGGCTTTACCTCAAGCTGAAGTTTGGCTTTAGACAAAGGAATTCATGTTGCAGGATAGCTATAGCTGTATCTCTCTTTGGAATTCTGCTACTGCAGTAGTTAAATAATGGACAAGGAGAAGAACTTTGTCTTGACATTTTAGAGTTCACCATAAAGTTAGTCTTAATTGTTAATGAGATTTACTCTGTCCTTGCAAACCTAACCTTCCCTGGCACCTTCCGGGGTTTACACAGAGAAGAGTGCCTGTTTTGACATCCTCTGGAGCAGCTTTCCTTTCTACTGATTACAGTAAAAACTTGAGGAGATTATCCAACCTTGGTTAAATAAAGCCTTTACAAACAGTCACCTCCATTTATATTCACAAATTAAATTATTCACAGACATCCCTCTAAAGAACAAAAAAGCCAACACATTTTGCACTCTCTTTTAGCACTGAATTATACAGACTCTGCTAAGCATGAGGAGTTGACCCATGCATGTTTAGCACAGAATTTGCTCACGCATGAATTTGAGGATCTTGGAAAATGCTGGACACAGTCTGGACTGGATTAAAGAAACATTTATTTAGAAGATGTCCAGCAAGTGGCATCAGGTCCTTGAATGGGTCTGTGAAGGTCAAATTCAATTCTCTGTCCCAGGCTTACTGTGAAGGAATGGTGTGGCACAGAATATGAAGTTAGTTATATATCATTCAGCTCTAATAGTACTGAACTACTGAACTTCTTAGGCTCCTAAGACTTGCTTTCTTTGATGGCTCAGATAAGTAGAAATTTATGTCTCGTTAAATCATTTTTTAATACAGTTTAAAGTGCTCCATAAAGTTTCAGGGCTATCAAAACAGTAAAATTATCTGACAAAATCCTGAGAAGATTATGCTTACCCACTTCGTCATAGTATGAAGAAATTCTTATTTCTGTGATTAATGATGACTTACACTGTTAAGGATGGCAGTCTGAATTAGGACAACTGTATTAAGAAAAGAGAAAACTTGTGAGTTTATCAGTAAGAAATATTTGTCTGTTCAGTTCTGTACACAAACATCACAGCCTTAGAAACTGCTTATCGTTCCTCAGGGGAATGCTGTTTGCAGTTAGGTTTGTCCCTGGCCTATTGAGATGGAACTGGCCTTAGCTGTGAAGCTAATATAGTGTAATTAATAAAGCAAGAGTGAAAACAGATACAAAGAAAGGTAGGGAGGATCAGAGGCAAAAAACAAGAAAAACAAGTTATAGAGTAGAAGGCAATAGGAGAGCTGGGGAGGAAAAAAGGCCTGGTTTTGGAAGTGAGGAATCCTCCTCCATTTCCTGGGTCATTGTATTTCCCTATAAAAACAGTCAATCAACAGTGCACATCCAAATTTTTCATGAATTTGTAACTAACTATTTTATGCTGAGAGCATGAAGGGAGAATTCAAACACTGCATAATGGCAAATCAGATAAAAGTAACCATCTTCCCGTGAGGTTTCTCCTTCCTATTAGAACTGCTGTACACATGTAACTGTTGGCAATAAAATGTCAAGAATGAGAGAGAAATTTGAAAGATCCTTGATACAATAGGAAAAAAAAGCTGTTTTTTTTTTAAAAAGACAACATTCTGCACTGTTACAGGTCCTAATTATGAACAAACCAGACTTTGACTGAAAGCTGAGACTTTCATCTTCTGTTTTCAGAAAGCGATAGACTACATTTGTTTTGAGAGATAATGAGTTTGACACAGAAAGCTCAGCCTGGCTAACTTTGAGCTCAGCAGCATATGGTCTAAAAGTATACTAATGATGTGAAAGCTTGAACTTCCCATTTTATAAAAGTGTATGTTCCACCCTTGCAAGAGGCTTGCTTATCCAGCCATCCATGAACACCACTCAATACTGTTGCATGTTTCAAGTCATTAACAGAGAGTTGTAGAATAAGTAAATTCGATTTTGAATAAAAGACAACTGCCTGTATATTTCCTGTGTAGGAGAGATCTAAGCATTCAGGTATATATAGGTTTTTGGCCTCACAAATCAGTCTTGATTTGCTAGTCTTCTTTGCACAGTAACTTAAATATCCTTTCCTATGTGTCTACTTAAAAATCACAGACAAATGTGGGGACTAATGGACTCAAAACCAAAACTGACAAATTCTCAATCCTAATCATTCCAATGGGAAAAGTACTGTTATAATCAAGTATAAAGTTTGGTGTTATAAAATCACTTTTTTTTGTTATTTCAAGAAAGCACTTCATTTATTACTCAACATCACAGCAGCACTTCATGAGGAGAGCCATGGGCTTATTCTATGTCATAGTTAGGATAATAAATGGTCTTCTAGAGTAACATTATTGATTTAAATGGAAGCATAACAAAAAAAAAGGATTAAAACTTGGCATAATTTGTTTTATAGTCCCTTTCAGTCCTTTGGAGCCAGCAGAGGGACTTGCTGTGAGCTATACTTGGAGTCTCACAGATTTCCAACGTATGGTAGCAATGTGACTAGTTTAGCCAAATCCAAAAATTTAAGATTGCCTCATTATCCAGATAGAAAGGATTTAATAGTGATGGATTTCTGTCATAGTGGGATAATTAACCTTACCACTTACAATATGTAGTTATTCATTAATAGCATCTCACACCAATTGCCAGAAATTATTAAGCTAAACCTCATGATACTTGCAAAGAAAGAATAATTATCCCCACTTTACAGGTGGAAAAGCTGATTACATACAGATGCTCACAAATACCTTACACCCATGACATACAGATATCATTATACAAAATGACATAAGGATATATTTTCCTAATTGATTATCTATTATTTGGTATTATATCCATGCTGAAATGTATAGCTTAATTTTCCAAGCTGCTGAAAATCTTTTATCTCACAGTCCAATGAATATGGAGATGAAGCTTAAACAAAAAGCAGGAGCAAACTACATCCAAGCAGCTTCAGAAATTCAGGTTTGCTTTTGAAAGCATGGGAAGATGTACAAAAAAACACACAAGAAAGTTCAACAGAACTCTGAATCAAATATTAGACTCTTTATTTGAATATTGTAGTTGTATTAGTTTCTATATGTTAGAGATGTAGGTTAAGGGACTTTGATTATACATGGATTGCAATGAGATTTCAACATTGCTGATCTTTGAATTCTGTCACCTTTATCTTGATTTTTATTAATTTTTGTTCATTAAAATATGACACACTTTATTTCATTACAGAAAACTGGTAGCTAATTTAACATCTATTACTTTGTACAGGGACAGAGTGATGCATTACAATACCAGTATAAAGCAGAGAAGAGGTGGAGGTCATAGCTGTGTTGCCCACTAGCAGCACTCTGTGCTCTCCAGATCCTGCTAGGGAGAGGGAGAAAAACCATATACCAACCCAGAAAATCCATATCTGGCTTAATAATAATGAACAGTCCTCCTTCAGTTTGCTAAATCTTTGTAAAGCCCTTGTGTTTGAAAAACATAATCAGTGTTAGATAAGTTAAGCATGGCAGAGTTGTCACACAGAGTGCTACTCTCCTGGTTTATATAGATATAGCCAGGAGAAAGGCAGTGAATCTAACTTAACCCAATCTTCATTGGCTCTACATTTTAATCAGCATTTAATCCCCCAGTCTTTGCAGGCATGCTCTGGTAAACTAAACTAACAGGTAAACAAAGAATAACCGGGGAAGAGTGAGTGAGTGAGTGAGTGAGTGAGTGAGTGAGTGAGTGAGTTAGGACAAGCATGTAAATGAGATTTATTTCTAACAAAAAAAGAAGAGGTTTCAATTAACTTTTCAATATTTGTCAATAATTTTCTTCTTTTCAACATTTTTCTTCTTTCATTAAATTTATTTATTCTCCCATCCACTTACTTGACTTAGAAAGGAACAGTTTACAAAATATGACTTTAAAAATGCTTCAATCATTAGGAGGGCTCCAGAGCTGAAGACAAGGAACTTGTGAAGAAAATATGTCTTGAGAAAACGCCCATTAGAGGATGGTCTACCTGATTTAATGATGTGTCAAATAGGATAGAAACCTTATTGAGTCCCAGGGCCTAAGTATTTTTTCAAGTTTTGTTTGAGAGAGTGAGGTGTAGTGTGAAAGCAAAATGCTGTGAAGGTGATAGACCATAAAACTGGTGATGTGAAGGAATGAAAATGGCCAAATATGGCCATTCTAGTTTTTGCTGAGTAAATAGGAGCTTACTTGTCCTGCTGGGATTATTTGCAGTTTGTCAGTAAATAGGTGTGAGAATCAGCTGTATTGTGAGTGAAAAAATGTCCCGAACGTGTCTATGGAAACCAAATTGTACTTGTCTTTTCCAATCATTCCTTATAATCTACAAAGTTAGGACCCCTTATTTTATTTGGGGGCATCTTTGTGCAAGCCTTTGCAGTATCTGGTGAACAGCAGGTACATCAGAATCACTGATTTCCTTCTCCATAAGGTAACTAACAAAACCATTTATAGCCCAGCTGTCTGCTGCACCTTAAAGGTATGGGAAGTCAGAGGTGAGACCATGTGGTCTGATCGCAGCTAATTGGGGTCACACTCCCTTGTAAGACCTTGCTCCTTCTAGAGAACCCCTCCTACCCCAGCAAAGGGATGGCTCGGAGCAAGCGAGGGCATTAACCTCTTCCTTTCTCACTGCTGGGTCTGAGTACATTGTGCTGCAATCCAGGCTAGCCTTGGTTAGCTTTGAACCATCTGTGTCAGGAGCAGGACTGCAGCTCACCTGAGCCTGGAAAGCAGGATGACTTCATGTTTGGGTTCAGGCTGGACTCAGTACCTATTTTATCAATACCTGTTTGTTCCCATCCTAAAACGTTAGCTCTTTCTCTGTGATTGCGATAAAGTCAGTGTTACCCTGGTGATTTCAGGGAGAAAGAGCAAAGCCATCAGAGGAGAGAAATGGTTTCGTTAATTGAGTCTGCTACCTCCTAGTTCTTGTGTCAATATGAATTCAGTGGTTTGCCAAATTTTTCTAAGGAGATTAATGATTGTGGCTGCCTAATTTTGGAAACCTTTAAAGCCTCTTCGACTTTAGGAAGTGAAAGTTACGTTTCATTGAAGTGCTTCAGGCTGGCTATGTAAAAGCCAAAGCTCTGAAGATGCACCAACCCAAATATACGGATATATATTTGTACATGTTCTTTTCTTTGCTACAGTTGTGCATTTGGCAGAACATGAGCTTACTCCTTCCTCTCTTTGCTTTCTAAAAGTGACAGTCCGAATTGCTAGAAAAATGTATATTCACTCACAGCTCTAGCATTTTTGATAGAAACTAACTAACTTCATATTTTTCCTGTAATAGAAAGATCCAAGAAGCACTGCTCATGGTAAAACAAATGAATCAATAATCTACCTCCATGATTTGATTTGGGAAACAAAAAAATCTGCAGTTTATATCAGCCCACATAATTTCACAGCTCTGAAAATTCATACCATTTTTAGAATTCTCCTTCCATGACAGTTTTCCATGTTGAGTAAAATTCAGCTTTGAGGTTTTACTTGCTCTGAAAGCTTTATCCTATTAAAAAGAAAAAAAGTTTATCACCATTTGTATTGTTTATTTTTCCCCCCAAAGATTTATTAAAAAAAAGGTGTTTTACTTAAAAGCTCATATAAGAAAATATGTATTTGTAATTACTTCCCAAAGTACTAAATATGTTTCCTCCTGGATGTTTGTGTGTGTAAGTTTCTGTGATATATTCTTATAAGACTGAAAAATAAGTTCTGCACAATAATTTATAACTAGAATTTTTATTAGTACCTTGCTATCTGCAAACAGATGAGTAAGTCTTCAGAATAATTCAAAATTACAATTTGAGTTCTCTATTGAGTTGTTTTTAGACCACAAAAAACAACAAACCATTTTTTGAGGTCAAGTATTTTTAATTAAAATAATCTTAAATTACAAATTTGGCATTCTTTTTTCTCCCAAATTACTGTCAAAGGAAAATTATTCTATTTTGATTCTGTGAACACTTCATGTTTAATTCTAGGTTTGTGTTAAGTCCAATTTATTGTGACAGAACTATTTATGTGCTGCTATCTAAGCAGTGAAATAAGTGCTTGCAAATCAGTTAGATAAATATATTAATTAGTTAGAAGACAGTCCATAAGAGAGTAAAATCAATAGCATGTGGAAGGTAAGAAAGTATCAGCTTTCAGCCATATGACTGACTATGCAAATTGAAATTTTTCACTTCTAGAACTCGAACTTTGGACATGAGCACTGTCTGTCTGTTGATATCTGTCCATAAAAAATGTAAACACCTGAATAGCAGTAGAACACAAATTCTAAATGGTACAAACTCTGTAAAATCAAACTGCATTTTAAAATATACTCTCATGATTTTCCATATAGACTCTCAGTTCTAATTATCACTGTGTGAGCTAGGTGTTGCCATTATGATAATATCCCACTCACTGGGTTCCAGTGACTGACATGGACAGGAAACATAACTGGGTCTGTAAGTCAGTATTTAGGCTTACTTCTATCCAGAATGGGAAGTCTGGGAGAGATAAATGCACATTTATTCTAATACTATAATTCTTCTAACCTAATATGCCAGTGTTTGCCTAAACATTATTTGGTACTTTCTGGAGGAGGACTTTTGTGACAGCAAGTCTTTCAGGTTTTTAAACTGTGTCTTGATGTATTATTTTTAATCCATTTTGTTTCTCCTTCAAAAGTGAATTGGCATTCACTTTAATTTCATGGCTTATGCTAATGTCACAATGCCTTCTTTGAAACACTGATGGTACAATTGATCTGACATTTCATCTAGCATGTGCTTTTAAGGTAGGACTGGAACTCAGAGTCAACTGATCACTCATCAAGTTGAGCAGTTATTGACCTATAATATAAATAACCTCAAAATATTCTCAAAAGAATGAGAACATGCTGATGGGAGACTAAGAGATGGGTCTTCAGAGATACAAGCTCTGTCAGCAGAAGAGCTGAGAGGATGGTTGTTTGAATGTCCTACTTTGGCCAGAAGCATTATTCTTCTCTTGTGAAGAAAAGTTTATTCAGAAAATCCCCAAACTTTTTGCTCATCCCGCCTGCATCTGAGGCAAAAGAAATTGTAAATACTGGAGGAGGGATCAAAAGAAAACCAAACCTCATCCTTTTCTGAAAATGAATACTTTGTTCCTTGAAAGAAATTGTGGATAAAAACAGTGGGAGCATGGGCTCTGTATATTCTTTCCACTTCTGTCTCCATCTTCAGCCTCCCAAACCTCTTTCTTGTTTTAATTTCTGTGACAAAATGGCTAAAGACAATGCAAATCTCCATCTTGGTCTGTTATAAACCTTATCTCTAGGAAACGGTCCTAGATCCTCCTGTTCATTAATTCACTAATTCATTAATCAACTTGATTAATTTCTGTAGGGCTGAAATACTATGTTTTCTGCTTTGGTGTCTCCACTGAGAGTTGGAATGACTGTCCTCTGCGTCTGCTAAAGAAGGAATTAACGTTCATCTTTTGGTGGCTTAGACAACCTTGGCTTCTGGTATTCCATAACATTTTGTTATGGAGACAGAGGAATGGTGGGATGGCCCATATGGATGGGTTCTTGGGCAATGTTTATGTTATATTGTGTTAATGGGATGAAACAGAAGTTTATACATATATATATAAATTTACGCATATAGGTATGTGTGTGTATTTAGGATTGACAGGCTTGGTGATTTCTGCTAAAAAGGGATTGAATGTAGGATCAATATACAGACATCTGTTTGCAGAAACATGTCTAAATTGCAAAAATATCTTAGAGTGCCACGATGGATGAATAATTTTAACTAAATACTTTCCTCAGTGATACCACACTGATTTAAAGGGGTCTTGCCCTAAATATCTTGGAAATCAAGAAACTACTTGTACAAGAATTATCCACAAATTTGTAATTGCTTTTCATGTTTTCAGTCAGTACTTTTTAGTATCATTCTTTTATGGGTCATTTCAGCACTTGCTTAATTTTCCGTATGATATCAAACCCAGTTATCAGTGGACTGTTCTGCTGAAGATGGCTAGGTTTAAAAATTAGGTTAGGTGCCTTAGTACTTTGTGAATGAATTCTGTTATCTTAGGAGATGCAAACCTCTCAAGAATTCAATTAAATGTCAATTAAACTTTGCTGAAAACTCAGACCTGTGTAAGCAGCTGGGGGTCTGGACATTAGAAGCTGAGCAAGACCTGCCCAATCTGTTTTCCTCAGACAGTGATCAGCATAGATTTGCTGTCAAAACTAAATTCAGCTCTTGCTATTTAGATCCCTGTTCAGTTAGATTTTTATTATATCCTGCACAGCAAATCCAAAAGTTGGGGGTTTTTTCAAATATTTTTTAGCAATACTGTAAATGCCCTCTATGCAAAAGCTGAAAGTAGGATTCAGAATGTCCATTAACTAGGTGGCAGTCACAGCACAGGACTTTGCTCATAATATGAACTCACTTTTCAACAGAGTGGATGTAGTTACTTGCTACTTTTGTGCCATGTGCAAAATATGGCTGAAAATGTAGCAGTGCAGAAGAAAGGGAAAATTTTAAATAGTTTGCAACTCAACTGGAGAGAAATGTATCAGCCAAGAGAACCTGTTTCTGTAGCCTAAGGGCCAGATTTCAGTATTCAGTTATTAGGTAACTTGGAACAAAATTAAAAGATTGCACAGAATTCTTGTAGCTACAAAGTTTGCTTCTCAGCTGTCTCTGCAATTACTGTAGCCTTAGCCTTGACTCCCACAGCAATTAACACATTAGCTCATTTTGACCATTTTTATTTGATTTTTTTTAGAGTCTTTGAAGCAGTCTCAGCAGACAAAACTTGATTGACAGATGGCTACACCTTTATGGGAACAGTGCAATTTGGCTTGCTGTCTCTGCAGGTTTTAACTCCTTAGTCATTCTTAGCTCTGTGCACATTTGGCTTCTTCAATCTTCCATCGTTCATGCTCTGCTGAGTTGGTGGCTCTGTGTAGATCATCCTTTGATCATATGCCTCACAGAGCCAATACACATACCTTTCCTCTGCTGATTCACTCCATGCATGTCTGATTTCATGCATTTTATGGTTATTTTATTCAGAAGACTGCAGAGATTATTGCCATGTTAATGTTCTCATCCAGATAGTAATACAGCAGGTGACTACTGGTAATTAATCATCAAACCCTTTATTCTTTTTATAGCAGAGGAGCTTTTTAATACTGTGCAAGTCATAACCTGCACGGCCATAAGTGTTGTATGAAAAGCCAAGCTTTTCTAGAAAATGGTGTCAAATGTTGAAAGTCTTAAGAATTTATAGGGTCTGAGTGTCCTATCACAAGTTTTATTGATATCATTCCCATTAAAAACACAGAAAATGTCATGTCAAAGCCCCCAGTCTAGCAGTGGTATGTGTTACTTTTGATAACTGTTACTTTCCCTTGCAGATAAATTAGTCTTTCAGCTGCATAAATACATGTTTGCTGTTGGAAGAACTCTGTGCAGCAGACATTTTTTAAAATCTACATCTTTGAAGGCCATTAATGCCCATTCAACCAACCTTTCATAGCACTTAATAAGAATGTTAATGACACACACCTGACAGTAATGTCAATCAGTCAATGTTTGGACACTACTAATATGTCCCATTACACACTGTATGATAAATTTACTTTGACTACAGCTAGGAAAATGAGCAGAGCAATGTCACATTTACAATTTTATTTAGGCTCTATGTAGTACAAGACATTTTTAAAATGGCATTGTGTTATGAGAAATGATGATGGCTGTGTATTAGAATCAATAGAGACATCCAGAGTAGCCCTTTACTGTATTTTCCAATCATCACGCTGGTCAATTAATATTGGAAAGGAGTCTCAAAGTCTGCAGTGTCTAAAGAACCAGAGAGAATCAGAGAACCCAAAGCCAGGAAAAGTGCAGGCTAGCTACTTGACATATCTGTTCACTTGTTTGCCAGATGTGCTAAGGAAAACTGATGTCTTCCAGTCGTACTGAAGAATTTGTGGTGATGGGTATTTTCCTGGTAAAACTACAAGACATTTCAGTCTTTAAAAACAAGACAAACAAACAAACAAACTACCCCCACAAAGGTATTGTAACTGCTATAAAAACATGTTTGGAGCTGATTACATACCATGCATATGCTACTATTCAAATAAGTATTGATATGGGTTTGCAAGGCAATTTTTTTTATCATCTGAAGCAAATTGTTTGGAATAGACAAAGTATTTGTTTTTCAACTGTTGCTTTCAGAGAGGGGGGTGCCGGTGTGTCCCGGTGTGCTGCAGCCTCCTTGGAGGAAGCGTCCCCTCAAGAACAGCTTCTCCAGAGGCTTCAGCAACTCCCCAAAGCAACAGGGTGATTTCAGCAAGTGATTTCAGCTCCTTGTGAATTCAGCTCTTGCAGAATCACCCAAGGGCTGACTCGAGGACCGAGAGAGGAGGGGCGGGCGCTGTATGGCAATTCCACAAGATAACCTTTATCGTACAGCAGCCCTTGTGAAGGGAAGGCCAGGGGCACCACTCACACCCTACCCAAAGGCCGAGGCACGGGCTCTTTTATGGGGAAGGCAGGGGGTGGGGTGGGAGTCAGTTGTCCAGTTGGGTACAAGGCATTACCATAGAGAAGCAGGGCACACTGGGTAGTACACTGGGTACTCACCCTGACCGGAGGTGGGTTCTTTTCTCTGAGTGCTTTTGCCCTCAGGCCAAGGCAGTGCAGTGGGCTGTGTCTAGAACTCAAAGCTCTCCACATTCAACTAAAATAGATGAGCTTTTTTTATTTGTATTTCTGTGCTGTATCAGGAAATGCAGGTGTGTTATCATGTGAAATACATAATATTGCCTTTGTCTCACTTCTCACAGATTTTGGAGGACTGTTATGGTTAGTTTTAGGATTGGAAATTTGTGGGCCCAAAAAAAAGAACATTTCTCAGGGAGCACATTTCTCAGTTTGTTTTAGAGAGGACTGTAATCATAGAGAAATCCAGTTTTTAGATTTTTGGACAACCATTTGATCCTAACAGCTGCTGAACATCTTGTGATATGGCCAGGAATGGAAGCCCAGCTCTTCAGACTCTTACATTTTCTTTGTGTGTGTGTGGTAGGATTTGTTTTTCTTTAGTTTTAAGGATAAGGAGCTTCATTTGACCTTTCTGTGAGAATATTTCCATGGGAAATTTCTATGGGGAAAATTGGTAGAAATATTTAAGTACTGAAGATTGCATATAGCAAGATTGCACTGTCTAGCTAGTGAGGTTTTCAAAAGTGCATCTAAATATATTGGAAAATCACACTGTGATCCCTGACTACATTGTAAACCACTTTTATACTTTAAAAGCTAATCTTTAACCTCAATGTGTGAGATTAATCTCACCTAACTTGAAACATCCTCCCTTAATATGGCTGTATTTGTCTGAGCTAGACAGCATGGTGACTTTTTATAGTCAGGGAACAGTCACTTGTGGTACACAATTCATCTCATCATGATTTAGAAATCTAAAGCAGTTCAGATGAATTGAACTCTAAAAATGCCTATTTGTCTCCACTCTCTGTAGGAGAATTCTAGGGTTACAGTCTGTGATATCTCTGGCTGTATTACTGTCATATAAAGTCAGACAGCTAAATGTCTGAACTACCTTGTTTTGGATCAATTTCTAAGAGCCAAATAGCTAGAGCAAGCTACGTCCAAACTTACTGACCAGACAAAAATCAGGTGCGAATCTCTCCCCTCTGTGCCTGTTTTCTCTCTTCAGAAAATGAGTAGATTAATTCTAGAATTCAATGAGAGCATGGGGCAGGACACAGGGTGGAGACACATATAGGCTCGTGGGTTCCAGTGTGAATTCAAGGTAACGTGCGTCACCTCTGTGCTTCAGTTCTAATTGGGGACCTAGATATTATAGCTTATATTATAGCCTGTTGTCAGGGTAGTATGGAAATGTACTAGGGATTGTGATTCATGTGCTGCAGGAAGGTCTACTCCTCAAGGAGTCTGAGTAAGGCTGTAGGTGTCTGCTGGCAATATGCAGAATTGTGCCCTGAACATGGCAGTGCTTTTTTTATTATTTTTTCACTATGTAGATTGAAAAAGTAAGAATACATATTTCTAGTGGTCCTTCTTCTTCTGACTTCTAAATCCAATAGCCCTTCTCTGACATCGTGAAAATGTGGCTTTTAATGCATGAGATGTTAAATACTTTCCCTTCTCCTTGCTTTATAAGGAATGATATTTTATTTGTTAATTGTCTTAGGCATCAAGCTGGGATTGTGATGAGTTTTTCACATTCATATTTTCTCAATGAGAGTTTTATAAAAAAAACCAAGATGGCTTTAGTAGCTAATTGATAGAAAGGTGATAATTTTCAAAGTTTTGTGCAATGTAGAACAGTTGATTTGTTTAAAAGAATAAAATGTGGGTGGGGTTTTTTTATCTTCCAGATAGGGTAGTTATTTTTGTATACTTTTATTGAGTGTTGTGAAAACATTTGCTGAAATCCTTGCCAAAAAGACTAGTGTTTGGTTGGTCAGTCCCATGAGATAGCCTGATCTTAGGCCATTTAGTACTAATGTAGTTGTCAGGAAGAATCTGTTGCAAACACTGATGTTGTTCCAAAGTGCTTCTCTGGCTAGAGAAGAAAAAATAGAGATGATTACCAAAAGAATGATGTGGGGGCTGGGGGCTGAGGGAGTAGATGAGGACAGTGTACATCCAACAGCACAGAAAAATAAGTGAGGTCTTTGATCTGCAAAAATCTACTCTGTATCAAGGCCTTAAGACATCACCTTAAGGCAAATTCCAAGTCATAACATTTCACTCTGCTTATTATCTTCCCTGAACATAGGCTATGTGCTCTGTGTTTGAAAGCATTAAAGGCAAGGTTTTGTGGAAAAGTAGCCTTGAAATTTAAAGTTGATTAATGGCATATAAAAGAAAACCCTTTTATTTCTCATTCTCTCAGCCTTTCTGAGCTGTTGAAATGTTTTTATACATCTTTAAAAAGTCTTTTGCTTTCAGCTCATTCCTTACCTACAGGCCATGCCTTTTCTTGCACCCACAGTGCAAACAACTGCTGTTTTTGTTACTGTCCTTGAAGAAACAATCTCAGACTTCCTTCATAATTAGGTCTGGATAAAACACGGACTTTTTTTGGGCCACCCATCTTGAAGTAGGTCTGCCTGATCAGCAGTGTGGTCTCAGGTGGTAGAGTCAGCAACACCGATTCCTACTCTTTGCTAGGATATCTTCTAGGATGTAGAAATTAGTTTGTGAGATTGAAACAGTTGGAAGACCACAGTCCTTAATAATGCCTGAACTAGCTGCAGTATGGTCTTTCTCCTATATTATTTCAAATATACCTTCTCAACTGGTTCCTCTTGCTCACATCTTTAGACCTGTACATTCTGGCCAAATATTTAATAGTCTCATTTTTACTTCCCAGTCTTTCTGGGCCTATAAGGACTTTTACCTCAATTCTCTGCTCTTCCCTGACTTTCATGACATTGCCCTCCCTGGTTCTCCTGTTTTTCTTTGGGAGAGGACATTTTTATATCTCCTAAGTTATTGATCTTTCCTCTAAAACCTGCTCTGTTATCTCGATTTTTCACATACAGTATTTCCATTCCCGTGTCGTTAGGTTCTCAATTTTACTTTTTTCATTTGTTTCTTTCTCATCTTCTGTTACCAAACTGTGGTAATATTCTGCTATTTTTTTCCTCTCAATATCTTTCTATTCAGAACTATTTTACTTGTCTCAGCTCAAATCAGGTCAAGATTTGATTTCTGCAATCTGAGTCTTGCGAACTCTCACAATTTGATGACAAGTCTTGTGCTATTTAATGTTTTACTTAAAGCATCAGTTCCTAAAGGCAACTGAGAGCAAGAAACTCTAAGCTTTTATCAAAATTACTAAAACCTTAGCCTTCAGGATTACACAAAAAGCCTGAACACACAAAAGAGCATATTAAGGACTCATACAAAAAGGCAAATAAAAGAGGCTATCCCTCTTTTAACATTTTACTCATATTTCCATTACCAAGCACTCTAGCCTCACTTTTGAGAAAATAGGAGAAATCCTTTCTCTGTAATATTTCAAAATGAAAATTGGAGATATATTTACCACTTGAAAAAAAACCCAAAAAAACCCAAACCAGAAAATAATAAAAGTTCTGATAGTTCAAATTCAAATTAGTTCAAATTCAAATTAGTTCAAATTCAAATTAAGGTTATGCTTAATTGAAGATGAGCATCTTTATCACATGGGGTAATTGTAGTGAAGTGTTTAAAGCTGCTTGGGAAGCCACCTCTAACTCCACACAACAACTTGGGAAAATGATGTGGCTATTGTCAGGCACCAAAGAAGTTAACAGTATTTCTGCAGATTTTTAAGAGCTGTGTAAACTGGAATCAATTTGTGTATTTACCTTTATTGATCCTACAAGCTTGTGAACACTGCTACATATTTTGTTCTGCCAGTAGATGGTGATATTTATATTAACTATTTAAGTAAACAAGGAAAAATAAATAGTTATTTATTTCAGTATACATTCCTTATATACCAGATATCTTTTAACAACACAAGCTAATTTCAAGTAGTTTGGTTGTTTATAGTAAGTGTGATGTATTGTGCAAACATATAATTGCATGGTGGCCTTGACATCATCATGCCCACTTTATTACTCGCATTATCATGCTTTGCGCCAGCCACATTTAAATCGTTTATGTATTTGGATTGGCTGAATATTCCTCAGGGATGTGTGTGAAACTGAAAGAAGAAAGCAGGATTTTGCGAGGCCATTTTCTCTACCACAGTCAGTTGCAAATGGAAGCTAACTCCTCACATATTCAGTAGAATTAGGCAGGTTTTCTCTCTTGCAAATGTGCCTGCCTGTTTACTGTTAATGAAATTCTAAAAGCATTCTTAAAAGTATTGCAATTCTAGTTCAAGGATAATTTAGAGTATATTAATGTATGCTTAAATTAAATTGCCCTTGGTCAGCTCCAGAACTTTCCAAAGACACACTATACATAATTCACTTCAATGCTTGCAAGCCTGTCACAGAATATTTCAAAATTTAGGATGGCAGATTTTTTCTTCTGTTAATTCCATCAGGATGATTGTAAGTTGGTAGAGTTGGTAAAGTATCAATATTTTTAATATACAGAAAACCGCTAGATATATATAAGTCCTCATTTAATGAGATATTTTAGTACATATGCTAAATTGTAGCTTATATGTCTCACTGACTTGAGGGGCATTGTCCACATGATAACAGTTTAGCATATTCTTGTGTTTCTTACTTGACTTTGATTTGGAATCAAGATTAAATTCATTGGGTCTTATTTTTATAGATTTTGTTCCTTACTAGCTGGATGACAGTGGTAGATGTAAAATATTCACAATTAAAATTGCAATAATTTGAGTTTCCCAAGATGCATCTGCAGTGAAAGAATTGAACCGTCCAGGGTTTTGACTAAAATTTAAGCCTGGAACTTTTTTTGTAAGTAAGAACAAAAAAATTCAGAGTATAAGAAATAATTTTCTTGGGTATCAATTCCCTAAAAATTTGATAGGAGTGAAAGCTGCAACAATAAAACCTTACTTTCATTACTACCTCAGTAGTCTGTATTTTACTTAAATGTAAAAAGGGAAATAAGTATTCAGTTTCCTCAAACTTCTCTTTATCATTGGTGTCCATTTTTTTGAAATACACAGTATTAATGAAAAAAATGCAATTAATAAAACTTTTTTTTTTCACATAGTTAATTAAGGGATAAATGAAAACAATGTTGCTGCATTCAATTCCATGAAAACTTAATTGTTCCAAATAAACAAGAAGCAAAAACAATGGATTTAATTCAAAATCAGATTTGGATTTTAAAAAATATTTACAATGAAATTAAATAGGTCTTCAATGGCTTGGCTTTAGAATTTTTCTGAAATACTCTTTTTTTTTAAGATGAATCCTTACACTGTTTTCAATCATGCTTATGAAGCTGGGACCCCATTGAAAAGAGATATGTCCTTGTAGAAAAAAAAATAAAAATAAAAGAATGTTTTATGCAGATATGTTTAATCATGCGATGAAAAATAAGGAGGCCCAATTTATTAATTTAAATATTATAAATGCTGAAGAATTAAAAGGTTTTTGCTTACTCTAATTTCCTTCCAATTCAAAAGCACCTCTGTTTTTTCCTTGTGGAATCATCATGTTGGACATATAAAACATTGTGTTAGTACTAAAAAATATTATAAAATAGACTAGATGAAAGTATCAAATTGCTTCTGTATATATTTCTCTTTCCAGATGGGCTTCATTAAAAATATTACTCATTTAAAATGTATGCATCAAATGTACCACAGTCATCTGTTTGTGGGAGAGAGAGGGACTCCTGTTCTCTGACAATTATTTTGGGATAAGAGCTCCTTATCTACCCTTTGGTCACAAGAGCTAAAGTCACTCCCATTATCTCGGGATATGCTCAGGACAGCTCCTGTAGGAATCCTCACTGACCAGCAGTGGAGATCTGCCCAACAGTGCCTGCGCAGCAATTCTCTGAGCAACTATTGTTTTGCATATGCAAAAAGGATTATGACAGTACAGAGCAGTTTATTGCTTCCAAAACCATTATTTTTTGACTCATTTCACTTTGATGCCCTAAATTGCCAATAACTCCTACCAGCTTCATATTGATTTCAGCTGTTACTTAGCATAGCTCAGTGTAACTCCAAAGAGGGAGACTAAAGCTATCTGAGTTGGAGCCATAAGAAAACCAGTAAGACAAGCCACTAAATAACAGGCCTTCAAAAGCAAATGTGTTGCTTGGTCAAGATTGTTGTTTTAGAGGAATCAGGAAATTGTAGAAAGCGTCCTTTAAAAAAAAAAAAAAAAGTGTCCAGTTAGCCAAGAAAGAAACATTGATTCGAATATGTTAAAGGAGGTAGGATGGTCATGGGAAGAGTGTTAGAAGAAAAGCCTTCTTTTTTTAAATCTGGGCAGGAAATTTGTTCAGTATTCCTCACGGAATGTTGCAATTTCTTTCTTAAAGAGCAGTAAGAAGAAATTTTAAGATCTGTGAACGACCAGGAACTCTGGGTAACATACAGGAATTCGGAACTATCTTCAATTTCCCTCCAGGTACAGAAAGAAACCTTAGTTTGGAGAAGAACGTAAACAGGCACCTGTCAAGCAGATCTAAGAGAGAAGTGTATTTCAGGATAATCCAGACTGGATTAGCAAAACTGTGGACACAAGGGGAACTCAAGATCCTGGGATGTACAACAAGCTCTTTCAGTTGCTTTGAATCACAATTTCAAGTGTAGAAAGAAAAATTGTGAACAAAACTGAATGAGTTGATGGTCAGCTGAAGAGGATTTATTATTTCAGTAAATCATCCCATGACTTTCAACCTTAAAAACACGGTCACCTGCTTTGGGAGAAAGATGGACAAATAAAGCAATCCTAACTCAGCAGGTTAGGGAGTTAGGGAAACAAGGTTTAAGATAGAGCTGAAATGCAATAAGCAAAGATTCAACATCCTAACACTTATAGTACATTATTCAATAATTCTAAATTATTCAATATTTCTAAGGTTGAGGGAAAAAGTAAAGATACTTTTTTTTTTTTTTTTTTTAAATGTCAAAGAGGTATAATATGGAAGTATGCAGTTGTATTTGGATCTGAGTACAATTTTCTAAGACCTGTGAGACAGCTCTGATTTTCTTACAGTGATTGCTGGCTTGTATTGATTACTGAGGCTTTGTTAAATGTGCAATAAAGGGCACACTAATACTAATTTAGATTTAAATGTGTGGTATATTATCTGCACAAAACAATTGTGATTATTCATGTTCAGAGATGACACAGTGATTTAACATCAAAGGATAAATTAAGAGAGCAGGTGAAATAAACCAGATTGAAATTCAATAACTGAGGTGATATTCTATTTGGAGCCTAATGACAATGGAGGAGGGAAGCTTTAAGTGACTGAAACTTGATTTTTCTTTTATGTAGGCCCACCAAAGGACTGCAGCTTAGATTGACCAACTTATTGACTGGGACAAGGAAGTTCTTACAAGTTAGAAAGCTTAAAAGGCCGATGAAGACAAAGTATTTCATAAAGAAAATTATTTATTTCTTTGTATTTTATAGGAAGCTTAGTGTATGTTTTTCATGGTAAGTACTCCTGGTATTTTGTGTATCAGAAATATCTATTAAAAGGTCATAAAGGACCACTTTCTCTGTGAGGATAATTGGAGAAATTTGAGGTTGTTTAAAAGAGGTGTAGTCATCAGAAAACACTTTGAAACTTTTTTCTTATTGTAAGTTCATAATAGATGCAAAGTATTCAAATAATATATCTCTCTTTTTGCCTACAGTGTTATGTATATACTCACATAGCACTGGGATATACTAATGGAGGTCAGGATCCTCTTCTATCAGAATATTCGTATGAATTAATATTACTCCCTGCCCCTGGAGAACTTAAATTTCAATTAGTTAAGATAAATACTAATGAGAATGCAAGGTAATAAGGTATCTCTGAAAAGTAATTTTGCCCATGGCTCGCTGCATTTCTTTGGAGAGGATCTGAGTCTCCTGCCTCCCACTTAGATTTGTTGCTTACTTTATGGTCATATAACAATAATTTTCAAAAAGAGGAAGTGAAAATATTATTTTTGCTGAGAGGTCTGCTAAAAAGGGAGAGTATTACAATTTTAGGTTATATTGCCATAGAAAGAAAAAAAAAGTGCCACTTGGGGAGACTCAGTACGCCAAGGCTATTTAATAAAAAAACTACTAACAAGTAAATATCCCTCAGAGAGTTTCACTACAAAAAACTATACCAGAAGTTGGATTTGCACATTTCTTTCATCAATAAGGCTCTATTGTTTCAGAAGTGAAAGCATGTTCTCTCTGCCTTGAATAAAGTAGTGGAAAAAGCAAACAATACTAATGTATGTTATTTTGCCTCTCAAGTTAAACTAAACCATGTCACATGTGGACAGTGCTACCCGCACATTACAAGATCCTGCATCTGTGGCTTAATCAGAAAAACTGACTTTATAATGCCCTAATTTATATCCAAAACCAACTTTTATCAGCTGGTTTTATTTACAGTTATAATATCATAATGCAGAACCGTTCCCCAACATGTTTAAACAGTGACCTGGCTGTCACTGCTTAAAAATAGACCTGAGTGAGGTGGAAGATGTATCAGTTACATTCATATTTGAATGCCTTTATCTGGCCTGTAAATATCTGCTTTATTTCTTCTTCAGTTAGAAATCTGTCTATGGGAAGATGCAAAGATTACTTCCTGGCTCACCGTTTCGCCATTCCTAATTAGGATTTCAGATCACTGGCATTAGATTTACTAATATTTATTTCTCCTTCAAGATGCAGTCTATGTAAGACTTTGCATTATAGACATATAAACTGTATCTTAAACACCAAGGTAATGTTAATTTTATCAATGTCATTTATACAATATAAATGCATGAAATAATGCAAAACAATGGTATAGGCATAACTTCCCAATTATTAATGTCAGTTTAAAAAAAAATCTGATCTTAATATTGAATAATAAGATCAGAATATTATTATATAATATTATATAATATTAAATATAATTTACATAAATTGTCTTTCTGAGTGTGAAAAGATTGGAATACTTTATATAAAAACCCATATCATTTGTTAATCATACATAAAATAAAATAATGAAATAAATAATGAAAAAAAATAAGCACTGAGCAAAATAAATAGTGAACAAAGTTATGTTTGAATTATTTTCCTATTTCTATTTTTATGTTTTATATAATGTGACACACTGAGCGGGCCTGACTATTTACCTGTCTTGCAGTAATTTCTGAGATAATAGTCAATGTTAACCTTGCCTTGTGTGGGATGCTGCTACCATAAATGTCAAATGGCAGTTTGAATAGATAAATTAGCATGAACAAAGAAAAGCAGGAAGGGGATATTACTATCTCATTTCACAGAAAAATGAGGCAAAGCAAATCTCAAATTAGAATTAATCTCTTACCTCTTGATACTAATAATGTAGACATACATGTCATGGTTATTAGTATTTATTATTTTAATTCTTGATAGAAAGGAACTGACTGTAGAGATGTGAAAGGCATGATTTGACCTCTCATATTTAACATTTTACGTTAGAATGAGATGAACTTATTAATAAAAGTGTCTATTCACCTCTATTAAACTGTAGTACAAGGCTAAAGGAAGGCTTTCTACATCTAGTCAGATGAAAAACATTTTGAGGAAACTGGCAGATGTGGCAAATGTGAAAAAACACCCATGTCTTTCTATTTCTAGTCCAACATTCGCATTGTTGGGACTTCCTTTTCCAAAATGGAGATTGCTAAGTTCTGCTCCTCATGAGCCAGAACACTTGCTCATTTAGATGCACAATGCATTCTTAGACAAACCACTGAGCATACAAGTTTTTGAGCTCACAGGCAGGTCCTGTTGACTTGGGCTGCTTTTCATTTCTCCTGGTCCTGCAGAAGGTAACAGGTCCTGGATAGATAAGAGAAGTACTGCATAAAAGATTATTGGAAATGACCAAAAGAGGATCAATATATTACTATAATTTGAATCAATATTTTGATATTAAGAATTTTTATGGTAGTGGTAAAAATGTTTTGAATGAGTCTGAATTTCTTATTTCTTCCTGATTTCATATCTGAATGGTCAAATAAAATAAAAGGTACTCATCTGCCAGTATTTCTTGATAAATAAGAAGCAGAAAGAATTAGAAGTATTTGATAAAACCTTACTTACTTTCATTTTATGTTGATTTTTTTTAAACAAAGATGTACATGGGAAATATAAGTTCTTTATTTACCATAGTAATCCATATGAATGTTCAGAATTTACACTAATCTATTTATCAGATAATCAGAGGAGTGATATTTAGCAGATAACCACAGGAATTAATATCTCAGATTCATTCAGGAAAATATTATTATTATCCATAGTACACTTCCAAGTGGTGATATTATGTAGTGATAGATATATTTACTTAACATGTCTTAAAACAATAATTTTATTCTTTACCATCTATATTGTAGGACTTCATGAAAGTCCTATCCATGTTACAATGCATATACTAGTACATTTTTCCCTCTTTGATATGCCAACATTTCTTATCAAATTATTAAAATATTTCAGTGATGATAAAAAGACCTATGCATCTATGTGTCCTTCAAATCTGACTTAGGTTCTAGTGCTAAAATACTACATTAGTTAGATTAATTTCCTGTGCAATTTTTCATCACAACGCCATTAAAAGTGAAGTGGTTTCATTACATAATGATGGAAAATGTCAGGAAATGTGAATAGAATTCTGACATATATGGCAAATGTGAGAAGCATAGAAACATGATTAAGTGAGTAGCATAAGATAAATATCTTTTCAGACTAAAACTGAACTAGAAAATGTTTTCATAATAGTAATTGGAAAGACAGAATGAGGATCAGTATAGACACTAGATTCTATCACACTATCTTATTTGCTGTAAGAAATTTTTACTTAATATATTACACTCTAAATGTATACTTTTGGGCACTGATGTTGTAGCCTGCAGAGCATGTGGCACCAAGCATAAGTCCCATGACTCTATCCTCTCCACAACACTTGCAAGCACAGCTTTTAGAGTGTTCACCATATTATTTTAGGCATGGGAGAAAAGAAACTGGAAGACAATAAGGTGCACTGTGAAATATTCTAAAGGTAATACCTGTAGCATCCACTTTCAACAACTTTGATAGCTGTAATTCATGAAAATAGCATGAGGATTTCAAGGGTGTTACCAAATAAACTAGGTCAGTTCTTGAACGTGAGGTGTGTAATAGACACAAGTACCCTTTGGACAGCAGAGGACAATGTCAAATAGTCACTAGAGGTCACTACGAGCACACAGAATTTTCCAGGTTCAACCATTTCTTCTGGACATGGCTGTGGTACCCTCACAAGTCATAGCATGGATGCACTACTCCTGCAGTACAAGGTTCCTGTAAAAATTCACCACTGTGAATGAGATGGAAGCTGCAAAATGTTTTATTCAGGTCCTATGAGGAAACTAGGATCCACCAGAACTTTTAGGGTTTTCTACCAACTGCTTCATTATATTCGTTCTCTCTTCATCCTCAGCATTTTATTCAAACTCCTTTCCTGATGCAGTTTTTTCTTTCTTAGTAATTTGTGCCTCCATTTTTCTGTTTTAGGGCAAGCAGAGAGGTCTCCTGATTACATTTCATCTCCTTCCCTCCTTTTCTTTTAAGTCTAGTTTCATAGCAGTTTATTATTCTTAATTGAAATTCATATAAATATTTGTTATTATGTATTTATTTGTATTTATCTGGGAAAAAATTCATACTTTTTTTACAAACTCCTTCATTTGTTCATTCTTAAAGACTTAAGATGAATGAAGTCTAGGACTAGAAAAAGTTTCTAGAGAGTTGTAGGAGTTTGGGGCAGGGTGCTGTTGGTGGGCTTGTTTTGGGGGAGGTTTGAGATTTTCTTCTGGTAGGAAAGCTCTCTTCCAGCAGAAAATGGTGTGCAGGGATGGCAATTATGAGCTATAGATTCCAATTCCAGGTTGGCCACCAACCAACTCCACTACCTCTGGCAGGCTTTTAACCTTTCTGATCGTCACTCTTTCCATCTTTAAGATGTGAGTTTCAATCCCTACCTTGTAGAACTGCTATTAAACTCTTCAGAGAAAAATACCTAAAACAGTACAGTAGTTTTAAAATATTCTTAACTAAGCTATTTTCAATAAATCTTGCATATGGATTTTAATTTTTAATAAATAGGTAAAAGTAAAGATCAGGAGAGATTATTAAGCATCATAGTTTACACCACCCCCCTCTACCCCCCATTTATATGTAAATTTTATAAGCATGATGTTATATTTTTGGTATATTTAGTCTTTCACCGAGGGGATTGTTCAGTTATCATCATAATTCCAGTGATACTGCCTTCCAGATGCCATGCCTTTTTCGCCTCCAGTATCATTATTCATGATAGTTGTATCATTTAAACAATTTATACTGATTTGGAGCGTGTGTGAATATTACTAATACAAAAATAACAAATAAGTATAGCTGAAAATGAAAGAACCCGTATCGTATTATTAGTTTTCTAGGAGGTAAAGATTCTTAGCAAATATTCCTTCCAATATTCAAAGTATTTTCAGGTGTTTCACAAGTGAAATCAAGAGTGAGAACCTATGGAATTTATAGAAGAAAACATAAAAATCTATGGAACACCCCAATTAAAAAAAAAGGCAGATTGTGTTTCAATTATTCTGGCTGCAGGTAATAAGGCAAAAGAGATAGAACAACTTGGGTGCTGGGGGTTTAGGCAACTGTTTTCCTTTATACTGGAGCACATTTCCAAGTAGCCCTGCAATGTAGTGTATGTTTTGAAAATTAAAAGGAACTCACTGTGAAAATGAACTCTAACATGACAGGATGTCAGGACTAGAGTAAGACAGACTGGTCTGGTAGAAGAAATCAGTTTGTGGGTGAGTGAGAGGCTATCCTGGAGAGGAGCCAAAGTGCCTGAACAACTGAAAGATGTCAGTGTGCCAGTAGCAAAGTGATGTACATCCTCATCATCACTAATATTCAAGACGAAATGTCATGTTCATTTATTTAAAAGTTGAAGCAAACACAGTCTTGATTTCATATAACTATGAAAAGAGGTATTTAAAAATAATTAAAAATACCCCAAATGTGTCTATTATCTACAGTGTTATAACTGGAAAGGAAACAAGAGAATGTTCATTCACTTGACATATTTTAACCATTGAGGGAAGATAAGCAGGTATAAGGTCTGTCATCTTGAATAGAAGCAGGGCTGAAAAGTTGCTGTTGGGTATAAATTAGGGCAGTTTTAACCCAGTTTTTCTAATTAAGCCACAGATGCAGAATCTTGTGAGGGTAGCATTGTCCACACTGAGCATGTGACATGGTTTAGTTTAACTTCAGAGGCAAAATCAGGTACATTAGTAAGGTTTCCTTTTTCCATTAATATATACAAGGCAGAGACAATATGCTTGCATTTCTGAAATAGAAGAGCCTTAATGATGAAAGAAATGTGCAAATCCAACTTCTGGTACAGTTTTGTGTAGTGAAACTCTCTGAGGAATGTTTACTTCTCTAGTAGTTTTATTATTAAATAGCCTTGGTATATTGAGTGTCCCCAAGTGGCCCTTTTTTCTGTATGGGAATATAACCTAAAATTGTAATACTCTCCCTTTTTAACAGACCTCTCAGCAAAAATCAATATTTTCACTTCCTCTTTTCATTCCTGACAACCAAGAGGGTATTAAAATTTCTATGCTGACTTTTTATTGTAGTCTGGACTACTCAGCGTTTAGCTTTCGTCTCTTTTTGGTGTCCCTCTTCAAGGGATTAATGTCCGTAGGTTACCTTGGATACAACTAGGGATTTGGCTAGCAAACTAAGAATTGGAAGATCTCTGCAAAGTCACTCAAGGTTAGACTAATAAAATACAATTTTAATTTTTTTTTTTTTTTTTTTTATCCTACGTCCATAAAGCTCTGCTGTTGTCTAATTCTTGAGTTTTCCAAGACTGGAAATTCTTTGTGTGTGTTTCCTCCATTAGTGAAGTTCCCAAATTTCCCTGTTTTGGCTGACACCCGCAGCTCCCCAAACCGTGTCGTCATAAAGCTAATAGCTTCTCTGTGTTAAATACTAGTCTTTCCCTATCCCTGACGGGACCTTACTTTGAAAATGTGATTTTCTGAAAGAAAGTTGAGTTAGGTGTATCTTCCTCATTTCTTCAACCGTATGACTATGTGGAGTTCAATGAAATTCAAATCCCTGCCCTTGTTTGAAGTCAAAAGCTCCCTGGTTTGAATCCAGTCTCCCATGATTGTATCCAGTCCCTCAGCCACTGTCAAATATTCTGACTGTGCTTCAAGGCTTCAGAATTTAGTCCATTTCATGGACTATATCAAGGCAATGGTGGCATTGTCTTCTCAGAAAATGGATTTCAATATGTAATCAGTGAATGTCATTCTTTCATTAACCCCTCATGCTGACTAGCATAATGGCTTTTGTGAATCTCTCAGCTCTTAATTCTTACAAAATCCTCTACAAGGACATTTGACGTGTAAGGCTCAAATATGACTTCTTTCAAATGAATCTCTCAAATGAGAAGGACATGCATTTACCTTTCCTTCATCTCTACACTGTCTTAGTTCTACAATCGAATTAATGCTACTCCCTAAGAGATGTGCTCAAGATGATGAGGTTCTCAGACACTACAGTGGTGAAGCTGTATAAGTTTCTTAATTAGATAGTATGTTCTTTCAACAATTTGAAATATAGATGAATCAAGCAACTTTAAATTAAGGCTGAATTGCACCCACAGCTGTTAAACATCACACTGGTTGCACCATTCAGTTCTTGCTTTGGCAGGGTATTTATCATGGACCTAAATTTAAGTCTTAATGAATTAGATTAAATCTCTTTGGCGCTTAGGCACATTCTTGACTTCTTTGTTGAACAGAGACTTGAAACTGAACAACAAAGAAGCTAAGTACACCCAACAGAATCATTGGGCTGCTGTTCCGTAAGGCTGGAAAGCTGACTTTGGCATGAAGACCTGTTTACTTAATTAAATCTCTTAATAAGTAGACCTCCTTTATGACTTTTACATAACTAACAAGCTTAAGTACTGCAGATGATTTTTTCCTCAATATTATTGAGTAATTAACATTTAATTCTAATTAAGTCCTATCATTTCCTGTTATGGTTAGCACAGCGACCCAGTTCCAGAATGCTCAGTGCAAGCTGCCTTGCTTCACTAAACAGGTACTGCAGAGAAGTAATGCTGCCCCAGAAGACTTCTCTGTGTATTCAATTAGAGCACAAACTTGCTGACTAATTTACACAAGTAGATGTGCTTCATATTGAATAAATGGGTTTAGTTTGGATTAGTACCTATTTCAACACTGGTTTTAAAATACAGACGGACTAAATCAAGCCAGGGATGTCATTCCTCTTCTCCCTTTCCTTCACTGGCAGTCTAAAGTGAACCCAAAATGCACTATTTAAACACAGCAAAAATTAAATCTGGAATAAAATATTACAAACACAAAAATAAGCAGATTTTCTGTTTAATTTTATGTGCAGTCTTTCATGCTAAAAATGCAGATAATTTTTTGTAACTTAAATTTCTACAACTATTGCTGTGGAAAATATAACATAAACAGATCAGTTTTCACTGAAAGCAACATCTATACTTCTTCTTAATTTATAAAGTGATTAGCTGAACCCTAAGTAACCTGAAATTAATGGGTGTTTTAAAGAATACTTAACTTAATAGGCATTGGACAAGACCTTATTTTTCTAATATTTTGGGAAAAATGGATGGTACTTTGGTGTTTCTGATATGCTGACGTGTTTTGTGAGCTTGGATTAATGCAAAAAAGCCAAGTGTTCAATTAGAAGTTGATAGGATTTGTTGGAAAGGTCTGGGGGGCCAGGATGCCTTTGTGCTCTGGGCCTGCAGAATCAGAGAAAGCTTTCCCACTTAGGATGCCACCAGAATATTAAAATCCTCAACCTGGTCTTGCTTACGAGTGTACCTGAAGAGTGAAAATGTATCTGCAGTGGTAATTTCCCAGGGCTGCTGTGTAGAAGCTCCAGAGCAGCCAACTCTAGAGCACATTGCATTTCTTGCCATGAAGAGGTAAACTTTGATGCCATTGTTAACAGAGGTTCAAAATAGATCCAAGTTCTTATTTCCACAGCAGGAAATCCAGGTGCTTTAAAGAAACTGCAATCTTGGAGCTTCCCAATTCATACAGGCAATTTCTGGCAGGAGCCATAGGGATTTGTGTGTAGAGTCAGTTATCAGTGCTGGGCTGTTGGAAATCTTTGCCCCAGTGATTTTGGAGCTGCAATTAAGGGTTGAAGAATTGAAATCAAGGGCAATGGCACAGCACAGCTGTGCTGTCGAGAGGCTGCATTTCATTTCAGAATATTCTCCTCTGTTATTTCATGACTGGGCACAGGGAGAAGGTGTGAGATATGTGCAGGTGCCCATCCTCCCCACTAGCCATGGGAGTTGCTCATCAGAGCCCCAGAGTGCAGCACAGCTCCCAGGTTAGACATGATTGCTCCTGCCTCAGCCATGCTTTATACAGTAGTACTGATGATACTCTACCACAACTCATTAGCAAATACTTCATTAGACTTCCTCTTCTTCTTCTGTTCTATGTTTTTCCCCATTTTCTTTTGTCCTTAAGATTACCTCATCTGTTTTCTGAGCAGTTGTTTTTCATACCTCTTTTACATCCATTGCAAATTCTTTGAGATGGGCATTAGTCACTCAGCATGTTTTGTAAAGTGATGTGTACACTTAAGAGTCCTCTCTAAGCAAAAAAACAATAAAACAACATCTTGAAAGATTTATTGAAAAAGGCAATTTCTTCAAAAAGGGTAAAATAGTTAGCAGCAAAATTCTCATTGAAGCTTACTAGATCATGGGATAATTCCCATAACTGTGAGATTACTGAACCACTGTGAATATTGCTGTTTTAATTGTTTGCTAATTAGCAGTTCATGGGGAAGACCAAATTGCTGTCTGGCATGCTGCACTGTGGCATAATTTTGGCCCCCCTGTCTCTTACACCCCATCTGTTCTTCCCCTCTCCACTTCCACTAACTGTGAGCAGGGGACTATTCTTGCCCATGGACTCAGATGAGAAAGAAAATTTTGCCAAGAAGAAATCTGATTTTACTATTATGGACATTTAAAGCATAATTGAAGAAGGCCTTTTCTCCTCTCTCTTCCCTAAAATAGTGTTGCACTAAAATAATAACAATAAAGCCCCTCTAGTCCCAGCTTTCAAAGCTTCACACCAGAGATGTAAGCAAAGGAACATCATGGGGGAAACAAAAACAAAGAAAATAGAAGAATAAATTATCTGAATAACAGGTTTCAAACTAACAGACTAGTTTTCTTCACTGTTTCTATAGCCACAAAGTGGTGTGCACATGAGAAAAAGTAAAAATGGCAAAATGCAGGCAGCAGCAACTTCTTTGAATAAACATGAAAGATCGTTGACATGAAACAGGTCCCTACTCCCATTTAATTTCATTTATGTCATTTTTTGCAATGCTAGAATTTTATTTTGAGTTCACAGGTCCAATTCTCAAAAACATTACAGAAAACTTGCATAAATGGTATGCATTGTACCTTACACCCGACCTTTAGCCAACATTTCTTTAAAAGCTGTAAATAACATAGCCTGTCAGAGGTGAATCTCTTTAATGGAATGGGTAAAAAGAAGAAAATTAACTCTATCCCTGTTGAAACCTGGACAGTCTCTAATCCAGGTCAATGGCCTTGTCATTAGTCTGACAAGAATCTCCTCTTTTGTGAAGAATTATAGAGGAAGAGCTGTATAGAGACACTTGTCAGAGGCATTGCTTTTATGAGCCATGGGAGCTTCAGGTGAGGCTCATCACTTCAAGACAAGGCAGAAAAATATCTCAGAATGGTAACAATTCTGAGTCTCTCTCTGAACACCTGGAGATGGAAGTCCATTAAGATACATCATGGGATCAAAACAGACACTTGGTTACAGACATGAAGCAGTGTAGCTGGCACATATCAAAAGGAGTTTAGCATTTAGTTGTGCTGTTGACTTTGGGGGATTCATGCTTTGCATAAAATATACTTTAGACAGTCAAGTGGCTGTGACACCATCACTAATAAAATCAGACTGCAGGGTCACAAATGCATAACTTGGGAAGATTTGCTCTTTTAGGTAGAGGGCAGTGGGTTGTTTTGGTTTGAATTACAACTTTTTTGAGAATGCCTGTGCTTGGAAACTGAAGACAGATGAGAAGACACTGAACATAAAAGATGTTTTAGTACGCTCTGAGTGCCAGCACAGACATTCTGCACTCACTGGAACTGATGCTTAGGTATTCTCTACTTTATTCGCTGGTCATGCCTAAGTGTCTTGACAATAGTTCCTACTTATCTCCTGCAGCATTTGCCTTATGCCTCTTCCCACATTCAGAACTTTTAATACCAAGAGAGAACCATTCTTCCTAAGAGATTATCTCTTCCTATCCAAAGACAGAGCAAAGTTTTTCATGCTGTTCTTCCTGTATCTATTCACTGTGTGTAACAATGTCTTCCATGGGATACTGCATTGTTATATCAACTATTCAGTAGGAATTGAAAGAACAGATTACCCAGGATTATACTCCTTTCTCTTAGATAAATCTCAGGTGTGACAAGACTGTCAACAAGCAGAAGTCTTTCTATCCCCTGCAGGTTCAAAAATACAGAGGTTTTTTCCCCTCCCTGTTCAACATATGTGCTAAAGCAGCGATATTATGAAATGCTATAGGCTTAAATGCTTGACATATGCTGGTGGTGCACAGCTGTATATATTGTTTTACCAGGAAACAGAAAACAGTGCCATCCAGACTCTCATTGCCTGTAGAAATAAAGCACCAGCCAAACAGAAGTGACATAAACTTAAGGAGGAACTAGATAAAGATAAAATGAATAGGAAGTTTCTGCAGTTTCTATGGATGTAATGCCCCTCAATGTCATGCATGTTTTGCACTGGGTAACAACTGGATGTGCATCAGCAGTTGGAGGGAAGATGACATTTGAGCACTTCTACCTCACAAGAAACACTAAGTGACACAGACATGATATGTAAAGAAATACTCAACATTTCTTCTCCACATTTTTGATCACTTAACTCTTTTGCTGAGGTGAAGAGGAATGGGGAAGGCAGACAGAGGCAAAATGTTGTTGTGATCAGAATTTTATGATCTCCTGTCTAGTTTGACTGCTAACAGGATGGAATGACAATCAAACACCTCCCTTTGGGGTTTTACTTCTACCAGAGTGCTGATGCTTGGTGCTGAAAGTGGTGGCAAAATCAGTAGCAGAAAATTTGGGCTGCTCCAAGTAAGAATGAGCTGCAACACTTAAAAAAGTGAACAAAAGTTTTATTCTTTCTATTTTATGCCAAAGTTATTCAGATCCTATACAGTTAGAACTAGCAAATGCTCTAAACTCTACTTAGTATGGGGTTGGCAGAATTATCCATGTGATTTTCACTAAAACCCCGTTTACAGTGCTGAGAACTGGGTATGGATTTATTGAAACAGAAATCCAACAAAGGTTCTGCAGTTTCCCTCAGAGTATACAGATCTCTTATTAACATTAACCTTTTTATGTGAGAAGACAAACATGCTTCATGAAACTCAAATAAGACCTTTACATCGATCAGAGAATTTAATTCTAACCATTTACCACAGATTAAGAATCGGATTAAGAGTGTATTACTGTCAGTATCCAGCTGGAAGGATGTACATGCAAAACTGGGTCATATCAACAGCTTTGGCCAATGATTATGTAGATAAATGCGATAATCTAAGCAGAATACCAGAGTGTAGATCTTTCCCTAAAAGCCATATTTGGAATGATTTTAATATTGTTGCCTATTTAATCAACTATTGTATCTGCCTGACTAACCATCTGTCCTAAACACATGTTGGATATCTGGTGCTTAGATTAAAGAATCTTTGAAGGCTTCAGATTTTACTAGTCTGGAAATCAAATGGGTAGATGAAGGCTTTATTAGCAACTAAAAGCTAGAATCTTGAATTTTCCTTGTTTTCTGAAGTTTGTGGTATTCAGGTATGTACCTCAAAACAAAATAATAATTCAGAATAGATTTGACTGTGTTGTTGCTCACAAGACAAAATAGTCCTGCCAAAAGCAAATGGTTTTGTCCGAAATAATCTACTGTGCAACCAAAGTATTTTAAATTAATTTGGAACTGGTTTTTCTCAGTAATATTTTTCCTTGTTAATAGCAAGTTTCTGATTGAAGACCAGCTTCTTCTGAATACTAAGAGATATAGAATAGATGTTAGTGCTGTCTCAAAACAAAGTTGGTGACTGAGTAGCTATCCAATATACAGAAATATAGAGTAGTTTTCTCTGCCAGAGGTCTGAGTAAAACATAGTCAGGAGAGGGAAAATAATGCCTTGATTTCATAAAATAAGTTCAACAGTCGAATGTGGAAAAAAGAAGTCACACTGTCAAATGAAAATGGTCAAGCAATATGTCAACCTGTCTAATCCAATAATAATGTCCTTTTATCTGAAATGGTTTTAAAAATTATAATAGTAGTCATGGTCTTCATAGAATCAGCCAAACATAGTAGAAGCAAGAAAAAATTGGTGACACCATAGGAGATGAAATATTAATAGGGAAAAGTTTCTTCTTGCAAATCAGTTTTAAGACATTTACTGTATGTATTAATAATTCAGTCTTTCAGAGAACCATTTAGAATGGCCTTTTCCATGTTTCTCTTACAGAATTCATTCTTAAGAGTGTATGAACACCTGAAACAGAATCTAAAGAGTTTACTGACTGCACAATGGAAGATAATGACTCAAAAATCAATTATTGGATTCCAATTGCTGTCAATTGTGAAGATTATTTAGGAAATAAAAAAATAAAAAGAAATATCATAATGACTTATTCAAAGATTTTAAATACTTCATCAAGAGTTCAAGTTTTATTACCATGAATCAGAAGATAAATTCCAATGCAAATGAATAAAAATCACTCATTTGCTGAAAGAGGAAAAGCAGAGTGGTAGAATAAAGGATCTCTTTAGTGATGATTATATAGTCAGCGAATCCAGTTTGTTCATTTTGCTCACCTCTGCAGACTTTTCTTTAAATTTTCCTAAGCCTTTTCTTGCTTGAGTCAGGAAGGCTTTCTCACTTTTTTACAAAGTGACTGTCTAAGTGTTTGTGTTTTAGATTTCTCCACTCTTTCCTTCATGAAAAGTCTTAACTGCCTGGCTACATTTTTGATGCCATATGGAGCTGACACAGACACAAGTTTGCAGCCCTCAGCTTTGCTTCCTGGATGTGGGAACATGTGAGGACTGTTTCTCAGCTGGCCCTGATGCCATTAGCAGACCGTAAAACTGAGTTTCAGGTGGAACATAGAGTGTTCCCAAGGATCAAATGACTTTTTTTTTCCTTCCTTCCTTCCTTCCTTCCTTCCTTCCTTCCTTCCTTCCTTCCTTCCTTCCTTCCTTCCTTCCTTCCTTCCTTCCTTCCTTCCTTCCTTCCTTCCTTCCTTCCTTCCTTCCTTCCTTCCTTCCTTCCTTCCTTCCTTCCTTCCTTCCTTTTGTGTTTTTGATATTGTAGACCTTGAAGAAGCAAGGTCCGACCCTGAAGGCATCTGAATTTTCTCACTGGACTGTTAGAAAGCATAAGATCATGTGGGTTTGGTAGCATATGCTCAGGCTGAGTTCAAACTGGCCAAAAGACCAAACATGTTCAGCCTGTTCACAATATGGCCAGCCTTTAGACTCAGGGCATCCTGAAATAGGGCCATTTTCAGTACAATGATATTTACTGTGTGGACATATCTTGGACGTCTGGCTTGGATTGTTGAGAAATATGTTCGGTGTACACAGCTCAGTGGGCAGCCTTAGATGAGCTGTGGGTGGAGGGTGCCTGAGCCAAGAGGCCAGAACTGCCAACCCTTTGCACAGCAAAGGGCTTTGGGACCTGTGGCCCAGCCAGGTGTTTGGACACTCAGAGGCACGTCAGGAGCCAATAACCCCCAGACCTTCCTGCATTTAGACTGTCAGGGTATAAAACCCCAGTGTTTCCTTTGTTTGGGGTCCCTCCTTGGAGACACAAGCTCAAAATTACTGTACCAAGGTTAAATTGTTTTAAGAATTGAGACATCTGAGATTCTGGTATGGGAAATTTGGGGTCAAGATGACAAGGAAACTTGGTCTAACTAAGTGGGACTTGTTGATGTGGCTCCTGGATTGTCAGACAGAAAAGCTTCCTAGACCTGGAAATGTGTATGAGTGGAATCAAAATCAAATAAGTTTTAGTTCTACCAAAAAGAAAATGAGAAAGGCAGGAAGATTGTATAGTAAATCTGTAATTACCTGTCTATGAGGCTCCTGATAGTTTCCCTTCTTTGGAAATGAGCAACAGAATCTTAATCACTCTGATGTTATTGTCTTGTCCCTTTTTAAGGGGGACTAAATTAATCTGAAATCCATCCAGCCTATACAATTACTTGAATTTTGTGTCTCTGAGAATCTGGAAAGAGTAGGATTATCTTATTCTCTTAACAGACACAAACATATACATCTGATCTATTCACGGAAGGTTTAACATCTCTACCTGGTCTAATAACGGATTTTTCCTCTGATGGTCCCTTATAAGAAATAAGCATTTGTAGATCCCTATTCATCTCACAGAATCACAGAATATTCTGCACTGGAAGGGACCCATAAGGATCATCGAGTCCAACTCTTTAAGTGAATGGCCCATATGGGGATCTCAATCTAGAATAAGACAAATTATATCCAAAAGGGATTATTTCCCTTTGTTGACTATAAGAGGAACCCTGCTGAGTAACTCTGGTGTACACAACAGACCTGTGTATGTGCAGGATAAGCTGACATAAATTTGCCCCACAGCAATTGAAACAGGCAATACGTCAATATCTAATGCTTGTAGGAGCTCTGACACCTTTCATAGTAATATGGTGGTGATTAAAAAAGGAAATGGAAACCCTGTAGTGAGGGAATAATAGCTGAACAGGGTGAAAAATGTGGGGATTTAGAAATATCTGGGGGTTGGAATTGATGACTCTGAATAAATCAGGAAAGAAAGTGGTAGAGGAAATTAGTTAGAGGTCATGATGGAGAAGTGGTAGCGTCGTAGCCCAGACAACTGAGTAGTCATTTAGGGTACTCATTCATCATTTCTATTTAATCACAGAACCTGAAGCATAAAAGTAAATGTCAAAGCAAACTTTAAAACCAAGTTAAATGCAGATGACTACGTGACCTGTCCCATCACACAGCCTGTGAGGCCAATTAGGACAGGCATAAGTTTAATAGATACATTTACTTAAATGTCTCTATTTAACATAACTTATTGAAAATAACAAGGAAACACTAAAATTCCATATTTTTCATTTTACCTAAAAAAGTCCTTGCTATCTAATACTGCACTAATTTCAGTGCAGTATTAACATGAGATACATTGAAGTTTACAGAAGAAATATATTCCATAAAAGATAAGACAGAAGCCGTTCTGTATTGCTATCATTTACTTTTGATGGATAAAGCATTCAAGACAGTAGCCTTCATTTCCCTAATGTTCTGTTTCGGTGCTGAAATTCATAGGTGGGCACTTAAACAGTTCTGTTGTTCATCACTATCACATTCATTATATTTAAAGTAACTGCAAGTGCAGAGATGGAAATGGGAAGCAGAAGTTCCTAATGTGGGAGCAACTATACAAGGGATTGGCATGGGGCAAGAAGAAAAGTTATCTATATGGTACAGGGCAGTCTGCCAGACTTTTAGGTTATCTGATAATCAGCTCCAGACATTTAACACTCACAAATTCGTATTCAAAACTAAATAGGGCTTGGCTGTGATATTTTGTTTGTTGAAATGTTGTGCCACACTGGAATTAGCTCATGAAATAACTTGTTAACCAGTATCCTGAAGCAATAAATATGAAATTAAAAAATGTTCAATAGTCTACATCAATCATAGGCTAACATTTCTGAAAGATCTGGCCTGTAAATGAGTTTAATAATCATAGTCTAGAATACAGATAGGAAGTGCAAACATGAGAAAAAAGTAACCTTTCAGAGACAAAACATGAAGGAACCAGACAAAAAAACTTGGGACCCTACTTATGGTATGGCATTAAGTGAAAATCAGTGGCTTAAGTATTCAGGTCTGTTAAACTTATTAAAAACAGAAAAACATATGCAATGCCCTTCCAAAGGACTGAATTACAAAATTATATTTTATATAATGGAACAGGAAAGTAAAATGTTCAAAGCCAGTCAAATTAGAAATGGTAGATGTGATTACCTACTCCACTATCCTCGGTGGGAAAGCTTTGTCATTGCTATGCATTCACCACGTGTATACTCACTCACCTTCTCACAAGCCATCATTGCAATGCAGTTATGTTGCCAGCTAGAGATTTTCTATAGATACTAACCCTGAATGAATCCAAGGTTTATAGGCCCATTCCCCTCCAGCTCCTGTGAAAAGGTGGGCAAGAGAGAGGGAAGGAGTGTTAGGACTTTAGCTGTTTCCAGTTGTAGAGGGTTGACCCTGGCTGGATTCCTGGAACTCACCAAAACCTCTCTATCACTTCCCTCCCCTACTGAACAGGGGATAGAAAATATAATGAAGGGTTCATGAGCTGAGATAAGGACAGAGAGAGATCACTCACCAAATACCATCATGGCCAAAAACCAGACTCAAAATAGATATGTTAATTAAATTTATTGCTAAAAAAATCCAAGCAGGATATTGAGAAGTAAAGACAGATCTTAAAAACACTTCCCCCTCTGCCCTCCCTCCTTCTCAGCTCACCTCCTGCCTCCCCAGCAGTGCAGGGAGATGGGAAGTGGGGATTACAGTCAGTTCACAACACATTATTTCTTCTGCTGCTGATCAGGAAGAGGAGTCCTTCCCCTGCTCCTGTGTGGGGGTCTCTCCCATGGGAGACAATTCTCCATGAACTTCTACAGCTTGAGTCCATCCCTGAGCAACTGTTTTACATGAACTGCTACAAAGTAGGTCACTCTTCCACAGGGAGCAGTCAATCAGGCACAGCCTGCTCCAGTGTGGGCGCCCCCACAGGGTCACAGGTCCTACCGGGAGCCCTGCTCCAGTGTGGGCTCCTCTCTCCATGGCTCTGCAGGTCCCTGCCAGGAGCCTGCTCCAGCACACACCTCCCACAGGTCACAGCCTCCTCTCAGGCATCCACCTACTCCACTGTGGGTCTCATCCATGGGCTGCAGGTGGATCTCTGCTCCCCCATGGATCTCCATGGGCTGCAGGGTCACAGCTGCCTCACCATGGGCTGCACCAGGGGCTGCAGGGGAATCTCTGCTCTGGCACCTGGAGCTCCTCCTGCCCCTCCTTCTGCACTGACCTTGGGGTCTGCAGGGCTGTTCCTCTCACGTGTTCTCACTTCACTCTTCTCTGGTTGCAATTACATCTAAGCAGTAACTTTTTATTTTTTCTTCTTAAATCTGTTATCACTGAGTGCTACCACTATTTGTGATTGGCCCAGCCTTGGCCACAGGCACTTCCATCTTTGGATCCACCAGAGATTGGCTCTGCTGAACATGGAGGAAGCTTCCAGCAGCTTCTCACAGAATCCACTCCTGTAGCCCACCCCTGCTACCAAAACCTGGCCATACAAACTCAATATACCTATGTCTCAAAATTCATAATATAACTACACATTCTGAGATTATTGAGTCAGTCTTAATGAGACCTTTTGCAATTGTCTTTTTTAAATTTGATTTCTACTGTAAACAGATTCCTCACCCAAAGTCTCACCTTTTTAATGATAACATGAGTAAAGTAGTATGTTGTCATCAGAAATGTGGTAGACCAGAGGTCAAAGGTGGTAGTCTCCTAGCTACTGGGCATGATCTCACCTTTGCTGGAAATGTTCACAATTCAGATGAAGGAAGTCTATCACATGATCAAAACTGTAGTAACTGTTGGGGTTATAAACCACAATTTAGTTAGATTTTCATTCCAAAACCACTTATGATCATAATATTAATTTTGTCTGAGTTCTTTGATTACCCCAAGTGAGCACATCCCTTTTAATATCACTTCAACTAAAACACCCTGTAACAGACCCAGCACAGTCTGTTGTCAGAATAGGAGATACACAGTGTAGTTGCATAAAAATCTCCCCTTAATTTTTTTTAATGTTGTAAGTGCAGAAGTCTAAAACTATAGTATCACTCTAAATTTCTTGTATCAGTGACATTAAGGCCTTCACCATTAAACTTGCTCATTAATAAATTACAGAGGCCCTTGATGACATTTAACCTGTTCATAAAATAGCTATAATATTAATAATTCATGGCAGAAATTAATGTTTTTGTTATCTTTATTAATTCTGCAATCTATCACAAAGAAATTATTTTTAAATCACTGAAAACAAGACTACAAGCTGAATGAATTGATTTATTCCAAATATTAGGATCTCATAGCACAGGTGAAGAAATACCTAACCCCAGAATATTAGTACTTCTCCTTTTATAACTGAATCATACATTTTTAAAGGAAATAAGATTACTTTTAATTCTAAGATAACAATGTTGGTTGGATTTTTTTTTTCAAAAGGGCAATCCAACTTAGAGCAGATCTTCTGCCACCTGGGAGACAATCTCTAAAGAGCTGCTATGTCTATAAGGAGAATCTTTTTTAATACGGTGGTGTCTTTTAGCTTATCTCACAGAGGATATTAAAAGAAAGAAAGAAAAAGGCTTTCTCATAACTATATTACAAAACAACAAACAAAAAACTCCAGACACTAAGTTCTCTTTCTTTGCTTGATTCCCAAGGATTTATTAAAGTTTTATCCCCATCATTTCCAATATTGGTATACATGCTTAACTGTAGACAAGGTTTCCCTGTGGTAGGGTAACCAGGACAATATGAAAACAGCCGTCAGTAGGTTTCTTATTTTTGGGAAAATGTCCTTAGCAAACATAGTGCTTTGCATTTAAATATTTTTATATATATGTCAAAAAGTGATAGCTGGTTCTTCTCATAAATAAAAAGCAAACAAAACCAAACAAAACTATATTGCTTTCCTTTTAGCTGGTTGCTTTCATCTATCCCAGAATAACTATGGCATTTAGAATATGTGGAGACTCTAAAGAGAGATTTTGGATATTTATTTATTTATTTATTTATTTATTTGAGAAGAAAGGCTGTAATAAATTTCACATTGCTTTTTTTTTTTTCAACATGCTGGTTTGGATGATCATAGCTTTGCCTTCTGGCCTCAAAATATATGATCATCTGAGTTTCCTCTTCATCCTCTGTCTCCTGGGGCTAGAGAGAGAACAGATAGCTTATAATGATATTGTGCTCTTTCAACTTTATTTCAATGCAGCCAAACACATCCTTCAAAGCTTCAAGAAAGGTTTTTCTGATTTGTTTGTTTACTTTTTTTTCTAACAGATGCAAAATTTACTGTGTCTTCTATTTCTTATATCCTCTTCCTTCAAATATGATAGAAGACATTCTCTTCTCCAGTTTAAGGGTATAGCAAAGGATGAATGAGAATTTGATAGTCACAGAAAAGCATGCCTCTTGGATGCTTGTTTGCCAGAGTATAGATAACTATTGTCTACTCTACTTAAGTTAAAAATTTCCTGGGTTAAATATCATCTAGGTTTATACAATCTAATCATCTCACTGTTTAAGACTTCTAAGTTGTTTTAATTTCTCAAGACTTCATAAAGATGTATCAGTGTGAAACATAATGGCTGTGTAAATACTGGATAAACTTGAGATCTCTACTCTCTGCTCTTAAAATCTTGGACATCCTTGTCCCTTGTCAGTTGTTCCTTTTGGAGAAAAAGGAACAAAACCAAATCCAGTTTCAAACTTGTAGGGGCTTCTAGAAGACTTTCTTAAAACAAATCTGAGTTAATGATCCTGAAAATAAAGCATCTAAGTTAAAGGTTTTGCAAAAGACTTAGCTTTGCAAAGAAAGTCCAGGAGAACTTGTTGCTTCATATTTATTTATTTCTGTTTTTAATAAATATACATATATACTGTGTATATTATATCCTATTTGTGTTCAGAACCATCAGTTTATTTAGGCACTAGGGAGTTTGTCAGTATTGGAATGTCTCCTTTTCCAGATATCCATGGATTAAAGAAGCCAATGTGTGAGCTTTATGGGATTCAACATGTAGGATTGGTGCAGATCCAGAGGCCAGACCAGGCCTCTTAAAATCTGGCATCCCATATATATGTCTCTGAAAGAGTGTATGGTACGTACACGTCCAGATCAAACTACGGTCAGCCATGCATCCATTCAGCAGGAGCATTTGTGCTTCACAGTACATATTGTCTTTTTTAGCCTAAGAAAATATTGCATTATGCTTGCCAAAAGCATACTCTGTGTATGCTTTGCAATTGAGATGAGATTTTCTGAGCTGTCCAAAATGGTAGCCATGGATTCAGCATTAATGAAGATCAGAAAAAAATGCATTTTTAATATAAGCAAACAAAATAGTCTATTTTAAAAGTAACTTTTTAAAAAAACATCTAATGCTCTTGTACTAGAATGAGTTGGTGCCAGAATTTTAAAACACTCTTTGAAAATACTTTAAATTTCAGTAAGAATGTCATCCCTGGTTATCACAGAGTTTTGAAAGAATCATATTTATGTGCAGTTAATGTTTGCATGGTGGTGTTGGAATATTTGTATAAAAGCATTTTGAGATCATTTCACAGTAACCTGAGAAAACATATGGTCTAGATATTTCCTGGCTTTGTTTCTTCTGCTCACTTCTGGCTGCCTGGCTGTAGGTTAGGGAATAAAGAATTCACTGGATATGGAAGTGGGATTCTTCTTTCAAGTAGTTAAATATAAGTTTGCAGGGTCTTTTGGGGGGTTTTGGGCTTTTCTACTTATTGTTCCCTGAACTGAAAGTTAATTAAAATGAGATCACTAAAATGCAGTTATGTACATGTGCAGTAAACAGTCAGCTTTGTAGAGTACAATTTTACTTTTAAAAAGTTATTGAAGGAAACATCTGCTTTTACCATTTGTATTAACGCATAAGGTGTTAATACTCTGTATCACGTAAGTTATTTATCAATGTCTCTAAGGGCATTGTGCTTTACAATATGTATTTAAAAAATTCACACTCTGGAAAGAAAATCCCCTTGATGCTATGAAATATGAAAAGGGGCAGTTTTGCTTATTGGCTCTTCCATCTACAGACATACACTGCAGAATTTAGTTAAAGGCAATATTACAGCGCATCTGTTTCAAGCAGATGTATGGTTTTTGTCATCAGCACAAAAAAGCAAAGACCAACACAAATGACCATATCCATATGCTACTGACACTTATCTTTGTCACTTGTGTAGCATAAATTATGTTGAGTTAACGTAGCATATTTTAAAAATAAATGGATTTTTGTTCTATTTTTTTTCTCAGTGTTATTTTTTTTTCATCTCCCACTAATGGGAGTTCATGACTCTCAAGTGGCAACAGAATTGGAAAAGCATAGTAAGCTTTTAAAAATTGTGCACTCTTGCAGAAAGTTACATTTCTGTGTCCCTTTTAGGAGGCTTGGTTTGCAGGGTAGCAGATACCAGCCAATTACATGCACAGCCTGGCCAGTCTGCCCACTCACTATGACTCCTGTCTGTTGTAATGAGTTTGATCAGACTCTAAATTAGGTTTCTACATTTTTATGCTGATTAAATTATTCCCTTGTGTGTGCTTCATGATAAAGTAAAATAAGGATTGAGGAAAATACGCCAATAGTTTTTGCTATCAGTAACATTTCCAAAGTACCAATTGCATCCAAAAAATAACATCAGAAGTTGCTGATAGCAATATTTCCTCCATTTTCTGTCTCTGTTTTGCCTCACTTGGCTTTAGATATTGTCGTAGAGGCTGTTTCTGTAGGGACTGATACTCACTCTGGTTAGAAAGCATGAACACGAGAAGAAAAGCTTGCCTAAGGAGTTTGCAGGATTCAGATTGCTGGAGGACTTTAAGAACAGTTTAGATAAACTATTAATAGTGTACAACTAAAGTTAGTTTTGCTGGCGGGGCGGGGCAGGGGGAAGTCAGCTACTTTCCTGCCCTAGTTTTCTCTGGTCCTGTGAGTCTATGTTTTCTAGAAACAAAGTGGAAACAAAGTTTAGGTCATCCAACAGATTCATGCAGACCTCATAAACCTCACTATCCAAGGCCTGACTTTTCCTCCCTTTGCTCAAGCAAAGAGGAGAAGCCATGGGGCTTCCTTGGGTTACTGCTTTCATCATTTAACTATCTACATAATTACACATATTTTCCTAATATCAAATGTACTTTTCCGTGTTAAGCTCATTTATTCTTTTCCTGTCTCCAGTGAACATGGCAAATAACTGGTCACCAATGAATGACTCCTTATATTGGCGTGAGATGAAATCATAAAATACAGTGACTAACAGAGTCCACCTGATGCCCTCAGAGATCCTTCCAGTGAAAGTTTGCTTGCAGAAGGTTTCACGTATCTGGAGAAATACTGCTATTATTATCAGAGTCTGAAATTACTGTAGTGATTACCTTGAGTGGAATTAGTCATCTTTCCTTGGGTGGAATTAGTTATCTTCTAGGGTTTTGAGGCTTTTTTGCAATTTGCTTTTGCTCCCACAGAACTCATGTTAATAAGATATAGGTATGTATTTATATATAGATATATAAAAAAAAGATGCAATAATTTCAAGCTTACTAAAATTTATCTGTTTATTTTTATCACATCATTGTATATATTTGTTCTCTCACTAAAATAGGGAAAGAATGTGTGTTTTAAACATATATTCACATCTTAAAAGTCTCTGAGAATTTTTGTAAGATGTATGTAAGTCTGACTCAAGCTCTCAAGTCAGTGTAGAGTTTTCTCACGCACATCAATTATTAATCTTTGCTTTTTTAACATAATTTGCTCACTGCAGGTAAAATGGAAAATTCTTTTTATTATCCTTTCCTTGACAGTATTTCATAAGTTGGAAGACTGTCTTTATGTCTTCTTGAACCTCCTCTTAAAAAAAATCAATTCCTTCAAGCTTTTCTAAAAGATGTATTTTCTAAGCCTTGGTTTAACTTGCTTGTTTTCCTCTGTCCTTCTTTCCATTTTTTGCTTCTTATTAATGTGTAGTGTCCCCAGAATCTAAAATTGTCCTAAATTTGAAACCTCACAAGAATCAACTGGAATTTGCATTATCTCCTTGTCTTATTATATAAGAAATTTCTGTTAGGCCAAACCAGATTGAGTTGCTTTTTTTTTCTGCAACTGAGGGGCATTACTGACTCATTCAATTAATGATCCGTCGCAACCGCCACATCCTTTTGCATCATATAACTGCTAACCAGTTGTTCTTCACTTTTTATCTGTGCATTCTTTTCTTCTTTTTTTGCATGTTTCCTTACTAAATTTTGTATTCCTGTTTTTGAGCTTTTTCTTCACTTTATCAACATGATATTTAAATCTTATCCTGTTCTACAGAGGGCTTATAAACTCTTAGAGCTCATATAATCTAAAAATACTTTTTGTGTACTTCAATCATTGCAGTCAATATTTTTTTAACAGGTGTTTAGAACAGACAGATAATATGGATCCTCTATAGAACATGAATAATTCTTTGAAAAAAACAGCCTTTGAAGACAAGTAATTTTACAGGTCTCAAAACAAGACTGACACTGAGTAATAGGAAATCTGGTGTTATCAAAGCTGTCTGCATAAGTCTTGTGAGGAATTTATACTGCCATAGTTCCAGATTTCAGCTGATTTCTAGTAACACCAGCTCACAATGAGAGCTATAATGTTACGCCATTGCCTATCAAAGCCAGGAGTTTTTTCATTTTCTAGGGCATTTACTCCTCTGTGTTGGTGAAGGAGTCATTATACTTGGTGACTCTTCTATTTGATCTAGTACAGCAAAATCTAATAGTGCTGCAGGATTGTAGAGATCTAGCCATGCACAAATCCTGCTTGATATCAAGGAAGTTTTTAGGGAGTGCTGGGTTTTTGCTTTGGGTTTGCTTTTTTATTTTATTTTCAGAGACAGAGGTTATTTCGCTTGTAAATGGAGCAGAGCTGATTTGTATATCATCAAGGGACAAGGGCGGACTACTGAGATGCCTTTTCCTGGAGTTACTTTTCAGAGAAAAACTGGTCTTCAAAGCTTTTAGAGATTTTGCTATTGCAGAATATAGATGGTTTTGGAAGGCAAAAAAGTAAAGTATATGCTGCCAGTATGTTAGCTAATGCATGTGCGTGTGGAAATTGTGTCAAGAGAAGTCACTTTGCGGAGGGAGAGGAAATCCCAAAACCACAGGCAACACAACCACTCAATTAATACCTACAGGACATTCATGTAACTTGGAATTCAAGAAGCAGCTCTTTCTCTTCTCAAGTAAATTTTCAATTTTTCGACGGCTGGTTTGCTCCTTTTGGCCTCATTTAAACTATTGCAGGTAAATGCTTTCCTCACATCCCCAGCCATGTGGAAGGCACATCAAACAGTGGAAAGAGGAATCTGTTTTCAATCTGCAGAAATGGCCTGAAAAACTCCAATGAACAAATTGCTTCTACCACTGAGTTTCATTTGCTTTTTTATGTGGTTAAAAGATGAGGGAAGGGTGGAAACTAATTCCTTCTCAGCCCATTGCCCATTCTAAAGGAGCCCTGTTGGCAAAATTGGAACAGGTGTCCTCAATTCAATTATACTAGAGGTGACAGAAGCAGTTGGACTAAGAATTACAGACTATGACTCCACTGTAGAGAAAACACTGCAGAAAAGATTTTTTTTTTTTGCTTTTACTTGAGTTCTGGTTAAGATCACACAATTTACCCATCAAGCTGCTGCATTTTCCGTAGACTTAGGAACAATAAATTACTATTAATATGGTCAGTGAAGTAGAAATGTAGATGTAATTTACCAATATTTCAAACTAACAAAATGTTATATGACATTGTTAGTTAGGTCACCAGATTGTCACCAGTTATTAACTACTGAGAAGTGTCAGGGTATATTATCTGGGACTTAGTGTCTCATGACATAGTCTTTGATTTTCTGTATGGAGCTGACTCATGGCCAGCACAAGATACAAGCAGGGCAATGGCACTTTAGAACAGACACAGTTTAATTCATTCCAGGTTGGGCAATGCAGCAACCTTCCTTTGTTAAACTCTTCTGTTCACTATAACCAACAGTAGTTGCAAATCACCCAAGTGAAGTTTTCTGCATTATTTTATTTCTTCCACAAAATGAGGAATAATAGCCTGGCAGTAATGGAAATGAATGACCCTCTATTGGCAAATTAACATGTAAAAGTTATACATAAATAGATAGACATAAGCAGTCTGTATAAAGTGGTCTTTGGAAAAGTGACTAAACCAGTAAAACAGAAACTATCTGTACACACACTGTACAGTCATACATAGCAGTAACTGCCTGCATTGTACATGCTGTCCAGCAAATTTGTTCAGAATATGCAGACTTTGAAGATAAAGATATAAGTTAAAGATTGAATAGGCGAAAACTGTTTTGTACACTTACTTTTGCTTACCAACTAAGTAACATGAAGTTTCAAATATTTGTCATGAGCAATTTTTTTAAAATCACAGTAGATGTAAAAACCTGTAAAAGTGCATTTCTTTTTTCCCCCAAGGATTCCAATATTTCCTTCACATGCTGTGCCTGTATATCTATGATTCTGTTCCCCTCAGGCTTGAAATCTGTAGTTAAATGATCATTAGTTTTTAATTTAAAAGAAATTGCCTGAAACACTTTGTATCTTCAGAAGTGTTTGAGATTTTGCATGAAATTCTTGTAAATGTTTTTCATATTCTTTGCACTCTTCTTATGCTCCATTCTTTCATGCTTGTTTTTTTTTATTTCACTCACTATAGTAAGCTCATGCACAGATCTGTACCTGGCACTCTGACGAGAAGCATGCTTAGGCCACCATCAAACCAGCTAAAGAACAGGCCACCCCTGTGTAAACAACAACTTGTTATGAGACATTCTTTTAGTTCAGATTGTTCTGAAAATCCTTTCGGAAGCAGGCATAGGTGTTCATTTCTGGCCAGGTAAATTTTTTTGTCAATATCAAAATATTCTAATGCAGCATGATTTTTTTGTTGCAGTTCCAAAGAAGCCAAACGATTGCAGTAAACATGACAAGACACAATAGTAGTTGACTCATGTATTATGAAACATTTGTACCATATGAATCAGTACAAGTTTGTTAGTGTATTGCAGTAAAGGTAATGCATTCTCATTCTCAAAGGATCAGCCGTATATTAATTTCTTCCATGGATTTGCGGCAAAGAAACATTTCAAACTTTTGGAGTATGATAAACACAAGAATATTTTGTTCACACTGGAAAGATGTGTGTTTTCTCCCATGTGAAGGTGTATTATTATTATCGGAGTCAGGTCAATATTGTTACAAAACCATAAAATTGATGTTTCCAAGAGAAGTAACTTTCAGTTTCCTTTTTTTTTCTTTTTCTTTTTTCTTCCCTACAATTCTATGCATACAAACATAAGTAACTAGGATGACGTGGCTTTGGATCTCATTGAAATAAGTGCCTACCACTGTAGAATGCTACAAAACCAAAAATATATGAGAATAAACTCTTTTAAGGGGGAAGACATGGAAAATGATATCATGATCAGAACAAAAACCAACTTTTGGGAAGTTAATCAATTCTCCTCTGTTTTTATCATCAGTCATCTTATTCTGCGTTGGACCATAGGCACAGGAGATGCTCAAAAGAGTTAAGCTCATTTGTTTTACATCTGTAAACAAAGCTTTTCTTGAATTTGGAGAATTGAATTTTATGTAAGAAGGAGTCCACTCTTGGTAAAGCTGTAGTCAAAAAAACATTAAAGCCATTGTATGCAAAAAAGAGAGTGATGGAACAATGGATATGAAAATGGGGAAAGTCAGACTTATCACAAAAACATTTGGCCTTAGAAGTCAAGAGTGAACATTATGTTAGTGTATTGCTGACTGAAACAGAAAGATTAGAAGTTTTGTTTTCCTTTCTCATCACATAGGAACAGGACGATATTTTCAATTAAATTACTGTTTTCAGTCACTGAAGGTCACCTGGTAAATTAATCATTTGTGAACCATCTAAGTCTTGGAAACACACTGCTATTGTGTATCATTGAGACCAGAAATTGAAGATGATTTAAAAGAGATGTGAAGAATTGTATAAATATAAAAATATCTAAGAGAATAATCATAATTATCACAACTTAGGAAGGTATATTAAGTTTTATGTTTCAAAATTTAAGGCAAACTCTTACAGAGACCAAGAAGTGCCCACTAGGGAACATACTCTGTCATACTCTGATTGCTTTTTCTTATGATCCTTCCTGCAGATGATGTAGATATTGGAATTTGCCAAATTTTGAATCTGGATATTTGTTTTCCTGTGAAACTAAAGATAATATTTTCACTTGTCTTTTTCTCATCTGTAAACCTCACAAATCTTTGGAATATGCACCATTCCTGAATGTGACTGAAAGTTCTATAGGTACAGTTACATCCACACATATCTATTAATAAAAGCTATATTAATATCTGTTGAGGCTTCAATTTCTGCATGCAAAAAAGGAAAATTAGAACCAAAATATTGATTAGACTGAAGAAAAGTTTCTAAATTACAGTAATGAATTAATTGCTTTTCTGGTTATATCCCTCTCTTCAGTTCCTTTACTTAAAGTAAGTGGCCTGTGGCATGTTCTATAGACACATCATTAGTGGCATACACAGAACTTGTGCATCTGGCACAATGGTGTTTGAATTTGTCTTATTTTGCTTCAGAATAGAAAGCCTGCTTCAATTTGCCATGTAACATATTAGGAGATTTGAGGAATGTTCAGCTTTTTTCTTGTCTAAAGAGTGCATTCATTTATTTTAAAATGAGTTTGAAATTATTGATCCAACAATTAATTATGTTTGCAGCTAGGTAGATGACTGACATACCATAGTGTATTTTAGTGTATTTAGTGTATTTTAAGATGGATTTACCAGAGTGCAGTAATCACATAGTTTTCATTATCACTTTGCTTTTAAATTGTGCATCAAAATTTTCATAAGTTCACCATGCCTTAAGCATTAGAAATTCTGTTTTCAATCTAAACTTAAAGGCATTAAGAGCCCTCCTTTTTAATTTGAGGACTTGAAGGGCAATTGCAGCAAGGCAATGTCACTCAGGCATGAAAATGTTTTTTATGATTATTAAAGTTCCACCTCAATGTCTGGCAAGAGAAAGCTCATGGCTGACCAAGCAACCCTGTATTGTTTTTATCATGTAAGAGATCAGAATTTGGATTTGGCAGTCATTTTATTCAGCGAATATTAAGAGGAAATTATTTTGATGCCCTAAGGCCAAATTTGCTTTTTAGCAGCTTCTTAGGCCAGTGTTTGAAATGCCAGAAATGTGAAATTCAGGGAGGAACACCAAGGCGTTTGAATATTTCCAGAGGTGCAGGTGATGTATTGAAATGATACTCAAATAAAAGAGCCCTGAGGAGAAAGAAAAGCAGAAGCCAGGATTTTATCTCACCTCATCTTAGACATGTACAGTGTAGACATCAATGTCTGAGCCAAGCAGACATTGCTAATCAGATTGTCTTTATAGTCAAGGGAGAGAAACAGCTGCTTTTACAGCCGGATGCATTTGATGGAATTTGGATGTCTTGTTTAAGATGATATAATTCCCACCTAAGAAGTTTCTTTTTCTTTTCATTGACTACAAAAGAATACAAAAATGACTAGCTTAGATGCAGACATGTAGATAGCTGTGTTTGGTTTAATAAATGCCACTTTGAAACACTGTAAATAGTGGCAAGAGCAAATTGCTTTGCAGCTCTATTTATGACTTTTTTTTTTTTTAACAGTCCACTGTTGTTGTAAATGCACAATAAGAATGTTAAGGCACATTTTTAAATTCCAATTAAAACTAAAATTGGAAAATACTATTTCTCAAAAGTATTCCTTTCTTTTTAAAGAAGAAAATAAAAATAAAAATTACTAGTTGTCTGCTATGTAGTCTTTTACTGTCTGTTTTACAAAATGTCCATGGATCAAAGGGGCTTCTTGCATTCATCAACACAACAATGTTCTGATGTACAAAAGTAAGGAACAGCTCAGATGAGCCATAAATAACAAATAAGCAGCATTATCAAAAGCTTGTCAGCAGTAGGTAAATCTGAAGGAGTTAGTGTGCAGTCTGAAAAGAAAGCAGCACAAATCCTTCAAAAAGGTCAGACGAGAAGCTGTGAAATTCCATCCATGTTTATATATATGAAGTATAATCATGAAGTGACTTGCACAAATTCCATTCAATGTTAATAATAGTAATAAGCACAGCTGTGTAATTCAACCAATGCAGTAATATTTACATATTATGTTTTTTAATTGCAATATGAGTACTCTATATTATCACAATTCTTATCATATTGATCCTTCTTCTTCTGCAAGCACTTTATACCTTCAGCTGGCCTCATTCTCACTCCTCTGTGTTTCTCTCCTTCTTCTTTAAGAGGGTCTTACTGCTATTTTTGGTAACATAACCAAATGAGTGTGCAGCTCTGATTCATACAGAGGTGTTAACACATGCTCCGTACTGCTCATCATGGTGTGACACAGGTGATGGCTCTGTGTAGGGCCAGGAGTTGGAAATGATGGCTCTTGTGGGTCACTTCCAACTCAGCATATTCTGTGATTCTGTCTTCATTTTGTTTATTTCCAAACATCTTACTTCAATGTACTTTTACTTTCAATGTCATAGTTTGCAAAGAGATTTTAAATGCCTTTTCTAACTTGATGCTGAGGTCAATTTCTTCAGTTAAGCATTTAGTCTGTAACATTTAGTTTGTCTGTTTGCTAATTTTGTGGAGATGTGAAATCTTTACCAGTCCTCTCAAAAGCTAAGTAGTGCTGTCTCACTGCAAAATTTTCCATCTTAGCTCTCGTTTAAGATAATTAAACACAACAACTTAATGTACTCTTTGTCAGGCTATAAGACCTTTTGACCTTTATAATAGAAAAAAAAATATTTTTCAATTGTAAACTTTGAGATTTAGCTCATAGACAGTCTTTAATCCATGATGATACTGCCCTATCTCCCAAGTTTAATTAGCTCATTAGGACTTTCTCAGGAAGGATCTTGACAATGACCACCTGAAAATATTTCTTCTCTGTTCTTCACTTTCCCCTTACAGGCAAAGAAATGTAGCATTGAAATAAAACACTGTAACAGTGAAGGAAATGTGTCAAATTCAAGGTTTACTTCATAGTCACTAGAAATCATCCCCTCCTTGGAGTTTCCAGCTTCAGAGACTGAATTCATGTTGATTGTTTTTAAACCTAATTAATAGTATTTTTTACTTTTCTTGCAACTTAATCCAAGTAGGTATCAATTGTTATGATAAACTTTGACTAGCATATAAAACTGTGGTAAAATAAGTAGACTTTATTTACCAAAGTGGGATTTTTTTTTCCTTTCAGTTTTTGTTTCAAAAAATAGTATCAGAGCATTCAAATTAGTTGAGGTGGCCTGGTTCAGGATTTTTGTTTAAATGTGTTGAATTTTTTTTCTTCACAATACATGTTGTTTAAACAGTTCTTACATCTGTGTATATAAAACCAGAATTGTGTTTGAATTTAGATATACTAGAATATTTTAGAACTTTCGGGAAGACTTTTTTAAATAATGAAGAATCTTCCTAATTGAAATATAGCAAGACTTCGAAATAATGAAATTCTCCTCAAAGGAGGATAACTGTATTTTGCAGTACTTGAAAGCAATATAAAGCTCATTCTTGTTAGCTGATTGACTTGAAAATAACTTAAAATCTGTTTACTTGGAAAGATGCACAGGAAAAATTTACTGGTGATGCCATATGGAATAATTATAGTGACAACCCTCAAAAGGGTAAAACACTAAGATCTGTTTCGTACAGTCAGAGCAGTAAATTAATACCCCAAGGATTAACTCACCAAAGTCTGAAGTAATCAGTAGTGCAATAATTGTATCATAGACACAGAATTTGACTCAGCTAAGCTGTCACTGTCCTTCTGGCACACTGGATTGCTAATGGGAATGCTGTCTGCTGAGGAGGGGCTGGGGCAGGTCTAGCATTTGACTGTTCCAAGCGACCATGATGACACAGGTATCTATCTGGTCAAAAAATCAGGATAGTATGCTGTACATTTATTTATTGTTTTCTATTAGTCTTTTTGTGGACCTATTGATGAAAAGCCACACCAGACTGAATGCTTTGTCATAGGTAATTACAAAATGAGCCTGTTTGTCATGTAATAGTTTGCCACATAAACACCGGAATTTTTTAGCTATACATTCAGTGTTTCATGGCGATTTCAGGCAATGTTTCAAGTGAGTCTGAGGAAATTAAGACAACTTTGATCATCCTATATATGCTAACACTTTGTAGCAGAGCATTTTAGCTTATGGCTTTGTAAATCCTCACTTTCTCAGGGAGCAAAATGTGTTGAAACACATTTAAACAAGCACAGTGTTTCGCAATGCTAAATTCAAGACAAAAAGTGAGCTTGTTCTAGTAAGTATGGCTATTTATTTTTTAAAATTTATTTTTAAAAGAAATGGTTTTTTTAAAGTCAGATTTTAATTACAGCTGATAAAATATTTTTAGCTAGTTAAGTAGAGAACTTTTTGAAATTTAATATGCTGTATAAAAATTTATGTTTTAACAGGATATTTGAGCTCACTTTTTAAAAGACTGAGTATCAGAGACCATTTTAGTATGGAAGTGAACTTTTTGTATGCACACAGAAATTTGCAGAATATATGGGCATGTATAAATAAATAGCAGAGCTGGGGAGCCTGCACTCTTCAAATGATGCAGATGCTTCACTTTACGTACTAAATGTACATTCTCATGCTGTGTACTGAAGTGGTTGCAATAACCACTGCATTTACTTTTGCACCAACTAAGCTGTATTGCTTTCAAAGAAAGCTATTTTTGTTTACAGAGACCTTAATTTTGATAATATATTAAATGCAGTGAAATGAATGCAGACACTCTGTCTGCTTTGTGATAAAGCTAAATTAATGCCCAAAGGATTAACCTTCAGTGCACAGTGCACTACTATTTTAGAAATTGCCATTAATTGCTTTTTGAAATATGGTTCCAACAAAGACATTGCTCGTGATGGGGGGAAGGGGAAGGGAGAGAGCAGGAGAGGAGAAAAACTCTTCTAGTCCAACATGAGTAACCTATTCAAACCAAGCATCTCTTTACCATATCTGCTCTAATAATTTCAATTAAGTGCTGGGGTCTTTTTGCTTATTTATTTGTTGTTTTTTTCCTCATTTTTTGAAAGGATTTAGTTGTTTTCCATGACTTTTATGTTCTGCATCATTGCTATGTTAATGAAGACAGAACTCAAACTCTGGTGCCAATTGTATGCCAACAAAATAGCCTTCTATAAATCATCTCATCTACCATAAAGAATTATTGAGTTTCAAAATAATCTTTACTTAAGTCCGTTCTTCCTTGTGAATTGTTATAGGAGGTGGTTATCAGCCTCCTGAAATCAGTGACATGGCATTCATTGGGTCAATGCCCTTGGTACCTTTAAACAAGAAAGAACCATTGGATTCAAGTAGTTTTCCTTGTAAACAAATGACAGGCTATCTGAAGATAGGACCTCATTATGCATAAAAGGGCTTGAGCAAATCACAGAACAACCTCTTGAACTGTGCTGCAGTTCTAGAAAGTCTTTTCTGATCCAGCACTGAGAAACAGTTGCTTAAAATGTATATAAACAATGGTTTCAGTGACAAATTATCAACTGAACTTAAATTTAAAAAAAAGTCCTAGCACCTCTAGACTTGCAGAGAAAATGCCACAATCATGGGGCTTCAAATGTGCTGCTTATCATGTATAGCAAAAATAATGAAATGTTGTATTCTCATTACTTAAAAAAGGGAATATTTCTAGATTTTTCACGCAGCAGTGAAAAAGGCAAAAATAGCTGTTTCCACCAAGGAATATTTTTACTGAGGGCCTGTATGCAGATTTGAACCACCTATTTGAAGCCCTGTTATATACAATCTGACTCATATCAAGTACTTGACTTCCAGGTGAATATATAGTAAACTCAGGAAGTAATTAAAATATATTTCCACATAGAAGATGTTGAAAATACCTTGTCTATTAAACTGAATCACAATTCAGAGAACTAAAAAATGCAATCTGATAGTTATAAAACTTGTTCTTATTGATGTATATTTGCCTTAGCCTTGTGGTCTCAAATCTGATGTCATTTCACCCTCTCACTTAGGCTTAGTCTTTTTTCTGTCACGAAAAGATCTACCTGTATTTTAAACCCATCATGCACTTTGATAGTGATAGCCTAAATTTAACATAGCATATGTTTTGGGCTGGTCTGTATTTTATTTAAGTATTTGTATGTATTTTTATGGAATAATTTGTCTCCAATACTCAAATTCAACATTGTTTTTGAGCCGTAGCTTCTGCTCTTTGAAAAATTTTAAACATTAGAAAAAGGGATATATCCATTTCTTGATTATGCCCTTCTATAAGGAAAGGATATTTAAACATTCAGATTTCTTTGTTTACATATAGTTCAGTATTTTACATGACAATTATGAGCAATTTTCTCTCTTTTCAGAACATTTTAGTCGTGTTAAGATGTATTGTGGAATCACTGTGGGCAAGGGTATTTGGTTCTAATGTTGTAAAACATCATATAAATTCTGATTATTCATTATTTCTTCTTAATTTAATAAATCATGCTGACTTTGATACTTCTGGCAGAGAATCCAGTGCGTGGTCCCTCTGGGCACAGACAGCTGCGCTGGCCATGGGGCTGCTGGTGGCACTGCTCTTTGCTCTCTTGCGCCTGCACAAAGTGACTATCCATGCACTGACTAGATAAGTTCGCCCTGACTCTCCTTGGAAGTAATTTAAAAATATATCTGAAAGGCAGTATATGCAGAAGATTTTGCTCATGTTCAAAGCCAAGCATGTGATTGCATTCTTTACTGTCTCAGTTCCAGAGCGCCTTATGAAATGCGGGCAAATGATGGGAATTAAAAATAGAAAGGAAATTGCTTAATAAGGCTCACAATGCTGTGTATGTATGAAGTGGTGTGATTGTTTTCTCAGAGTACAGAAATAAAGTAGGGATTATCTGTCATTTTGCCCCTTTCTCCTGAGAACAATTTTTTTAAAAGGGACAAAATCTACACATTTTACTAGAAGATTTTCAGAATAATGTTGGTTTTTTTTAAATCTCAGCAGTAGGATAAATACCTAACAGTACCTAAATATTTGGGAAACTCTTTGTGCAGTAAATTTTGTATACAACACAAGTAAATTGTTTGTAAAAATGAACACGATACCTGGAGACTAAATTAATTTATATAATACGTACCCGTCTTTCTCATGTACACTTTTTCTGAGTATTGCTGAGTATTTGCAAAGCATGAACTCATAGTAACTTTATAGCCAAATGCCTTCTACTCCATTTTTCAAAATGTACTTTTCTATATAGGTGAAAATTGTCAAAATGCAAAGAGAGACACTTGAATGACAATAAGTCATTAAACCTTTTGGAAATGGCTTTAGCTTAGTCCATTCCACCCCGTTCACATAGAGGTTCTCTATAGTAGTCCGAATTTCTTGCTACTCACTGTTGTAAGTGAACATGTGGAGTTTCCCACAGAAAAATAGAACCCACAAATACAGATTTGCCAGAGTGGTGATGGAGAGACAGACAGGGAACTGATCTGCCATCATTTCTGTAACTATAATTTGATTTTTTTTGCTTGATTTTCAAACTTACCTCACCTGACGCATACTTGTATTCAAATTGTTTAATTTTTTATTAACTGACATGTATCAAAACTTTATGAAAAACAGTAAGCTTCATTAAAAAGAGAATGTTAAGAAATGTTAGCACAGAGGATGGCCACTTTTAAAACAGGATAAAAAGAAAGGGATGAAAATATAGCGAAGGGTTAAAACAAATAAGATTATTATCTTCTATAACCTTTATAGTTTCACTGGACACATAAAATAACTAAAAATAAATAATATTCCAAAAGAAACTAGGTGATAAAACAGTGACACATGATATTGGATCATTCTACTGTATCATACAAATTTATTTCTGTGTATTACCTCAAAATTATATGAAGGTTGAAAATTGCAGTGTTCAAGCATTAGAAGTGGAAACAAAGTAAGTATCTTAAAGGGGAAAAAACCCCAATTTATCATATAATTAATTACTATCATAATGTTTAGTAGAAAGGGATCCTATAAATCCCTTGGATAAAAATAATATTCAAAAAATATTCTTCAGACATTTCCTCTCTCTGTAATTAGCATCTTAAATCTCTTTATAAATACACACCCCTACTGCTGGATGGCTGTTACTGTGCACCCAAGAAACTCCAGAACCTTACAGTTTAAATGATCAGAGGAGCTTGTAACTTAAAAAAGGTCCAGACATCTAAAACATTTAAGCTAAGTTTGGCTCTTAGACATGAAACAAGCAGAGTGTTTGGAATGGTTTCTGAAGAAGCGGGATAATGATAAAGGTTTAAACAAGAGAAGTTACAGGTTGGAAACAGTGAAAGAAATCCCAGTATTTCCTACTTGAAAGATTTTTGATCACATTGCTTATGAAGTTGAAATGAGACCACACCATACTGAAATGATATATGGGACCTATTGAGGACTTACATAATTTTACGAAGTGTAAATTAATTACAGCCTGTACATTTAGCTTTCGGATGTAAGCTGTTGAGAGCTTTCAAAGCTATTCTAAAAGTTTTCTGGAAGAGTTGTGTCATTTGAAGTAAGTAATTAGGGCACCTAACAACTATGGATGAGAGGTTTTTTCCCTGCCAGTTATGAGCAAAGCATAAAAATTTGGTGCAATGGATAAAAATAAAAGTGCTTCAGCACTGCAGTCACACAAATGTCTAGAGTATACTACAGATGCACTTCAACTTGCTCTGAGGTGACTATTTCAGGTGTGATAGCCAGCCCCCAAGGCCAAGACTACACCTTAAGCTCTAAAACCCACAGGCAAACTTGCCCACCAACAGCTTGGTCACTTCAGGACTTCCACACCCAAGTGCAGTGCAAAAGGAGAGGCTGATGCTGCATCTCTTGGGAGTCTCACAGGCACCCACGTGCTGCTCTTAGTGCTCGTTCCTCTGCTGGACCTGACATCCACACAGTGCCAAGTTACTGAGCTGAATTCTTTAGGACACACACACACTTTCCCAAGAGCTGGAACAAAGGAATTTTTAATGTTTTCTAGGTGTTTCCATACAGATGCACCCGTATTATCAAGCAGGTATGTCTGTACTCATTTGGTTTTCAAAACCTCAGCTAAATGCCTGTTTAAGAACTTTAACGTTTCCAGGCAACAAAAGAACTGATCATGAGCGCTACAGTAATTTTGTTTTTATGTATTAAAATGAAAAAATGATGTTCTTTGATTTCTAAGTTTTCCATTAAACTTTGTTTCCATAAAACTACAGTAGTGTTGGGTAGAGTTTTTTTTATTTCACATGAGAAATAAAATATTCAAGTGAGACCATTCTTAGTAAATTTCTAGTTTGTCTAAGAGAAAATTCAAAGCTTCTCAAATGAAAAATGTATGTGGATGATATAAAGAGACTGAAAAACACTCTTTATCATCAAAGTAAGTCTTAAGTGTGTGTTATAGTATAGTGACTATCTTCAGAGAAAATGGCCCAGGTGTAAGTAACTACTGCTTTTGCTATTTTTCTGCGTGAGTTGGACAACAGGGAAATATTCCAGTACTGCCTTATCTTCTTGTGAATGTCTTTGTGTGGCACACACTGTATCAGTATCTGAGTAGTCGATCTGTCATAGTTCCTGCAACAAAATAAAAATTTTAAATTTCTATGTCTGATAAACAAAAGCAGACAGGATTAGTTGACAGAAACTTCTTTTGATTTTTTTTTATAAAGAAATTCCCCAGTGCAGCAGGATGCTTTGCAATCAAAAATTTTCAGGTTATCTTTATTTTGAAGCTACTCTATCAGAATACTCTACAGTTCATTTGCAATATCTCAAATTCCGTGTGTAATGTTTCCATCTTTTACAGCAAACTGTACATTCCTTTAAAAGCTTATGTCAGAGGGTATGTTTTATAATGTCTATTATTATCTTATTTTGTCGCTAAGATCTATTAATCTCAATAACAAATGCTTTGTGAAAAATAAACAGTACCCCATATTTCTCTCCATGGCGGAGCTGCAATTATTGCCACAATTTCTCCTGATGTTCACAAATATTAAATAAAGAAATAATTGCAACTTGTAGCAAATTAGCTCAGTTGGTCAGAGCATGGTGCTAAGAGCACCAAGATTGTGGGTTCAATCCCAGTAGAGGCCATTTACTTAAGAGTTGGACTTGATGATCCTTGTGCGTCCCTTCCAACTCAGAATACTCTGTGAATCTGCGAAATAAAAGGAAGGTGAAGGACATCTCTGCTCCCTGGAGTAGCACATTGAGGTTTGAGAATAGAGGTGTCAAAGAACCGCTGGAAGAACAGCTACATTTTTACCTCACAAATGAATGTATAATCTTCATGAAATATGAAGCTGAAACTAATTTGGATATGACAGACTTTGTAAGCTGCAAACAAAATTTACTACCTAGCACTATTAATAGTACTGGCTCTTATAAAATTTTATAAACTTCTTTTAAAGCTGAATAAAGTCATTTTACATTCTGCTTATTTATTAGATATTTTCATCAGTAAAATGGTGAGTAGTTCAATAGTTTGAAGAGTGATATGTAGGTGATTCAATAATTCATGGCTCTGAATGATAGAACTAATATAACAAACTTCTGAAATGTCAGTATGCAGTATGAAGCCTATTAGTAAAAAGTCCTCTTTCTCACAGAGAAGTTACTAATTATTACTCAGAACAACAGAGTATAAATCCAAACATTTAGAGACAGTAAAGAATTCTTGAAAGACTTTTCTCTTGGTATATTTTAGATAAATTCATATTTCCAATGCATCAGCTATTTCACTTTACTCCAGACAATGACGGGGTGAGGCGTGAGTCGTGATGTCTCTTGTTTGTGTTGCCATATGGAAACCAAGAAGAGTTGCTGATCGTGGATTCTCCATTTCCACTTGGATTATTAACTAGGACTCAGCAGTCTTGGTTATGATCTCATACTTTCCACTTACCTGTGCACAGGCATGACAAAGCAAAGTCAGTGCTAATGCCCATATGCTAAATACAGTTTCAAAGACCACATTTAATTTTGAAAGGATCATAAACCAGAATGTTCATATACATAGTGTGTATATTTTTGTTACAGCTAGACAAGCTGAACATCATTATTTAGATTTTTTTACAGGTGCAAGATGAAAGTAAGCAAATGGTTGACTATAACGCCATGAAAAAGTAATAATGGCCACGTGTAGTATAAGAGATTTGCAAAGTGGACAGGAGCAATCACGAAGCATTGGAAGAAATGCCAGAAAGGCATCTAGTCCCGGTCTCTCCTTTCATAGTCTCTCTGGACTGTTTCCGTTGTGAAATGGGGAAAAAATCCTTTATCAGAAAAATTAATCATCTACTTTATGCCAAAAAATAAAATCCCAGTAAGTGTTTAAATTTTTCACAAATAAGTTTAAGTAGCAAAGAGACTGTAACTGGCAACAGCTTCATATTCAAAAAGGTCAGATTCCCTGGTATGTTCAGGTTAATGAATCCATATGTGATGTTTATGGCTGCTTTGAGTCACCAAAGTAGTGCTTTGCAGTCAGAACTCCTCTGTACCCCTTCCTTGATGCATGGGAACTGCTGCTTATTCCGCTCTTTTACTACTTGCATCTAATCGTAAACATTTTTCCCCACATAGCTCCCACATCCATTTAGATCACAGCTGCTTTTAACATATGGAATACCTTCAGATAAGCAATTATTCCAGGATGAGTTTGACTGAATAATGTGATTCCTAGGTTTCCTCAGAAAATTTAATTTTTTTTTTCTAATACTGATTTTCATACCTTTTTAATTTAGAATCTGTTTTGGGTTTGATTTCTTTTTTCCTAAATAAATGCCACTACACTACCTTTATGTAATGGCCTTACCTCACGTCTTAAATTCTATGGTAACCAATATTAAACATCTGGATTTGAAGCAATGGGGGGTAATTCTGCAGATACACAATATGAGGCTGTGTCAGGAGCACTTACTAATGGCTGCTTAAGTGGTAGGAACACAGAAATTATGTAGGCAGAATAAGATGTTACTTGAAGCACTGCAATAATTCTTTAAATTGCTATCCATTAACTCCCTGCAAAGTCTAAATCATAATTTAATTGATTTCTCATGAAGCACAAAATATATTACTGTATGAACAAAATGCCAACTTTGTGAATTGTAAAACTCTGAGTAAATGAAATATAAACAAGTATCAATGAAAATAAAAGTTACATAATTTTAAATGCAAGGGCTTTGTTAACTTTTCAGAATAATTTTATATTCTTCCCATGTAGTTCTCTGCAAATCCTGGATATGTTTGGAGAATATGAATATCTGGGTGCTCCTGTTCAAAGTATATATTTCCAAATTTTCCTTTTTTTGCTTAGAATTTTATCTGGCACAATAAAAATTATTCCCATTTCTGATCAGAGAATTTCAATATTGCACTTGAGTTACATTGACATAAAATAATGCTAAGTGTATAATTAAATGTATTTTTACTCTGCAATATTATGGATTTGCAGCCTTACTTTTGATACAACTTGATTAAATGGGTTGTATATGAAGAAGAATGAGCCAAATCCCAATCTGACACTACTAACTAACTAGATAGGTAGCTAAACAGTTGGTAAGCATTCCTCAATTGCAATGAATTATGAAATTTTCTGATTTCTAAACAGAATTTCTTCTAAATCATAAACTATAATTAACACTAGGGTTGCCATGGCAAAAAAGTCCTCTCAACAATACACTAATGAGGTAGTAACACTGGCCTAATACACATATGAATTTTGCTTTCCTGGACCTTAACTTCCAAAATGAAAACTTTACTGCAAGACAACTTACATCTTAATTTATTGGTTGCACTGGATTTTCCCAAAATTTTCCCAAAATGCCACTATACTTTGTGGCATTCAGAATTTAGGAATGTATGAGTTTAGACATGGAAGTTCCTTAAACAGAGCTATTCTGTGACTCACAAATAAGGATAGTCAATATGCTTCTAAGACTTTTAGTGTATTTGGTATTATTCAGTCTACAGTATGGACACAACAAATATTTTTCTTACAATGCAAACTCAACATGGATTTTAAGTAAGAGAGAACAGTATCTGTTATGTGTTATTAACCATCGGAGCCACAAATCATTATTAATGATGCACTATCAACAGGAAACCTGAGACAATTAAAGCAGTTGCAACTGCAAAGCTTCTGGGTTTTGGTGATTGGTGATTTTGTGGCTTGCTTGTTTCTTTGCTTGTTTTTCTTTATTGCTATTTATTTATAATTTATTTATTTAACATTCATATTACAGAAGAACAAATTTTGTTTCTCAGTTTATCATGGACCAAAAACAAGTTACAATTGCATAAATTAACAACACAGGCAGTGCCCGATTGTAAGAACAACTCATATTTCAGACAAAACTCATGGAAACACAAGACAGGACTAACGTGGCAATAATTTTTTTAGACCTTGGAAAGTTTTTGATAAAAAACGAGAGCATTAAAATGAAAGCATATATTTTTAAAGCAATTTTCATCCGCTGAGTAGACACATAAAAGGAACTAGTGTTGTGGCTCTGTATTTTTTTTCACAAAAGTACTCTACTTATTTCACAGTATTGCAGAAAAGATACAACATCATATGAAAATTACCTTCTTTTTGCCTTTTGGTCTGTTTTTCATGATAAAGTCTTTACTAAAGTGAGCCTTTAAATTTTAAATTTGACTCTGTGAGATAAAATATCTGAATTCTTCTCAAGATGTTGACTTGATATGGTCTAACATCTTCTGCCCAGTTTGTACTGAAAAAAACCACCCCATGCAGTGAAATCTGACAGTTTTAATGATCAAGGTTAAGTATAAAAGATGTGTTGCGGTTAAGATAACAGGTCTATACCTAAAGCTTACTTCAGAAAGTTAATTATTTGTGACCAAAAGGTGGTGTGTAGATACCTCTGATGCAGGATGGCTATTTGTTGTTTTAATCCACCCCACTCAGCCCTGGGAATTGTTCCTGAGTGGAATCACAGGACAGCTGTTGCTTTTGTTTTTGTAGCTGTAGTTAGAGTGTGAACCCTGTTTTAACCAGAATGAGGCAACACTGATCTAAGCTAGTAGCAGTCTTTGAAGTAAATTCATTGAATTGTATTAAAAAATCTGATTCCAAATCATATCACTATTTGAAATTTAAGGACATTATTTTTTTTTCTTTTTCAGAGGCAGCAGTAGCAATCTGATAGGTGTAAACAAAAAACAGAGATATTGCAGTATGTGATAGAGTATGAGAAAGGAAGGGAAACTCCTGTACTCAGGCATTGTGTACTTTCACCTAGGTGTACACTGTGAACAGCACTCAGTTTTGGCATTGCCAGGTTCAGCTCTTCTTGTTCTGTGCATATACATAATAGTATTTCCAACGGATTCAATTAGCAAAGAAAGAACAATAATCTTCTAAATAATAGAAAAGTTGTAGATAACTGCTGACTTAGCTGATAAACCTGTGAATTGTGATGCTGCCTATTCTCAAAAATATAGCATGAATGTTCGTTACTCAGTTAATAAATCTCATTTTAGTAATCATGGTTGTTCTAAAATTATTGTCATAAATTTGTAAGCCAATGCCTTTTCCAGTGCTCATTTTAGACATTCTAAAAGTTGGGTGGGAGGGGCCTGTGTAAATCCCAATTGCACAACTGGCAAATTTGGTATATAATATGTGTCAAAGCCCTGTTTATGACTTTAATGCAGGGTTAAGTCAGTATTCAGTAGGTAAAATTATCTTTGAACTCACCCAAGACAGTCTTGTAGAATACTCTTTTCATATTTAGCATGAAAGCAAACAGAGACCTGTTCTAAATTGCATCCATCACTGGTGTCCCCAGGCTACAGCAAAGGCTGGCAAGAACTCAAGCTTTAGTAAGAAATCCTTATGACATTATTCACCCAGTTTACTTCTAGAAGTGCCATCACCATAAGCAGCAAAGAGCGTGTGTGGTGTTACTGGAGCTTGTGACGTGTTCTGTGACATCAGAGAGAGGCACAGAAATTATGTTGCTTGTATTTCATACAGGCACTATATGCTTGCAAGGCATGGCAAAATAACTCATTTGTGTAAAACACTGGACCATCTGTTTTGCAATTTATTGCTTCAGAAGGTCACTATCTCCTTCCTAGACGTTTCAGTGCCACGTAGAAAACCTCAAGCAGAAATACCAGGTAACTGAAAGGCTCTCCTTTCATTTAAAGAAATTGGCACTTTGTCTGACAGGCACAGTCAAAGTGTTTTTTTCTATCAGTCACTGAGTCATGCAAATAGGAAGAAAAAAAGCCTCCAGCGTGAGTCCCTTCCACAGGGTGCAGACTTTCAGGACCAGGATGCTCCAGTCTCCACAGGGTCACAAGTTCTGCCAGCATACCTGCTCCAGTGTGGACTCCTCTCTCCACAGGACCACAGGTCCTGCCAGAAACCTGTTCTAGCACAGGTTTTCCATGGGGTCACAGCCTCATTTGGGCATCCACCTGTTCTGGTGTGGGGTCTTCCACAGACTGGAGGTGAATCTCTGCTCCCCCAGAGACCTCCATGGGCTCAGGGGCACATCTGCCTCACCATGGTCTGCACCAAGGGCTGCAGGGGAACCTCTGCTCTGGTGCCTGGAGCACCTCCTTTCCCTCCTTCTTCACTAAAATCTTCTGAGTTGATCCTCTCAGATATTCTCACTTTTGTTCTGAAGCAGATTTTCCCCTCTCCTTAAATCTTTTATCCCAGATGTGCTAACACCATCACTGATGGGTTTGGTGCTTTCCAGCAGTGGGTCCATCTTGAAGCCAGCTGGCTCAGACTCCATCAGACATGGAGGAAGCTTCTGGCAGTTTCTCACAGAAGCTACTCCTGTAGCCCCACCACTACCAAAACCCTGCCACACAAACCCAAAACACACTTCAGCAGTCCTTTGCTGTAACCATGCTGGTTGCAGCAGATACCTAGATAAATATTTGTAGAATGAGGTAAGATTTTTACTACATAGCATTATAGAATCATAGGATGGTTTGATTTGGAAGAGACCGTGAAGATCATCTAGTTCCAGCCCCCCTCTCATGGGCAGGGACACCTTCCATGAGACAGCATCCTCAAAGCCTCATCCAACCTGGCCTTGAAGACTTTTCCCCAACCTTTCTATCACTGACATACCTCCAGAGGCTTTCCTTGTTGCCCTTGACATGTCTGGCCAGATGTAATTCTATCAGGGCTTTAGCTTTCTTAAAATGATCCAAGAAAAAGCATTTGGAGATGCACTTGAGACAGCTATCAAAATTTATTTATGAAATTAGGAGTGAAGGGCCATTATAGACTGAGGTTATAGCTTTGTAGGTTAAATAGCTCTGTGAAAGTTATGTAGGAGGTCATCTTGCCACAGATGGCAATTGGACTGTGAAATGATGGAACATTTAAAAAGAAAAACATTGAAGTGTCCTGAGTGGTATTAATGGAAGTTTAACTATCCAAACAAAGAGTGGAAAATAAAAATGAGAGGAAATAAGACTGTGAGTATGTTTGCGGATGTGGCACACAATTGATTTTTAACTGAATATGTGCATCAGCTTAAAGGGAAGGAAATAATAATGGCTCTGGCATTAAGTAATACTGTCAAAGACATACAGTTAAATAAGCTTGTACTGGAAACAGATAAAGGCAGGGATATCTGAAGAGAAGAATATTTGTTCCTAAATTTTGTAACTTGAAAGGTAAGAAATCCATCGCAGTTTTATCAAAAAATGGCAAAAATGAATTATTTGTATGCATAAATTTCAAGTGTTGGGAGACTCTAGAGACGGAGGGAGGGAGGGAGGGAGGGAAGGAGGGACATTAATGATGCTTATCCCAAAATGCCTTTTTACAAATAAGTCTGTAGAGTAGAAAACTTTCTTAAAAGCCCAAGCCTTGTGCTTGGCAAGTTATGTATTTGTAAGGACAAAGATCCCCTTTTTGAGATTGGGGCTCAGCCTTGCAGGTCTCCCAAGTTTGCCACGGTCTTTCTAAGGTAGCAAAAAGGAGAGTTCCCTTACTGCCAGCATCTTATTTGCTCTTTGACTGGGGGAAATAACAATGACCAGTGAAGGCCAGTCACTGTAGTAATTTACATTGAGTGATTTGTTTATTCACTGCCTAATATGTGTTAGTGTGCTTTATTGTGTTCTATTAAAAAAGGGGTGTCTGTGGAGAGGAAGGCAGCCTGCTACCAGGATCAAGTGAAACCCAGCTTCTTCCTGAAAACATTTGGAAATTCATAAGGTGCTTGAGGTACTTCTTGAGTGCAAGGTCAGATGTGCAGGAAGAAGAAAAGAGCGCAGTGAAAATTCAGAGCACAGAGATGGCGTTGGCAGTCACAGAGTAACTCGAGAGAAGACCAGGGGGCAGATGTACACTAAGGTCTTAGTGAGGAAGAAATAAGAAAGAATTCTAGGACTCTAGATGAGTCCAGTGGGGATATTTGCTTATGCACCTTTTCTTATTATTGTGTCACTCTGATGATCTAATTTTTTCTGTTCAGGAACTTTGGACTCCAGTTGTGTCACCATTACTCGGTGGTAATGGGCAGACAGACCTTAACACTTTTTTTAACTTAAATTCCTATTGTACAGCCCCTCATAGCATTTTAGAATGGCATGTGAACTGACCTACTGAGTTTGCCTCAGCAGATTTTACTTGTGTCCATACATTCAAAGGCTCCAAAATATTATTTGTCTAAAATATATTAAACAAAAGCCTTTGGAGAGAACCTGGCCATCAGTCAATCAGAAGCTGAAAGTCCCTTGTTGGTCTGCCTGTAATTCCTGATTCTATAAAGGTAACATAAAATTGCTGTTTCTGTTCCAAAACTCTGCTCTAGCTGACCATGGCAGATTGTCTTATTTGTTGAAAATTAACTCCCAGATGCAATGGACTACCTAAAAGTTGACCAACACTATTTTCTGAGTTTTGACCTTACAGATAGGGTGGATTCATACCTCCACATTAATCATTAATGCCTCTGAGAAGAGTGCAGAACCATCTTGGTAAAGGATCCAATTTTTTTTTTTTACTTCTACAGAAAGATCTTATTCATTCTTCTCTCTTATCCACTTGGAACAATTGCACCAAACAGTTTTTCTATTGAGTCCTAGATAATCAAATTATGTGTACCTAAGTCCAAATTGATTCATAAAACCTCGAGGACCAATGTCAGCTTAGATGGCTGTGACACCTATGACACAGATATACATTTCCCTTTAATGCCAGATAAGCACAATGGTGGTGAAAGCAGTCCAAACTCAGTCATGTAGCTATAAATTTATTCCAGGACTATATCTTCCTAACCAAAGCTAATCAGAGTTCACAAGGACTAAGTTTTTCAGACAGACATATAGATGAAGGCTGAGACTTACAGAAAAAAATATGAAGCAAAATGTGATATTTATTTATTAAAGTTTTTTTTTCAATTTAGTCCAAGACACAAAATCCACGGGTTTGTGTAACTATTTGAGATTCTACAGCTCACCTATTTCTGCTATAGCATTTGCTTTGTTACTTAAAGGTCTGCTACTGTAGATATCCAAGGACCAGTCAAGTTAGCTATGCTGCACATATTTCCTTCAAAGCTCATTCACAAATGTCTCAGGTCCTAAGTCCTTTGATGGATGCAGTATTTTTTATGAGCACTTTAAATAAAGGTCTTCAGTAAGTTTTATATGCATATCTCTGACTACACTAATTAAGTTCACTATCTATTACAACATCACCATAATTTTTATTTAAAAGTACCAGAAAACGTGGAGGTATGAACTTTTCACTTAAAATCCAAAGGCAAAATCTTTAAACTACAAAGTAAGAGACTTGAGACTTAAGCTTTTCTTAGCCTGAAAGGTAAAATATCTTCTGGATGTTAACTATTCCTAGGCTTAGGTACCTGCTTCATCTTTTCTTCTGAACCTCTGTATGAGAGGCAACAGAAGAACCTGGAGGACAAAATGAGGGCAAACAGCTGGAAACTTGACTCACTTGCTAAGTGGCTAACAGAGCCAGCTAGCAGACAGCAGACCAAAACATTGGTGTCAACATCAGCTCTTTTTTACACAGTAATCTAATATAAAAGGAGTCCATGGAAGTGATGCCAGACCTCAGGTTGACTCCTATCATTTGCAAACTCTATTTAATAGAGTCAGGAACTATAAGCAGACAGACAGCTCATATGGGTTTTGGTGTTTCATTTTCATGTGCTTCTTTGTCTTTTTAAAGAGACACACAAGCAATAGAGAAAACCACAGTCAGAAGGCAGCCCTGACAAAAACTGCAAAATAAAATTAGTTTCTACAGTCTGCAGCAAAACTGAATATTGAATTTTCCCCTTTCCATTCTTGTACAATACTAGTTAAATAAGAAGATACGTGCAACAATAGAAGACTTTTAAAAATCACACAGAAGAAACAATTATAAATTGAGAGTGTTCCATTAAGTGTTCTGAGTGCAAACTAACATCACTTTGTGATACTTACCTGTGTCAGTTCTCACCATCTTTACCAAATTTCCCAGAAAATGTTGAAATAATCACTTACTTTGAATAATACAAAACTTGGGGTTTCTGCCTCCTGATGCTTACTGCCTAGGAAATTCATATGTCCTTCTTAGAGGTAAGACTCATATGGCTGCAGCCTAATGTCCTGGCTCACACATATTGGTTTAAAAAGAATTACTGTCAAGAGTAAGGCATTGGAATTCTGGCCTTTGTATTATAGCCATGTGAACTGTATGCAAGTAACACAGGGAGATATTTACTTGTGGGGTCTTGACAAGATGTTTATTTCTAATACTCCTTTCTTCAGTTTGGAGAAACCCTGTTCACAAGTAATGTAAGTTGTGGCATTTCAGATTTCAGAATTATTGATGGATGTTTCTCTCCACGCTGGATACTTAGAAATAAGAAAGATAGCCCCTGGGATAGTAGATAATCTGTTCTGCATTATCTGGGCAAAGGAAATCTGAGATAATGTCACTGGAAAAATGGAAGCTTCAAACAAGGTTAATCAAGGAGACTCTTCTGTTGAGTCAAAATTCAGAGAAGACTAACCTTGTTTACTAATGTTCTTCTCAAAGAGGAGTCTGGGAGGATCTGGATCCAATCCTAATACCAGACTTGGACTAGAGTTTATGTCTAGAGGATTATATATGTGTAGATGAGTCCTTATATGAATTTGTCCTGCAGGATTAAGGAGAGGAAACCAAACATAGTTACATTAATCAAATAGAGTATTTCTTTAAATCGATGATGGCAATGATAATAGACTGAAATACTTTAATTGGAATTACTTACTACACAGTATAGATAGTTATAGCCACTAATACAGTGCACTATTTATTAAATCAATAATTTAAAAACTAGCTTAGTAATTATTAAGTAGAGACTGATGTTACTCACCCATAGCAACAACAGTGGGCAAATCTCTTTCTCTAAACCTCAAGGATTAACCTTGAGTGGCATCTCCCATTCATGGGAGGACTCTCCCCACACAGTCCTAGAAGGGGTGTGTTAGAAGTTTCCAGCATTAAAAAGTGGAACTGGGTTTTTATAGTATGAAGTGATTGACAGCCAGCTGTGTGAGCTCAGCAGCCTTTAGACCATTTAGCATTACTGCTGCTTCTTAGTTCCTTTATCAGAAACTTTGTCTGCCACATACTCTCCAGTGCCAGATTCTTCCAGGAAACATTGTTCTTTACATCCTCAGAATGTTTAACTTTGGGATTGGTGAGTCAACCTGGTCTCAGAATGCTTCAACACCAAAAGCAGCATGACCCACCTTCTCCAACCATCACTGATAATTTTTGCAAACTGTGTCAAGTTTGAGATGTTTTACTGTTGCGGACCGAAGTCCGCAGCTATCCAGTTTGCCACAGCCAAAGGCGACTGAGGACATTGCCGAATGGGCGTGGCCAGGCAGTCTAGTCTGCTCCGCTGCGGACACAAGCCACTTGCCCTGCAGGGCCTAGGACGGGTGATTCGTCTTGAGGCGTGGCTGTCCCAAGCTGTCAAGCAAGGCATAGAACGCCACTGTCGAGAGTGGCCCAAGAAGACGAGGGATGAGGAGTTGTTGGTTCGCTGCAGCAGTTTATTAAGGGAAGGGTAAAAGGGGTGGAGGACGCTGCGGGAAGGCGAAGCCAACTGAACTGGCAGGGGCTTGCTCCCGCATTAAAAGGGGGGTGGTACAACCAATCAAAAGCAAGAACGGGGGCGGATACAACAACGTACAACCCAATGACGAGAACCCAGAGGCGTGTCCCATTCAAACAAACCAATCAACGAAATAACGGCTGAGAAGAGTCCAGAAGGGAGGCGGGGTTGGTGGCCAAACCACTCCCCAAGGCCAGCCCCGGCCCAGGACTGGCAGGGAAACAGCTAGAAGTAGGGGCAGATCCGAGGGAGAGGCCACTCCTGGGACCAACCGAGGGGGCGTTCCTAGACCTCAGACTCCGCCTCCTCAAAGCTGTCCTCCACATCCTGGGCGGAGTCGCCTGCGGAGAGGACAGCGGCCAATATTTTCCCCTCAACATTTTACTTGCACTTAGGCAGAGCATCTTGCTACAAACAGGCCTATAAAAGGAAAAAAGTTTATTATGGGGTATAAGAATATACTCAAATATGTCAGTATATCAGTGTTGTCAAGGATCAGCATAACAAAAAACCAGACTGGATCCATGCAAACCCATGCTCTCCATATGAGATTGGCTTTGGAAATGGCTCCGATCATGTGGCATCACTCATTGTGAGGATAAACCCTGCCAAGTCTGATGCTGGCTGTCCTCTTTATCCATGGTGTAGTTAAACTGTAATACAGATAAAGTAATAGTGGACAACCTGGAGTTACCCAATGTTATTGGGAGGATGAGGTATAGAGCTACATTGAGTCCTTCTTCCTATAACAATATTCATTCTTCACATTCTAGTGCTCTTTATTCTTTCATCTTACCCCTCCAGTTTGCATTTCACATCCCCTATTTTCACATTGCATTTCTTTTATGTCTTTATGTTCCTGCCCCTGCACTCAAGATCTGCTGCATGCCCTGTGACACTCTTGCCAAATCCCATGCCTTCCCTTGCTTTCCTTCTCCCTTGGGAGCAAATTTAACAGTGTAGGAATTCTGACAGATCTCCTAACCTGCAAGTTTTCCTGTTCTGTTTCAGGGACGCAGGTTAACTCATCCCTTGGGCCAGATCTAGGCTGCTGCCTGGCCAGATCCACTCTTGCATGAGTAGAACTTGGCTGAATGAGCAGAACAAAATGATTAGGTTTGGCACCCCAGGAATTGTAATTTCTACTTCTGCCTTTCACTGCAGCACTAAAGATTCAGCCCAGCTCCCGTGATACTCAAGCTAAAATAAATTGCAGCTATTATGGAATTCAAGCTAGCATTTTGGGGTGTGTTCGGGAGCCAGATTAAGGGCAGTCTTGAACAAAACTTTTAGTTGAAACTGCAGAAAAGACAGAATTTAAAAAAGAACAAATGGATGGTAGAAAGAAAAGAAGTTACAAGTAAACAAGGAAAATTATTCACAGTTAACCACACCTTTTTCATACAAAGATGCTGGGATATTTATTGGACTGTAAATAATCATCATGCCTTTAAAGAGAATTCTATGTCATCATAAAATTAAATACTCCATTTCATAGTGAGATTTCAAATATCTTGGATGAGATTTCGAAATCTAGTGTCCATAAGAGATATTGAAATAAATAAAGACCGTTTACAGAATTGAGATACTTATTCTTGTCCTTTTTCCTATGGCACGTAAGAATGTTGAGAGTTAATTAAATAAGGATCAGAGCAGTGGCTGACAAGTTTTAAAGTGTTAAACTAAGCCTGAATGGTGTTGAAGGTCATTAGTTGTAATGAGATCATCAACCCAATGCCCTCTGCAGAACTTGCTTCTGTATAGCAATTGTGTTTTACGTGTAGTCTGTGCTGATCACCAGTGGACAAGTAATAAGCAATTTATTTATTTCAATAAATATGCCTTTCATGATGGCAATAATAGGGTCCAACAAGCCCTTTACAAGTGATTCTCTTTATCTCTAAGTCAGGTGGGTAAAATATTTCTGCCATTTTCTTGATGTTTCTCACTACAATGATACAAGGTTGTTCTTTGAAAATGTGCTATTTAATGTTTTGTTGTGCTCTTCTGAGGGCCAAGTAACCATAGTGAAACTTGGAATTAGTACAATTACTATTATTGACTTAATTTAAGTCAATTATGGCTAGAAAGTTTTTATTTTTCTCCTTCAGGTCTGGGGAGAGGAAACAATATGGAAGTAGTAGAGCAGAAGTAGCAGGTACATTGATTGCACAGAAAGGTTTCTGTTCCTAGGGAAATAGCTATCTCAGGTTGTTCCCAGCGTTCTTACTACACTGGTATCTATTATTTTAATCCTAACCTGTGAAAGAGTCTTCAACACTAAACTGCCTAATGGGAATATTTGTGGCTCTGTTCTGTCCTTGATTGTTCCTACCCAATGTAAAGCACATTCTCAGCAGAAATCGCACTGGGGCATGGAGAATTGTGCATATAATTGTTAAATATTGAAATTACCCTCCAGCCTTTGGTACCTTATCTAAATATTCTAAATATTCACTACTATTCAGTCAAATATATTTTCCTCATAGACAGGTTTGTCTATGGGGAAAGAATCATAATCAAATGAAATAAAGAAGAGCATAGGTGAAATGTCTAGGTAAGCAGTAATATACTCGAACAAAAAGTAATTATTCAATCAAATCAAACAAACCTTAATATTTTTAATCCAGTAATTTTTATCCTCACAAGCACTGTGTTACTGGAATTTTTCTTCCAGCCAAAAGGCTCTAGATTCAATTTAGGCTGATAATACTAAATATTCCTGCTCATGTCAAAGAATGTTTTTACAGAACATTCATGTCACAATTTGAAATGTAGGCACAATAAATCTTTTATCATTGTGGCATATTATTAAGCCTGTGTATACGTCTATATCCAATGCATTTCCAACCAGGCTTTATTGTAGAAGTTCCTTTCTTAAAGGACTGGGGGGTAAACAAAAACAAACCAACCAATCAAACAAAAACAAAACAAACAAAACCAAAACCCAACCAACCAAACAGAAACACAATAAAACCCACCAACTACAAAACCCAACAAACAAACAAACAAACCCCAAAAAACAGAAAAACAAACAAACAAGCCTGTCAGCAGACTTATTTTGGAGTATCCTATGTCTTGAGAGCTGAAACCTAAAGAGACACTTTCAATACGAGTTGTACATACACATTCTGGATGTGGAGATCCGTACAGTTTATAAGCAAATGCCAAATAAATTCAGGAAATTATCCAATTACAAGCTCTGAACATGCCACCCTAAATCACTATTTTCTAACTACATTAACACAATTTGAACTATCCCCTGAAGCTTGGTTATAGCTTCAATTAAATTTTCAATTGAAAAACTATAGTGTAGTTTGAACCCTTTGGCCCACAAGAGTCAAAACAACGTCTGCAGCCCTGCAACTCAGCATAGAAACCTGACTGCATATCTTGCAGATATCTCTATGAGAGGTAATCAGTTGTTACTCAATTCAAAATGAACAATGGCATTTTATAAATATTTAAGCTGGGCTTTTTAAAGTTAGGGAACTAGGACTAAGTGTTAAGTATGTACATTAAAACCCATATTGTTTTCCCATGGCTCAAGGCATCCATTACCACTAATGCAAATACCCAGAAGTTGTGAATATAGGCTGCTTCCACAGAGATATTACACTTTGAACATTGATACTAGAAAATGTTTCAGCCAGAAGTAAAATAAATAAATAAAATCAGAGCAGTTTGCTAAATCATCAGATGCTAACACAGTAACTTGCCTGGGGTGTATACGTAATCAACCGATTAAAAGAACATCATGATGCAAGCTAGCAAGCTATCAAACTCAGCGCTAATGATGGGGAAAATCGTATGTCCCATGTTATCTGAAAAAAAGGGGAAACTATGTGAAATCAGTGCTTGAACAGAGAGCAATGGGGTGAACTGATTATGTTCTAGCTGATGTTGGAGGGGAAAAAATACAGGGTTTGGGGTTTTTTGTTGTTAGATTGTTATTTTAATTTGCATATGCTATGCTTCAATGGTCTTTTCCTAACTGAAGATCTGCAGCTAACCTTGCTAATCCCAGCAATGATACCCTACAAACTGGTTAATGAAGCCTATATCTAGAGAAATTCTGTTACAGATTCTTTCCTGATATCAGTCAGTTATGACAGAAAATTCTACTGCTTGTCAGGAAGCACTGACAAATACACTGAGTGTTTAGAAACAGAAAGCCAAAAACCCCCAGGGTCTTCAAAAAATAGCCTTAAAAATGGCATAAGTGGTTCACTAGCTGAATTTCATGTAACACTTAAATCCTGATCTTTTTCCCATGTCTAAAAGACTCAATCCATCAACTGTGATGAAGCGTCACTCTGTGGTCTTACTTAACCTTGAATCTAAAGGTGCTTGGGTTGATTCTACAGCCTCCCTTCTCAGAAAGGAAACATGATGTTTTCTTCAGCCTTATTAAATATGCTAACTGTTCTAGAAGCTTTATAGACATCTGTCAAAGTCATTCAGTCATGACAAAATGATTGATAAACTGTGGAACAGAACCCAGAAGACACAAATGAGAGGTGACCCACTCTAGACACTGTCACCATCAAGTGGGAATAGGCTTCTTTCATAGGAATGTTTCTTCTCTTCTAGATCTGTACTTGAAAAGTGTCTGCATGTGGCAAGACTGAGCACCAGCCTCTAGGGGGCTGAGCTGAACAGAAAAACACATACACAGAGGCTTCATGCAAAGTCCTGGTAGTCCTAAATTGTTTGATGTAATCCACAGTTCCATAGTTCTCTGAGATCTCTCCCACAGAACCCTTGTTCACCATTGTGATGTCATCCATGCCATGACAGCACCTCTCTGGCTAGCTCTGCCTGACATGTCTGACAATGTATTTAAATGTGAGTTATTGAAATGGAAGTAGCAGCCAAATAAAAGCCTGAAATCTTGATCCCCCCATTACAAAAATAAACTATGACTGCTCTAGAATAAACGTAACATTATGTTAATTAAATACGTCACAGAGCATTTATTAGCCAAACAGGTATTTTTATTTGCGCTAGAACTCATGTTACTAAGCAGATGAAAAAAGAAAAAAAAAACCCAAAACTGTGCTTACTTGTGCTGATTCTGACAGGAGCTCTTGCCCTTTAAAAAATAGCTGCGACTGGTGGAGCTGACTTTGTTTCTTGCTTATTTCCTCCTTTTCAAAGAAAGAGTGTGAGAGAAAAACTCCCCAGAAAACCAGAACCCATAACTGTCCATACAACTAGGAAAGTGCTAGGGAAAAACTACCCTTCAACACATGAGCCTAAAGGCTGTAACCTGGATATTGCAGAAATATTACTGGAGCATGAGGCAGCAAAACACAAGGATTCTCTTAGCAACTTTGTATAAGAGGGAACTGAAGTTTTCCTTTTTCATGACTGACAACTTAATGACGTCATGGAGGGAAAAGGAGAGTTTTTATGCAGCTGTTATACAAAAACATCAGACTTGGAATAAATATTTTATTTCTTAACATAAAATTTTCAAAGTATTTTATTTTTCAACATAAGTACAAATTGCTATAGGAAGGAAGCAATTCTGTGTGATGTTTAAGGAATGAAGAAATGTTGGAACTGAGGTTGTTAATAATGTGAATGTAGGCACAGTTGTGCAATGTTTTGTTTGGAGATAGCACTCAAATACAATTTTTACCTTTCAGCAAAATTATGAAAAACACATTTTGCAAGATGATCCAAAGACTGGGTGTTTTTTATAGCATTAAAATATTTACTTGGCTGTTCCATTTTTAATTTGTAAAGAGATACCTATATGTTCAAAACGGTTTCCTTCAAAAAGAAAAAAGAAGTAAAAAAAGGGGAAAACACCTTCTCCAGTAATTTTTAGATACTCTGTTGACATTTAGTTGAAATAGAGTTGGCTTTATGCAACGTTTTTAATTTTAAATAATTCAGGATTGCAGTTAAAAAATATTGCCTTCTCTAGCATGATCTGTGTGATACCTGCTCATCAATTCTTCCTTTTAGTCCATTATGTAGAATATAGGGTAGAAAATGGAGAGACACTGGAGAACACTGAGGGTGCAGCTGGGACAAACATTCTGATGTGTTTATGCACTCCTGGGAAAAGTAATAATGTACTAAAAAGCAGTTCAGTTCTGCATAAATCCTAAAATGCCATGTTCTCTAAAACAGCTCATGAGCTGTGTACAGAAAATTATTAATAAAATCTGAAAATCTTTCAAAAAGTCCCAAAGAAGCTGCTTCCTTGCTATCAGCACAAAGGTACTGTAGACAGAGAGAAGTGCTTCGTCCTGGCTGTTATGCACTGCTTGGCAAAGCAACTGGCAAGTTAGTTAATTCAAAAGTAGACATTCAGAGTTGGAACAGAATCTGACTAAATCTTCTTAGGGCATGACGGTTCATTCCTGCTGAAAATACATTACATACTACTTTATATAATTACTTCTTCTGGGTTAAAATGTATGCCATGGCTATTATGATAAGTGACAAAGTATTTAAATCTTCATAAGAAAGTCAACAGCTCAATAGGGTCTATGCAGGGGTTGATGAGAATTTTGTGGATCACAGCCCCTATAACACTGTGTTTTAGTAGCACTTGTCCACCGATTGAAAATAGGCAACACGAGCTCTACTGTTACGTCATGTGTGGACAGTAGTAGAAAGACATCGAGAACCTTATTATTTGCAAATTTCATTAAAACCTGTATAAACTGCTGATAAACAACTTTTATTTTCATAGCCTCGGCAAAAATTCAGTAGTGTACACAAATTTAAAACTGATTTTTACAGGGAATTTCCTAAGTTTAACATTACTGTATGGCATGAATGCTGGCTGCAGTCCCATCGCTGTTACATTGCTATAACTTTGTGAACAGAGCTGAGGTAAGCATGAAGCTTAATTTTTTTGAAGTTTTGGGGGTTTATTTGTTTGCTTATCTGTCCATTTTATTTACATTTTGCTTTTCTATTGTTCCAGAAGTTTATTTGTTGTCTTGAGTATGAAAGGATTACACCTTGTCCATAAATACCAGCATAATTTGAACAATTACTCACAGCTGTCAAAATCACTTAAAAATGTTCAGTAAATATTATATTTCTGTTGGAAATTCCAGTACTTCAGAATTTGTAGGTGCTGTATAGCAGAATGAAAAGCAAAAGTTTCAACTCAACTATGAAACAAATAAAAAATAATTTTCATTAAATTTTTTGTTCAGTTTAAATCATTTGCCTACATTAAATACTTTGTTGTATATAGTAATATCATATAAGACATTAAATATAATATACACTTACATATATGGTTGTATTTATCCAACCTATAAATTAACACATTAATTTGGAAAAAAAGTATTTATAAGCAGAGAAAACTGTTATGCTGGAAAACACTGAGCTAGTTATTGAGGATTGACAGATCAATTTGTTCTTGATTGATCACACTTTAAAGAAAAAATAAAATTCTCCTTAAATCAAAAAGGATCTTATTTTTTTGTGCTAATGCATTCAACACATTAAGAATAACCCACTAATCTTTGAAAACTATTAATATAAAGAGAAAACTTGCCATCATGCTGCAAGCTGCAGACACTGACGTAACAAGTTCTGTAGGTTAAACACGTGTGGACTGAACCAATGAGCAATTAAAAGGAATATTTAAACAGAGGAACCTGCTGATCACTTATCATGCTGTTTAATTTGCACAAAAAATGGCATATTTTAGAACAAGGATGCTGGAAATGAATTTTACTAAATCATTTATTTTAATAGTTGTTTAGCAGGAAGGTATAAAGATTTGCCAATGTTAGAATTGTTTTAGCCACTAGCAACAAGATGATAATATTGAAAGTTAATTTGGGACTCTGGATCTATTATTTGCTACTCTAATTACTTGCTTTAGTGAGCAAAGCAGCCTGAGGAAAATAAGCTGGAATAGCATCACATCAGGAGACTGAAATGATAGAAGCTCCAGGCTAAGTGATCTGAGGTGTTGCCACTTGCAGAAAGACTTTGTATTTTAGGTCTTGTGCTTAAAGTGTATTTTCTCTTCTGAAGATTTTTTATACCAAAGCCTGTTTGATTTCATGACATCATTTTCAGTAATTTCCTAGGAAGTAAGCTTTTTTTTATCTCTTTGGCCTCTCTTCTCACCCAGTGATTCAGATTTGAAGAGGTAATAAGAAAAAAGGAAAATTCCCTTTGAAAATATCATTTGAAATGCTTTAATAACTCCTTTGCCCCAGAGTGAATATTGAGTTGTGCTGCTGATTGGCAGGGGGAAGGGTTGCACCAATTAAATGGAGCTCGTTGTTATTCTGCAGTGTCTCATTTTTGTGCAGTGATCTTCTAAAGAAATAGGGAAAGAGAGACTGTTTAGCACTAATGATGTTTTCTGAGGAAATAGAAGAATGACCTTGTACATAATATGTCACTGTAATAAATAAAGGATCATGCAGAGCATTCTGTTTTCTGCTAATTCAAAATAGAAATACATGCTGTAATAGATGGGGCCACTATCTGTGGCTTCATTTTGATTTGTAGTATGCTATAAAGTGTTAATGTATCTGAAGTTTAATTTATGATTTGCTCCTAAAACCATACTTCCAATATACACACTAAATTCAAAGCAGCCTTTGTGTTCTCCTTGTCTTCCAGTGCCTTGCTTAAACTATAGAATGGAATTTAATTAAAGCCCCTACTTACTTCAATAAGAGAAGCCTTGTCAGTTTAATTGATTCTTGGTCAAAGTAGTATTGATTGGATAAAAGCAAATCCATTTCTTTCCCAACAATTAAAACATTCAAATAGGCTCTGTCTCCGTTTTGATGAAAGGACATGAAACCACTGGCATCTGTTCCTGTGGTTGATGTTGATCATTAGCAAATGAGTCAATGTACATTTATATTACGGCTCATCTTGTTTTATTATAATATTCTACTACATTAAGGTCTCTAAAATCTATCTATTACAACCTAGAGAGTCCTGTAAACTGTCCTTATTATATTCTGGTGTAAAAACTGTTTCAAATAAGTGTTTTTATTCTTGGATCTGAGTCTATACTGAGTGCTTTTAGTTCTCATAGTGAATATGAAACTGTGAAGGGTGTTGAGCACTTCAGAGTTACTGCTTACTTAAACATTTTAAAAATTATCTAAATACCATCTTCCAGAAATCAGATCTCATTTACTTGCAGAGAAATATTTTAGCAGTTCTAAAGTCCAAAAATCTTCTCTCCAGACCTTCCCCACAGTGCATCCCAATGAAACTTGCATGGAAATTTCTACCTTTAACTTATCACTTCTGTTTGAAGTCTACTATGTCTTTCTACGACTTCTGAAAACACTAAGGCTTCTAAGAGTTCTGAGATCTCACTTTCCCTGGCAGAATAAGATAAAAGTGAACAGGTTTTACACCTAAGGTCCATGTAGGTCTCTATTCTATCTCTAGCACTAGCCAATGTTCAGAAGTGCAATGTAAGAAATAGCACATGTAGAATGATACTTCCCACTATGATTTTTCTCAGTGGTCTCTGATGTGGCCCTCCATGGGCTGCAGGGGCACAAACTGCTTCCCCCTGGTCTTCTCCACAGGCTGCAGGGGAATGGCTGCTCTGCTGCCTGGAGCTCCTCCTCCCCACCCTTCCTTGCTGTCTGCAGGGTTGTTTCTCTCATATTTTCCCACTCATGTTTCACAGCTGCTGCACAGCATTTTTTACCCTTTCTTAAATGAGTTATCACAGAGGCACCATCGGTGTCACTGGCAGGGTCAGCTCTGACCCTGGTGGTCCATTGGAACCAACTGCATCTGATAGGGGCAAATTCTGGTGTTTTCTCACAGAGGCCACTCACGCAGCTCCCCCACTACCAAAACATTGCCATGGAAACCCAGGACAGAAAAATAAATAACACCTGTAGTTTTCTAAAATCCACACATATTTGCAAAAACCTTTCATGGTAGTGGCACTGGTAGAGGGATGCTTCTGAAAATACAACTGGGCTTGTTTCTGGACATGGAAACAAAAAGTAGAACATATAATGAAGAACAAATCTGGGAAAAACAATATGAGAAGCTTTGTAAAGTTTGAACCTTCTTGGTAGCAGCTTCAGACTTGAGACTGGAAGCTCCTCCAGACTGGAGTCCTCTTTTTGCTATCGGCTATATATATCCTTTAATTTTCTTCTATATCTGTCTGTAATGAAGTCAGTTTTTAAAACTATTACAGACAGATAGTCGAGTGAGAAAAAATCTTAATAAGAAATAAAAACTATTTCAATAAATTCTTTCTCATAGCTGAGAACTTGTGACATATTGTTTACCTGCTGAAATACACTGCAGTAAGCGCATTCAGGACTGCTGGAGTAAATGCATCTTTCTCATGCAGATTCTATTACAGGAAAAAAACCAAACTGAACACCTCTGCTTTCATGGCATTGTTTGCTTATTTCTCTGTTTATCCTCCATCAGTCTTGTGTAATCACAAGAAAGTGACTGTGAATGGGCATAACTGTGTGTAGTTACATTTCTAGACATTGCTATTACACTAGAAATACTGTAGAAACTAATTCTAACTTTTTTGTTGCTGCCTTTTGTTTGTTGTTTTGTTTTGTGGGGTTTTTTCCATTTAGTATTATCTTAGCATGCTAAAGTATCTAGTTTTATTTCTGGTCATCTACCTGATTGCTATTACATAATAGCACAATCATAGGATTTGTGGAAAATAATGCTAAAAGCTATGTGCGAAAGTACAGGCTTATATTTTTAAGTTTACTGTATATGGTCTCATTGCAATTGGCAGGGGTATAAAATATGTATTATGCTTTGATAAAAGGAATCAGCCACTTATTTCAATGTTAACACTTGTGTGTTAAATGTCTAGGCTTTTAAAAATTGAAACCTTTTCAGCTATCAAATAATTTGCTGTCTCTAAGCAGTTACCTCATCCTGTTTGCCTGATTGGTATTGACCTTATATCTCCATTTAGAATTCTAGGAAAAAAAGAAGGCTTGAGTGTAATGATTTTATTTGCTATTTCTGATTTGTGCTGTACTCAAGATGATTATGAAAAGCAAAAAATAAAATTTCTTAGTTCAAATTTTATTTATGACATAAAAGTTCTTCCTTTTAGTCAATGTGTTGGTAAGAACTACAGCTTTTCAAATGTTCCACAAAAATAATGACACTTTCAGAAGCTTGCGTAAGATGGACTTCTGTTTTCCACTGCCCTACTAATTAAGTACAGACAAGTCACAAGAAGGTAGTTACGTGAAACTATTTTTTCTTTGAGTAATTTGATGAATCCCTCCTACATATTCATGAGTTTTCTATATTTTAGTTAACACTTATGTAAATGAGCAAAAGTTAAACAGGCCATATAAATACTATATAGTAAGGTTTCCTAAATGTTCCTGAAGTCTTCTAATTAAATCTTTGCTTTGTATTTATTTCTCTTGGTATTCTCAGCTTATAGCTGCTGTTTTTGGTTTTTTTGTTTTTGGGTTTTTTTTTTAATGCAGATATGTCCAGGTCCAGTAGCGAGCAATAAAAAACCTCCTTTCTCTGATAGGCAAAAAAATTAGACACTGTGCTGACAAGCATGGTGGGACACAGATTACCTACAAATATATCTGCTAATTCTTTCCCACGTGCCTAGCAGCCTCTCAGTCTGTTTCTTTTCCTTCCAGGTATGAGTTGGCAGAGCAGGAGGTGGCAATACTGCCTATGGTCTTCTAATTGCCATTCAACTTAGAGTTAAATAAGGTTAGAATTTGTCTAAAGTACTTATTGAGATTTGTGGCATCATTTTTTTTAAAGCACTGAGCAGGGGCGGGGTGGGGGAAATGATCAAAAGCATTAATTATCAGTTGATTAGATCTCTCCTTGCTACTTTGCCTGCAAATCATGCCTGCCTTTAAACCCCATTCTACCCCATAAAACCATTCTTTTGCATCCTTGGATTCTTGCTGAAATCAACAGAATGGCGTGACCTCAAGGGAACTTCTTCAAACATAACAAAGCCTTCCCTGCCTTTAACATTAAGTTTTTTTGGAGGGTTCTCTTTAGTATCTGATTGCTTTATCATTCCAGAACTTCTACTGCCACTTTATACCATATGGACTACAGAAACAATCATTTTTCCAATGAAAAGGAACTTCCCTCTCCTCCAGATCTTCTCTCCCCACCCCCAGCCCAGCAGTGGTGTCTCCACAGCCAAAGCATGCTTGTCTCTGTTGTCACCAAAAAGATAAGACAATCTTTATGAGGAGATACAGGAGGGACCATGATGACAATATTGTCACTGGAGTAGCAGAACTCTACCACTGACCTAAACAGCTTCTTTTAGACACAATGAAGGCTTCATCCCAAACACCTGATCATTAACAACACCAATAGTACCAATGGATATTTAAATCATGGGAGAGCAACTTGATTTTCTTCCTATGTCACTGCTCCCCTGAGAGTTAATTTCTTATTTCCCATGCAGTGTGAGGGGACTGGTGTGTATGGCTGTCTCCTGGGAATATCTGTCCACCCATCTGCATGTGTTTGCAACTGATACTGCTTCTGGGAACTCCACATTACCACAGCAGCCCGTGGTGATGTGAGAGGAGGTGGCAGGCTGCGTTTCCTCAGTTTTTTGTTAGTGTCAGATTAAAGACAAGGATAAAAGGTTACTGCATGTTCTTCCTTTTCATACCTTTTAAAACTGTATTAACCTTCTTATGGAGGAAATAAAAGCTAAGCTGTACCATTACAGTCTGACCTGCCCTTTTAAAATTAGACCGGCTGACACCTCCTGAAAAATATCTTGAAGTGCTCTATCTCCGTTTGCGCTGTATAGTATGTATTTGATTGCGGACACCTTCCTCAAAGAAACTACTATTTGAAGATTTAATTTATCCCTTTGTCTTTATTCTTTGTTTTGTCTTTCTGTTGACATCAATTGGACTTCAGGTTTTGGCTTCTGATACAACCAGAACCAGGATGGGGATTCGGTCAGCCATCAAGAAACCTAAACTGTTACCTTCAACTGTGTATTGCATGCTTGCCTTGTGCTACAAACGATGCAAATCTAGAACATGACTACCCACACAGATGTCTACTGTCATTTGACATACTCAGGCTGGATATCCCAGATACCCACTGCAGACATCTGTGGAGCTGGCAGATCTGATGGAGATGTTGCACCCCAATGCCTACAGGGAGAAGTGTCTGAAAGTCTGGTGGCATTCCCTACAGAGCTTCAGATGAAACCAGGTGCTCAAGGGTGAGCAGCAGAAACATTCTCTAGGCAACAAAGTCAGTGCTTAAATAATGCTCAGGCATTTGGCTGGCCAATGCTGGCGTCTGTTTGCAGAGCAGCTAAATAGCTTTAATTTCCATGGTATTAGGGTTGGCTGGTATTAGGGACCCAGACATCTACTGAGCATGCAGATATCTACATATAAACACCTAAAACTAGACCTGAATTCCGCTGTCAGAGAGGTGGAAAGGAATATGTGTCAACACGGTGGAGATGTTTTAGGCATGGCAGGAAATCTCAAATAGCTATCGATACTTCTGAGTACTGAACCGAAGCTGAAAATATCTAGGACAAGAGCACTGCATGTGGGTCCTGTCTTACAGTGAAATTCACCTAGGTACCGGCCGCACAGTCACCCCTCTTTCTCTGTAGACCCGCAAATTAGTCCAACACTACACCATAAATGAATGCAAAAATCGTGTACTTTGTGCAGTTGTGTAGTGGGAACCAACTGAGGGAGATTTCTGATAGATGTATGTGGTAGAATAATAGAAGACTCTAGATCAGGGACGAGAAGTATGACACTGGTTATGTGTATGATTATGACTAAATTTATTGCTAATACAGTATCCAAATATTGCCAATGTATCACAGCTCCTCCATATACAGAATTCATTAATTGTGCAAGCATTCAGACAGTTCTTCCTGCAATATCCACCTGGCATTCTTATCTTAGGACAAATCAAGTTACCTATCAGAAATAGCAAAGGAGGGAGGTGTGGAGGTGTGGGGGGATGACTGACCTGGCCAGACTGTCTTTGTTGACATCTTCATACATCTTTACTCCCACAGATGCTCATGGTCCATAGAACAGCCTAGGTTCTGTTTTGGTATTGAGTTCCTCAATGTTGTGGTTTAACCTCAGCCTGCAACTAAGCCCCATACAGATGCTCACTGACCCCTGCAGTGGAAGTCCAAAATCCAAAAGACAGCCTCATACTAGATACTATGAAGAAAATTAACTCTATCCCAGCCAAAACCAGCACAATCAGCAAAATTCTGTGATGAATACCTTGGTCTAAAGATGCATGTTCAATGTTTTGCTGAGTGATTTACGGGTGGCTCGTGATAACAGAGAAATCAAATAGGATTTTGACTTTAAATCAAAGGGCAAATTCAAGCAGAAATAGTTGAACTGTCAAAACAAATTCCACTATGAGCAGACTTGTCTTCATATTAGAGATAAAACCTCAGAAATGATGCAGTCATTGGTTGTGCATCCTACTGCAGACCTCATAATTCAGTGAAGGATCATTTTCTAAATCCTTCTGTCACAGTGGTTCCAATAATCCAGACCTCTTTAAGACAGAGTATTTTTGAAAAATTTCAGTGACTTTCAGTCTTTTTTGTTGCTCTAAATCTGACAGTTATTCCTAAACACCCTTTTCAATACAGCCTGATTACCCCTGTTTACATTTTCTCATGTTTTTGGCACCCTGTCTCACAGTAATTAGGGTGGTTGCAGCTGGCAGTAGGCATTTCTGCCATGAGCGTCCCTAATTCCTGCCATCACCTAACATCTGCTCACTGATATCCTTCTCCTCAGTGTCTTAATCTCTAGCTCCGTTTATCCTTGGGGTAAACATCTTCAAGGAGGTTTTTTTGTCTGCTCTATTCATATCAGAAAAGTGAATGCTTTTATTAACTATGATTTGATCTGACACATACAACCAAATCCAGCTGTTGTTCTGTGCAGCAGGCAGCATATTTCTTATTCAAGTGTGTTAATTCACTGTGGTGGTCTATATTATCCCTTTATTGAAGACATTTTGATAATGTCACTATAGATCGTGTGTGTCTAATGAGTTGCATTCAAGGCAATTGCTATATTAAAATAATACTTTTTAAACAATAACAGTTCTTTCCTATATGCAGCTTTCTAAGGAAAAAAAGAGGAGTGATGCTTCAGTTGGACTCTGCTGTGTTTTCTAATTTAGTGATTATCACTGAGATTTTGCACCTGATATGCAATTATGCCAGTCCAGTGAAGCAACTGAAGTTGCACGAGATCGTTCTGAGCGTACACCCCTGACTTTTGATTGAAGTGTGTCACTGAGCCTTCCAGTAAAATTTATAAGAAATACTTTTTGCCCTTAAAAACTAAGGAATAGACAACAAAAGAGAAAACAAAAACCTCCAGCAGCACTGTCTTTCTTCAGCTTTCAGAAGACTGAATGAGAGTTGTCACTGAGGTTTGTTAGCGTAAGAAATGCAGCTCATTAAAACAAAACCCCAGTAAGCTTCATAGCTACACCCTAATGATAACGATTGAGGAGGCTGAAAGTACTTTTTGCCTTGGGGACCAGGTTCAGATAATGGTGATGTGTACAGGTTGAAAACCTAAACAGACTAGAATAAAATACTGATATGTAAAATAAAATTTTTAAAAGCCACAAACAAAGAAAACTTGAAGAATATCTTTTGTAACTGAAATGAAATCCTTACAGAAACCATTAGGACTAATCCAATCCTGAATCCTACACTGGAACAAATGAAAATTGTAGGGACAAAATTGACCTGTGCATCTGGAATGGAATCCTTCACAAGGGCAATTTGTTTTATTCTCTCATAGGCTTCAATTACTGACAACAATCTTCTTGAAATTGTACAAAGGCATTCTCTTGTGAAACTTGGTATGATGGCTTGGGAATGAAAGCTTGACTCCTGGATGATGTTTGGTATTGAAAAATAAAATTCTATACATATACATACACAGTTTAAAATTGGGTTTTTCCATTAAAAACCTAATACCTACATTAATTTTAATGATAATTTTGCCATTTCGAAGTCCAGTTCAGCTGTAAAAATTAGTTTTGTGTAAGGAAGGTATGGGACAGTTATATAGGCACTGAAATCCTTCCTTTCCATATAAAATTTGCTCACCTTCCCTCAAAAAATTAGCAGCTCCTAAACAACATAGATTTGGACAGCCAAATAACTTTCTTAACAAGTGCTTTCTCACAGGTACAGGCCACGTGATGTATGCTGATCCTTTTAACACTAATGGATTTGCAAGAGTAGCATAATGTCAGGACTATGGGATGATGGAGATGTAGCAGAAGTGATAGTCTACCTTTACAAATTAATCTTATCAGTGAGGCACAGACTGAAACCATATATTTCTTCTCACAGCCTCTCCCTGAAATGTGCTTCACTGCCAAACTATGTACTGTGAAGATATAATCCAGCAGTACTTTTTTCTTGTTGGGTCTGGGATTTTTTTCTTTTTTCTCCCCCATTTTTCTGATAGGTTATAATGTGGACACCTGACTTTGGCAAGCTTCCAGACCCCCATGCAGCCACACTAACTTCACCTCTTTAATGGGAATAGGGGGAAGAAAATAAGATAAAAAACCTCATAGAGCAAGACAAAGGCAGGGAAATCCCTTATCAAATGCTATCAGGGGAAAAAGAGTCTAGACTTGGAGAAATTTTAATTACTGTCAGTTAAAATAGAATTGGATTGTGAGAATTAATAAAACACTTCCCCACACCTCACTTCCCTTTACCAGACTTGAAGTCACTCCTTCATCTCAGACTCTACCTCCCTGCTCTGAGCAGCATGGGGTGGTAGGGAACGCAGTCAGTCCTTAACAGTTCCTTCTCCTCACGCTATTCCCCTACTCCTCCATGGGTTACGGTTCATTCAGTGAATACCCACTTGCTCTGGGGTGGGGTTCTCCACAGGCTGCAGTGTGGCTATCTGCCCCACAAGCTGCAGGAGGATCTCTGCTCTGGTGCTTGGAACACTTCCTCTTCTTCTCCTCCTTCCCTCATCCTGGTCTCTAGAGAAGTTTCTGACACTTTTTCTTTTCTCATTTGCCCCTCACATTTCTGTGTGGTGGTTTTGTCATTTCTTAATTCTATTTTCCCGGAGGAACCACCAGCTTGACTAAGGGGCTCAGCTGTGTCCACTCAACTCCTCACAGAGAAGGTGATTCCATTGGAACCTCTCCTTGAAGAAATTGCCCCTACATTCTCCCTAATGCCAGCACCTTGGCAGGGTCACACTTAAATCCAGTGAGAGAAGATAAAATTCACATTAGTCTAGAGAAGAAAAAGACTGAGGCAAGGCAGAGTAATAGCCTTGAAATACAGGCTAGACAAACATTTCTCTGTGAGGGTTCAACTTGGATCGTTTTGGCCCCAGGTGAAAGAATTGTGAGTGCAGCACTAAGTGTTGGTTTTGAACCTTAACTATCATGGAAACTCTGAAATTCACTTATTAAAGCATGATTATTAGCCTAATTTCTGTAAAGATTTGTGATTTTTGTAGCTTTTTAGGTGAATCATGAAATACGTATTTGACATTGAGAAATTTGCACCCAAAGTCAGACAGATCTGGTGTTATAAGTTACGATTTTTTTATACATGATTCATAGCTATGATTATGTGAAGTTGGTGATGCACTGGAACATACAGCCCAGAGAGGTTGTGGATTCCCCATCGTTGGAGGTGTTCTAAACCATGGGGCTCTGGGTAAGCTGGTCTAATGGTAAGTGTCCCTCCTCATGGTGGGGGGGATGGAACTTGATGAGACAATTTTCTTCCAGGGCAAGATCTCAGAGAACAGACTTCATGTTGTTTATTCAGGAGTCTTATTTTCACAAGATTTGCTGTCAAAAGTACTGTCTCATGAGGCTTGTTGTAGAATTGAATGATATTATATCCTTCCTTTTCAAATCCTCCCAGTATTTCAAACTGCCTCACTTTGTATCCATCTTTCCATCCCTTTCTGCCTATTTATGAGATGTCATTGAGTTTTCAGTCTTGCTTTTCCCTGCTATAGCAAATTAAATGGCAAACTCTACCCAAAGTCAGCATTCTGTTAGTCATAGCCATCGTGAGCATCCATAGCAATAGTGATTACTTTTTCAAATACTGACTAAAAAGGCCAAACAAAAAAGAGAATTAAGGTAGGTTTTTTGGTTTGGGTTTTTGGTTTTTTTGGTTTTTTGGTTTTTTATAATTTTGTCTTTGTAATAAACAGGACTACTTAAAAATGTTTACCCAAGCTGTTACTCTTCTCTAAAACAAAGCCATAAACTGTCAATTATAGAACACTATACTAAGTCATGAACATTCCATAGCTGGCCAGTGTCTCATCCACAATCTGAATTTTTCTTTCTGATTTGCATCTCTTCACTAAATACCTGGTCAGGTCTAAAAGGACATGTGAGCATCCTTAAAATTCAGTGGTAATCTAAATCTGATATAGTTTTCTGGGGTATTTCCCATAAGTAAATGGGAGCCTCACACTTTATGATTTTGTTTACTTAGTTTACTGGACAATTTATTTTAATTTTTAATTTCTCAATGTATTTTGACTGGTGACAAATGTATTAGGTCTGCACATGAAACTTAAATTCTACATTAAAAAAGTTGCAATGAAATAAAGCACTTGTAAATATCCCCAAAACCTGGATAGATATGTCAGAATTCTTATCATGGTAATACAAGTTTTATTTATTAAAGGAGACTATTTTTTGTGGATATTGAGTTATAAGCAAACCTTCATGTGTGCAACAGAGATAATAGCCACCTATTGTGATTTATTTTTTCTTTGACTTTCCTTAGGCTCTTCAGAAATAAGTAATAACAGTGAGACACACATGGACTTACAATTCTTGCTTTCACATAGAAATTTTTTTGGTACAATTTTTTTCCTCTTTTGTTTACAGTTACAACCACCAGGTCTATCTTGCCCTGGATATTTTCCCTCTTCTCCTTCTTCCAAGTCCCAGAGACACAAAGCATTTAGAGTCACTGTGTTAATCTTATATTAATGATTAATTCTTGAATAATCAATACTTTGCAGAGTGTCTAGGTCAGATCCTACTGTAACAGTTTTAGGGTTTTGGGTGGGGTCTTTATTTTCATATAAACTGTAGTAATTCAGTGGTTCAGTATATCAGTCACATATCTATTCATTTCTCCCATCAAATTATGTGAGTCTAAACTGTTTACCACCTACATTTCAATTGCCTGAAAAGTTTACATTTTTCAATAAATCTTCAGAAATCTGATACTCTCCAGCTTGATGCAGAAGAGTGCTTCTCCTGCTTCTTTGACTTCTTTCTCATTTGAAGAACTGAAATCACCCAAAGTCCATCACTGTTTCGTTTCCATACTTTCCACATGTTGTTGGTCTCCTCTAGCTCTCTACCTGGTATCTCAGCAGCTCTGCTAGAGATCTGGCTAGCTCTCCTGTTAACTGCCTCTACAGCCTGTCATCTTTCTCTTATGTGTCTATTGGTCTTGAAACAATGACTAATCTGACTTCAAAATTACAAAAAAAGCCAACCAACATATTTAAAGCAAATCAACTTCTGTTATCAATCCAAGAGGGTTGTATCGTGTATACTCTTTGGTTCATCAACACTGATAACCCAAATGTTCACAGTATGGCCTGTCTGGAGACCAAGTTCTGTGAGCTCCGACATTTGAATTTGTAGTGAGGGGCCTTGCTTTTTTCCCTTTTTTCCCCTGGCCTTCCCAAGTCCACAAGTTTTTATATTTTCTGTGGATTAATGACATAGACTTATAATGTTCTGTGTTTAAAAAGGAAAGCTATAAAAGGAGAATCTTTGCCTGTGAAGGTCAACTTTAGAGTGTTCACTAATTTGTAAATTAAATCATAAAGTGTGTTTGTTTAGAATATCTGATCTCTACAACAGAATAACTGAATACACGTAGGTCATACAGAAAGATAACTGGATAGGGATCAATACATTTCAGGCTAGACAAGAGAATGGCTTTTGCTTAAAAGTAATGAAAATTTCTCCTTCTGTCTATGATTCCTTCAGGGTGGGGTTAGCAAGACATTGTCAAACTTCGTTGGCTAGATTCAACAGTCTGAAATTACGTACATTTGCTTTATAGCCTGTTGCATAGATCAGCTAGAAAACCTCTTCAATTAGCTGGCGGTGAGGGGAAAAAATTCAATGCACAAAAGAGTTTTAGAGATACCCAGGTTAATACTTTATTTGAATCTCATATGAAGTTTAGGAAATTCAGCTGCTATTTACAGATGAGGTTGATTCAAAAACTGTAAAAACAACAAAATATTAAGGTAAAGAGATTTAGGTATTATTTTTCCATATAAGTGTTGCGGGATCTTGATATATTAATATCTTCCTTCACAGAGAGAAAAGAGAGACACAGCCCTATCCATAACTACTAACACCCACCTTGAAGTCTGCAATATATAGACCATAGAAAAAGGGCACTGTGAAGACTGGGGATATTTTCTCCTACTGCTAAACACATTGGCAAAAATAATTTAAGATCTTGTGTCCACAGAACTATTTTTCCCAGTCCTTACTCTCACAGAACTATATTATCCAATCCTTCTTCTTTCCCCTGAATTATTCATGCACTGTACTCCTTAGGAACAAAAGGTTCTGGAAAGCTTGTATAGGCATAAATAATTATTGATGCTTCAGTTTTAAGGGTTTTTCAGACAGCAGACAGCAAGGAGTCAAACTCAGTATGTGGCACAGGCTAGTACAAGCTGTAGTGTATATAGCTCCAATAGCTACCTCATTGAAGAAGAGTTTCTGGTGGTTAAAATTAGACCAAGTTTTTCTGTGGAAAGAAATTATTAAGTAGAATTCTTCAGCTTGAGGAGTTCAAGTGGATTTTGTACTAAGCGCTAAATAACATGGTCTACAAGCTCTCCTTGAGAGCAGGATCCAAGTGCAGGTCAAGAAGGAAGAAGTTGATCACTGTTTGAGATGAGCATTCATTACCATACTTAGGGTGTCTGATAACAGGCAGTGTGTCTGAATTACTAGTTGATATAATTTTTCAAATTCTTTTTATTAAAATAGCACTTGGAAACAGCGAATAATGAGCTGCAGCATCTCTTATGCAGAGAGGTTTTGCTTCATTCAAAGAATCAGAGTATGCACTCTTCCTTTGGTCTCATCCTCAGAAGTAAGGGACTGAAAAGATAGTCCTTGAACCCCTGCAAGGATTGCTCTTTCATAATTGCTTTTCTGTTCTTTTTTGCTTTTCATATTTGTATTATCTGCTGTTCTTAATGTTTCCTTTTCATTTAACCTTTCATTTAAGAGTCTATTTCTTTTTCTTGGTAAAAGCAAATGAATGTTCAGTGAATGCACAAGAGTCATTACAGAAAAAGTGGACTAAAAAACTCCATCAACCTCCTTTAACTTAATTTTAGAGACACTTACAGTAATAGTATACAATCTACAGTCATTTTCTAGGCATTGTGCCTTGGACTATTTTTTTCTTGTATTATTGGACTGAAAATTATCACATTCTGATATCTTTGTTATATTGCTTTTGTTTCGTTTCCCTACCATAGGGATGTTTCAATAGAGTATACAGCATACCTTCATCATTAGCCTTTTCCTGAAGGAATTTATTTGGCATGTTACACAATAGAACACAGGGGATTTTTCCTTTCATTAATAATATTTTTATTGCTCCTTTAATAATTTCCTTGTTAACATTTGACATGAGCATCTATTTGAGGAATATAAATTATTCAGGTTTCTTCTGAAGTCAGACGGCCAAAGTAAGAATTTCCACGGGATGATTCAGAGAAGGTACACTTTTTGGAGCTGGCTAACATGTTGATCATGGTATGACTACCTTTCTAAGTTATATTTCATATATATACCATTCTTCTCTCATAAATATTCTATTAAGATATATAGAAAATCAAGTGTAATTTACAATTCCTTAATAAAAGCATGGTTGGTGGAAATCGTAACTTTATATCCCAGATTAGACATGTTTTTTTACTTCAAGTTTTAATGCAGTCATGTAGATGTTCAAACTGCATTTGGCTGAAAAGCTGAAATGTATTTTTGAGGACACAGTGTGAAGGCATGGTATAGAATCCAGTAAGTGGTTACTTTCCTGTCTAAATTTCAACATTTCAAAAGTTGGGAAACAACTGAAAACAGGAGCTATAACAAATAATGGAATGTAATGAACAAATTACGTGGGCCTGTCCTGTTCAGCCTGATGTCTCTGAATCCTTCATAAATATTTTTATTTGAAAACCAATGCTGCCATGATACAGCTCATTTTACACAAAGAAGAATCTGTAACAGATTTCATTCTTCAGTGATTTAGGCTCCATATCTATTCTTAAGGTCATGGTAACTATCAGTTTTTTAAGAAATTAAAGAGGGTATAAAAGAACTCTACAATAGTGTAGATCAGTTCAAAGGGAATGTTCAGTGTAGCATTAGCAGCATGGAAATATTTTAAATACAAATTGTCAAAATGGTCCTCAAAGTTATACTCAATGATAGAGTAGAACTAGAAAATCTGTTTTACTTTTCCACATTCTTATGCTGTCTTACGACTGTAGTATCACTTCTTCCAGTGAAGTGAAAATCCATATGACTGCTCTTATCTCCATTTCATGGTTTCCTTCCTTTCTTAATGATATACTTTTCTTGCATATGTTTTCAATGTGTTAATATCTGTGCTGTTGTCATCTTTTATTATTATTATTATGTACTAATATAAAAGAAAGCAAAGTTGGTGCTATTATCATGTGCTAATATAATAGGAATCAAAGTTGAAGAAATTATATCTCTTTTGTAAAGAGAGACATTGACGCACATATGGACTAGGAACAAGAAAAAAATCCATTGATTTCAGGGGGGAAGAGACAAAAGAGCATATTTAGAAATTGTATTTTAATGACTATGCTTAGCTGAACTGACCTGGGCGTTGCTCCCCCTGCCAAAACCTGTCATTATGATTAACTTCTACATACCTTCCCTAAACACATAACAAGTTTATTTTAAAAAATCTCACGACTTTCCATTAAGTAACTGAAACATTGGCTCCTCTGAGTATTGGCTCCTCCTCCCCTAGATGGGGAGGAGTCCCCATCCAGCAGATAAAGGTTACATCGCAATATAATAAAATAGCTCTGCACATAGAGTTCAGTAGTATGAAAGGATTGGGGATGCAATAATTATAAAAGATCTATGTTTGAAATATCTACTTATTAATACACAAATGGAGCAAATTTCTGAACCTTTAATTCCGGATTTATGGAAGTATGTGTTTGTGCTTCAAAGCACTGTGGTTGTACCTGTGATAACAGAATTGAGTATTTCTTATTTCTTTCATTTTTACATTTTCGTGCTAAAATTAAAGCTTTGAAGATATGATTTTGTGGATGCCTAGCATGTAAAAATTCCTCCTATTTGCAATTCCAGATGAAGTTGAATAAATTCCCAATTCTTTGTGATGATTGAAATCTTAAGGAACTGTGCTAAAACAAAAAATTGAACAAAGTACTTCAATGTACATGTGATATGTATAATCCTCTTGGCCAGGTGTTCAGATGGGCTAAATCAGAAAAAAATTCTCAAACTCATTAGTTCTCTGCTAATTAAAGACCCTTTACTACAGAACCTTTTATGTTTATTTATTCACTTGAACTTGCCAAAAAATTCTCAAAAGTAATATATTCATAAATATGAACTATGGTCTGTTTTGAAGCAGATGTCAGACCCTCATCAGTCATTATCAATCACAATATGCCATTCTATTCCTAGTTAGAAGTCAAATCTTCAGTTTCATGAAAAATTATGAGCTTCTGTCATTCTTTTTTTTTTTTCTGCATGAAACAAATTTCGTGGTTTTGGTGATATTTTGGTTTGTTTTCCTCCAAACTGAATTAAAAAAAAAATGTTTATTGCTGCCTGGACTTTCAGCCAATGCCATGAATGATGGCAGTCCACATTCACCATATTAGTCTCAGTATCTTAACCTCACATCTATTGACTCTTCTGAGGTAGGAATCTTTATCTTTCATGAAAATACAATGACATGACACAGTAAAGCACACACATGGATAGTTAAACTCTCAGTTAATATCAAAAATAACACTTTAATGAAACAATTTTATGTATACAGCTTGCTTTTATCAGGAATCCTTATTTTAAAGAAATCGAATCAAGATATCCAATTTTACACTGTATTCTTTCCTATTACGTAGGATGGGCTTATTGTCTGGCTACTGTCTTATAGGCTTAACACTCTGCCTAAGAGTGTTAAACACTTAAACAAGTGAACAAGCAAATAAAAATAGAGAGAAAGGGGCTTGACCAATGGAAAAGGTTTCAAAACTGTGTTCCTTCCTATTTCAATTCAGTTTAATTAAACCAAATTGAAATTAAATGCACTTATGCATGAATAGACTGTTTATTTTAGTGTAGTTTTTTGTATTTTTAAAAATAAAGTTTTCTTGTATTTCCACGCAGTTAAACAAAATACATTTTGTAGCTGTTCATAGGTGAAATTTCCCCTAAACGCTCTATGTCCCTATCTGGAAAGTTATCATGGTATACTTTGTATGGTGAAATATTGCAGTTCATATTATTCATTGTTCTTGCTGAAAAAATGTCAATATGCAGAACTAAGTCATATAATAAATCAAGTAATAAAAATAATTACAAACTAATATCAAATAGCATCCATCAATTAAAGTGGAGCATAGATTAACATTTTATATATGTTAAATCCATGTTTTAACAAAAATACCTTGCATTATGTGGTAAACTCAGATCAAAAGCCATGAGAAGTCCAAATTTTTATTACTGCTATGGCTGTTCTGAGTTGTAAAATCTCTGACCCTCTTTAAAAAGGATTGAAACAAATTCATGAAAAGGTCTTTCAGAAATATTAATAGAGCAATGTTTATCAGTTAATTGCTGCTGATGTCTTAGTAAGAAGCCTAATTTTCAAAAGTTATATTCATTAGATATAAAAATTCCTCTGATAAATTAATAGTCTTCCAAGGAAACACACACACACAGACACCCACACACATACACACACACACAATCACTTTTTTTTTTTTCCCCACTTACAGTGTTTTTGCATTGGATAATACACTATCAATATTACTTTCATTTATTTAAGTCTTGGAGATGTGGGTTAACTAAAATAAAGAAAATTGGCTTAGGAAGGATGACAAGGAATAACAGATTACAGCTTGGCTGGAAGCTCAGAGCAGGCATTGAGAGAGGAATAGGCAAACTGCAAAGCAAAAGCTGTAATGGAAAAAGTCTATCAGAAATGGAAAATCTGTGATTATTGACTTTTCAATTTCTTTTTCTTCAGTTTTATGTACTTTAACAAACTACATTTTTAATTAAATTAAGTCCAAAGATGCACTTTAATAGATGCAGAAATAGTCAAAATAATGTTAAAAAAATATGTAACATAGTACAGAGTCTGTGATTTAAAAAAAAAACAAGAAAAGAAATTATCAAAACCTTGCTTTCTCATCTATAGGAGTGTATGCCATCAAAGAAAAGGTAACCTATGCAAGAAGAGACTGGCATAAAGGAGAACACCTTTGTCAATGTTTCTGAAATGCATTTCCATTCGAGCAGGATATTTATGTGTGGGTGAGGATGTTAATTGTATTATACTAAATGAAATCATTACTTACCATCTTTGGATTTTTATCAAAATTTTTGTCACTTGTAAATTTCATTAATGTGTATGCAAATCTTCCAGTATTTTGATCTATTTCTTTTTGAATGTGTGATGTCAGATACTTTTATTGGCAGCGGGCTCTTTCATGACATCTAGATAACACACAGAGTCTAGATATCCTGCTGATAGGGTACTGACAGAAAAAAGAAAAACCTCTTTTATCCTAGATTTCAAATACAAAGGAGAACATGACACATACAGCACTGTTTGAAAGGTTTTTCCTATTAGTTCTTTTCCCTATGCTGTTGCATAAATTTATCCCAACATAACAGACATTTGGTGGTACAAACAGAAATCTCAAATTTCCTTTTCAGAAACACACAAAGGTAATTCCCTAAAAGGATTCATGATAATAACACCACAAAAAAAAACCCTCAAAAATACCCCCAAATAATAAACCGCCTGCAAACTACAAAAAGTTCATAACTGTTTTTCTTCTTCCCTAAATGTATTCTTTTTATATCCAGACCATTGGAAGCAGCAGATTTGTAGCTTCCTTTTAGATTCCTCCTACTAATATGAAAGTTACTTTGTCCTTCATCTGTCAGGGTTGTTCTTTCCTCATAAACTTAATTTGCACTTTTTTTTTCTATATTGATATTATATGAAATGCTTTCTTTGAACCTATTCATCAAACCAGGTATTTCATCATGTGTGAAATTCTCCCTCTGCCTTCACCTTTTGTAGTGAACTTTCTACATCAGACAGACAATAACAAATAGAGAAATCTACTGAAACTTATTTTATTTGACTTTTCCATCTCCTTCTTAGCTGTCTATCAACACTTTTAAAAAAGTTCCTTTCATCGCTCTTGTGAATTGTACCCATGACATGTCTTGGATTCAAAGGCTGAATAAGTTCCATGATTTAATATACAAAAGAAACAAACTATTTGAAAAGATTGTCATGCTTTTGCATTCATTTTTGTTTATGTAATAGATGAAAAAAGTTTTTATGCAAGGTATTCACACTATGGAAAAAGAGTATTAATAGAGCTACTAAAAACATGAAAATTATACTGCTTTTAATATGTAACATATATAATATGTAATCATATTCTGCACATAACTAAAATGTAAAGGACAGGAAATAGACAGATAGGAATGGAAATAGAAAGAAATAATGACCGGATATGGCACAGCATAATAAGCAATTTTTATATTCCATTTTCATTTTGTCTTCTGGATGGAACATTGCACTCCGGTATCTACTTGAACAGCATGTTTCAATTCAAAAAGTAATGATTTAATAAAAATAAAGTCAGTTGCATTTGCAGTATGCCTCTTGAAATGCTTGAGAAACTCAATATTGATTGGTTGAAAGTGCCAATAAGAGCCTTACAGTGAAACAAATGATAAAACCCACATTCTTATCAAACTGTGTAAAGCACATTAACAGTAACCTAAAACAAAAGCTTGTGAGTACTTCTGACTCAGGTATTTTTTGCTAAACATCTTTTCTTGGTCCAAGGTGTGAGCAGTTGTGAGAGTTGTTTCTGTGACCTTGGTAGTAATTTTATGACTAGTTGGATGAAAGTGCTTGAATCCATTGGCTTTTTTCCTTCAATCAGCTGAACAAATCACTTCTGTTATTCACAGTCAGCTTGGGGTCTCTTAATCAAAGTCTACCATCAATATTTCCTCATTATATGTAGCACATGGAACTGTGTGGTTGCTGATTTGGGCTAACTCTAAAATGTCTGGTCTGTAAACATGAAACCATTCCAGAGAGTGCTGTTTGGATATGAATAATTCGGTACACTATGCTTTAGCTTGCACATTATCTAGAAATTTTCATAAAGAGAATTGTATAAATCCTAATAGTCAGTAGTCATTTGTAGAGATGAGCAGCAGTTTTGTTCTGAAAAACCTTGTCTGGGATCAAACTCTCAATCTGTTTAAATAAGACAATCAATTTCAATATGTGTAAAGTCAGGTTAAAAACCATCAACAACAAAAAGAAGCATTTAAGCAAACCGTAATGAAAGCATATTTATTCATCTAAATTCCACAATCAATAATTCTTTACTCTGCTGTACAACAACGTAGTACAGCACATTTTTCTCCAAGGTGAGTATGAGAGTTTAATTCAAGCTCTTCTAAGTGCAGGAGGTATGAGATATAGCCCTTGTGCCACATATGTCTACGTCAGAGTGAATCAGGAACCAGAAGCAACATCTTTGCAATAAGAGTCTGGACTAAAATAGTGTGTTCTGCATTGCAACTGCTTGAAGGAGAACTAGGGACGAGGACTAAAAGGAGATTCCCTGTGCAACAGCTGTAGTCCCGAGACACTTCTCATTTCCATCTCAGTTTATGCTGCCTTGAAAGAAAAAAAAAGAAAAGCCAAAAATGCCACTTTTGGTCTACAATGTAGTGGCTAAAGTGTAAAGGAGTTCAACTAGTAAACGTTATGCTATCATAATTAGTCCTGTCTCCACAAAACCAGTCCCTAAGAATATAAATTCAGACCAGGAGCAAAAAGAAATTCTAAAGAGAAAAGTACCAATCCTTTGAGCTGCAGAAGTCTATTTTATCACAGATATGAGTCCTGTACAAACTTAAACGTCTATAAAGGTGTTAACTGATACTGACAGTTCTTCTTGCTGCTGAAACATTTGTAACACCTTTGCACATATTACAGTATTTGAAGGCCAGTCAAGAAAATTCCCCATAGCAGGTTTCCTCCGTAGGTTCTCTCATTAAGTGCACTAACAAAGCCACTCTCTTCACTTAAGGAATTTTGATTTTGACAAAATTTGTGAATTCTTAGTAACATCGAGATTTTTACGTATTGGTTTTTTTTGAAAGATATTGACCCTGGGATGGGTGGGGCAAGAGGAAACAGACACTTGAATATGAAATCAAGAACCACACAGAGAAACTCACACTCATGAATGGTGATCATATCTCTGCAACTTTTAGTAAGACAACAATATTAAGAGTCTCCTCCCTATGATGCTCACAGTTAAAGCTAGCTTGTAACTTGCTATAACACATCAAAAAAGTAGTCCGTGGTCAGCTGAAACTTCCACTGAACAGCCTCTGCAGTTTTTCTCTTCTGTGTGAATCTTTGAACTAAAATTCAGAATATTTTACACTCAAATTGTTTCAACGGCTGCATTTAGTTTGTATGGCCAGGTTTTGGTAGTGGGGGGCTACAGGGGTGGCTTCTGTGAGAGCTTCTGGAAGCTTTGGCCATGTCCAGCAGAGCCAAGCCCAGCCAGCCCCGGGCTGGACCAGCATCTGGCCAAGGCTCAGCCAGTCTGAAATGACAGTAACTCCTCTGTGGAAACGTTTAAGAAGGAAAGAAGTTTACTGCATGGTTTAATTGCAGACAGAGAAGAGCAGGGTGAGAAAATGTGACAGGAACAGCTCTGCAGGCCCCAAGGTCAGTGCAGAAGGAGGGGCAGGAGCTGCTCCAGGCGCCAGAGCTGAGATTCCCCTGCAAGCCCTGGTGCAGCCCATGGTGAGGTAGCTGTGTCCCTGAGCCCAGGGAGGTGCACAGGGATGCAGAGATCCACCTGCAGCCCATGGAGGGACCCACACTGGAGCAGGTGGATGCCTGAGAGGATGCTGTGACCCTGTGGGAGGCGTGTGCTGGAGCAGGCTCCTGGCAGGGTTGTGGTGTGCGCCTGGCATTCAACCGGGGGCGGCCTGCTGGAACTGCTCATTTAATCAATTTCTAAGCACAGATACAGATGTATAACTGATGACGGCAAAAATTATGATCATCAAACACATATTGATGTTGGTGCATACTCATTGTACTGCTTTTGACATACTCATCGTCAGCTTTTGAATCCAAATTTTCTTTTATTGTTTTTGACCTGACTCCAGTTTCTGATTTGTAAATCCTCATTTTTCATGTTCATAAAAATCTATCCAAAAATCTTCCATGCATGTAAAGGGGGATATTTGAATGGTCAGAAGAAACATATTTAATCTTTTGCCTTTTGGTACTTTTGCTTAAAATATAAGTTTTGTTATGTATGTAAATGAGCCAAGTATTTATGGGAAATTAAATGGTCAGATATCTTCAAGTAATTGTTCAGTCACAAGCACTTTTTTAAAGATTATACTATCATTTAACCCCATTTATAATGTATTAAATGTCTTAGTGCAATTTAGTCAAGCACATTCTTCAACAGTTCCCATAGTCATGCTTTCATGGAGAGAAAATAATGAATATCAAAAGACTTTTTAATTTAGCTAAGAAAAGTGTAATGAGAGACAATATCTGTGATTTAAATTCAGAGCAATTCCAATCATAAATTTGGCATGACACTTTAATAATTGATCAGTTATTGGCAATAATAGATTACTCACCTCTTGAAGGAAAGTCTTGCTTCATAACAACACAAGTTATTGCATTCACTGCAAGAGTAACTGGGTTAAATTACAATGCCTGTGTTATAGATGAGGTCACACTTTATAATTTAATGGTCCTTAGTGGATTTAAGATGAAAATGTCTATAATGCACAGATATTTAAAAATGGTTTGAACTATAAAGGAATACAGTGGCATAATGTCTATGGATATAATAAACAACAACTACCCATTTAGTGTATTAATAAAAGATTTGTATACTCTGTTTTGCTTAGATATTTTCCTCATCAGTGTTTGCTCTGCACAGGCAATACAAAATCTCCGTTGTATGTTTTTTCCTCCCACAAGTGTATCAATGTCATTTCAGTTAGCAGGATAATAACACTAGGCACCCTGGAAGCACAGCGCCTCAGTCCGTGATTAATGCAACATGCTCATTAGGATTCTTTCTTTTTTTTTTTTTAATTTGGGCTCTACGACTGTCAAATCTCTCACTTTGATCTTCACTAAATTCACTTCAAAAGCTTTCTAAAAGTTATATTAAAATATTTTTAACTTATCAGAAGGATTTTTTTGTTCAGTAATGTAATTAATCCTAGTCAGAATTTATTTATACTACTCACAATTTCAAAAATATGTCACTTGAAGAAAATGAAATAATGTCCATTTCATTATAATCTAGGTTGTGTTATACCAGAATGGTTAACCCTTAATGGGTGCACTGAGTTTTTATAGAATGCATTAATTAGCAAATCACAGAGCTCAAATGTTTGACCACTGCATAAATTCACAATATGTCAGATCTAAAAAGATTCTGAAAGTAAGCCATGTAAATTTTTTAATCTTTTCTCTTTATGGCAAATTAAGATAGGGATTTATGCCCAGACCTTTTTACTAATGGGCTGTTCTTATGGTTTATAGTTACAAATTGTCTGTTAGTATTGTAGAAAAGTGTGCTGTTGTGCAGAGTGCAGATCAGTATAAAACAAGGTCTGTACTGCTTCACTAACATGCTATGATTTCTGGATGATATTCAGATGGTGACTTGAATGGGGTATAGAAGAACTTAAATGTAAACGGATATTTGATTCTAAATAAAAAAAACCTTCTCCAGGCCAGTGTCTTAATATAATCTGAAAGAAACAACAATCATTAAAAAAAAAAAGCAGAGGCTGGAAATGAAATCTGACAGTTCAGGTATATTACAGATAAAGCAAAGACTAGTACTCCAGGCTTTACTTTTGTATCTTTATATTATTAAGTTTTTATATCTCCTTTTTTATGCTGTATGGATGGTTACAGTGTGACTGCTAGTAAGAAAATTTAGTGAAAAACTTATTGTTACTTATATCCATGGTGTAGCTACACCATTCATATTCTGTATAGAAAGAAAGGATTGTAGAAAATACCTTAGTTCACTCTTGGCCTTGTTCTGCCAGCAGGAAGTTTTAACAACTGCAAGTTTTTCAGCTTAAACTGCACCTAAACATATCCATAAGCAATCATACATGAGTAAGATCTTTGGCTAATAGTCTCACTGCATTTCAATAAGGTTTCATCTTCAAGATGTGGCTGCTTTGCAATGAATCATATTCTCTGCCCATAAGATGTGATATTCTGTGTGTGCATAGCCTTCAAAAACGTGAACATAATCAGAACAAGCCATCTGTAATTAACTAAAGATTGCAATGAAAGGATCTAGTTCTATGGATTGAATGAATAGTTTTCTTTTTGGTTAATTGTTTAAATAATATGATCAGCAATTCTAAGAGAATGCATTCCCAAAACATGGAAATGCTGCTTTTCTTTCGCAAATATATGTTGATTGAGTGTGGTGGGCTTGCACTGAGAATAAGAGTGCCTCTTATTGGTATGGTTTTGCCATCTGTTCTAATGATTTATTCATACTAAGAAAGAAACAGGTGAAACTACAGAATGGAGATAAACAGCAATGGATATGTCCTGAATTGGGCTGTGATTGTGCAAATGAGTTCAATGTTAACATTAATGTTCAGCCAACTGCTATCATTCAAGGGACATCTTCATATGCCATTACGTAGTCTTGAGATGCAAAATATTAAAGACATAATGCAGAAGAGCTATTTCTAGACAACTAATGATTTCTATTCTGTCTTTGGATATTCATCCCTTATTATGAATAATATTAACAAATATTTATGTATATTGTGGTCTCTTATGTGTAGCAAAAATTTAAGGAAAATTTTTGATGAGAGATCACTGCATCAAAGATTTCTGGAAGATGTGAAGATTTTTCAAGAGGTTTGCCTTGTTTCTAAGTCTGTTTTATTGAGTCGTTTTCCTCCAGCTTAAGTCTCAGCACGTATAATGCTTCCTGTATGGAACTAAATGTCCAAAACCCGAGAGTTTGGAATTTTTACATAAAATTCCGTGTCAGCTTCATTAATTTTATTTGATTATGTAGACGCTTGAGCTGGAATAGAGTTTATATGGAGCTGTGTTTTGGATTTGTTCTGGAAACAGTGTTGATAGCACAGGGATGTTTTAGTCACTGCTGAGCAGAGCTTACACAGAGCCAAGGCCTTTTCTGCTCCTTCCCCCACTCCACGAACGAAGAGGCTGAGAGTGCATGAGGGCTTGGGAGGGGACACGGCCAGGACAGCTGACCCAACTGACCAAAGGGACATTCCCTGCCATAGGGCATCACGTTCAGTGTATAAAGCGAGGAGGAAACAGAAGAACAGGGGGAGCATTCAGAGCGATGGTGTGTGACTTCCCAAGTCACTATTACATGATGGACCTTGCTTTTCTGGGAACTCCTAAACACCTGCCTGACCATGGGACGCAGAGACTGAGTTTGTTGTTTTCATGGATATGAGTGTCACCACATACACGTAACCAAAGTTTTAACCACAAAAATAAGAAAAACAGATGTGGAAAGCAACTAATCCATCAGTAAATATTCAGAGGATATAATAATTATACATGTTGAGACTTAAAAACTTCCCATACTGATTTTCTAGCTCAAATTATAATGTGTAAAAGGTTATGCCTGTTTCTGAGATAAGGAAATCAAAACAGAGATTGACATGTTACATATACTTTTTCATAGATGACATGTTATTAAAAGAAGCAGGTTTCTCGAAAAACTCTAGGAATCAGACTATATTTAAAAATAATGTTTTTGTAAGTTCATGCTTGTTGCTTAGCAGCTGTGGGAATTAGAAATATATACTGACATCAATGGTGTTCTTTTATAATTTGATAGACTTTGGTGGTTCATGAACTTTGGATTCAGAGTTCCGCATATTCGTTCGACATGAGGCAGAAATCAAGTCTGTGTCTTCACAAGAAAAGTTACATTTTAGCAAATATATTACAATGAAAAATTTGGTACAGGCGAGAAAGAAATACTCCTTATATATATTGTTCATCTATCTAAAATTTTAATAGTCTAATCATAATACAGAAATTAATATTATTATTTATTCATTTGCAGTGATAAACACTTGTATTTAATATTATAGTTAAGAATAATGTACAGAAACTTACCAGTACCTGTCCCTTTCTCTGGTATAATGTTTAACCTTCCTATTTTTCCCTGCATTTTGACAGCTTCAGATTCCCTTTAAAAGGAGCTTATAACAGCTCGTCAGCACCTTGAGTTTCCATGTAAAGGACGATGACACTGCTAAGAACATCTTCCTACACAATGTTGATTCCATTTAATTTTTTTTTTCTTTAATGCTCTTACAACATAAATTGTTTGGCTCAATCTCCCTTCATTTATTTCCATCTTAAGTATGGCTGTCTTCAGCCATTTCCTACTGAAGTTATGTAATAGGCTTCCCCAGCACTGATTAACATCAATGTAATTATGTTTCCCTGGGCTAATGTTCATTATTCATTCACAACATGGGTTTGTTATAGCGTTATGGTATGTAACCTTCACCATTAAAGAAACTGGACAATAGTAACCTGACTACTTGAAAGTTGTTGCCATAGCTAATACAAGGTAAAATTAGTTTAGCCAAAATTAAAGATAGACAGCTCCAGACTGCCAACTCAGTACAAAATCTGTGGACTTTTATTGGTTGCAGTGAAATAGTATTTAATGGGATACAGATGGCTTTGCTAACAAATAATCAACCATTTTGAGGACTAATTATTATCCATTACAAAAGTAATGGTGATTAAATCTGGTTCAGCTTTCCCAGGAATTTTCTTATCTTGATCCTCACCTATTAATATTAAGCAGTATTTCAGAAAGTGTTTATTAGCACATATTAGCTGATAAATTTGTAAGATATCTTCTAGTTTTCCTTATGATGTTTAGAACATTCAGATTATCATGTTCAAAGTCAGTAGAATAAGTATTGAATGTTTTAGAGTTTTTTATTGAACCATAACTGTAGCATAATTATCTATACTGCTTTATGCCTCTTCCAAGGCAAATGTAAATGCTTCAAAGAAGCAGCATCTTTAACTTCCTGGTAGCTAATGTGATAATTTAAGAATGGAAAATATTTAATTCTTAGAAAAATATCTTCCCTAATATTAATGTCCATTTTTCTTTTCCCAATTTAATCTCTTCATCCTAGTTTTAGCTTCTCCCATAACAGAACAAATTAATTACTTTTGAACATTTAGCATCCTTGAGTATTTTTTATTATTATTGTTTTTGACCTATACATTAATCGTAATTTAGCCGCAGCATTTAAGTCAGATGACTTCTTTTTAATTTGCAACATGCTGTAAGTAATGAATGAGACACAATAAGTTGTGAAAGAATAATCAAGATTCAAGTATTTCCAGGTATTTTCTCTGTAGATTTGGTCTTTTGTTGTTGCTGTTAATTTTAACTCCTGTATTGTGTCTTCTTACTTGGTGCTGAAGTGACATCTTCATTTCTGACTGAACATCCACATCTTACTTGTCCTTCTCTTTCATAACTAACAGAATGATGTAGCAGGCAGAGGGGCAAACTTTTTGGGTAAAGGGAGAACTGGGTTGCTGAACAAAAGTGGGAGCCGATGAAAAAAAGTCACATGCACCTGATTTACAAAGGGATGTATCCTCTGGAAAACAGTCAACTGACTAACAAAGAAGAAAGGGACAACAGTATCAAAGCAATAAAACTTTGCCACTTAGCTTGAAAAATGTGCAAAATAACAGGAATTAAAAAGAGGGAAGGTAAGTTTGGGTTTAAACTGAAGTCAGAAATAAGTTCTATCAATCAAAATCTGAACATGACCTGCATGTTCCTAGTCATGCTGCTTCACACAGGAGAGGGGAAAAAGAGGCTCAGGGTAGCATTTTATTCCCTGTTTCCTTTGCCTTAGCCTAAAATTTGTGTAGTCAGTGGCAAGAAGTGTCAGAACATCATTCCATACTTGACGGGAATGTCTGCAGGTTTTTTGTGCCTGGGTTGATCTTTAGTTTTCCCCAGTACATGTGCTGGCAATGTCCAAGTGATCAAAATGGAGCCCTGGATGAGCAGCCAAGGGCTGTGGCAGAGGCGGAAGAGTGGAATGCAGTGCTGTTTAGGGCAGCACTTCCATTAAACAAATTGTTAATCAAGTGCCATCCTTGCTGGATTGGATAATGCTCAGTATAATGAAGGTCTGATGGCTGTTTTGCCCTCCAGGTGCATCAGGCAATAACAATACATCTTAAAAGAGTAGTAGACATACAGGGTAGAGAGAGAGGTAAGTGAAGACCTTGAATTGACAGTCTCATGTAGCAAAGCAAGAAGTAAATTCCACTAGAAGATAATTGATTCTTCAGGGACCTTTACCTGTCAGATTCAATAGCTGGCTGTAAAATGCTGCTTCTTTTTTAAGGTGCAACTGAAAGAAACAGAGTGAAAGACAGATTCCTATAATTTGTCCTTTTATTATGCAATAGGATTTTTTTCAGTAAGATTAAGCTGTGTTGAACCAGATGTCCCAGTGGTATTTCAATACTCTGTGGCTAAACTAAACACCAAATTGCTGTTTATAACACATAGGACTCTGAGTTCCAGTAAATGAATATGGCTTACTAAACAAAGCAAGTGCGAGAATAATCTAAACAGTCAACAGCCATACAGCTGCATTCCTGCACCTTGTCAGCATACTAAAAAAAGTGGCACAATAAGAAATGGACAAGCCAAAACTAATCTCAGCATGGAGTTGAAAGTGTAAAGAGTCTGCTCTAAACTCTTATTAAGAGCATGAGCACTCTGAGAGTTCCCTGTGGGTGTCTCCCAACATTGGTCTAAGTCCACTGTTGCGATTAGAGCATTGAAGAGCTTGAAGGAACTTTCTTCTGCTGATTTCAGTCTGTATTTAGGGACTGACAGGACTATACAACATGTGTTCCACTGCCCCTCTGGGCCTTAAGTTCTGATGCTCTCAATACTTTGGTCTCTGCAGGAAATGAGGGGAAATGCATCTCTCTTTTTCTTCTGCTCCTATCCTTATCTCTTTTTTGGTGCACAATTTTTCATGTGTCATAGCATGCCTCCAGCAAATATTTTCCATTAGATTATAACACACTTTATGCTTTATTTTCAATTATTACAATTCCAGTATTAAAGTATTACATATATTAATCTCTTAAAAATATTAGCAAAGTATTTTCAAGCCTTTAAAAAGTACAATTTGTCATAGTATGAAAGAAATTAAGCTGGAAGAAAATTGATTACTTCTGAGGTTAAGTAATTCCTCTTAAAATATTTTAATAAAACACCTAAAGAATAAATTCCAAATGACAGTAGAGCTTAAGAGACATTTCTATTTTCTGTGAGGCTCTCTCTGACCCATGGGGAAATTTTTTTCCAAGCTCTTTTCGAAGCACTAAAGGTAAATGAAGAATTCAGACATTTCTAGGCTCTGTAAAACCTTTTGTTATTTACAATAGGTTCAAAAATAGTAGTTCAAATTTCCCACTGAGTAGGAGTAAATGACAGGGGTTTATTTGTTTAAAACTACAACTTTGGAATGATACCTGACTTTTTCAACTGGGGAGAAGGCATTGCAAGATTGCTGAGAAAAATAGGGTCTTTTTTTAAAGTGTCTTCTTTTTTAAAATTGCATTACATTGGGATAAATATGTGGGAGGGCACACCTTCACAGCAAAAACTACACATGTAGTCTAAGAAAAACTAGGGGGTTTTGCCCAAGTTGACAAAACAAGGTATACTTTCTTAATGGAATGTAAAAATCCTTTTCTGGAATCAGTTTCAGCCATTTGCATTCTTTCAAACATTAATTCAATTTAGTATTCCTGAAAGTTCTTCCATGTGACCACCACATGTCCCAAATACCTGCCTTGGAAGCTCTGCAGCAAATCTTTCTACAGCGTCTGGGGTAATCGTGTTTTTGTGTTATTTATCTACGCCTACTGAAATCAATGAAAGAAGCCTCTGTTTGTTGGCCAACAGCTGTAATGTCATTATTAATTTCTCTGCAGTACCCTATTTGAATCAATAAGGGGCCAAGAGGTCTTGACAAGATGTATTTTTTCTAATATTGATCTTGATGACCAAGCTAGTGCCCTCAAGTCTAACCACTGATTCTAAGAGACAGAACTTTCAAGCTGGAGGTCAAATTTGTGCTATTAAACACATCAGAATTTGTAATTAATGTCACACTGTCATATTTTTCATCACAAGCAAAAGGAATCTTTCCACATACATTAAGAATAACATGAAGTGCACAGATACACTAGAGACATGTACCCTGAATTTAATTACTATTTTTATAGACTACATTCAAATTTGAATCAGATTCACTAACATTCCACTACATATGAAAGTTGATGTCCTTCTATTTTTCCTTAATTAAAAATTTTAAGAAAGTATTTTATTGTGTTGTTTTTGCTTGTATTCCCTGACCATATTTTCCATTCTTTTTTTGGGAATCTCAATCTGAATATATTTTTTAACGTATATACCCATTTCAGCTGACCTGTCTTTTATCAGTCAAGGACCAGTAATTGTTCATATTTTTCTATCCGCTTCATTATAAAGTAACATGAATGAAATATGCAAAAGATGTTCAGAGCTGTTGACTAAAACATGAATATCTGAGTGAGCAAAAGAATGAGTTACCTAAAACTCAAGAGCAATATTTTCTTACATATCTTGGAACACTACAACATTTGTTCCCGAAACATGCCAAGATGAATGTCTGGGTGCAAAGATATCTGTTGGCTTTTAGGAAGCTCATAGCTACACGCAGCTTAAGGTATATTTAACATAGCCAGCATAGTTTTTAGGAAAAAAAATTTCATTTATGACAGAAGTCTGATTTATAGTTAAGTTCCAAAGACAGAAACTGATTTCTAGTCATTTGATAACATTATAGTGATAAAACCTCCTGATTCTGATTCTGTGATTACATATGTTATGGGATTAAGTTATGAGTTGTGGCTGCTGCTTTGTGTACTCTAAGAAACCCAGTATAAAAAAGCTACTGGCTCAGAAAACCTGCTGCTCAAATTAAGGGAGAAAACGCAAGTAGAGAAAAGAGCCACAAGGATGTTTAGCAAAGAGTCATATTAAAAAATTAAGATTAAAGAGAGGTTATTTACACCAACCTCCTGCCTAAATAAGGACTAACCAGCTTCTCAATACAGTGCAGCTCCAATTTAGAAATAAATAGGAATCACGAGATATTGATACAATGGGTCTTGAAGTCTGAAGATACTTAGATGCCAGCACCACACACGAGTATTGCACTTTGTAATTCAGTAGTCTAGTTGGAGATGACAGGCCCATAGATGTCAGCTCTGTCTTGATTTGCCTGAGGTCACAAGGTTCTCCTTGACAGAACAGGAAATTTAAGATGTAGTCCTTACCCCAAAGGCTTTGCTTTCTAAAACTCATTATTTGCATTTCAAATTTCAGCTCTACTTGTCTTAGCATCCATAGGAATTACACTGAAGTATCTTTGTTTCATATTTCAGTAGAATGATTTTGTTTCAAATATTTCTTAAGTGTTATTTTCATTGCATTGTTTTATAATACCATTTTTCACTTTAAAATAATATCCTCAAGCTTTCCCTCAGCACCATTTCTGTCTGAAAACATATATTACAGTGGAATTCTAGGTTATTCCTGAAAACACTAAAAGGAATCAGTCCATTGGCTAACTCCACAAAAATTTTTACTGTACAGTCATTCATTAATGAATGCTTGAGTCCTATATGACATCAAGAGAAAAGGAGGAAAAGAATAAGTATATGAAGACATATGTCTATATAAAAGTGTGCAAGAAATATAGGGTTTATACCTGGTTTACTATAAGGATTTAACATTGCTATAGAAATGCACTGGGACTATATTTAAGTTTTCACAGTTTCCAGTTTTAAACACTGTTACTTTCTGCTTTAACTTGCATTTTCTTTGTCTTTGCAAAACTTTGCCTATGGCAGTAAATGTGCCAATTTTTAGGTCAAAGGAATTTGCAAAGTTTCAAGAAAATTGAAGAAAATAAGAATTATAGGTTATTAAGATTTCACCTAACTGAAAAACTAAGCTTAATGTTTCTGTAATTTCTTGAGACTCAGAAGTGATTTTTTAATTTAAATTTTATGTTTTCCATGGACTTAAACCTCAACATTTATAGTCCAGATAACTGACAGTATAGACACATTGAGCCTGCTCTAATTAAGTGCATATCCCTTTAGAGACTAAAAATGATCACACTATCAGTTTTCTTGATGGTGATAACTTGTCAGGGCTGTCACAATCTCTAAATGGATAATAATTTCTAAAACCTCTTATAAAAATAATCAAGTCTGTTTCTTTTGGATAACTGGAAAATGAATTTTTAAAGACTTACTGCTTTTTTTTCTGAAGTGTTTTGAGACTGCAGTGAAAAATCATGTTGCACATATTACAAACCATCCTTCAACTTTGTTAATTACAGAGGAAAATAATTCAGTGTTAACCATGATTGACTGTGACTGAGGGGTCAAAATTTAGGAGACTTTAATTTATCTTTCTCAACTTTTGACTTTAAAAACTAAAAACACATAAGAACTAACAAATTGAATGCAATGTTAAAATTACTGTCTAATTATAAAAGATGTTTTATTCAAAATGTATAACCATGTCAAATTTCATCTTATATTCTTAATATTCTGTCATTAACCATAAAAGCTATTACCTAAAAAACAAATAGTCTGAAGACATTCTGAAAAAGACCACAATACTGGATATAAGCTGCATATTTCAAATTAAATTATCAAAAAATTTTATGCTACTATATGTATTTAACATCTCTCTCCACAATGAATCTAAGGAAAGAGAAGTGCTATGAATCCAGAGAATTTCCTATGGCAATTGACAGTGAAAGATGGTGAATATTTGTGACAAGACAAAACAATCCTGCTTTCAAATTGGAATCAGCTTCGTGAAAAGAAGGTCCATACTTCAAATCTTGGGGTTTTTTTGGTTTGATCTACAGTTACCTATCCAATGTTGAAAATAAATGATACCTTAATTAGTTAGTTCTATTTATACAGATACACATAATGCTAACTCTACAGTCAGTAGAGAAAAAAACAATTCTTCAAACATTAAAAAGGTCACAGTAATCTTAATGCAGAGGCAATTTTTAGCAAGTCATGTTTTCATCCATTTGGGTTACATTCCACCCAAAGTCAGTCCTTACACAGCTTCAACTCCAGTCTAATTAAAATATCTTCATTCAGACAGGATTAATAAAGAGCAGTACAAAATTTAGATTGCTTTTAAAGGAATACCATAATAATTTCTCTGTTTAGAATGTGTTTGAAATTCTTAACTGCTTCCATTTAACTTCATATGTGCATATAAAATTGCTGTTATTTGCTAAAATCCATAACTAAAATGTTTCCTTTAGACGAGAAAAAGGTCACCCTTTTTTGAACACAGGATCATTTACTGAGTAAGCCCCCAGCTATTGTTGTACCTTGGAACCCGTGTGGCACTATGGTTTATGTACTGGTTGCAATACTGAGAATTCATATAATACCATGGGGGGGGGGGGGTTGTGATAATAAATAGCTTATTTAAACAATAGTGGTTTTAGAATAATACTCATTAATACAAAGAGTCACAGCTAGATTTGTTTAGATGAAAAGTGTTCACAAAATCAGTTTCATTTTTTTTGCGTGATTAATGGTTATTCTGGAATTTACAGAAAGATCTGCACAAAAAATCCTTTATTATATTTTTTTCCTTTTGTTTTACTATTGCTAATTTTCAGTCGAGAAATAGATTTTTTTTTTAGTTTTGTACCTGCATAGGCATACACCTAAACAAACTTCTATTTCTGCTTCCTTTGTAACTGATGTGTTGTCACCATAAATCCAAATTATTTTAAATTTTTCATGACAATTTTTTTCACTTATATAGGAGAAAAGGAAATGCGTGCCCATTCTATGCAATGAGGGATCAATATCTTTTACAAATTAAGTACAAGTATGCAAATATGGAACAGTAATTTGCCAAGGTGGCTCCCAACAAATTTGTCTAAGGATAGATGCATTCCAGTTTTGCATGCTGAAATTAATATGCTGAAAATATTTATATTACTACATAAATGTTTTAATTGCTACATATTTAAGAGTATTTTCATAAAATTGTCTTTTCTTTCTGTAGTATTTTCTTTAATGCTCTCATGCCAAACTTCAGTAGAAAATTCCCCAAGAACAATAATCAAATACATCAAAAGTTATTTTCTCCACCCTCAAACATATTCAGAACAAAATCTGACTTATTTCTCCATTTGCCTTCCTTATCAAAGTGAAAATAAAAATTCTGAAAATTTTGTATTGTGTGTCTAGAGCAACAGGATAAAATTTTTAAAAGCCAGTAAATTTGTCATTTAAAAAGAGAAACTGGTTACCGAGGCAAGTTCTTTCAAGAGGGATGTAACTTGAATTTTGAACAGATGACCTGCTTTAATTCTTTTAATGAATACGTGTACTTTTCATTCTTGTCTGCTAATATGACTCAACTTGTTGTACAGGAAGGTGTTATAAATATTGATGATAACTGTTAAATATTATACAATGTTCCATGATAGCAGCTCAACTACTCAGGAGATAATTTTCTTTCTTGGGAAATGTCAATCAATTATGAGAGGTTCCCTGTTCAGAAGAGGAAAGGGGAAGGGAAAAGTGCAAGGGGAAATAGAAAAACAATGGGAAGGAAAAAGGGAACACACCAGCATTTTGATTCTAAGGACTAGTGCAGTGTTGAAGAAAGTACCTTGACCTTCCTTCTTCTCTGTGTTTATATTAGATTTACAGTATGGTTTTGGCATGTACTAAATAGATTTCAAGGACATAAAATGGGAAATTCTTCTCTAAGAGTGCAGCAAAGGCTCTCCAGATCCTGAAACAGGTTCAAACTGAAGAGGGGCAGGTTTAGATTACACGTTAGGAAGAAATTCCTTACTCAGAAGGCAGTGAAGCATTGGAACAGGTTGCTCAGAGAGGTGGTCGATGCCTGATCCTTGGAAGTGTTCACGGCTGGGCTGGATGGAGCTCTGAGCAACATCACCTAATGAGTTGCATTCCTGCCTATGACAGGGGGGGTGGAATTTGCTGATTTTTAAGGTCCCTTCCAACTCAAACCATTCTAGGATTCTATGAATCTTGAGTACAGAGTAACCTACGCTATAGTAAACTCCATGGGCCATCCATAGGTCATGCAAGGAACTCATCTAACTCAAATATACTGATCTCATCATACTCTGCTGAATGAGTTCCTAATGTGAATTGCTCCCTACTTTGCCATTGCTAATCCTAGGGAAGACTTAAAAACTAAAACCATTCTGGGCTGATTGTACTGGTTTTTTTGTTGGAGTAGAACTAATTATTTCATTGTAGCCAGTATTGGGCTGGGCTTTGGATCTGTGCTGAAAACAGTGTTGATAACACAGGTATGTTTTATTTATTGCTGAGCAGAGCTAACACAGAGTCAAAGATTTTTTTTTATTTCTTGTACTGCCTTGTCAGTGAGGATGCTGGGCACGCACAAAATCTCGGGAGGGGACACGGCTGGGAGAGCTGACAATTGACACAAGGCATATTCCATGCCACATGGCATCATGCTTAACATATAAAGCTGGGGCCAGAAGGAGGGAGGGGAGGACATTCAGAGTGATGAAGTTTGTCTTCCCAAGTCACTATTAAGCATAGTGGAACCCTGGTTTCCTTGAGATGGCTAACCATGTTCTCATGAGAAGTGGTGAATTAGTTTGTTCTTTGCTTTGCTTGTATGCGCAGCTTGCTTTTTAACCTTTTAAACTGTCTTTATCTCAGCCCATGACTTTTTTCACTTTTACTTTTTGGGCTGTTTATTTAGGATTTGAGAAAAAAACCCCAAACACAGTAAAGGATGGTAATAATGATAACAACAAAATTAATAATTTAGTTTGAATTGGATTGCTGTTGTTGTTGTCGTCACATAGTTGTTCCATGCATGAAAGTGCAAACCCAGCATAATTTTAAAATGTTTCATTTGCTAATGGAGCAATGTAAACCAGCTTATAGACAGACACACAATTGACAAAGAATGCTGTTACATCTCATTTATCAAATAGGTTTTAAGTTTATGAATACAGTTTTTCATTGAAAATTCATAATTTACCTCTGCTAGATTTCAAATGACACAAGAGATGTATCTGGTCATTTGAGGATGATTTAACAATCAGTGTTTTCTCCAAAGTAAGCTCAGTGCAAAATGATATCTGGGTTTATGCCCAGTACTGTCCCTGAAATCCTTTTTTAAGGCACAAATTGACCAAAAAATATGCCTTTGCACTGTTACCCAAGTAAATTGCTAGTGCATACAGCAGTATACAGGCAACAAAAAGGATGATGAACTTTGCTTTGTTGTACTCACTTGTCGAGTAGGACACACACTGCTATGAATTTTTTCTTCATGTTTTTAACTTACCTGATAATTATTAGAGATTTATTACTCCAGGCCTTTTCAAGGGAAGCTAGGATTAACAGTGCAAAAATCTGTGCAAATTCCAAAACGTCACAAGCAATTTGAAAGAAGTATTGTTTCTGGTGTATGGCAGTTTTCTTTGTTTAAAGGAGAAAAACACTATTCCTTCAGAATAATTAAATATTCACTTATTTCTAAAAATAATCTTATATGCATCTTCATGAAGAGAAGAGGAGATTGAGAGGAAACTTCACTGCAGTCTGCACCTTCCTCAAAGATGGGAAGTGGAGAGGCAGGCACTGATCTCCTCTCTGGTGTTCAGTGATTGTACCCAAGGAAACAGCATGAAATTGTGTCAGGGGATGTTTAGATTGGATATTAGGAAAAGATTCTTCACCCAGAGGGTGGTTGGACACTGAAGCTGGCTCCCCAGGGAGGTGGTCACAGCACCAAGCCTGCCAGAGGTCAAGAAGTGTTTGGACAGTGCTCTCAGGCAAATGGTTTGATCCTTGGGGTGTTCTGTCCAGGGCCCAGAGTTGGATTTCAATGATCCTTGTGGGTCTCTTCCAACTCAGGATATTCTATGACCATCTGATGTAACAGCCACTCTTCCTGTGTCATTTGAAAACTTGATGAGAGTATCATCATACAGTCACTAATTGAAGAATTAAAATGGACTGGACACCATATTGATCCCTGGGGTACACCACCAGTCTCTGGCCTCCAATTAAATATTGTGCCACTGATCACCACCAGAATGGTGTGGCCGTTTCATCTCAACTTGTTTTCATCCAGCCCATACATCAAATGTCCATGAGGATCTTAGAATACACAGTGTGAATGTGTTGCTGAAGTACAGGTATGCTCTCCTCGATTCTGCATGGTCAGTCATTTCACTGTAAAAGTTTATCAAGCTGGTCAAGCACGACTTCCCTTTCGAGAAGCTATGCTGACTATTCCTGATGATTTTCTTGTCCTTCATGTGCCTGGAAATAGTATCCAGCATTAGCTGATCCATGACCTTCCCAGACACTGAGGTAAGGCTGAATGGTCTGTAGTTCCTTGAGTACACTGCAAGTTGTTAGAAGATTAATATTATAAATATTTTTAGAACTTGTGTCACAAGATGAGCTGGAGAGATCTTTACTTGATAATATCTCTCTGTGCACAAATAAAATAACAAAGCAATTCTGAATATTTAAGAGTTCCAACACTAATAGGAAGAGCATTATTGATTTTGAAACCATTAAGAGATTAAAAAAGAAAAAGGGTAAAGCATGAGAACCACATAGAAATGTTGGCATGTGATTAGCTAAGCCAGGCACCTTTATCTGAATCTATAAAGAATCTTTTCCACATGCAGCCATGTCCTCCTGCACCCCCTGCCATTTCAATTTAATCTCTATCAGAGATGAAGTTCTAAGGTTGATGGAGAGAAGCAAGGGAGAGGGGAAATGGAAGAAGAGAAGGAGGGCAAAAAGGAAGGTATTCAGAACCCCAGGAATGAGGAGAAACAAAGATCTAGTGGGGTCTCTAGACAGAGAGTTGCACTATCTGCAAACTAGCAGGGATTTGAGGCAAAGGGCAATGTGGGAAAAAGAGCAAGGTAAAAACTGTGGGCACTTCATAGACTGGGGGTGATGGAGAGGGCTTCAGCCTTTAGCCCAGTCAGCTGTGCTCGCATTAAGGAAACAATGAAAACAATGTTGGTGTGCAGACACTTATGCATGTTGCAATAACATTTTTAGTACAAATTAGTGTCTTTAGTCTTCATCCCCTGACAGTTCTAAATCTGGCATCTGGTCCAAATCGTACTTTTTCTATCACAATTTCAACATGCCTTTAACTAAACTGATACTTTAGAATGGAACTTTCCTGCGTTTAAAGCATTCAAAGTACATATTTTCCCCCAATCGTCCACTTAGTAAACAAAGAAATATACTCTGCTGATCTTCCTTAAATTCTTGTATGACTAGCCCTAAAATGTATCTTTTATTTTTATCTCATTTGTTCCACCTATATTTAACTTGTACAGAATTGTGGCATCCCTCTGTCATTTCCCAGTGTAACTTATTTTTACCACGGCTTGGGTAGAAAATGCTCTGAATGACATGACAAAGCCACTGAGATCACTATTCAGTCACTGAGTCTTCCTCACTCTGTGTTATCATGGTGCTGCACCTCGGTACTTTTGTCTGCATGAGAGAACAGTTCTCTCATCTTTGTCCTTCCTGTGTTTTAGTTACAGGCTCTGTGTATTGCCTGATCTTTACTTCTGCATTTACCTATTCTCTTGTAGTGACTTATTAAGTAATGTTATTTTCCTTGCTGCTTTAATAGACCACTCTTTTCTAATTGAAGGAGAATGAGAGAATGAGAAGCAGCATGTTTCCAAAGTGACAGGCAGGAGACTTAATTTCTTTTACTGTTTAGACAGTGACTCACTGTTCGACTTTGAGAAAATCACTTAGAAGGTCCAAATTTGCAAGCAGCTGCACAAAGTTTGGGTGTCTTCCTTTTGTTACCTACCATGGGGTTTTGTTCTGAGAAGCACTCAACAGAGACAACAGCAGTTAAAGCTGATGAGAGCTGCAGGTACTTCACATATTCAACAATTAGGATAGTATTAAAGCATTTCAAAGTCAACATCTTAAAATCCCAGGTGATTTCATGCTTTTTTTTTTTTTTTAATGCTGACTTGAAAACTATTGTTCCTTGTTTTTCCTATCTGCAAATAGAAAATAATAGCCTTCACAAGGTCTGCTGATTGAAAATGTTTATAAACCTTTTCAGGATTGTTTGTGTTATATAAGGAGACATTTCCTCAGCCATGTTAGTATTATTAAGTTACACAGACTGGAAGCATTCCAAACAAGACCAGAGGGAAACTTAGACTCACTTTGCTAGACTGTGGCTGTTCGCCAGGTCTTCTGAAAAACAAGATTCGAGTCAGTCTTCACTGCACACTGATCTACATTATTGCGTGCATTATGAGTCAAAAAACAGAGAAACACAATTAGTCATAATTCTGTCTTTCCTCCTAGAGAGTGACATACATCCATGAAAAATCATCTGTGGTTACAAAGTTGAAAGAAAACATCTCGTTAATTAGACTTGAAAATAAGTATATTTTTACAATTAAAAAGAATCTGAGCAAACAGATGCAGCAGAAGTTGAGCTCGGAGGAGTTCATCATGATTGAAGAAAAAAGCAGAAGAAAAACATTTTAACATTGCACTAAGAATTCAAAAGCAGGTTTGAAACACAGATACATAGTAGAAATACGTGGGTTTTTTTATAGCAAGCTTATTCTTCAGTGTAACCTACAGTACAAGGCCTCCCAGAGGACATTTAGGAACATAGTTGTCTTTGATCTTAATGGAAACTGTGTTTGCTGAGGATGGTGCTGTCTGCCTTTCAGTCACCAGGTAGTCTGGTTGCACAGCAGGAACCTCTTGCCTGTAATACAGACACAGATAATGAAACCTGCTTCATCTGTGTTAGAGTGCCTGGAGTTTCCTCTCGTTCAGTGTGGGAGGTATTGCATTTCTTAGAGAAGCTTCTTATCTTCCATGCAGCTGATGATGCCGTGACACATTTTCAAAGTAGGTGAGGACTGTGAGCCCATTTGACACAGTAGGAAACAGGCTAAACTAAGTGGGAGAAAGACCTGATTTGGCCGCTTCAAGAAAAAAAAGTGGAATTACTGAATGGACGAGTGAGAAGGTAACTATTTTTTTCTGAACATGATACATCAGAAATAGCAGATTGTTTAATAAATGGAGAAGGGAAAGTCAATTGCCAGGATATTTTAATCAAAGTCAAAGGATTTACCCTTGCACACAGAATTAAATTTTAAGAGGACATAACTTTCCTTGTGTGAGGTCAAAAGCAGGAGAAAGATCTATACAATTCTCAAGCTATTTTTTTAGCCAGCTACAACAGGTCTCAATCAAATATCTCCCTGAATCTATTGCATCTCTATTTGCCTCTCCTACCTTGACCTTCCACGATATTTAATAGATTTATAACTGCTTCTCCTTTCTAACTTATAAAAATCCACTGATTCTTAAATGGTCATTAATGGGAATGTACTCTGTCTTGTCTGAGGATGACTGGGAGACAGCATAGCCCTTCAGTGAGCTATTCTTCACATCCCTCCTGCACAGCCTTTCTGAGGATACTGATTTTACACCTCTCTCCACTCTAATTTCCTGTTCATTCCATAGTATAGCATCTATTAGTCACAGAAAGCTGGAAAGTATAAGACTCTGCTGCTGAAGTACTCTGAGGCTTGCAAATAACCACAGAAAGGTTTTAGACCTTTCTGTGTAATGGACTGTAAAAGTAAAAGCTATGATTTATTATTTCTTTCAGTTACTAAAACCTAATGGCTATCCCACCTGCTTTGGAATTCAATGATCTGCAGATGTTTATATCTAATAAAATGTTTGAATAAATTGTGATTCTTTTCCTTTTAATGCATCATGCTTTCTTGATACTGTGCAGCCTTTCACAATTATATTTTTGACATTCAGTTCAAAGCTGAAAATAATACAAATTTATATTTACTTTAAAAACAAAACAAGTTATTAAAAATTAAGTCTGTGACCATTCATCGTAAAAAATTCAGATTAATTATTCCTGGTAATTCATGTTAAATCAGTCTAAAAATAAAATAAAGAAAGAATATATTGGTGTATGGATATGGATGAACACAGAATGATAGCTTATATTATACACACTCAAACAGATCATGGATATATATTTCTGTAACTTATGCAAGAGAAAGAAACACAAGGAAACAGAAAGTTAATTTTGAGCTATACTAAGAGGAGTGATTTGGCATTATTATTGTCAAAAGAAAATTTGTGTGTTTGTTTTTAATTTCCATTACAAAATAAAAAAACATATAGATATGAATCATCATGATTCTTAAGGGCAATGTCCTTCTTTCCCAGGTGTAGCTGTAAACTTTGCAGGCAAATGATTGATCAGCTTAATAATATCTAGGAATTAGTTTCAAAAAGGGCTGTGAAAGAGTGGAATTTTTTATGCTCAAGGTATTTTTATGGCCAAGAAAGAAAGACAGTTTATATGTAGATTCAATAGTTTATTGTTAGTATAATTTAAATCCTAACTCTCTCTTGAAGATTTCTTTTTAATTCAATACCTGTCATTACGGGAAAAGAAAAAAAAATAAACAAATTGAAAATATCACAGAAGAAGTTGAAACTTCCATACACACACTCCTGATATCTAGCACTTTTGTCACCTTAAGTTTGATTTTGTGACATGGATCTAAAGGTTGGCTTCAGCATGGGGAGAGGGCGCAGCTAGTCAATGTATCCATCGTCCTTCGCAGGTACTCATGTGGATGTTTTATTCTTCTTCACCTTAGACTCACACAGGGTTGTTTTTCTATGTTCACCAGCTTTCTTACAACTTACTATTTGCCACTATTTTCAAGTGCATACTTCTTCTGGAATTACTAATTATGGCATAATTTACATATGTTATGTACATGTCCTTTGTTCTTTTTGCTGCCCGTAAAAGTGATTTTGCCAGGCCTGTACTGCCTTAGCTGGTCATTTTAGGGGTGTTTACAGCCATTGGGTCTCAAAAATCAGCTTGTATCCTATTTCTTATCATCATGTGTCTTCCCCTCCCTGCTCTGTATCCTGTGTCCCACCATTCAGGGTCTATTTTGTCATACCACATCTATATTCCTCTATGCTATGTTGCTATGTTAGAGTTGTAAATATTAGATTCTATACAGAAAAACTACTTGTTACTACCTCATATAAGAAAATTTTGTCACAGAAGGATAAGCAAAAGCAAAATGAAATGGACCTAGTTTCTTTGTGACATTTCAAAAATTTGTGAAATGTTTCTTTGTGAAATTTCAAAAATTGCTGTTACGGCTCTAGCAACTATAACAAAGTTTAGCTAGGTAAGACAAGTTCAGACAAAGTGAAACTGCCTGCCTTATGGCCTTGTAAAGTTTGTACAAAGATCATGACACATTGGTAGCAGTGGCAATATCTTATTCACTGGGCTGCAGAATCCATTCCACTCAGAGAAATATCCAGTGTCTTTTCTAACTTTTAGGGAAGTGCTTCAGGGATGGCATCTGTAATATCCAGATGCTGATCGGAGAAGGTCATGTTCAAGCAAATGAAATAAAGAGTGGTTGTGTGGAAGTGTTTCTGTCAGAGATGGGAACTGAACCTGTCCCTCCCAAGGATGAGTAAAGTTTCACCCATTCTAGGATGTGTCTTTAAATGGTTGCTAGCAAACAATTGCTTAAAGCACAAGAGGGAGAGATGACATTCCTTACTAAAAGTGTCAAAGTTGTGCTATGAAATGCAATTTTGAAGGTTTATTAGATCATGAGCTTTTACTGCTTGATGGTTTGGGTAACAAACAGATCAGAGCAAAGTGTATTTGTAGGGTACTTGGTATTCACATGAGTATTTGCTTACACTGAGCATTATTATCATTAGCAATTAAAAACCATACAAATGCCATAGGGGAAGAAAAATATCTGATTCTCTCTCTTCCCATATGGTGGCTTCATGACTAGATTTCTGTAATCTTTCTCTTCATAATCTTTATAAAATTTCACTGTTTTCTGCAAGGTGAGCTAGCTCTAATAGAAGGATGAGCAGATTGCCTTCCTTTGCTTCACAAATCTAAATGGTTGCTGGACTGCAGATGCAGTTTTCAATCATTTAAGCAATACCAGGCAGAGTTGTAAAATCACTTAGGTAAATTTTTATCCTCTAGGCTGGGCAAAAAGTGAGAACAGCAGCAGATCTCCTCCCTCATACTGTTTGTTTGTTTTAAAATATGCAATATAAGTCAAAGCTACTCCCCAGTCCTTGAATTCAGTGCCTTTCCAAACGCAAGGTCTAGGTAAAATTTTAATTTGAACTCCAAGGCTAATAGAGTGAGGGAAGATTGTTCATCATTCTCAAGGGAATTAACTATGAAACTGATAGTCAGTTCTACCATCAGACATCTAATACATTTCCTGCCAATCACATAAACAGGTATGGCTAGGGCAGTTAGTTGGCTTTTATTTATTCGTTTGGTTTGGTTCGACTAGGCCCAAAACTATTCAATATATGTACTTCCAGCTGCTGCTTGTTTCCCAGGAAAACAGGTGAAGTAGAGAGTAAATTGGGACATAAAGACATCCTCCTGATTCCATTAGTCAGGACAAAACATTGAGAAAGTCAAGTGGAGAACCATTTGAAAACCTAATGCAGGATGAGTACAAGAAAATGAGAAAAGGAGAACCTTTAGGATGATGCAACTGTGTTGTTTAATTAATAGACCTTTTCAGGAAAAAGACTGTTTTTTAGCCTTCATGTGAAAATTAATCCAAATGCTTGTGTAACGCTACAACAGTGGGTTTTAGTTTGGTGGTTTCTTTGGTTTTTTCTTTGGTTGGTTTTTTGGGAGGTGAGAGGTTGTTGGGTTTTTGGGGTATTTTTTGTTTTCCTATTTGAGGATGCTAACAATTGTTCAGATTTTTAAAAAGTGTTGTGATTCCTCTGCTGTCAATTTAACTTAATGATTGAATAGTTCAAAGAATAATTATTTTAAGGAAGTCATGCTCTATTTTTTTAGGATAATAAGCTAAATGGAGATGCATGCCTCTAGCGTAATTTCAAATGAGTACTTTGAAAATGAAATAATCAACAAAGTTGTAATTGCATGTTATCTGGAAAAGGTCACTATAAAAAAATTCCTGTGAGAAAACATCTTCAGAAAAATGGTTATGAGCTGCTTTAAATTCAGACAACAGAAATTATTTTATATTCCTTCCATTTTAGATGAGTATACATGAACATAAGAGGCTAATAATGCAAACTGGTAACTTTTCCATTCTTCCCAGTACTATCCTTTCTTTAAAGGGTAGTAGATAAAAAAGAACACTGATTTTCTCTTAATTCCTTTAATTTCTTTCTAAGAAATAACATTTTTTCCACCAAACAGCATATAACAAACACTTTTGAATCCTGTATCTGCTCTGAAGCAAGACAAGTATCAGAGATTAAATTCATACAGCCAACCAACACTGCCATGTCATGCAATATGTCAGGAATAAAACATTAAAAACCAAAGGAATATTTGTCCACACAGAGGAAGGCTTGAGACATCTAACACTTCAAGTACACGTCTACACATGCATGTAACTTTTTTTCTCCCCACAGATTACAGGAAAGGAGTCCTAATACATTTTGATTCAGTTCACCTCCTGAGCATCATCGGTTTTCCCTCATACAGGACCTAATCTGTGGAGTTCATTTCTGTTTTGAAGGACAACTGTGCAGCTAATAGGAAAGTTGAGGTACTGGATATTTAAACAAAACTGCTTTTGAGATATGTTTATTGTCTTTATTTTCTGCCTTTATTCATTTATAAAGTTCAAATCAAACATGGATGCTCTCTCAAGCAATTTCAACTGAATAAGATTGCAAATGGAACACAGATTTAAAAAACAAATCTAGTTTTATGGATAATATTGTTATGTTTCTCACCATGGGTTTGTAGAAGCTTCTGTCTTGAAAGTATTTACAACTCTTTGTAAATGTTTTTAAATAGTCATTGCAGTATACTCTTAACCGGAGTGTACTGTGTAAGTTTTTAAATCTAATTTTTGTGTCATGTTTAGTAGCGTATAATTAGTTCTGGAAATCTCTGTAGATAAATCACAAAGTCTATACTGTGGATCCAACCTCTCAGGTATTTCAGTGTGGCTTGGTCTAGGTCTACAATATTGTGGGTTTGTTGCAGGACTCTGAAATCACAAGTGAGTTCCACCAAGGTAAACCTCAGGAAGGTCAAGGATAATTCCTGTTAGGAATTAAAGGGTTTTTGCCAGTTTATATCAAGTGGTTTGTGTAAATCAGGGAGTACTTTGCTAGAGAATTGAATAAATACAAATCTGTACTAACGGAGCAGGTGAATATGAAAAGTGGTGTATTCACTGAGGGCCTGTTGTGATAGAAACCATTGCAATAGAGCAGCTGTAGATTTGAGTCATTTGAATCTGATATTCACAATGTAGATGAAGGATGGTTATTCACTTTAAATTTATCATGAGTACAGCCACAGATTGAAATAAGACGGAGTAAACGTCTGTGATTATCTGTTAACTGGTGTGCTTCATCATTTCATAGCTGAATGAGTTATGATCGTGTAGCTCAGAACACGTCTAATTAATTTTTGAGTTCAGTCTGTATTCTTAACCTCAAACACTGGTTTATTAATAGGTTAAGGTAAAGAGCTTGCAAAAGTGTGATGTGTGGCTGTGCAAACATATTTGGAAGCACATAGTTCATTGCTGGATGTCAGATGTTTTACCTGCCTACCCAACTAATTGAGAATTATATCAGAGAACCAGAAAGCCATTGTAATGAATGAGACAGACAGTGACCTCCAAAAGACATAACTGAATTAGAACTGATGAACTTGATATGAGTAGATTCACAGTGTCATTTTAAATACAACACAGTTTAACTCATTTTCCTGCTCTTGGAAGTGCATCGCACTAAAAGCATGGGAAAGATTGGCAGGTGAATTTTAGCTTGTTTTTGTTTTTGTTTTATTTTTCCTCTATCATCCTTATAAAAGTTGTGGATTTATTGAAGCATATTTGTTATATAAAAACTGTTTTGGTTCTGAATGCATGCCAAGCAGGCTTTCTGGAATCTAAGAGGTGTCTTTAATGCTTTTGAGGAGCAAGAAGTGATAGGAGAAGAGGGAAGAGGGTTTTTTTTTCCCAAGCTATAAAAGGAAAATCATTCTTTTATCTTTCTTGCTAAAGAATAGAAAAGAAAATAAGATATAACTGTTTGACAACATAATTCCCCACTGTTTAATGTTTCTCAAAATAATAACTTCATGTAGGCTAAATAATTGTGTGTACTGTTATGGAATTTTGGTAGTTTTTAGACTGGATGTTTATGGAAGCCTAATTTGGACAAATATTCAGGATCATTTAGATATTCTTTCTGCATAAATCTATAATATCAAGTGACAGAACCAACTTCTGGCCTGCCAGTCTTGTGTGAGATGTTAAATTCATCCTCTGTTGTAACAGAGCAGAACTGAATCTTTCTCTGTTTCTTAAATCCATGTGGTTCATTCCCCATAAATGGTAAAGTGCTCAAATATTGAAATTCTTATGTAAAAAATAACATAAATTTCCAGTGAAACACAAATTGTGCTGTATTTTGTTACATTTCTATAAAGTGGAAAGATGATTAGATGATTTGGCATAATTTTATGCCTAAGCGGGAGCTGCTTACTTACTGGTGAAAAATATGCCGTCAAAACCATATATTTGGTAGTCCATGCCCTCAGCCTCTCAATACGTACACAGTGTAAAATAAAACAGATTTAGGGCAAACAGTGAACTTCCCTGCCTAGACTGCCTTGAATTGTTTTCTTAACTTTGAGGTCAAGGAATACTTTCATCTTTCCTTCCTAAAATGCAAAAGATCTCTCTTTTTTTTCTTTTTCTTTTTCCTTTTTTTTTTTTTTTTTTTTGCCTAAGAGTCTGCTTATTTCCGTGTTTCTGTTCTTTCATTTCTGTGGATTTACCTTTTGTTGGATTTCACAGGAATAAGGCTTACATACAGAACTTAAATCAGAATAAGTGGTTCATGCCAAAGTCTCATTCTGCATTTTAAGTTAACTACTCAAACAGATGGAGAGCAACAACAACAAATTTTATATAAACAATAGAAATGTCTCTGATGCATACTTTTGAATAGGCTGTGTCATTCTCTTTATGGTATCTGTCTTCACCATGCGGATCTTGGAATAGTGATTAGATTTAATAGATCTGTTAAGAACTGTTCTTTCTTTCAAGTTCTGCTGGAAAAAATTGCACCGGTTAGGAAAACAGTTGTTGAAATGGGCTGTGTAGGGGGCTTGGTATATTATTATTTTAGATGATCTGAAATTCTGACAGTTGTAACAGTGATGGTCAAGAACAAAAGTAGCAGTGATTTTAAAAAATACAAGTCTGCAATGTCTTCCAAATGTGAAGATTTCAATAGACTACCACACTGAGAGAGTGGAAAGACCTGACACAAATTAGTCATTTTCTGTATGTGTAGAATTTAACAGTCCTTAAATGGCTCGCACTGGATGAAAGAAAAACAGAAAAATGACCTTTATCTTTGTCACCACTGCAAATCTTACTGTTCCACTATTCCAGTGATGCATAGAGGTGGAAATAACGGAGATGAGTACAATAGACTTTTCCATAGACTGAGTTTTCCAGGTCATTTAATTCTCTCTAGTGTGTTCAGAACCTTTCCAACAGAGCTAATGATAACAGATTGCTACATTATCCTGCTTGTGGTGACCTGTTTGGGTACCTGCCAGAAATTCTACTCTCTCAAAACTATGGGTGAAAAAAGGTGTTTACTGAATTCACTTCTAATGGTTATTATAATTTATTCAGGAAAAAAAAATTGTATTATTGAGTACTTCATGTGTTAAATAATGACTCAATTATTTTGAAAATTGATACTTTAGCTCTGGGTTGCTGCTCTGCTGCAACTGATTTTGAATTTTCCTTACAGACTCTGGCCTTTTGCCAGTTCATGTTCCATGGGGAGAGTTCTCCCTATCAAACAAGGCTGTAGCTTTAGCTGGCTATATGTTTATAGCCAGCTAAAGCTACCCACACTAACTCTCTCCTTGCTAAGAAAGAAATAGTTGTGGTCTGAGGGTGATAAATGTAGCATTTTTCATGGGATTTTTTTGTGTTATTACTTTCAGGCTGCATGGGCTTAAAAAGTGCAAAGCAGAAAGTCTCACTACCTGTGCATATCGTGGTGTTTAGGCTGTTGATAATTTCATGATTTTAATACTATTTCTTTGAGCGTAAAATTGACCATTTTAGATTTTACCCTTATTGCTTGAATTACTGTCTTTAACATATTTTTTTGAGAACCAAGAAGCTTTAAATCACAAATACCATGTGATTTTTCACATGAAAAAAGTGATCCCTCATGTAAATGTTAATTAAAGAAATTTTGACTACTTGAATAGTCATTGTTTCTCCAATCAGAGCAAATAGTTTTCTAAAAGAGATTCTGCCTGGGAGTTCTGCTTTGGAGATAACTTGCTCTTGCCTGTCACCTACTTAACTTTGAAGAGCTAAAGGGAACTAAAATTTTAAAGTTTACTGTTTATTCAAACTGATTCCTAGTCTACTGTGTTTTAAAAAGAATTGAAATTATATCTAATATTTTGGGTTGGGGTTTTCTTAACTACATTTAAGTTCCTGTAGAAATCATACTTCTTCTGTATCAATGCAAAGATCATGTTAAAAGTCTATATTTTTTCTAACTTCAAGCTGTTCAAGCCTACATTGGGTGTGTAAGTCATCTGAATAGTTTTCCCTTGATTATAGAATTAAAAGTACCAGAGGTAACAAATGCCATCAAATCTATTTCAGACATAATTGTTCTAATCAAAAAAGTTTACTTCGGAGTCTGTTTCACACATGATGGACTCGAATTTCAATATTACAGAAGAAGTTTTTGCCTGCTGGATGCAACGTGTTAAGTTTAGAACCAGCTTTGCTAGCAGGTGAATCATCTCACATGAGTAATAACTTTCTTCTCAAAGTGTGGAGAGCAATATAGGCTGGAGAATCGCAGGTAGTAATGTTACTAGAATCACACTAATTTTAAAAATAAGATTTTAGAGGTTTGGGACTTATATGACAAATATCTTGTTGCCAAGAAGCATGCCTGTGTTCTGAGAAAATTCATGTTTTCATGGCCTGCAATGAGTAGTGATTCTCCCCTTTCCTACTTATGTGTCTGCAACAGAAATAACTAGAATATCCAAGGCTTTCCATCTTGAACCCATTTACTTTGACTACAATTTTATGTTCTTCCATATTGCTTTATTTTAATTTTGTAATGAAATATTATATTTTGCTGCTATACAAGTTTACAAAGGTTAAAGCACAACAAAATTAAGGCTTTATGTTAATATAATTTTTAGAAGTCTTCCAAATAATGTCTGAAGTCCTATTAGACTATAGTTCTGAATTATTCAGATATTAGTATAGTTTTCATTAATACTGAGTACACAATTTGATGAATTAAATTGTGATATATTTGTTTACAGTTTACTACAGGCTAATGAGAATCTAATGTGTAACATATTAATAGTGGTTCACTGCCTTCTGTTGTAGCACAATAAGGAAAATAGAAATACTATTTTAACAAATTGGATGTTCGCAGGTTTCAGGTCTGCTATAAATCTGTCTGCATACAATAAAGCTTTTATATATCCCAATGTGATCTAAAGAAGAAAAAACTTCATCCTAAGATAATTACTTAGCTCAGTCTGGCATTACAATGAAGCCTAACCAATGACAAATCACTGCAAAAGGTGTGGATCTGTTCTCTCCTTGCTACCTTCTCTTTCCTGTAGCACATCTACAGATTGCACAGTCAGTGCTCAATTGGAAGATCCAGTGGAAAAGATTTTGTTTTAATTTGTTTCATTCTTTTTTTGGTTTTTTTGTTTTTGTTTTTGTTTTTGTTTTGCTAAACCTATACACTAGATGTGAGGGAAATCTCAAGGTAGTAAGGCTTCTGCTTTCCAAGGCAGGTTGTTTATCAGACTGGCTTTGCAATCACAGTAAGCCACAAAGTATGCCTCAATTATTGAAGCAGATAAATTTCTGCGCTGATGTAGTATCGGAAATCCCAGTATGGACAGAAGCGAGCTGCATGCAGAGCCGCACCACTGAGGGTGCCACTTCCCATTGCTGAAGGACTAACTAATACAAAATTCAGTGTGGTAGGGCCTCACTCCCACTTCTGGTCTGATCTGGGGAAGCACCACACTTTTCATGAAAGCAGAAATGAGTCAAGCATGTCAAGCCAGTAAGGTCCAAACAGACTTTGTGCTTTGGTAGAAACAGCTCTAAAATTTCCATCAACATCAAATTATGTTTACTTTCCACATAGTGAATATGGAAGTCCAGTCTCTAACCTGAGATTGTGCCCACTGCACTGCTGTCTTCTACCAGCCAGGCGGAGATTAGCTAAAAGGCAGCCTCTCATTCACATTGGGGATGGATACAGGCAGATGGAATTTGGGGAAGATACCACACAGACACCCATCCTTTCCTAAGAAATGAGCAGGAGAAAGTCATACATTTTTAGCCACACGTACTCTGTGAGTAGTGAATGCAAATGCTCAAAGTGCCAAGCACTGAATCTTGAAGACAACTCACTGACTATGCCTTTCCAGATATGCTATAACTATCACCATCTTATGTGGAATTCATGTATTTGGGTGATAGCTAGATGTAGAAATCCCTGAGCTAGAGGTGATTTTGAAAGATGCCCCTATTTTTCATGATTTTTTTTCAGTACAGAAAACTCAGAAAATTCATGAAATGAAATTGATAATGAAAAGCCATTGAGAGAGCTAAAGACCTGTGTAAAACTTTCATTATGCAATTTATACAGGCACAACGTTTCAGAATAACTTCATATATGTTTCTGGTTTTGTATTACATTCATTTACATTTCAAGTTCTCAGAAGTATTTACAAAGCAGATGTTTATAAATGTTGTTTTACCTTCCTACACTTGCAAAAACCCCAGGTAAAATGTCGTAAAGATGCTGATTCTATGCTGCCTTACACGACTAGGAGAGAGAAAGGGGCTGTCAACAGATCTTGATCTTGTCTTGTGTTCAAACCTGAATCCACATTCATATCTCAAGTGTTGCAGAGATACGCTGTAGAGAAGAAGTCTTAGCAATGAGATATATTTCTGTCCTTTTCAATGCTTTTAAAAATAGTAGAAAATTTGCAACCTTACACAAAAATTGAAGCTTGACATACTATAACAGAAATACTGATAATAAGCATTAAACATCCCTAATATGTAGCGCAACTCCTTTATCAGCAATTTTGTGAGGAAAAATAATTACTTTGCTTTGAGAGGATGAGAAGAAACAAAGCTCAGTATTATTCATTGTCATTATACTGATTATTGTTATTTGTTTATTATAGCAGGGGTATTTCTCCCATTTAAAGTCACCAGAATGAAAGCTATTTTTATCCTTTTATTCATATATGCAATGGGGTTTATAAAGGAGATTTGTAATTAGTTCTTTCAAATTCATGTGAACACTGTTATTGTCTTAATCTAATATTTGATACTGATAGAAATGAGCTGCAAAATATTTAATGACATTCTGCAAGTACTGTCTTATCAAGTTTGTCATTGCCACCTGACACAAGCAATTTTAGAAGTCAACAGTCTCATGAGATAATGTTAATGAATTTGGCAGACACATATAATTGGCTTTTACCCTGGTTTTCATGTATTTTTATGGGATTGCACCATGTTTTTTTGAAAGTATAGACTTCATATTTATTGGTTGTGCAAGTGTAAAATAATTTCTTGAAACTGATGTCTCCCTGGATTTTCAGGCATTTTCAGGATTTTCAGGATATCACATGAAATAAACTAGGTAACTAGCAAATCTGGTAAATTGAAGTAGCTTCATATAAAATGCAAGTTTCATAAAATCATATTGTTCAGATAGAAAAAGGATCTTTGACAGTTTCCAGTCCATTCTTTTGTTCATGGCAGGTTAGCTCTGAGGAGGTCAGGCCAGGCTGCTTAAGTCTTCATCCAGTTGGGTCAGGCCATGTGATGTTTGCGCAGCTACAATTTCATGTAAATATTACATTCTCTATTTGAGAGAGAGAGAGGAAAAAGAAACAAATTTTAACTGATGCAAAAGGCGTCCCTGTTTACTTGTTTTAAAATTAGTCTGAACTGTCCCAGTTCGTACTCCAAAATGAAATAGCTGAATGGGATGGTTCCACTTGACTGGTTGACATCAGGTACTCGTGCACACCTCTGCTTTCCCAGGAAACCAGCCTTGGCTCAAACTGAGAACATGACAATCATCAAAGTAGCAGCTTTCAAGGCAGGGAACATACTGAAGAAGTCCTTAAGAAATTGATAGAAATTAACTTTCTATCCATGATTTAGCAAAAGGAAGACATAGTTTTACACATCCCTCCCAAGTTTATTATCCATTCTTTTCCTTTTAGACCTTTTGGTTTTATCAATTTTGTCTCTTTAAACACACAGTTATTAGTACATAATAATATTTTGTTTTTGTTGCACGACTTCCCCTGTTAGTTTGTGGCTTCATCTCCTGCTTGTTCATTGCATGTGGTGGGGATATTCTTTCCTGCCTTGAGATTTCCAAAGAGGATAGAAGCGTGGGCTGCTCACTGTACTCCTTCTAGAGGCAAGAATGAAAAGGATGTATCTTCAGAGGAACAATGTGTATCATCCAAATGCAAATATCTGAGAAGGGAAAATATTTATAGGGTGATTTCTCTCAGGTTTATTTCTAGCCAGAAAGGGAAAAGAGTGATACTACACAAGACACAAGAGTTACAGTCAATAGATCTTGTGACTAAGTGCTTGCTCTCTATTTTATTATTATTTTAAAGGAATTTTAAAAGCTTGGACTGTCTCTTTTATGTTAAAAACATAGTGTGTAGTCTTTGGGATTTACAGTTGAAAGCTATGTTAAGATATGTTAACTCATCTAAAGTGCAAGGAATCTTTTACAGAATTTATACTTGAATTGTTTATGAGGACTAGGCAGTATAAAAACAAATTTAGGTAAACGACTATTTTTAGCAAGTAAAATGCAACATCTAAATGTTGTAACAGTAATCCTAGTTAGTGTTTCAGATGTTTTATGCAGCGAAATTCCACTTCCAGTGTTTGATACTGAAAATCCTTCAATCCAAATTAGTTAGTTTAAATTTAAGCCCTTGGTTTGCAGAAACATATAAAGTTTCAAGACAATCAAGAACAAGTAGAAGGAGAATAGAATGGCATTGGCAAGTGTCAGTAGGTCCATAGCAAAACTTACTTCAAACTGAGAGAACACCTTGTTTAGCTTTCCACAGCGAACATGAGGCAAATACTTGTGTTATTTTTTGAAAGCGAAAGAAGTTTTCGGTTTGGGGTTGGGTTTTTTTTTTGGTTGTTTTTTTTTAATTTGGTTTTTTTGGTTGTTTTTATTTTGGGAGGGGGTTTTTTTGGTTTTTTTTTTAATTTTCAGATTTAGGAAAAGAAAGGTTGTGTGATATCACAGTTTCTGTATGCAAGCTGGAGGCATCTTCAATAATATTATTGGCTGGACTCTGCAGTACAGGAAAATATATTCTTTTCATTCAAACTCCCTTACCTACTTCGCTATAGAAATAACATCCTGATGTGAAAGAGTTGCAAAAGACATAAATGTAGGGGATATAGCTCTCTTCTTTAGGTAAATCTTCCATTTTTGCTGGTAGTTATTCTGGAATTTCAGCAAAGATAATACCGACTATACAAAATTCTGTAAACGATCTTTGAGGTCAAATTCAAGGCTACCCTCCAAACATTTCTGTTCTACCTGCAGTACTTTGGTGTTTCCATACTGGTCCCACCCCTCAAGAATTCCTATGTATTTCTATACAAGGTCATTTATAAAATCAGTTACTGTTCTCCTTTTTTAATATATCACATCTGGTTTTTATAATTAATTTCTATGTGTTCAGTTTTCACTATATACCGATCCATATACCTTATTTAACTATTTTTGCTATGCAGATTTTCAAGTAGAGGCCTCTCCTATTATTCATAGATTAATAAAAAAAGAATTGACTCATTGCCACCTTGAGTTTAAAACAGAAAGCTAAGTTGATATTTGGGGTAGAGAACATTCAGTGCTATTTGTTTGATTCAGTTTGCCCATCACTGAACATTACCATTCTTACTACATGCAGGAATTGTTTAGTTCACAGACTTGATGAAGACTAATTCATAGTATTAATTAAGACAAATGTAGCAAGTCATAAAATAAAAGTAAAATGGATTTTAGTTCATTAAAAAAATCTCTTTTACTCTGTAAATCATACACTAATGAAAATTAGATAACTTTGGGGAGGGATGGGAAAGGAACTCCCTTTTATGAGGACAATAATCCCTGGACAGAAACTATGGAAGTGCAAAAACTATTCTGCCATTTAGGGACTCAGAAACATTTCCAGCTGAGTTGAAGTCCCAGCCAGCATATGCAGTTATATGAAAATCTCTTTGCTATGTCTCATGAGTAGTACTGCTCCCAGGAAATACATAGCTACTGCTGAGAAAGAGCTCAAGAGATTGTAAGTAATAAAGTAAAGCAGTACTATGCTTTTCTTATTACAGTGTAGCTACAAACAGCAGCCATTCAATTCCTCACTTTCTCTCTTTGTTGATAAATCAACTGGTCTAACGCTCCCCTTTCAATGACCTATCTAATAAAAATACTTTTGAAGAATCTTAAATATTTCACTGGCTAATTAGATAATTATTTGTAGAAACAGAATCTTTAATCTAAATTGTTGGGATAAGAGGAAAGATGGAACAACAGGCAATTTAGCTGAAAACCTTAATTGCTAGTTTTTATGTTATAAAAGACCTTGAAAGTAGAAAGTCAATAAAACCGCCAACTGAAAACCTGGTTCAAATTCCACTGTAGTTAATAGCAAAGCTTCCAGTAGCTCCAAGGGTTGCATATGTCCATGACATTTATAGAAGTTTGAAGAACAGCGTACAGTCTGTCTGAGAAGTAGAATCCTATAAAAATTCTATATGTGTATTCTTTTCAAAGACAAAATGTCTATTGCTACTATAGGGAATTTGGAGTGAGCGCATTAATTTCCACAGAAAAAGCAAAAATTACTTCAAAGTTAATTTGAACTGAATAGAGACATGGATTAAAGGAAAGCCAGAAAATGTGAGATAGCATAGAAAGAGAAGGTGCAGAATATGACTTCTTGTGTTTCTGTAGAAATTATACTCCTAAAGAAAAAAACACAACCAAACCCAAACCAAACCAACCAACTAAACAAACAAAAAAACCCAAACACAGCAAATGAACAAGCTAAACTCTTTAAAGCTCTGCAGTGACTAATCAGTTTTCTAGCTCTCTGGGAATTTTCATGGTATGCCTCAAGGTGAATTAAGCACATTTTTGCTCAAATATATATACACACATATATATTTAAAAGAAAGCAATGAACAATGCAATATGCTGAGTCCTACTGCAATATGCAACTTTACATGGAGTCCGTAAAGATGCCTCACAAGCAGAATCCTTATATACCTTTGCACCAGCACCAGCCCCAAGAGCAGTTGTACGGAGCACTTCCAGAAACCCTTGGGTCCACCTTCCAGTCCACCTCTGCTGTCAAATGTGGCTCTGAAGTGCTCTCACTCCAGGATGGCTACAGGATAATGCTGAGGCTGTTCCTTATCTCAGCACTCTGAAATGCTTCACTCCCTTGCAAAGTGGCCTCCTGTCTCTGGCATCCCTACTTTCAGACAGTCTGACCTGGGCCTTGAAGGAGGGCCTTCTTGCCCTCTATAAGACTTCATTCATCAGTCTAAAGTTACCACTGCAATTGGAATTTTCCCTTCACAGCTAAAATCCATTTTAGGATCTGGGAGTGGAGTGGGAAAGGAAGGATGGCATAAAATCCTCAGAAGAGAATCTAATTAAAGCAATATCAGTTGATAAACAAACATTCATTCTCTGAAGACAAATGCAACAGAGCTCACAGAATGACTGAGAACATCACGTTAATAGGGAAACAAGCAACTCAGTATAAATACTTTGTGAAGATAAACTGAAAAAAGATATACTGTGGTGCCAGACAAATCATCTCCCAAACCACTGAGAAAGTACAAGTCATGCCATGCATTGCAATCTTTTAACTCACTAGAATGATGTGGGGACTGGAGCACAGGCTGGAGCACACAAGGGGCCAACATTGTCCACTTCTCTTAAGAGTTAAGTATAATCCATCACATAGAGATGGTTTTAGTGTAAATGCTGACTAAATAACCATCTATGTGATATACAGGAAGTCTAAGGGATTGTGTGAGAATTATATTGAATTATTAGGAACTAGACTTGAACTGACACTTCTGTCTCTGTTTTTCCTATGAAATATATATTTAAGCAATAGAAGAATAAGAGATTTTTAAACATTGGCTTTATTGCTTATTTTTTATTTTTCCTTTTGTAGAAAGAAAAATGAACATATACCATTATCTTACTGAGTTTATACCAAGTCACCAGCATTATTAAAAGTCCCATATGTAGATCATCATTTGTACAAGAAGCTTGTTTGTGAACACAGAAAAAGAGTAATAACTCAACTGGGGATGAAGAATTGTTTCATTTTAAACCCAAATATTTTTCTTTAATATTTTTGTACTTGTATGAAATCTATCAGTATAATTTCTTTTTTTCTGTATATATTTTCATACTAAAAACAAATAAAATATTAATAATTCTTAAGACCTCAGTATAAGTAACTACAAAATTACCCTATTTTAAAACATGGTAATTGTCATACATAAATAATCAGTCATGTTGCTAAATTTAAAAATAATTTGGCTTATATAGAAGAAATGTGTGTTTTTCTTGCATAGTGCATTCATTTTCCATAACAAGTTAGTGCCCACATAAATTCAGTCTTCCAGACAAATGAATGTTCAGCTAAATGAGAATCTGGATTTTGCACATTAAAATAAATACAACTATACTGATCTTAGAAATTGAATTAACAGATTCATATGCAGTAGTGTCTATTTAGCTGATAATGTATACATTTGAAATGGTATAAAAATAGACTTCTCACAAGTGAGAAAGAGTGCATTTTTCAAGGCCAGTTGTATAAGGTTAGAAATTCATGCATGAATTAGAGAGCATGATTTATTTATTGTTAACTTTGCTTATAAAAACTTGTCATTTGTGAAACAGCCAGTCCAAGATACTAATTTTTTAAAAGAAAATCTCAAAAAAGAAGTTGCTCTTCTTCCAGACACTTCACTGCATGCCTAAGGCATTTGGCTTTGAGCCTCATTACTGAGTCTCTGTTTATAATGAGTAAAAAGAAATAGCAGAAGGTAATTCAGTTCAACCAACATCTAAATCATCCTCAGGGTATCTGTCAATAAAAGGAACCTGGGATCCCTAGTTGGGATGAATTGGCCAAGTATTACATGTTAAACTTCGTTTGGCAACACTGTACAGTGTCATGTTGTGGAAGTCATCTTATTAAGGTTTTGCAAAATGGGGTATGCAGAGAATGTATAACAGCATTTTATGCTGTAACTCTATCAAACTTAATAAATAGAACCTGGGTTAGTGTGGAATAGTATTTTTTAGAGTATGTCCTGTTTGTATAATGCATTTAACCCTTATCATGTAAGTCTTTAATACAACTCACTGGAGAAATTGCATCCCTATAGTTAGCAAAACAAAACTTCACAGTGCTCATTATAAAAACATTTTCTCATCACTTGGATTTTTTTTCAGAGTGCTACTCCAAATTGCTGTACTTCAAACAATTGGTGAAATTTGAATCCTCCTTAACTGTGAGAGCCTTCCCCTCTTTTGAGGGATGATATCTGTGTGGTCAAGGCTGTAGTCAACCTTCTGACACAGCCATAGTATACATCTATCAATACATAGTTATATTTGCTACTTCTATTGCATTATTCTGATTTCAACAACCTTTACTCTCTTGCCACAATTCAGTCTACTATTGAAAGTTTCTGTTTAACATTCAGTTATAATATGTTTTATAACCCAACTTTTCCAACTCCTGAATGTTCCTTCTCTGCTATATTTTTAGAGCTTGTTCAAAGGCACATTTTTTGAGCATGGAGTCAGTGATAATGTTGGACATACAAACCGCTCAGCTCATAGTGTTTTATATCAAATCTGGTTCCAAGTGGTTTATTGTTTTATTAATGACTTATAATTAACCAACAATCAATGGACCATGTATTAAGGATCAATATCCACAATACAGAAGATAAATTACAATGCTGGATACACATAAAATTGTAAGAAACCCCTTCAAATTTCTGAACAGCCTTTTATAACTAATTCCCAGAAGTGTGAATTTGACACATTGAGACATCTGCCTGTACGCTCGGACTTTGCCCACACCCATATCTGCTCATCCACTGGTGAGACAGCTCCATGGGTGCATACATGAGGTGTGGGTCCTGTGTTGCATTCTGTATTGCCAGATGGCTCCCTGTGGCTCCAAATAATAAGGATGCTCCACCAGCCCTAGACAGAGATTGCAATGGTGGCAGGGTGATTCCAGCACTCTCAAACTGCTATGGTCTTTCTGTCCTTCTTTTAAAGCTTACCTCCTTGGTAATTCCCCTATTTCCCATTTAATCTAGCAGTGGCTGGCACCTTCCCCTGTAGGGCTGTCAGCATTTGGGCAAACAGGCTCTCAGACTCTGCTGGGTTATCCGCATGACATTCAGTCCCATTGCCACTTTCCCAGCTACTGTTTGCTCTGGTAAATGGGATATGTGAACCCCCCGACTGAGGGCAATCACACTTACCTATGATTCTCTTCTGCTGCTCATGTACAGGATTTTAGTTTCTATCCTGCAAGGGAGAGAAGAGCCTAGAAAGTCTGTGAGCTGAAGGGTGTAGGCAGTTTTTCTGGAGGGCTCTGAACCTGCTGGACGGGAGGGTGGGGGCAACCACAACACAGTAGACAAGAAATAAGAAGCAGTGCTTATTGAATTGGGTGCTACAGAATCTCTTAGGGTCTCACAGGAGAAGCTTAAAAGTCTCTTCTGTAAATGTTTTGACTTAATGTCAGTCTTAAGCATCTATGTGACTAAATTCACTGGTTTAAGATCCAAGTAGAGTGATGGGGATAATGTTGCTTACATAGGATAGAGAATTCATTACAGTGTATTTACCTTGTGATAACCAATTTACACTTGTTTATCTTTCCTCTAATTTCTGTGTTCTTTATGCAATTCATCTAGAGTGATTACCAATATGTGAATAAATGGCAGATTTACTGCATCTTGCAAAACAAATAATTTCTTTAAGTCGTTGTGCTAATCAAATATATTTATTCTGGAATGGAATTGGTATTTAATGTCATTTGTGCTTTGAGATGTGAGAGAAGATTTTATTTATTTTTTGTTTCTTTGTCAGCAACTTTATTTTCTGTCAAATACTGAAACATGCCATACATCGTAAATGTAATTGGATTTACTTCAGGAATCGAGTAATAAATATCTAGCCAATGTTTTCTTATGAATAATAATTTCAAAAAATAATTCGAGTTCAATTTAATGCATTCTTTCTCTAATAAGTGTGAATAGCTTGTTTGACAAGGAATTTGAAGATTTGGCCCCAACAAGAAATGAAATAGAGCTACTGGCATACATTTAAAAATTTCAATCCTTATGTTTTTAAAGGAAGAAATTAACTTAATTTTTTTAAAACCACAAACGAAAAGCAACAAAACAACAGACAATGCATAGATAGTTAACTCTAATGACTTTGCTTAATTGAAACCCAATGTTTGTACGTTTACACATTTTTCAGTTTCTGAAATTTTTTTTTTAAAGAGTTCTTTAGCAGCTACACACAACACCTTTAAAACACCGCAGAGGACTAAAATTACTGTATGTATCTAATATCAACCTCCTTATGTCTAAAACTGCCTTTTTAAAATGAATAAAATATTAATTAAGTAAATCCAATATAGTTCTGTTTTGAACTGCAGATTAAAATTGTAATAGGTTAATGTCACTAAGAGCACTGAAGAGCAAGTAATGCGTCCAGATTTTTCTATATTAGCAGAGTTATGTAAGAGCTTTTAATTTGACAGCTTTTTAAAAAGCAAATGCTTATAAATTTTACTTAGTTTTCACAGTCTTTTCCCTGTAGGAAATATAGAGTCTACTTGGACTTGTGGAAAGTATCTTCATTTCATCTCACTCTTGTATGAATTTTCTTTTAGATAGAGTCAAACAATTGCAATTCAAATGAAATAATTTCCAAGTAACATTTATAAAACAACATTGGATTGGGCTGAACAACCACAACTCTCTCAGCCTGTCTTCAGGGAAGAGGTGCTTCAGCCCTCCTCTGGACTCACTATAACAGCTCCATGTCTTTCCAGTGCTGGGTCCCAGAACAGGACACAGTACATCAGGAGGGGTCTCACCAGAGCAGAGTAGAGGGTCAGAACCACCTCCCTCACCTTGCTGACCCAGGTTGTGGTTGGCTTTATGGGCTGCAAGTGCACATAGCTGGATCATGTCCAGTTCCTTATCCACCAGCACCCTCAAGTCCTTCTTCATAGGGCTGTTCTCTGTTCAGTTCGCTTGTCCACTTAGCTTCCTTTTAATCACAGAGCTAATTTCACTTGGTTTATTTAGTTAATTTTTTTTTTTCTTTAACATTCTAATTTTAGACAAACACACCACTGCTGCTTCACTCCTCTACACCTCAAAGCCCACTCAGAATTTGGATGTTGTCCAATCTAGAAGACAAATTTAGATCCGAAACAAGAATTATGGCCTGATGTAATACTGTGGTGCCTCCTTCAGGACCCTAATATTAGGGGCAAAATTTGACATTTTCCACAGGCTATTTGAATGCCCTATCTATTAAATGAAGAGCTAATTCTCTTCACCATGGTTGTAGTAGTGGAAGTAACCCTTAAACAGCCTTGCTTTTGGCCAGAAATTGCCACAGATGTGGCTGTTTTCTTTTCATGTAACAGAGAGAAGTACCTGGCCTCAGAGTTTAATGCTATGAAAAGTCTAGATAAGTGTCATGTATTTAAGTTAAACTGATTGCTGCTTTAGTGCAAAAAGCAAAATATATTCCTGAGCTCATGAGAGAAGTTGTTCTCAGGAATGGCTCCTGCAGTCCCTTTCTCTTCCTTAGTGTAATTCATACCCTTATTTCACTTCCTAGAATGACATGTACCTTGATTTATAGCTCATCTTAGAAGAGTTTCAAAGGTAGAACTTACCAGGTGTCAATTTATGGAGGTGGAAAAGGGAATTCACTGTCCTACATTAGTTCTGGTTGATAGGTTTCCATTTTCTGTATTACTATCTGTGCTGAACAGCTTTGTAACCCCTGCAACAAGAGATCATCTGCCCTGGAATTCATGACCACTATTGATTATGTTGGGTGAGAAGTAAAATTGCTATGTATCTCTTGACATTTGTCACCACAGCCGAGTTAGAGATGCAACAGGCATTTCTTCTGGGAACCTTCTTTTTAACAAAACTAATTGAAAAGTCATTATACTTTTATTTAAGCAGTTTTAATATCTATCACCCTTTGGGAATTTGTTAGAATTTTAAAATTGAGAGAAGTCTATTTGATATAGCTTTCCAATTGGTTAGCATTGGGAAAATAGAAGTGCTTGGGATAGCTTAAGATCTTAATTAATGTAACAACTGTGCTTATTTCTAAAATGAAACATCTTGTAACTCAGTTGAGTTCTTTGTTTGCAAAGATTAGAAAAATCAATGCAATGTATTTGCACTCACAAACCAGAATCAGTGTTGTGAGATAATAAACCTGTATTTTCACTGCTGTTTGCACCATTCATAGTTACTCAGGTGCTGTTTGTTCATAACTTCTATAGTTTGTGTGAATATCAGCAAAAGTTTTCTTTTATATGTGCATCAGATATATGTGACATGGGTAGACTGATCTGTGTTTGTGGAATCTCCGTTCTAGTACTAGGAGACTCCCTGGACTGATTTAGCTCTCCAATTATTACCAGATTGTGGCTGTCCAGGTCAGCAGTGACAAGGCTGAGAAGTCCTAGGGCAATCAAAATAATTTTGTGGCACTGGGATGATGGTTGAAGAGACAGGAGGAGCACAGGTGGTGTTTTCCTCAATCACTTTGATAGGAAGCAAGAATGTCAAAAAGGAGAACCTACCTGATCAACACATGGTTCAAGACTGGTCCATCAGTGGAATTCCAGCTTTTTTCAATCATGGGGTGGTTTACACAGCACCAGACCTGCTGGAGACAGGTAGGATTCACCTCTTTAAAACAGGAAAAAGGACTCTAACCCATGAGTTAGCAGGGATGACTGAGAGGGCTTTAAACTAGGTTTGAAGGGGAGTGGGGATAAGGCAAGGTTGGATAGAGACGAGCCATGGGTGACATGTCAGTGGTGGGAGTGAAATTGACAGCCCAGCGGAAGTCCGTCTACATGCAGCATGGGCAATAAAGAGGAGGAGCTGGAAGCCATTGTGCAGCAGAAAAGTTGTGACATAGTCACCATCACACAAATGTGGTGGAATCATCCATGTGAGTGAAGTGCTGCAATGGATGACTACAAGCTCTTCAGACAAGACAGATAAGGAAGGAAAGGTGGTGCTCTGTGCATTAGGCTATGGGTGTTGTCGACCTGGACTTCAGTAAAGCCTTGGATGCTGTCTGCCATCGCATTCTCCTGAAAAAGCTGGCAGGCTATGGCTTGGAGAAGTCCACTCTTCAGTGGGTTCAAAACTGACTGGACGGCTGAGCGCAGAGATTGGTGGTGGATGGTGCTACATCCAGCTAGTGGCCATTCAACAGTGGGGTTCCCCAGGGCTCATTATTTGAGCCGGTTGTGTTCAATATCTTTATCAATGCCCTGGACAAGGGGATTGAGTGCCTCCCCAAACAGTTCCCCAAGTGACACTAAACTGAGCGGGAGTGTTGATCTGCTCAACCACTGCAGAAGTGACTGTTCAACAAGGACTTATGCTGCAGAACCTCAAATCTTTCTTTGCCTAAGGAATGGTCTGTGAAAGGAATGTAATAAAACTGCAGAATACTAATTAAAAACAAACAAACAAACAAAAAAACAAACAAAAAACCCAAACAAACAAAACACAACCCTTGATTACATGTATTTGTACCCAATTTATAAGTTGGCAGTAGTAACCAAGATCTGTTCCATGGCAATTATAAAGATATATTCTCTTATATGGAGAGTCTGATATCTATCTAATAAATGAGGATCAAACACTTCTGAGTATTCATATATAGATATATATATATTTATTTTAAAAAACCCCCGCAGGTATTTCTGTATAATAAAAAGGGTCTTGTTCAGTGCTATTTCCAAAAAAATCATCATCCATGTAACAGATTTAACATGTTTTGTGTATTTTAGTTTGATTTTCTTGTTGGAGCAAGAATATTTAGATAGTAAGTGGAATCATAGGGATTAAAAATGTGATTCTTCAATAGACAATTTTGCTGCACTTTTTATTTTTCGTTCAAGGTTACACATCCATAGCCTTTGGAAAAGGTTTTCCCAAGGGACAGGACCCATAAGGATCATTGAGCCCAAGTGCAAGTCATTCAGGGATTCTCTTACTGCCATAGCTTTTTCAGCAAAAGTATATATTAATTTGTGTGATGTACAGGAAATTGCATTGTTCAATTAAAAAAAAAAAACTCAACAAAAAAACTAAAACAGTAAAAAAAAAAACAAACAAAAACCAAAAAACTACAAAGCTCTACAGTCTTTTAGAAATTAGTATTAACATTGGGTTTTGATGCAATTGAGAAAAAAACCCCAAAAAACAGAGAAATGTACAATAGAATCAGGGTAGAAACTTTAATATTACTGCCCTGGTGAAAAATTCATTCCTGCCCTTTATTAAATCCCATTACACAAAACACTGATGCTTTTGATTTTTGAAAACAATGTCTTCTGTACACACATGGATACTCTAGGATTAAGTCTTAGCATCTCATGACCTCCTTGAGAAAAATGTCTTCCTTAACATTAAAGATGACCATCTCCTGGGGAGTTTCCAATTGGACACAAGATGAACGTTTTTTAAAAATGAGAACAGTAAGCCATTACCAGGGAAGTGGTGGATTCCCCAGCACTGGACATTTTTAGGATCGAGCTGGACAGAGTGCTAGGGCATCTTGTCTAGACCACGATTTTTCCAACGAATGTTGGACCAGATGATCCTTGATGTACCTTCCACCAGGTATTGTAAGATTCTAGGATTCTGTGAAAATATTATGAACCACATGTCACTTAAAACTTTTCATATCTGTGCTGAGTTCGTTAATAACTTGGAGATCCTACAATAATTTTATAGCTAGATTTCCTAATTACAAGGTCTTGAAATTACCAAGAATGCCTATTGGACAATTATGTCAAGAGCAAAAAAAATTCATGTTACAGTGGTTATCTTGACAGCTGTAAATAATTCCTAATAAGATGTAAAATAAACTTCTAGCTTAGACTCCTACAATTACAAGTATTTTCTATTACTTTCAGAAAATTAATAAAAGACTTTATGTTAAGTAAAACTAATCAGGGGGATTTATTTATCTCTTTTTCTGATTTATGCTAATATGGCTTCGTCATTAGTCTGAATTAGACTCTCTAATGCTGTTTTGGCCAGGATTAGAATTTCTCAGAGGCTTTACATTCTCACATGGTTGCCACTTCCATTCTGGTATTTCCCCGCTGGTAGTTCCAGTCTGGATGTTAACACTAATTGCGGAACACTAAATAGTTCATTTTAATCTTTAATAAGTTTACATCTATTCAAATTAATTCTTGGAGTGTGAAATCTCTGTTGTCATTGCAGTTTAATGTCTTGGCGTCTCAGAATAGGAATACGAAATGAAGTTTTTCCATTGTTTTAGATGATTCAGCAGCTATTAATATCAGAAAGCATAATGTAGTTTCCTTGACTTTAAACACAATTAACGCTCATAATTTTAAATTTCCTTTATCAGTGTATATCAGTGCTGACACTGACTGATTTTGGCAAACACCAAGAGGAGACAAGGTCCAACGTAGTTTTGTAAATGTCAGTGTATGACATCACCACGGGGAGTTGGCGCTTTTCTGTACTGACAGATAGGAGGCTGTAATTAGAAATGAATGACAAGGTGCTTTTCATCTTTGATGAGAAAAGATTTTTGTGTCAAAATATCTCAGTGCAGGAACAATTTTTCTCCAAGCATTTCTTGTCCTGAACATATTTTGCATAATAATGAAGGGGGAGCAGAGAGGGCAAAATTATTGCATAGTGTTGTTGCTAAGTGACAAAATAGCAGATGTTCTGCATTTGCAGACAGCAAGTGTTTGAATGCTATCATATTGTGATATTGACAGATACCATTTGTTAGGAAACAATATATTCACTATTTGAAAAAAAAAAATTAAAGAAAATCAAAGGTATTAAAGTTTTTAAGTCCTTACATAGAGAGCATTTTAAAATTACTTGACAAAAGTAAAACATCAAGTTCAGAAATGTGTTCAAGGATTTAATCGCTTGATAGATAACAACTTAGGAAGATAAGTGACTTATGTTTTCTTGTTCTTTTAAATAGCAGAACACCTGCCTGGTCAGTCAGTGGAAGCGGTATCAGATGTGATCTGAATTTAGAATGTTTAATAATTCACCCTGTAAATGGATTTATAGTGTTTACATTAAAATTAGTATCTAAAGAAATGGCTGTGTTTGCATTATCCTAAGTTAAACACGATCTTTGAAGTGCTATAGAAACACTGCAAAATGCTTTCAGAGTATAAAACTTCCAGTGTGGCATGATCTGAAATTATGACATGTAGGCAAGTAAGCTTAACTTTGATAGATTATAAATTCCTTAAATCTTTAATAAGGCCTGCAGATTTACAAGACAACTTGATTGGTTTCCCAAAGCTTAGAAAACACTTTCACTCTTCTTAGCAAATATATCTGTTGAAAATTATATAACATATAGGTTACAACTTGGGCTTTCAGGGTTGTAGTTTTTTCTCCTGATATTTACTTAAAATTTGCAATTAGATGAATGCATAGACAGCAGATATCTTTACTAGTCCTGTCCTCTCTACTTCAATTCTTCTCCAATCCCAAAAATGTGAAAACAAATTCCAGTTCAAGGTATAACATCTGTGCAATTAAAATAATTTCTCTTTGTATTGTGAAGTATCCAAATTTAACACTCAAAATTACTCTTAAAAATAACACAAAAATAAAAAAACTATGGGTAAAGTAAGACAGGGGTGCTTGAAAATATTTAGGTCTGGTTAGAGAGCAAGACTCAGTTGAATTTGTGTGCAAATAAACATAAAACGTACTAGAAGTAAGAAGAAATAATTGGTTCCTCCTCCTGGCTTGAAACTTCTTTAGTGTGCTGCCACTAAATTTTTTACTTTGTCTTGAATGAAAGAGTGTGACTTTGCAATGTGAAATTATTTTTCAGGTGAAAAACCTAATTTCTCCTTTTGTATAGACTCTGAACTTTATTTGCCTTTGCTCTGAAATGGCAAAAATTTCAGAAAAATGCATGGAAGTTAATGGAACTGTATTTACATCATCTATATATTGATGATGTAAATGCAGTTTGAAATTAGGCTATCTTCTGTATAGATCTTTCCTGAAGAGATAAAATGTAGTTTCAATTTATTTGATAATTCTCTTTCACTTTTGGGATTTGAATAGACAGTCTTTATTGTGTGCTTAAGAAGCATATTAATGCAATGAGTTTAGTATTCTAATATGCTTGCCAAAGTTTTTATTACCTTTATATAAAGATGGAGTACATAGCTATGATCTATAGTGTAAAATGTGAATTATTGTTTAAAAATCCCACTAATTACTTTAAAATCTGTATATGATGCTAAGCATTCAACTGAAGTGAATAAATTAAATTTATTGACATTGTTTGAAAAAAAATATTTGAACTGTTTCTGTTTGTGTAAGCAATATCTGCCTGGAAGCCACAGGGAAGTTGTTGATCAGCTGCTATCACCATTCTGCCCACTTTAACAGATGGTGGAAATGACCAAATTACAGATAGAGAAGGGTGAGAAAAGAAGAGAAAATCATGTGAAAATCAAGGGAAGGTCACTTCATAGCATGGAGTCTTTCTGTCTTGGTTGCCAGAGGAGACAGGAAACATACCTGCTCTGTACACTCACCTTCCTTCTCCATTATAATGCTTGCCAAAATCTTTACAAAGCTTGTTGTCACTGTCTCATTCTCCCTCCCTCTACTGCACCTGTAGGTGTTTTTAGAAGTTCTAAAAGTCAGACAGGCTGCTTTAAGATCAAGAAATTATTTATTCTTCCTTGTTGGGCCCAAACTGCCAGAGGACTGGAGGAAGTTTTTGCCTTTTTTTATCTATCTTAGACTATCAAATAGTTAAAACTAATTTGAGAAGGAGTTAAGCAATGGATGTTAATGTTCAGAAGTGTAAGGAAATTTTTAGCTTATTTGAAGTTAGTTCTGTCCTTCCTTTGTGTAGACAAAGATAAATAAACATATGCTATGGCGTATAGTATAGACACCCTGCTGCCCTTGCATTATATATACCAGGAAAAAAACAGGTAAGCTGTGGTTTACCTTTTCAAATCAGTCTGATGTCTGTTCTATTGCCTATTCTAAACAAAACTAGAGAAGATTTTTCTTCATATGTATTTTCATAGATATCCTTTGCAATAATGACACTGAAAAACAGTCTTTAACTCCCCTAGAATTCTTGCTGTCTTTGTTGTAAAATTGGATGATTTATTTTGTATTTAGAGCACATGTAAGTTGAAAACAATTCTGTTTTCCCCAGAAACAAAACACAGACATTTGAATTTCATATTAGTGTCAATGAATGACTGTGCTTGTGCAAGATTAGAAATAGAAGAATTTTACTTTAATGCTTTTATCTCTATATCTGAGCTACTAATTGGTACTGACAGGAAAATTTGGTACATTGATTTTTAATTTTTTTTCCCCTCTAAGTTAGAACTTACGGATGTAGTCCCAGAGGCAAAAAAAAAAAAGTTTATTATAGATAATCCCACATGGGTAAACAACTCTCCAGAAGACTGACTCAACTGAGACTACAAGGATGATAAGACAGGAGATCAGCATGGCAGAGAAAGAACCTCTGGGTCCAACTTAAATACAAGATGGAAATGTTTATGCTGTGGAAGCAGGATGTTCATGCTGGGAAGAACATAGTGAAACTGCCTAAAAGTGTAGGGATGGGATCAAGAAAGCTATGGCACAGCTGGAAGTAAATCAAGGGAAGTGAGGAATAGTAAGAGGAGAATCTGCCATTGTATCAGTCAGAAAAGGAAAATGAGACAGGATATCTGGTGACAAGTGATAAGGAGAAGGCTGAGGTACTGCACTTTTTTCCTCAGCAATTGCTCTTCCCAGCTCTCTTGAGCTTCTGAATCTAAAGGAAGGGAATAGTAGAATGAACTCCTACCCATCGTATGGATACCAAGCTCTAGACTGTCTGAGGAGCCTAAACATACACAAGTCATGGGACCCGATGAGATGCACCCCAGGGTCATGAGGGAATTGTTTGCTAGTTTCCAATCCACACTCTGTGATATTTTGAAAAGTCACAACAGTCAGGCAGCATCCCAGGTGACAGGAAAAAGGGAAATATCATGGACATTTTTTAAAAGGGTAAAGGGGATAACCCTGGGAACTACCGATACGTCAGCCTCACCTCTGTGCCTGGGAAGATCATGGAACAGATCCCCCTAGAAGACATGTCAAGACATAAGTGATCAGAGACAACCACTATGGCTTTACAAAGGACAAATTGTGCCTGACTAATCTAGCCGCCTTTGATGGCATGACTGCACTGGTGGATTAAGAGAAGATCAACTGATGCCATTGAGCTCAATTTCTGAAAGACATTTGATATGGTCCCACATAGCATCCTTGTAGGTAGATTGGGGACATGGGGGTTTGGAGGGTGGACTATTCAATGGATAAGGAATTGGATGGATTGCCACGTCTGAAGAGTTACAGTCAACAGCTTAATATCCAAGTGGAGATCAGTAACAAGTGGTTAGGTCCCACTATGGTCCCTTAGGAATCCATAATGGGACTGGTATTGTTCCATATCTGTATAAAAGACATAGACTATGGGATTGAGTGCACGCTCAGCAAGTCTGCAGGTGACACAAAGCTGGGTGGTGCAGCTGACAAGCTTCAGGAAGTTGACAATCTTTGGGAAATTGAGAAGCATCTGGATGGTGGCATCCAGAGAGACTTTGGCAGGCTTGAGAAGTGGATCATGTGAACTCCATGGAGTTCCACAAGGCCATGTGCAAGGTTTTGCACCTTGACCAGGGCATTCCACAGTATCATACAGACTGGGTGATAAATGAATTGACATCAGGTCTCTGGAGAAGAACTTGGGGATACTGGTGGATATAAAATTGGGTGTGAGCCAACAATTTGCCAGCCAATTTTGCAGCCCAGAGAGCCAAGAGTATCCTGAATGAAGTGTGTCAAGCAGGTCAGGGGAGGAGATTCTCCACATCTGCTGTGCTGTTGTGAGGCCCTAGCTGTGGTTCTGCATCCTGCTTTTGCGTCCCCAGTACAAGAAAAATATGGACATGTTAGAGTATGTCCAGTAAAGAGATACAGAGATGGAACATCTCTCTTATGAAGAAAGGTTGAGAGAGCTGGGAGTTTTCAGCCTAGAGAAGAAGTTCTGGGGAGAACTTTCTGTGGTCTTTCAATACTTTTATAGGGAGCTTATCAGAAAGATAGAAACTTTTTCCAAGGTTTTGTACTAAGAGTACAAGGGGTAATGCATTTAAATCAAAGAGGGGAGGTTTAGAGTGTACATAAGAAAGAAATTTTTACCATGGTGATACTATGGAACAGGTTGCCCAGGGAAGTTGTGGATGCCCTATCATTGGAAGTGTTCAAGGCCAGGTCGGATGGGGCTTTGAGCAACCTGACCCAGTGGAATGTGATCCTGTCCATGACAGGGACATTGGACTAGCTGATCTTTAATAGTCCCTTCCAGCACAAAAAATTCAGTGATTCTATGTTTCTATGAAAATATCAATACTGAACAGTCAATATCATATCTATAGAGAAAAATTACTACTGTGAGGGACATATGCTTAGCACTAAAAGCCTGGTAACTACATATCATAAACAGAAGGCAGCTAACGAAATTGCTCATATCTCCGTACAGGGTGGTTGCCTGCAGTCATTTCTACATAATGCTGAAACAGATTCATCTAGCATTTTTTGTAGCTCTTTTTTTGTTGTTGTTGTTAGTTTTGTTTGTTTTAATTTTTTTTTTTTCATTGTTTGTGGAGTCTTACCTACATATACCTGTCCTATCTAGTCCTGTCTGTTCTATAGCAAGCAAATCTTTAGCAAAAAAAGAACTATTGGTTTTCATAAAAGTTTGACTCTGGAGTCCTTATTCAGAGTATTTTCACTCTTAAAGGCTGTCAGCAAATTTATCCTTACAATGGTTTTCTGAGATGATGTTGTATTATCCCTTCGCTAGGGAACTTGGTCACCAATGTTAGGCAGCATGTCCAAAAGTGCTGACCAGGTTTTATGTCTCAGGCAAGAAGCTAAGATGACTTTTTTTCCCAGTTCTCTTAGCACTTTCCCAGGAGTTTAATTCAAAGCAAAGCTCCCACTGATTTCAGTTTAGACTATCTACACTTTGGGGTCCTGCAAATTGAACTTTAGCTGTCTGAAACATATAATCCTATCTATTTCCAGTACACAGTATCTAAATGAGGTAGGGATCCTGTGGGAAATACTATATGATCATGGAAGAAAAAACTGTCTCAGAATGGCTATATATGCCAGAGTAATTTCAGGTTTCATATTGTCTGGTACATTCTACCTTTTTCTTTTTTTATTCTTTACACCCTACCATACTTGCGATGCATTTTTGTTTGATTAGATGTGGGCAAGGTCTGAAATAGGGTGGAGGGTGCTGTTTTTACTAAGGTGGAGATTTTATTTAATTTTTTTGACAGCAATTTCCTGTTATCTGTTAGTTTTGTGGTCATCTTATGAGTGGGATTTTCAAAAGTACTTAAGCAAGAGATGCATGTGACAGACACTGAAAAGCAGTCCTTTGTTTGCTGCATCCTTCTAGGAAAGCTTTGTAATTCACTCTGCTTTCCAAGAGGTTCTAACAGACAGCAAGACATTTTCTTTTTCTTCTTTCTGTTGTTCATATTTGCCCTTTCCTCTATCCTCTAGGGTGGGGTTTTTTTAATGCTGTTTTCTCATTCTTTCCATATTTCAGAAAAAAAATTCTTCTTTCCTTTCTTATTGACTGTGGAAAAATGCAGAGGTCTTCCTTATTTGTTTTGTGTAAAGTTCATTTACAGTACTGAGACCTGGAAGAAGCATTTGGAGAAAAAAAAATCTTGTTTTCTCCACAAAGACAATAGTCAATAAGAGTAGTGGATATAGGCCATGTTAAGTGAGACATGCTGAGTCCCCAGAGTATTTACCTGGTTATACCTAAGAGATCTGACTATGTGTGAACTGAAGATGCAGATTTATGAAAGGCAGAGTTTATAGATGTTTTTAGAAGAATGACCAAAAAGTACATATGGCATCTGGACATCACACTTGGCAAACATGAAGTCTCAGATATATGAGATAGATGTAGTAGTACTTCTGATTTTTATGACTGCAACAATTTGATCTTCAGCACAAGCAGAACAATCTTTTCTTTTATTTCAGCAATAATGCCTCGTAAATTACGTAAAGTAAATTTAAGAAAAACAAAAATCAAAAACATAACAACATCACAAATGTAAGATTGTGGACTGAATGATCAAACACTGAGCAAATGCAACAAAGGAGTGTTTATTCAAAGTAATCAACCACTTTGATGGGAAGTGGTACATGAGATACTTATATAATAATTCCAGTTATTGTAAGAGGAAATAGTTTCTTCTGAATAGAATTTTATTCATTGGAAGAATAAAGAGAGATTTTTCCCATACAAAACTAACATTTGGAAATCAGTAGTGTTTGCTTTTTGTCTTTCAATGACTCAGTCAATAGAGATGTCAAATTTAATTTATATCATCATTCATGTGCCACCTGGGGTTAGCAGAATTCAATCAACAAATGTGGAAGAGTTGGTGAAGGTGAAAGTTATTCTATGATATCAAATAAACAAAAAAACCGTTATACTTCAGAGACATGATGTGAAACTATTACACTTTTTTTTTATTTTGATGAAACCAGAGCAACAGAGAGAGGGTCTGCACAGATACTTAATTAGGATTGGTCTGAAATAGTCAAGAAATTGATCATCACCTCAGTCATAAAGGCTTGCTCTGGAAGAGATGTTCTGTGCACTTTGGAGGACTCATTGAGATTTATTTCCTGCAGAGGCAAAGAGCCCTGTATTGATTGCCTTGGACTACCATTGCTGCTATAAGAGAATAGAAATCAAATCTTTTGCATAAACCAAATTGGCATTGATATTGAACAGAATTTAAAATTTTAATGTGTTACAAAATAAACAGCATCAGTGCCAAGATGATGCTGACTTGACCATTCGGAAATAACATAGCTTTGAAGAGACCTGGATATATTGTCAAGGAAATATTGGGAAGAAAAGGAGTATTTTCTCTATTCTCTGATCATTAATAGAGGAACTGAGTGTATTTCAGCAGATACTGATTCAACCATGCATGTATGAATTCAAATGCATGTATGTATTTTCTTCTGATTCAAAAAATACCAGGTGATACATTTGCAGTTTGGCTCATTAAGAGCTAGGAGAAATCATTAGAGTCTCTAAATGTCATATGGGTTTCATTTTGATACTCTTTTATGGAAGCCAGCATCTAGTTAGGGCAAAATATTTTTTCCATGTGTATGTTCTGGAGATTGAACAAAATAAGGCTGCATTTCCCAACCATCATCCTACTCTTTAGTACTTGGTAACATTTAATTTCAAAGAAAAAAAATGATTTGAAGTTAATATATTAATTTTTCACAGGTGAAATAATAAAACAACCCACTTCTGATTTTTGTCCAGAATAACTCTTATTTGAAGAGAAAAAAAAAGTCACAGAATTATCTTTTTGGAAATTAGAACTTCAATGTTTAGTCTAAAGGACATATAAACATACAAAAACATTCAGATTTTAAATAGATTTGTAGTTAATAATATTTGGATTGAGTACAATAAATCCTAAAGGGCTTATGATTCATAGCTTCAATGTACCTCAGAATTTTCTAATGTGATATGAAAGAGCATCTTTTCTTCTCAGTCTAAAATGTCCACATCCATAATTCCAAAATATCGTCAATGGCACTGAATTCTTCCCATCTGACATGAGGCCTTGAAAAGCTGTATTCCACAACATTTCATTAGGATATTTTTTCTTTTTTTCCCTACAAAGTTATGTGCACTCATGTCACCGGGCCAATGTTCTCAACTGACTAAGTGCAAATGTAATATAAATATGGTTAAATGTAAAATAATTACTTTACAGCATTATGAATAATTGTACTTATTTTGTGAAGATGAAAATACAGATTTCCAGAGATGATACTGCAGTGCAGGTAAAAATAGATAGAAAGAAATTTCATGATCGTGGCTCACGGGTTATCAACAAGATATATTGGCCCTTAAAGGGTTATGAAAGTAGAAATCTGGTCAAGAAGTTGCAGCCTGCTGTGAAGGTTTCTGCAGCTTTCTCTTAACTCCTACTCAAAAATGATCTTGAACTGTTCCATACAATTTCAACAATAATTTATTCGTGTAACTCACAATTTAACGTTTCCTTTAAGAAACTCTGGCAATTCAAACACTCCCAATAAGGACCTGCAGGGTTTTATTTCCATGTTACAGATTTTGGAGATGACAGACAAATATATATCATGGACCAGATCCTAAAATATATGTCTGATTGAAGTAACTGTCTTCCTGGAATAGCAGAACTGCAGACAAAGCTTAATGCTGCCTGTGCATTGAATGACTGGGATACATTGGCCATGTACAACGTGCTGCCAAACATAATAATTTTTTTGCATCTTTGTATTCTCTCAATAGTGATGTTCTCAAGCACCCATAATATTAAAAAAAAAAATAAAATAAAGGTTACATTTCAACTTGTGTATGCTCTACAGTTTTTTGAACTTGGATATTTAAACAAGGGAAAAATTATAAAGGGCTCTTAAGTGATATTTGTAATTTCTTAAGGATGCACTTATTCCTGATACCTATGGATCAGCAGCTTTAAGAAAACCTCAAGGTAGTCAGTTGTGAAGTCTCCTTAACAGAATTTATTACAATTAAGCAGAATTAGTAAGGCTTTCTCTTTGTCTCAGTGCCATGAATGAGGCTGTTAGAACAGATGAAATTTTGACAAGAAAAACAGAATTAATGTTACCTGCAGATAGGTAGTTCTGTTTAGCCCCCAAAATATTTGTATTCCATATTGTAGAATATCATCAGAGAGACTCATGATTTTCATGTGCACCTTTCACCCTTTCAGAGAAAGGATCGATGAGAGCAGCATTTAAATAACAGAGTGATCTAAAATCCTTAGGTAACACCAAAGAAACTATAGTGATGACTTGGTTTTATCTCTCTAAATCGGGCAATAGATGTTACAAAATTTCTGTAAATATAACAAATATTAAAGGAAAAAGAAATCAAGTTTTAAAACGTGTTTGTTGACATAGATACTGCAAAAACTTGTTAAGTTGATGCTGTGCTTAATCTCTTAGAGTATTAAATGTGTACTTATTTTGGTCTAAGAATTTTTAGCTTTAATTTGTTACCATTTGATTTTGTGACATCATGCTCTCAGTATGTAACATGCTCCACTGGTTATTCTGTATTCTACATGTAATTTACTCCTGGCCAGGCCAATGTTTAATGCTTCCATTAGTATAATAACTTGAATTTTTCACTGAAAGGTGTAATTTCCACACTCTTATATCAATACGAATGCTTCTCTGAACCCTCCCCAGCTTCTTGACATCCTTTATGTGTTATAAACACAATATTTGAGTAGGAGTTCTGTAAGATAGCTGATATGTACATGCAATATTGATTATTTTAGCCACCAGAGCTTTTTATTTTTATTGCTATTTGTGACATTGGCTTGTTGTAATTTGATTTTGAAGTTATTCAGAGCATTTTGTCCTAGAAACATGGCTCATGATTTGGTACTTAACAACACTGTTTTTCCTTTATTGACACTGAAAAACAAACTGTGAGGATGAGGTGATGTTGCATTTTCTTCTGACTCTGCATGTAATCCAAGATTAGTGATCTAATTATTGTGTCATTTAAATATCTTGGTTTTTAGGAATAGAGTTTTTTTAAGATCACTTTTAGAAGTGATGAAATAGATATTTGGCATGACTAAGTACCTGGAACCAGAATTGATTACCATCAGAGTAATATAAATTCCTTATTCCTAATCATATTGTCGATTAGCCACTCTTTCATTGATTTCAGTGTTCATGATACTTTGCATTTTGAAAAAGAAATTAAAACTATTTAATTTTAATAGTGTTGCCTTTTAAAAACTTAAACATACTGTATCAGCATTATTGTTTTTATCAACCAGCCTTATGACTGCACAAAAAAAAAGAAATATCTTTCTAAGATATCTAAGATCTAAGTTAAGATCTGCTTTCCATAACTCCATGCTGATTTGGATTAATTTCCTTCCTTTAATTATTAAGTACACTATCAGCACTTTTGTATAATTCATGACAGTTAAAATGGCCTCATCTTTTTTTAGTACTTGAGACCGACCTGTTATTTTTCAAAAGATTGACATGAGGTTGATAGATTGGTAATTACTTGCTTAAAACTCTGACTTTTCATAGACACAGCATCATCTTTGTTCCATGACCCTCAAATTTCTAGTACTTCAAGGCTTGAAACAGGATATCTGCAGACCAGACTGCTCCATGGATAATTCTTTAAAAACTGCAGATTTAAAATTGTGTATAATGATTACTTTTGTTGATCAGTCTCCTTATTTTATAACTCTTATGGTAGATATTTCTTTATAATCTAAGAAAGGTGAAATTTTCATCTAGCTTCTGGGAACCAAATTCAATTAGTTTCAATCTTTCAAGTTTCTGATATCACAATTATTTTCATGAAATTTGTATTCCTAAGAAATCTGTACAGAATCTTTCCATAGATAACATCTGCTGTCTGGAATGCCTTCCACAACTCCCTCCTAGGATTTTCTTTTAGTGTTATGTTAGTTGTAACTGGAAATATACTTCCCTTTTTTTTTTCTCTAGACATTATTCTCTGATATCTTGGTAACTAACATATTTAAGCTTTATCAAGATATAAATGTTAGAAAATTACTGCAAAATGTACAGGCAAAAATTCCCTGTTCATCATGTGGAACTATTTTAGTTCCTGATTCCTGTCTGTTGATTTTTTATGGTTTGTTTTGTGGTTTTTTGGTTCGTTTTTTTGTTTGTTTGTTTGTTTGGTTGGTTGGTTGGTTGTTTGGTTTTGTTGTTGTTTTGTTCTCATTTTTGTTGGTTGCTTTTTTTTTTTTTTTTTTTTTTTTGCCAGCCTGGGTTTATCTACATATTGCCCTTACATGTCAATGTTATTCATACAAATAGTACCTTGTACTCAGGTTCTCAATTCAGGAGTAATAATCCATTTATAGGATTATGAAAAGAATAGAAGTCAGCATAGTGTCATTGTGCATGACTTCATATGTGTAGAGGACAGTGAAGAGTCACAGGAGAGTCTTCAGAAATCAAATTAATAGTCTGAAAAGTATCGAAAATGTTCCTACTCTTCTCAGTGCTGGGTACTATACAAGACAATACAAAGGTCCTACTCAAAAAATTGTAACATATTTATGTCATCCTCCTCTGGAAACAGAATCTGAAAGGTAAAAATTTTACATGTAGCTTTCTGAGTGGGTGTATCCTTATTCTGTCCTCACTGCTGTGACACTTAATTGAATTTTTTTTCACAGAAAACCTTCTTTTAAAAATATTTCAGCTTCTGCTGCTAAAGTGGGTAAATTTTAGTTTCTGGATCTGCTCTTGAACACGGCTGACAGGCAGTTTGGAAGGTGATGTGACTCTCCCTCTACTTCTTCCATGATATCCTCTCAGATAAAAACATCTGCAGTAGCATCTTTTGACAGATCATTTTCAGAGCATTAAGAGAGTATTCAATGGAACATTTTCTAAAAGGGAAGCTGTTCCTATGGAAGCATGTTTATGTGCTCATAATCTGTGCTCACAGATTACCTATGCAGTCCAATAGGTTTAAAATGTACTGACCATGTCTTTATTTTTTTTTCTTAAGGTATTTCTTAAACATTTACGGAATTACTAGGCCATGAAATCAATAAAGAGTATTTATTCTTGAAACTATGATGTTTCTCAGCCGCATGAATTAATTGAATCATATAGTCCATTTCTAAAACTGGAGGAATTGCACAACAAAAACTGTCAAATTTCATCTGAGTTAGATAGTGCTGTGTGTCATGGCTAATATGTTTAAGAAGTAACCTTTCCATCCTGTTATTGTCATGTCAGTCGATCCATCCTGGTCTGGAATTGGTAATGGTAACCCTTTAAAGGAGCATGTAACACTGTGAATGCCAAAGTGACAATCAATGCACCAACGGCAATGAAACAATTATAGGGAACTACAGTTACCCCAGCTAGGAAATCACTGAATATGAGTCTTTCTCAAAGGAAAAAAGAATGCTTTAAGAGCACTGTGTTTAATGTTGTACACTTGTGAAACAGTATTTTCTTCAAACATTATTTTAATTCTCTTTAATTGCTCAAATGCTTAATTCAGGTTGGTTCCAAACGCTAATTTTATTCAGGCAGGGTTTTTTTGAGAATTGCTTGGTTTCAAAGCTGTATCTCCAGGGGTGGTAAGTATGATTCTGAAGACCCTGGAGATCTATCTAAGTAACACAATCCCAGGCGCTAGCACTGACCCTTTATCATATATGTTAATTCCTTACATTAAAAAGTGAAATACTTAAGTTAATTCTTCAGGGAACACTGTTAAAAGAATGAGGGAGTACTTGGCTTTTTTCTATCAAGTTAATAGGATATTGCTGGATCACAGGGTGTTCCAGTCATTCTTTCATTTCCCATGACTGAAAAATATTATATATAGATTAAATTGAGACAATCTGTCCTTCTTACTCCTTCCTGGAAAAAATTTCGTTTTTTCTTTTTTATTCTGATATCGTTTGGCAAAATTAGGGTGGAGATAAATCGTGCTGAGGCTGAAACCACTCACAACACAGTGTTGTAACCTACATGGGTGAGTTCTGGCTGAGTTTAGAGACAGGATGCAGAGAAAAGTGTTCTGCCTTTCAATATCAAGTCTAGTTTGAAGCATTTCAAGAAGAGTTAAAGAGAGACTAGCCAAGGGTTATAGATCTGGTTGTTGTGCATCTTTCTTAATGGGCAAGTATATTGTGTGAGTGCAGCTATTTTGGAACTGTTGAAAATCAACAAAGGAGTTTTACTGAGTGAGAGTAAGTAAGAATGCATCAAAAGAGAATGCCACTTCAAATCATTCCATTATTGATATTACCTTGACCTAGACATTCACAGAAATTCCAGAAAATGGAAGCGGAGTTTAGCTCCTTGAACATGGCCAGCACTTCAAACAAACATAAAAGGATCCCTGAAGTTAGGGGTGGGGTATTTAGGGATATATCTGAAAAGGTATTTAAGCACTCATTTATGCAGTGATGAAAGGCTTATGGAGAGCTCGAGTGTCATAACCTTGAATTTAAGTGGAAAGATAGAGAAAAAGTATCCCATAATAAGGTTTTTTGTTTTGTTTTGTTGGGCTTTTTTGACTTTTTTTTTTTTTTGGTGGGGGTTTTTGGGTTCTTTTGGTGGTTTTTTTGGTTGTTTTGGGGGGTTTTTTGCTTTGTTTTGTTTTGGTTTTTTGTTGCTGTTGTTTGTCATTTTATGGGGGTTTTTTGTTTCCTTTTTTTTTTAATTGGGATTTTTTGGGTTTTTTTTTGTTTGTTTAGGTTCTTTTTTGGGGTTTTTTTGGGGGGGATGTATTCTTTGTTTTTTATTTGCTTTGGAGGGGGGGTTTTTTGGGCGTTTTTTTTTGTTTGTTTGCTTGCTTGTGTTTTGGTTTGGTTTTTTTTTATTATGTTCTGGATTGGTTTGTTTTTTCCCTGCAGAATATTGGATAATTCTATCATTTGGACATAAACTGAATGACACTAGGTTAAGAGGTGGTGATGATTTTAAGGCATGGTAATAGGTATTTGTCCACTGCCAGTGTTTGTAGAATGGCTGGTGGAAACTAAAGGCTGTTTTGTTGACTTTCTAGCTTCAAACTTGCCATGAGTTTGGTCTGAGCAAGTTGAAATACCATCACTTAATACTATTATTTTAATGTTATTTCATCATATTAACATTCTCTTTTCACTTCAGGATTATCTATCACTGCTCCTTATTTTTGCACTGGTGGATTTAGGCCACTTCACCTCTAAATATGAGGCTAGTATTTAATTTTAAACCAGGAAGACTTATATCACAGAAATGTAGGACTGAAAAGAAAGCAGAAGATCACTGCAAATTCCATTCAACAGACTGAAAGCTTTGTTCAGGAGATCTACAGAAAAATTAATGATGAATTTATTTATAAATAATAATGGACTAAATACTTTATGAAGTTGTATAAAGAATAGGGAGATAAAGACTGTCTTTTATGTGTTAGCAGAACATTTGTTAGATAAAGTTGTATATTGCACCTCTGTGAAAGAGATGAAAGTGGTCTCAAAAATCTGACATATAATGCTCATGGAAACATTTCACTTTTTTTGGGTTTGTTGCATGAGTGGTGGAGCCAACATCATCAGGAATTTACCAACTCTACATTGGGCAGAAAATGTAAGGAAGTAAGCTGAGAAAAGCCGTGTTTTGAGATATGGCTAGTCTTAAACTGAAATTATTGGGTTTTATCCTTGCCAGTCTTTCTTAACTTGAAATTTATGGCTATATAATTTGCTTGCTGCCTTGTGTGATAATATCGCTCAATGAAAACAAAAAACAGTTTCTACACATCCATGACTACTTTTTTAAAAAATTCTATCTTCTCTTTCCATTTATAACAAAACAGCATAGCTGTTTCTGTGGAACGCTTGCAAATATCTATGGAAAAAATTGTCTCTGTGTGAGTCATACAAGAACACATTATAATTATCTGCTCGTAAAAAAGAACAATATGTTGTCAAATCATTTGTAATTCATTATGTCTTTAATGAAAAAAAAATTGAAAAGAGATTTTCAAAACAAAAAGAAAAAAGTTATCCACTTCAACATTTTGCTAAGTACTTTAGCATTTTTGGCTAACTCTACTGATGATATAGATTAAATAATATAGCCAAAAGAGCACTGCACCTCTTCATATAGTTTTAAATAATCAGATACCACTGTAAAATAATCCTGTAAGAACCTAGGTAAGTTTGGTAGATCTATTCAGGAATTTCCCTAACTTTCACTGCTTATTTTCTGGCTGCAATCATAAAAACTTTTTAAATTATGCATACAATTTAATAACAACTTTGGCTTGTCCTTTAAAAAAAAAAGCTCAAATACTTTAGAAGAATAAATTTGGTAATAATAATCATTAAACATGGCCATCCTTCATTAAATTAATTTAAATTAATATTCTCCTGGAAAGATCTAAAAAATCAGAAACAGAACATATTTTAAAAGAAGCTTGCAGAAGTGGAATGTTCTTCAATGATGTTAAAATACAAAAAATTATAAATCACAAACTACATTTTGCCCCTAGGAATCTCAAGAGATTATGATTAGAAACTGCACTGACTTTTTCCACTTAGGATTTCATTTGGCAATTCTTTTATGATTGCTTAATTAATAAAATCACATTTATAAGAATAGTGCCACTCCTTAATCCAGTCCAAAATTCTGATTACTTTTCAAATCAAACTGCGGTTTAATTTCAGAAATAGTTGGTATAATGCTGCTTAACCCGTACTGAGTCAAGTTGAATTGATTATTTTTAATTTCTAAAGGCCTCTGAACAAAGCTCTCACTCAATAATTTAGCAGGTGAAAAAAATCCTCCAGCCAGTAATGGCAGGGGTATACAAAAATCATGAGAAAAGGCCAGTAGCAGGTTTGACACTTTCTGACAATTATTTTTACAAAATAAGAATATTTATAATTATAAATTTTCATTATACATATAGAAGCCTGAACCTACTCTTAAGTCTTCACCTTAGCAAAAACCCATTTATAAAAATTTCAGTACAATGATTTATTTAGTCTGCATAAATCTCAGAAAGAGGTGGAATTTTTTTAGCCGCATGGTTGCATTTCGCTTAGTTTTAAATAGTCAACCAAACTGCTTAAAACTGTAGGATTTCCCAGCAAATCTTTTGAAACCAGTATATTCTGAGAGGTTTTTACCAGTACCAGATAGAGAGGCAGTGTTACATTGATTTTTCACAGGATCTCAAAATTCTTTGAATTTGCTAACTACACAGGAAGAAAATAAAATCCACAGAATTCTCAAAAAGCTATGCTAGTTATTCTGCAGGTCTTATCTAGTTGTAAATGCTGCTTTGCAATGTGTAATAAAGACAGAAGATTTGTACCTAGTAAAAATGGCTGAACTTTTTCACAAAGTATGATCATTGGGTGTAAACTCTCAGTGCACTATCAAATAAAGAAATGGGAAAATAAATCATATTACAACTATTTCTGAGTTATGATTTCCTTTCAGTAAGGTAGCCAAAAATTACTTTCACACACCTCTTAGCATGTATCTGAAATCCATCAGTGATGGGCTTGGGTTTCTCTCATTTTTGTTGTTCTACTGCATAATCTTTTCCTAAAGATGTTTCTTAAGGAATGCCTGGGAATGTCACAAATGAAGTTAATAAGTAGATCACTGAGAGATTCTATAGGTTTAACTTTTGAACACATTCTGATAATAATTAGATGATGCAAACAGACGTTCGCATCACTTCTGTCTGAGCAGGCTTCTATGCTGAAAGACAGAACAACTGAAAGAGTAAATTTTAGATGAATAATTTCAATTGAGTAGTTATTTCTGTAGCATAGGGTCTAAATGGAACATTTAGGATATTTTTACTTTATTAGAAATGATTGGTATCAATAAAGATCTACCAAAAAGAGCTGAAAATGTTTTAAATTATCTAAAACCACATTTTTAATATTTTAAGAAATATTTATTTTCTTTTCCAATTTGGAAAATCTCATTAATTTTTAATTACTAGTTTTGGTTATAATTTTTCATTCTGGAGAAACTAAGTAGACTGAGAATAAATAGTACCTTGACGTGAGTTTCGTTTGGTTGTGAATTTGCATTATGTTTAATTTGGATTCCTTTAATTGGACATATTCAACTGGATCTGGAAACAGAAGGATTTTATTTATTTGTTTATTCGCTTGATTGTTTTCATCATAAATTCTTAAAGAAAAATATTTTTAAGAGAGTTGAGTTGTTGGGAATCTCATTTCCCAGAATGAGTATTACCCACCTATGAATACACAAATATCTAGAATATGTAAAGAAATCTAAAGAATAATAGAAAAATTAAACAAAAGTGTAATTAAAAAATGAGAATCAGATTTTACAATAATTGATGATACTTTCTGTAAACTCTTTAACTGAATTTTTATTTAAGTGCCGTGGAATAGATAAAAACCCCAAAACAACTTTCAGGATTAACCCTGCAGATTAGAGCACCTTTTGGATTGGTTTTCTTTTCAGAATAATCCATTGTAACAGTATCAGCTGGGCTTTTTTGTCTATTATTCTTCCCATTTTTCCTCTTGAATTTGATTGCCTTTCCTCTATTCCACCTCTAAAATTTGCTACAAATACTTAAGATCTTCTCTTTTTTTTTTTGTTTATTCAATTTAAGAATACAGGCAATTTTTCCCTTGTTTCATTTTGCTGTGACATCTCCTGTAAAATTCAAAAACATGAATGTGTAGACTGGTGATGCCTTGTAGTCAAATAGTTCAGACATCATATTTATTTAGCCATTTTAATTTCTGAAATATTCAAAGATGATAATGGACAGAAACCTGCCCACAGCACTCTGTGCCTTTGGGCTAGAATATTGCAACAAGCTCTCTCTCTCTTTAGAGCTGTCCTTGAAAACCCTCAAAGATTTTGTCTGGTGAGGAGTGATGAGGCATAACTCCTCGAGGGCGCATCACTAAAAGAGCTGGAGACATCCATAATCCTCAGGCTTTGCTTGTTGTTCAGAATGACTAAACTTTAATGCAAGTAAGAGAAGTAAGGATTTTGCCTTATAGAACTTGGAATCAAGTGTTCTGGTTCTGGCTTGGTTTTGGTTTTTTTTTTAATTACACTATGAACTTTTTCCTAACGTTGATGATTTTCTTTACAGAGATGACCATAAATCCATATTCTGTTGAAAACTCAGACTGCTATTTATTTATTTTCTTTACATTGGTATGAGGTATTACATTTTTTGCATTGTGACAGAAAAGGTTATAAAATCATTAATCTCTGAATCTCTGTTTATCTACTGTGCAAAAACAAACAGCAATAACAACACAGGGTCCTGTGAAAACCTTGACGTTTCTAAGATGTTACACATGGTTCTGCTAGAAAAAAGGAAAGTGACATTTTCTTAATTTTTGAAGTCTATTATTTGTTTTGTGGACATTAAACCCTCCTATACCAGAGAGAGAAAGAGAGGGTCTCTACCTGAGGGGCCTTAATACAGGAAATTGAAGTGATGAAATGAAGTAGGCAGCAGTTTAGTATAGCAGTATCCGCAAGGCTAAAGGCCAAGGCTGCAGAGAGAAGTTCATTTATTCTCTGTAGCCATGTTCTTAAATGCTGGGGGTTTGGTTTGGTTTGGTTTTGATTTCTGTTGGTAGAAAGTAGCAGTCATCGTGGACCAGGACTCTACTATACCAGGTACTTCACAAGTGAAGGAAAAGATTGTTTTTGTAATTGTTCTTTACAATTAATAAGTCATTATAATAATAAAGGGTTGAAAACAAGGAAAGATTGTTCATGCTCATATTCATTGGTGTGATGACCAAAGGACTCAGTATCAGTAAGAAAATATTTTAATTGTCAAGAAGAATCTGGAAGAGAGTGTATTTCTCCTGTGTTTAAATATATATGGTGATTTTTGAAAAATTGCTTTTTGTAAATTTGAAAATAATTCAGATACTAAGGTTGCAATCGTGCACAATGAGACTGTTGTTGTTTTGAGACTGCTAAATGGCAATTTTCATAATCTCTTAGCTAAGGGGCTTCTATCTTTGACCAAAAAAAAGTATTATAAAGTATGGATGGTAAAAAGGTATGTGTACACCTGAAATGTAAGGACATCTGAGTTGTGATGATATCTGGTTAATGACAATTCAACTTTAAAAACAATTATAGGAATCAGGAGAAACAAAGAGTTAAACACCTAGATACAAAAACTTAAGTGCTGAGGAAGTTACAGGAACGCTACCATAGCGCAAGAGCCTGCAGAACACTGGAAGGATCAGTGCCTTGGAGAAGTGAAGGAGCAAGCCTTGGAGAGCTTTAGCCAGAGCTTCATAACAAAAAAAATGGACCCAGGACAACACAATTGTCATGGGTCTCAGTGGTAAGAGCAAATTTACTATGGTATATTTAAGAGGTTTGTCTATAAAAGTCTTGTTATGGGATATTTCAAGGTGATTGTAATGAGAGAGGTTAACAAGTTTGGCAAACTAGAGAGAATGGGGGTAAAAGTGGTGAGTCCAGTGTAAGCTTACTGCTGGTCCTTACTCTGGCCAAGCCAGGAGAAATCCTTTGGGTTTGATGTCCTCCACATTTGGCTTCTCTTGATATATTTCACTTAAATGTTTCACTTAACATGGTTCTGTCTTTTCTCTCTCATCCCAGTGCGTTCCTGTTTATGATAAGAAGGCTTAGTGCAGATAAAGAGTGTTTGTTTTCTTCTCTTTGTTTTCTCTCTGATAGGAAGAGAAACAGTCTCATATTTCTCTTCCCAAATGTAATTGAAGGATGGGAACCACAAATAAATTTCATTATAGGGTGGAAAGGTATAATCTTAATAGAGAATACACAGTAGAATACATATGTAGAAAGACAAAATGAATGTTGAGTTTTGACAGCATTATTTGGAGAATTTCAACAGGACACAAGGTTTATGCAATTTAGCCATTTGTCTGTGAGGAAACTCTATCCCTTCCGCACCAGTAATAGCAGAACTCATTAGCCAAATCCAGAGAACTTTGAAGGAATACACAATGTTGCCGTTGATCAAAATTTACTGAAAAATCTAAGCAGAGAAAAAAAATCTCCAATGCTTTACTGGGATAAATTTAGGTAGAATGTGGATGTTCTACATTCTGTTCAGTACATCTGGTGAGCAAACTACTATGTACAGTGATAGATTGAGCACAGAATATGCTTTCTCTTAACCCACACCAATATGGTTGGGAAGCTGCAAGAAGCTGATGGTACTATATTTATAGACACATGGTTTTGAAGACAAAGAGTTGTAGATAAATAGGCTTTATTCAATTTCCTTCATGGAGAACAAAATTATTTTTTAAATATATAGTTTTCCCGGTAGCTTTTTTTTTTGCAGAATATATGAGCGTGCTGATCATAAGTAGTCTTTTGGATAGTGCTACCTAATTGATTTTATAATTGAATTCAATCTAGAAAATATTTGTTTGTATTTCTGTGTTGTTATGACTACAACTGACACTTTTTAAACCATTTGTTACACAAGAAATGGGTGTGAAATAAGTATTTTTGAGTTTGCACACAATTCTGCTGTTACATCACTCTTTTTTAATGATGCCTGATGGAATATTTAATTCATTTAACGCATCAAATAAGCAGGTATTTGGAGAGAGTGGATACGATGTTTATTCTGAATACAGTTTCCATATATGTGGATTCAAATATGATGTGGATATTTTGTTAATTTTTCAAGGCTGTTTCATCACTGCATTTGTAGAACATCTACTTTCCCTAAATAATGGTATCTGTCTGCAGAAATCAAATAATGATTTAAGAAAAATTGTATCTTAAGATTTTGAAGTGTACACAGTGATGGATCAGAATTTTAGGTATGGCAGTTCTGTACTTATCCTTGATTTCTACTGACTTCTCCATGAAGAAATTAAAAGATGTGAGTAAAACCTTTGTGATGGCAGATGACATCCAGGCATGTGTCTTAGGGGCATTATATATATTTTCTCTATCTTGTAAAATGTAAGAACTATCATGCCCTGATGCTGCATTTTCTGAGGCTGAATGTGGCTCATTGTGGGTCACCCTGTGCCCCAGGCACGCTGAGTTTTCTAATACAATAACCCAGCTGCCTCTGCTGCTGACATCCAGCATACCCTATATCCATACATGTGGTGACTGCTGTTGCTACACTAAGGTTATGTGGCAGGGAGTAGTTTTGGGATCACTGCATATTTATTACTTCTTGTTGCCAGAGACAAGATCCTACAGAAAGCACACTTGGCTGTTACAAGGGAGAGGAGAAATCCTAGACGATATTAGCAGCCGTGAGACTCATCAGCTCATTCATCATCTAAGTCTCTTTAGCCACCTCAGTTTTGCGTTCATTTTCAGCATGGCCGTAGAAAAGTAAAATCCATTATGTCCTACTTGTGTCCTCTTCTCTGCAGAAATGAGGCAATGGAGCCTGGGGCTCCCCTGGAGTCTAAACTCAGCTTCAAGCTCCCTGTGATCCTTCCTCCTTCCCCGCTTGTGTGCAGTCCTGCCACCTCCCTTTCAACTCCTCAGCCCTTATCCCAAGGCATTTTAGCAACTAACCTGGCAGAAAACTGTACACTTTCAGGTGTCTTCTCTCCAAGGTTAGCACAAGGAATGAGATTGCAAAAATCAGATCAATACCAGAATTAATGCAACTGGAAAGGGCTCAAACTCTGTTAAGTCATTCTGACTAAATAATGTGTACAAGAAAATGGATTTTCTTTTTTTTTTAATTATCACATAAATGTGAAGTTACATATTTTATTTTTTTTTAAATCGTGTTCAGTAAAATATTTGCTTTGTGTAGTGGATCAAAAAGTAGGTGTTTGGAGACAGGCAGAGGACCACACAGAGGACGAAGATGAGACAAGAGAGAAGCTTGCCAGGCCATGGTCAGCTGGGCTGCAGGCTGCAGACTGCTCTGCAGCTAAAGCCAGGCTTCACTAGCTTTCTTAGCTGGCTTCAGAGCAAATGAAAACAGATTAGTATAAAGCATGATCGCTACAAACCAGTGAATTATGTCTGGTAGTCAAACTCTGACTCCCTCCTTCCATTTAGCACTCACTGCCTGTATTAGCCTCTTCAGATTTAAGCTGAGACTGAATTTGAAGATTAATCTCCTGCCACAGATGGTCTGCATAGCAAGAAATTAGTGTATTTCTAAGAAGCATGCTTTTTCTACTGTGCTTCTCCATAATTTTATAAAGGATAGCAGTTTCTAATGTAAGAAATCAAGCTCAAAACAAAAAAATGTTGGTTGCTCTTTTGGTTTTTTTTCAGAAAGGAATGCTTGAAATCCCCTCCCTGGGTTACAACCAGGAAAGTTCTTATTACTGGGAACTTTAAAATGCCTGTTGGTCTGCAAAACAGAGCATGAGTGATGTAGGCATTACTTATATAACTGGTTTTGTGCATCCTTACAATCACGTAGTGGTTTTAAAATACATCCTCTTGGTATGTTCATTATATCCATCTCTCATCCACTTCTGCAACAGATATTTGTAATTATTCATTATTGTTTATGATTAGAAAAACAATGAAGAGGGAGCAGCATCATGTGTTTAAACAGACTCACATTACAGTCCCAAAAGAACATACATGCAAATGAATGAAGCATGGTAGAAAGTTCACATTTCTCCTATTATCATATTAACTTCTACAATTTAATACATCTAAAGTAACATGTTTTCCTTTTATTCATTTGTTTTCTTTCATTTTCTCTCTGCTTAGTAAGGGTCAGAAACAAAAACAGGACTCTTAAAATGGTAATTTGGGCTCTGTCTGCTGATAAAGTGATTTATTACTAATTTTTTTCTTGTTCTCATTTTAAATTATTTATGAGCTTTGATGATTTCCAAGTGTATATCTTTTAAAGTAGTCTACATTTTGTATAGGTCTTTAAAGGAATATTTAAATGTATAAACCTCTAAAGATTCAGATAAATCTCTTGTAAGGCATATCCAATGTGAGTGGCAACTCCATAATTTAAAGCTGTATATCACAGCATGCCATTAAATTTTCTTATCAGCAGTTCTTGGCAATATAAAATTGATGAGTTTGGTGCTACGAGGTAATGTACTCTTTCCTGGAAGTCACCTTTTTCTGATTTACCCTTAAACTACTCTCTGCATAGAGGATATTTTGCTCTGACTTCTTAATAAACTTATTGGTGAATCAAAAGCAGTTCATCCATAACCAAAATTAGTTGAGGATGACCATTACTAATTTAGTTGTTTAGATTACCCAAGACCCCTCAATTACTGTTTGGCAGCAGCAAACTGAATATTCAGCTTTGGGAATCAATGGAGTATGGGATGCAGCAACAGGTGTCTCCAGAGGCCCAGGCACAATTTGTCTGTTTGCTCCAAATTGATAACTTCCAAGTGCACTTTCTCAAAGAGGTCATCTGCTGCAGCAGCTATTTCTATTAGTTTTTTGATTGCACACTACCTTGACTCAGTGCATTAAGAACAATGAGGAAAGGGGAGAGCCTCATTGGCAAACTGCAAGAGCTTAGTAAGGATTTGAATAAAAAGGCTGTGTGTCATAATATCCTCCTAGGAGGGATGTTGGGTCTGGTGTTTGATATGCCCAGTCCCATATTCATGCCAGAAAGGCTAATTTCACTCATGTCAGTGTCTTTGTGAGGAACCAATTATGAGCCATATATCCCATTTAGATGTTTGTTTTCACTATATTCATCAATGTGAACATGCAAGATTCCATGGAGAATCTTAAATGTGTTCTGTGTCACTTTTATACGATGTCAGGAAAGCAGAGGGAAGAAGCCACTGCTGCCATCAGTAATGGGCCTGAGTTCTGCTGCAATTTGTCAAATGTAAAAAGTTACCCTGAGCCACTGAAACAGAAAGAGGCAAGGAAGTTTATACCTTCACTGAGTCAAGGAATGGGTAATTTGCATGTCAGGTATAAGAGCTGATCTGGTCTAAGAAGAAATGTGCATTTTTAAGGAAGTGAAAGAAAGCTTATTTGGATTCAGATGGACAGTCCAACTATCACTAGAATGAAAGAGAAGTAAACTGAATTTAGGAAAACAAATGAAATCTCTCTAGACACACTGAAGGGCTCCAAAATGGAAATTAATTCTAACCCCAAGTCTGTCTTGCCAAGACAAGATTTTCTTTCAGGGATAACCCCTGGGGTATGAGGCAGAAGGAAAAATAAAATCCACAGATGCCAAAGTTCACAATTGCTAGATAAAGGGATTTTTTTATTTAATCATAGGGCAAGCAGATTAAATACTGATTACCTCTTCTTTTTTTTTTTTTTTGTAACTATGTAAGGTATTTTGGATGTTTTGAATAATTTCCTTTTTTTAACATTTTTCTTTGACTTAGCTTGAGAAAAGAAAAATTTTAAGATAACCTATCAACGACATGTTCCTAACTGAAGACTAAGGCAAATCCAGAAACCTGGCCACTTCACCTCCTTAAGCGCACAATTCCTTCATGTCCCCTGAATATCCAAAAGGGATTGGAGAGGTTTTGTGTACAAAAATTACATGACCCTGACAAGGAGCTTGCATCACATAGATCAAGACCAAATAGAAAAATGTCTATCAGGAGAGTATCTGATATCAAGTCAAGACGGAGGGAAAAGTGCCTCAGTCTCTAGGATCACTGCATAGTATATCACAATATCTGGAACCAGTTTGTACATTGTTAAATCAGAAATTGACAACAATTTAAAAATGTGTGTGTTGATCGTTATTTATTAACCTGCAGAATTCAATTACAACAATTATGAATCTTTGAATAGCAGTCATACATACAAAAATTACCCAGGAAGCAAAGTAGTTCTGTGTTTTATCCATATCAGTTTCACATAAACTTTTAATAAAACACTTAACAATACATTTCTGCTATTCTCTTCATGGCAAAAGGGAAGTTATTTTATGTACGAACTGACCTTGATCACTGAGAATTTCAAGATAGAAACCACCACACAGCTCTGAGTAGTGGTAAAAAAAAGAAGTGAAGCCAAACCAGGACTTGCATGTATAGTCAGCAGTGAAAATGGCTTTAGGAAGTGAACTTTGACTGCACTTTAAACTTTTTTAACATACAAAGAACCAAAAAAAGAAAGCAGAAAAACATGTGTTGCAAGAGCAAAGCCAGTTGAACTGAACAGCTATCATTTCCAGGATGGAAACTCAGCTGTGTCTTTTACTTTGGAAAGTGAAAAAAGAATTTTGCAATAGTCAGGGCAAATACTTGTCCCCTTCTGTTCTTTCAGTTTTATTTTATCACACTGTACTCCCTCCTCCTCTCCCTTCTTTTCTCGTATTTCAGTGAACTACAGAAAGAAGCTGGAAATGATGGTGAAAAGCTGAAGATGCTGAAAAAAAACTGATCATTTTAGACTACAAGTTAAGAGAGACTGTTGTGTGATACCCTTTCAAAATAATAATAATACAAATTGTTTTAGCGACTTTAGCGTCTCAGAAGGAGGCTATAGAAAAAAAGACAAATTTCAGACTAGTAAGTCAATGGGACTTGATACTATACTTCCAAGAATGAAGGAATATAAGATTACAATAGAAAATTCTCTGCTTCTAAATTATGTTGTGTACGTACCTAATTAACACTATATTGTGTGACCTTGCTGCCAAGATTTATGACAACCTATTAACATTAGAATGGCAAGTTTTTTATATTTTCCTGGCATTAAAATGCAAGATTTACAGTTGTAGCCTATGTAGAAAAATAACCTTTCATAAAACGTAACACCAGTTTTTTTGGCTGATTTTCTATTAAGGTGCCTTATAATTCAGCAGTAAGTGAGTAAAATGCATTCTGATTCAGCATTCTGTGCATTATACCTTTTAGAAGGCAAGCATTGGTAAGGGAAATGGTCCCTTCTAACCTTTTTAAATCTACTGAATTTTGATATTAGAAATCATTTATCAATCATATAACTCTTCCTAAAGAAGGCAGTATTTTAGCATGTGCAGTAATTACAGTGATTAAAATCCTTACCCAAAATTTCCAGACAAAAACCAGCACTTAAGAGATACCTTATAAATCTGATGACACTCTAAGAGCAGGTAGGCTGCCAGCCTCTCTTAAAAATGGGACATTGCTGTAAATATTGGTGTATAAACTTTTATACTAACTTACAGACTTTAATTTTTTATATCTCCTAGAATTAAACATTTTCCCATCTAGCAATGAAGATAAATAGGCTGAATAAGCTTATTTTATTGCTGAGCCTTTCTGTATTTCTTTTATATATATAAAATATATATTGCTCCTATACTTTTGTCTCCACAACAGGATCTTGGCAAAGTTGGGCTAAAGTCTTCATGCTTTTGGCTCTGTCTGGAATTATATAATGTATATCTATTTGGAGCTTCAATTCCCTTTCCTGATTTCATGTCATTCACTTCTGAGCAGATGGTTGCATGCTGACAGTTGTCACTTACATATTAAAGTAACTTACAATTGATTGTTGCTCTTGCCTTAAAGTGAGTGTTGGACAAAATGGGAAAAGTAGTTGTCTTGCAAACAAATCAAGTTTTTATCATAAATTTGACATGCATCACAAATTAATGGAGGCAGTTTCTGTAGTAATAATGTAATCCCTGGAAGAACTGCAGCTGTCTATTCAGGTGCATTCAATCTCTCCTTGATGGGAATAATTACCTTCCATCCTTGCTGGATAATTGCCTTTTGATTGAGGTCATCAGAGCAATCAAGATTGTGAGAGGCAGAAATCATTGCTAGGGTGAAGAAAGAAGGGGGAGGAGGATGGAGACCAGAACAGATATTTTAGAAGGGAGAATTAAGAGAGAATTTACATATATTTTACTGTTTTTTTGTTTGAAGTGATATTTCAAATGATGTGATTATATGAAATTAGATGGCTGTTAAATATGATAAAGACCGTGTCTATTTATTATATTTTTCCTCCAAAAGAAGGCTGTTATTCTGCAAGTCCTTGAACACAGAAATTTCTAATTCGGATCTTTGAAAACATTTTCCCTTTGTGGATGTCTCCATCTCTTTATTCTTATCTATTTATTTTTCTTTCCCTATGTCTGTTAATTGTTAAACCAATTAATTCGGTGACTTGAATTTTTGCCCTGAGTCTTTAGATCCTAATGTTGGTCAGTATTGGAAATTGCTTTCACCTGGTTAATGATTGGATGGCAAAACAGCTTAGAATGCCCTTTATTATTCTATTACACAACTTTCTAGCTGTTCTATCTATCTGACACTGCAATGAAGGCAACAGTTGTCTACCCTGTTAGCTGGCAGTTTTAGCATTATGTGCCTTAGTTGTACTGAAAAAGGATGTTTTCCTTTGGTTTTACAAATTATGAGGAAAGACCATAAGGTACTTATATGCACTATTTTTTCTTAATTTTATAACAATATTGTAGCACACAGGGAAGCACTCTGTTTCTTTAAAATATTTGATTCTTTCCATCAAGGATACAAATATTAATGATTTCCATACATAAAAAGAAAAAAAGTTATTTTTGTATCCAGGTGTACATGAATAAATTCAGCAATGGAGAAAAATCAGCAGGGTGATCCATGTTAATTGATTTTGGAGAATAAACTGTTGCATTATGTGGTATACAAAAGGTATGTATTTTAAATTATAACCTTTGCACTAGTTTTAAAGTAAATAATTAAATAGAATGATAGAATACTTTGTCCTGAAGGAATATTTAAATGCCATCTACTCCAATTCCCCTGCAATAAGCAGGGACATGCTCAACTACAGGAGGTTGCTTAGAGCCCTGTCCAACCTGGCCTTGAAGTGTCCAGGGATGGGGCATCTACCAGATCTCTGAACATCCTGTTCCAGTGTTTCACCACCCTCATTGTTAAAGATTTCTTCCTTATATTTAGTCCCAGAGACTTATTTATGTATGCTCAGGTGGTAATGAAGCTGATCTTCCCTTAGAGTTGGAGGGACTTTTCTCCCCCAGTCCCTGTCTTGCCATCCACCCACTCAAGAGGTGTAGGAAGACTGATTGTCATTGAAGACTGAGGAAAAAAGTTGTTGAAGACCTCCGTCTTCTCCTTGTCCATAGTTACCAGTTTGTCAGCCTTGCTTGTCACAGGAGGTACACTTTCTCTGACCTTTCTTTTCTGGCTGACATACCCGTAGAAACCGTTCTTCTTCTTTGCACCCTTTACCAAGTTCAGCTCCAGCTGTGCCATGGCCTTCCTGACCCCATTCCTATGCAACTGGGCGGTGTCCCTAGACTCTTCCCAGGACAACTCTCCTTGCTTTCTTTGTCTATGCATTTTATTCTTGCCCTTTTGTTTGGCCAGCAGGTCTTGACTCATCCATGTTGGTCTCTTGCCTTGGCTTGATTTTTTGCACCTGATGATTAAAAGCTCTTGCACTCTATGGAAAACATTCTTAAAGATCTGCTAGCTCTGTTCTCCTCCTCTGTCCCTGAGGGCAGTTTACCAGGGGGTCCTGTGGACTAACTCCTTGAACAGCTGGAATTATGGTTTCCTAAAATTCAGGGTCCTGACTTTACTCTTCATGAATATAAATGAGCGGTTTGCATCCTGCGTAACTGACGCCTTTATTTCTAACAAATATAAAGGGAAACACAAATTCCGATTGTGCTGTTATTTTCCTCATGCATTGAACATGAGTTTGTCCCACAAACCATAAATGCTATCCATTCTTTGGAAAGTAAGCCTCTGGATACCCCAACTGCCACGTAGAATGAACTCAGATAATTCATGCTTAGGCTGGCAAATAAGCTGTTCAGTGAAAGTTCAGGAATTTAGGGTTTTTTTGTGTATAAGTGTATTACATCACATTTTAAATTGCAAATAAAACTAAGTGATAAGTAATGAGGATGAAGGTATAGTAAATATGGAAACAGTTCATGGAACTCTTTCTTATGTTGTTTTGGTATAAGACTACCTGATAAATTTTCATGAACCTGCATCATGGTTTAACTCCAGACAGAAACCAGGCTCCACACAGCTGCTTGCTCATTACCCCACAGCAGGGTTGGGGAGAAAATCAGAAGGATAAAAGCTAGAACACACTTGGGTTGACATAAAGACTCTTTAATGGGGAAAGCAAAAGCCACACACTCAGAGCAGAGCAAAACAAGGAATTAAATCAGGGCTTCCCATGGGCGGGCAGATGTTCAGCTGTCTCCAGAAGAGCAGGGTCCCATCACATGTAACAGTTACTTGGGAAGACAAATGCCATCACTGCAAAAGTTCCCCCATCCTCCTCCTCACTCCCACTTTATGTACTGAACGTGATGCCATGTGGTCTGGAATATCCCTTTGGTCAGTTGGGGTCACCTGCCCTGGCTGTGTCTCCTGCCATCCTCCCAGGGAACCCCAACTTCCACACCAGCATGACAGTATGGAAATCAGAAAAGGCCTTGGCTCCGTTTAAGCCCTGTTCAGCAATACGAAAAACACCTCTATATTATCAACCCTATATTCATGACAAATCAAAAACACAGCCCCATACTAGCCACTGTAAAGAAAGTAAAACCTATCACAGCCAAAACCAGCACAGCCTGTTTCAGAGACATACCATGAAGCTTCAGAAGACAAATACAGTGTTCCAGAACCAGCACTGAATTAATATGAGCAGACGACTTACCAAAATTTTCTTCAGGAAATTATCAAAAATTGTTAACTATCAAAACCTGCTTTTTGGAGAATTAAAAAGGAAAATGTGCAGCCGCATTTCCTTTTATTTTTAAACATGCTTATATAAAATAGATACCTTAAAACTGAAAGGACAGAGTATTTGAAATGTTGAATGCCTATATATTTTCTTCATTAAACTGCTCTGTTATTTGTAATTACTCTACGACACAATCTTTTCCTTCTCTAATAGGAAAATTTATAGCTGAGAGATTTCTATTATTCTTACTAAAGAGATGATCTAAAATTGAGAGTTTAAACCTGCAATCGAACATGTAAAACATGTTTGAATATGTGCATTTTTTCACGGAAGAGATTAACAAACGCTGTGTTAGTACTCATCAGAAAATAGAGCTAAAAGGAACATCACAGAAATGTACTGGTTTGCTGATAATCCTGCTCTATGAAACTAGAATACATATTTTCATTTGCTAATCCTATTTACAGGAAATAAAATCCCATGCTTCAGAGCACTGCCAACCATGAACTGCTTGATGTTAAGCACAATAATGCTGCTGCCTGGGCAAGTGAAGCATTGTGCCTTGCTCCTTTAAATAACCCATTTAAATTGCCTTTGCCTACCACACCTGGGATTATGGGACACTTCATACTTTGAGGATAAACACAGAATAACGATGGTGAGCAATTTTCAAGGTACTGCCCCGACTACTCAGAAAAACAGATGCAAATGAGAGAAAGGCTGTTTAGAAGAAGCAAGGTCTGTATCTGTTCTGAGACAGACAGAGTGAGACTGCTGGAGAAGCTATTGAATTTGACAGAAAAACACAGAAGAGATCATGGTGAGTGACAGTGGGAAGGAAAAAATGTTTGGAAGTTAATGGTGTGGAAATAAGGTAGGTTCACCAAAGCTCTGCATGTAACTGAAAGGAAATTGTTGCTGGTAAACACTAACTGTGGCTGAGTGCACAGGATGCACAGTTGGCTTTTATAAGAGGTTTCTTGCTGCTCCTTCTAGGCAGTTAGTGTTAGTCCCTTTTTATACAAGTGGATGGGCAGCTATTATAAGACCATCGCAGTGTGTACATGGCTCTGTCATTTACAAGTGGGAAAAATAAAGGTTTTGAAAAAATGTGTATTGATAACTGCTTCCACAGAAACAAATTTTCTTTATAAGTGTCCTAAAGAAGTTATTTCTCTATGTCTCACTCCTGTTTTTCCCCCTTGCCTTCAAGAGCTGCTTGAGCTTAATTTATTGTTCTCCATCAGTCTTCTTGTTCAATTTTCTTGTTTGCAATTAAACTCTGAGCTCTTTGGAACAGGAATGTATGCATCTGAACAGTGCCTAGTACAACTGGAGTGATGTTTCTGTGTAAGTTCTGCTGGAATATTAATCAGAGGCAATCAGAGGCTGTACAGTTTTTGAGAAAACTTTGACACAAGGGCCTTAGTGTATTGGCAATATGACTGTAAATTGTACTGGTTTCTTTTTGATTATTAAGGTCTTAGTCTTGAAATTATATGTGTAGAGACACATTTTTCTTAACTTACAGAAATTCAGCTTTGATCATGAGATGAAAATAGGTATGTGAAAACTGTGTTGTCAGTACTTAATCACAGAAAGAGATTGAAAACTTAAGACATGAAACTGACTTACCTCTTAATCCCTCACAGGCTGAGGTGAATTACTCAAAATCAGAGTGGCAGAAAATGTTGTTATCCTTTCTCTTCAGTTCAGATAGAATGTAATTAGGTAAAAGGTTCACACTGGACATCTTACTCTGTGTCCTGACTGCTTTCTAACAAGATGGTTAATCTTAACTGACAGCAATAAAATCTCAGAAAAGTGAAATGTAAATGAAAGAGAATTCTTATTTTTAAAGTGCCTAGTTTTATGATCTTATATATTTAATATATAAATAATATACATTTTTATATATTCATATACTTTAATATATATTTAATATTTAATAAATCAAAGTCAAATAGAAACTTGCTGCTGCCTTTAAACACCATGTTTCAAGGAGTTTAAAGGGTCAGTCAGCTAAAAAAAAAGAATGAGAATAGCAGATGCAAATTAACATGTGTTGAGGGCTGAAAATTTTGTATGCAGGATACTTTTCAAAGTACTTTTTTGTTGGTCAGTATTTCCTGGTTTTGTTAGAAACACTGTATATTTGTGACACTTACTGAATCATTGAACTTTTAAATGCTTTCCACCTTCTTCTGTGGAAATATTTAGCTTCAGTAAAAGCCTGAAATATGTTCTTTTTTTTCTTATTTGGAGTATGTAGTAAAATTGGATACGAACAGTAGAGAACATAGGCGTGCTGAAAATAACTTGGCTAATGAGAAGTGTAAAAAGATTCATTATATGTTTGCATAAAATTGGATATATACCAGAGTGCATAATGGAAAAACTTTGACTTTTTTTATTAATTGAACATAAAAATGATCAGGGAATTATATTTTTAAAGGCCATTCTAGTTCTATTAAACAGAATATATTACCTCATTGACGTTTTCTTTTAAGAACTATATTTGGACAGAACTTGTTAATATTTCTCATCCGTAACTTTTCATATCCCAAGGATAGTATGCTCAAAGAAGCCCAGGTCTTTTGCACTTCCCTCTGATGCTGGGAAGATGGAAGTAGGAAGGGAGAGTACTTGAAGCAAATGTTGCTCTGAAAGAGGGTTTCGAATTTTACCTCGGACTCTAGCATGGCCAGAGATATTCTGTACACTTGGCATATTTTTTAACAGAGCCACTGATTAACTACATTCTTATGTGGAGTACAGTGCAGCTTGATTCTGCAGTATAGGCCAAAATTTAGAGACTCTACTGTTCTTTATACGTAATGGGTTTAGGAAATGTAATACATATCAGCGTCAAATTCCATAGGTCAGGATTTTTTCACTAGAAAGAGTTGTCAGAAAAAAATTTTTTTTTGAACGTCCACTCTTTGTTAGAGTTATTTTTTGTCTTTTACCAGACAGGAAATAATAGAACCAGAGAGGGCACCACTGGAGTGGTAAAAGTGTAAAACAAAGAAACCTACTATGCTTCCTAGAAAGATATTTGGGTAAACACACTTGAAGTAACTCTCATGAATCACAGTTGGATATCTAAACCTTTGAACTACAGAGGTGTCAATTTTTAGTTCTGTAAAAGATGCTATTTAATCTAGCTGGATTTGGCAGGTATTTTTAGGAACTATACACTCTTCAGGACTCTAAATCAGCTTCCTATGGAGACACAGATCTCCAAGTGGATGATGTCTGTTAACCTCACACATAGCTGATGCAGAGCTGGCCCAGACTTCACGAGGAAGAAATGCCATCTGAATTTGTATGAAACTAGGTATTGAGATGAAGTTCAACATCCAGACAAAGTTTTTGAGGATTGCAAAATGATTGAGAGTCTGTTTCATTTTAATGCCTCCTGCAGAAGTGTAATTTCTGGATACTCCTCACTAAACCAGAGTATTCCTGTGCAGGGATTTTCCTCTAGGATGGTAGACTATAATCTAGTGGTCTGCATCAGATGAAAAATGCTCTTTTCCATGGTACAATCTGAAAAGCCAGTGACAGTATTTGATCTACTTTAGAACCTCCAATAGTAAACCATTTTGCTAAGAAGCTAACAAACTCCCTTAATTGAGACAGCTCTTGCAGATTTATCCAAAACCTCAGACAATTCCCTCTGCCAATCTCTATTACCTCCCACTTTGTCTAGCTTGCACACATGCCAACTGCCTTTCAGGCATGTCTGAAGCCTTGCTAGATGTTTAGAAAGCAGGGAAACAACATTGTATAGCTGTGCTGGAAAGCATATGTACGTTTAAAAAATAAACTTGTTTGTTTGTTTGTTAGTTACTTCAGAAGGCTCTTTCCTCCAGCAATATGGCAAGAACACAGTATATTGAAATTTAAGATCTCCATGGTGCAGCAGTCACATGATTTCTTACTAACACTGATCTTAAGTCTTGGACAATTTTTCAATTTTTGTGACAGTATTATGACGCATTATCTTAATATGAATAGTACCAAAGGTTGTTGAGGAAAAAAGCTCATTGCTAGAAAGTCAAGTTAGTAGGTTTGTTTTGTTTTTTTCACACTTTCATTTGCATGTAATAGAAGTAGTTTTCTTCTTTGAGTCAATAACTTTAAAGAACTTTTCTTGTTTAGTAAGTTAAAAAACCCCTAAATCCAGTATTTGACAAAATCTAATAATAAGGTAAATGACTTTGCATTTCTTTAACAGCAAACATGTCCTTAGCTTCACTTGTAGCAGTGGTTCACGATTTTATTGGAGTGAGCAAAAGACCATGTGTGCTGGGTTGCAAAAAAATTCCTCTATGAGTTGTCCTTAACAATGACCAAAGTGCACGCATGGAGAAGGACTGGGACATTTTTCCCGAAGATCTTTCAGCCAGCAATCATTTTCAGCACAGAAATCACATTTATCTGAGGTTTGTTTTTTTTTTTTTTTAATTTATCAGCTCTCTACTCTCAATTCTCTGCACTACTACCCCATATAAACTTCGGAGATCCACAGAAACCTCTAGAAAGCATTTGCACACTGCCTGGCTAAAACATTGTCTTTATTTACTTTTTTGACCTTGCTCCTGGCTGGTTATATTTCATAACTTCTGGCTAATATTTTTATATGCCTTTTTGTGGCCTCTGTGATTTTATACGGCCTTCTCTCAGCCTACCCTTTCTCAGACTAAACAGTCCTAGGTTACTTAGTGGTTGCTCACACAGAAGATTTTTCATACTATCTTAGCTGATTTCCTTTGGACCTTTTCCAAATACACCACATTCTTTTGGAGTAAAGCATTCATTCAGAGAATGAATCTTAGGTTTGGGAAAATCATGGGTTTCTATGATAGCTTTGTGATGTTATTGGTTCTGTTCTTCACAGTTTCTATTGCCTAATGCTTATTTTCCCTTTAGACTTCTGAAAATGGAGCAAATATCTCCTGTGATCTATCTTGGCCCCAAGAGCTTGCTCCTGGGTGATAACGTGGCCATCATATAATGCTGTTAGGATTTATTTTCTTCCTGTGCTTTTTTATTTTTTTTAATTATGCATGGAACACTTCTATCCTAAAAATATGGAAATTATTTTCTGATTGAGATCCTCTCTATAGATGGCAACAGAAGGTACTCTCTGGGAAGAGCACAGGAGCCTGTCCATTTTGTAGAGTACTTGGTAGTCCTATGTAGTAGGTAATTTCTGTAATCCCTTTTTTCTGCTTTGGCATCTATAATCATTGCTTTAGAGGTATTAAAACATACATCTCTAAACACAGGTTTTAATAGCTGTTGCTGGAGATGTTGTCCATTATTTTTTCTAATTGCTATTTGAACCTGCTGGGCATTTTCAGCTCTGGGGGATGCCATTGCTGACTCTTTTCCCCACTGAGAATTGAACACTAATCTTTACTTTCATACTTTTTAATGAGATTTCAGTATGAAAAAAAGAATCTTCTGCTTAATCCTGTCACAGTTTAGATTCTTGAATAGCCTCAATTTTCACATAGCCCAATAGACTGAAGATTAGGTAATACTTTATTTGTCAATAAATTTAAAGTAAAGAATCCCCTAGACTTATTTTACCTAGGCTGTAAAAATCTTTGGAATAAAGGCAACATTGTATGAAGAATGAAATTAGAAAAAGTAAATCTTCATGACAAGAAAATATTCTGGAATAAATGCTCACATTATTTAAGCCCCTGACAGGTAAGAAGACGATGAATGGCTGCCAGTGGGATAAGTAAGAATAAGTTTTGTCATACAAATCTAACTCTAGATTTTGTAATCTTTATACATCATGATAAAGTGGATAGAGAGGGAGTATAGAATACTGATTTTTATTTTCTGCTTCAGTTCAGACTTTCTAAAGGAATCTGGAAAATATCTAGATAGGACTAGGTGGTAAATATAAAAATAGCTAGAAAAGGAAGCTAAGAATAGCTGCTAGCACTTACTAATTAGGTAGGAAGAGTACACTGAGCCCATATTGTTGAATTCTAAAAAGCTTATTCTAGGCCTATTTCTTGTTGCTACTTTCATTAAGATTCTAATGGGGTTGACCCTGGCTGATGTCAGGCACCCACCAAAGGTGCTCTCTCACTCCCCTCAGCAGCTGGACAGGGGAGAGAAAACACAACAAAGGGCTCATGAGCTGAGATAAGGACTGGGAAATACCACTCATCAAATATCATCATGGGCAAAACAGGCTCGAATTAGAGATATTGATTGCATTTATTACTACTATATCAGAGCAGGATAACAAGAAGTAAAATAAGACCTTAAAAACACCTTCACCCCACCCCTGCCTCCTTCCCAGCTCTGCCTTCTCCCGCACCGGTGCAAGGAGACAGGGAATGGGCGCTATGGTCAGTTCACCACCCATTGTTTCTCCCACTGCTCAGGGAGGGGAGTCATTCCCCTGCTTCACATGGGGTCCCTCCCACAGGAGACAGCTCTCTATGAACTTCTCTGATGAGTCCATCCCATGGGCAGCAGTACTCCCCAAACTGCTGCAGCCTGGGTCACTCTTCCATGGGGTGCTGTCCTTCAAGGACGGGCTGCTCCAGCATAGACTTTTCTCTCCATCTCAGCTCCAGTGCCTGGAGAACCTCCTGCCCCTCCTTTTGTGCTGACCTTGGCATCTGCAGAGCTGTTCCTCTCACATATTCTCACGCTGATCTTCTCTGGCTGCTTACAGCTGCGCCAGAACTTTTCCTTCTTAAATCTGTTATCACAGAGGCCTTACTACCATACCTAATCAGCCCAGCCTTGACCAGTGGCATATCCAGGGATTGGCTCTGCCAGACATGGAGGAAGCTTCTGGCAGCTTCTCACAGAAACCATTCCCTGTAGCCACCTGCTGCCAAAGCTTGGCCATGCAAACCCAATACATGATGGAACAGTGAAGTTCATATTAAATTGCAGATCACAGCTACCTCACTGAGAACGAAGCATACTGGAAGATGCAGATTTTGAAATTATCTTGACTGGAGCAGTCATGTACGGGAGAAAAAGATGTAAACCAGCATGTATAAACTCAAAATACCGTCTTACATAAGAACAAACTGCTCTGGTAAGGGTTGCCAAGAAAGAGCTCATCAGATCACAAGGTGAAAACGAAACATAAAGGCCATGTTACTGCCCACACAGGACTATCCTGAGATGTACAAGCAGAAGGTCTAGGACAGGGCAAATATGTAAAAAACAATTTAAAATATTTTTTAACCAAACTCTAAAATAGCAGCTCTCTGTTGAAAAAAATACCTAACACTTCATGTGTGACTGATTTAGAAATACGTGCAGCTACTGGCAAGACCAGAGAAAAGCAATGAGAACAATCAGAGTTTAGTGAATTTATTTATGGAAACAGATTGACCTGCTTAAGGCTGTTTACCTTGAAAATATAGAATTCATATGAATTATAGAAACCTTCTAAAACATAAAAAGCTATAGCAGACAAGTTACCATCATTTTTTCAATATGCAAAGTGGATGAGATGAGAAGTTGCAGCCCAGGTTCCAGAGATAAAGATGAAGCTAGTCCAACAGGGAATAGTATCTAATTGCAGATGGAGCAAATTGCAAAATGCAGTTGCAAAGTTTCTATTACCAATGACAGTGATAATAACAGTTTGGACAAATTCTTGTCAAAAATTATGTAGGTGAAATTGATGCTATATAGAGGCAAGGTAACCCACTCTAGGGATTCACTCAGCTTTTTGATACTTTGATCAGAATCTTTAGATCTTAACACAAGGTAAATAGATATTAATAGTAAGTAGATATTAATAAACAGATGAGAGAACTGAACAAGAAATACTTAATAGCTTTCCTGAGGAAAAATGAGACATTTCAATTTAAAATATGTGAGAAATTTTGCAGTTTTCTCTCTTAGTCCAAGTTTAGACAACTTAACACATTTGTTCTCTAAGACAGAAGACAAAGGAATAGAAATATGTATGTAATATTCCTGATAATCTTGCTGCCTCACTGCAACAGCTGCAAATCAGCTTAAATATTGGGTAATTACTTCTTATGATTATTTATCTTGTTAAATAGCAATTCAGATTGAGGTTGAAACAGTACTTAATGTACCAGGAATGAAAATGAACCTACTTAAGGATGAGAAATTATCTATGACAATCGATGCAGAGTGGCTGCAATATGAGTGGTCTTGGAATAGCACAAAAACACCCAGACTACCTTAGGAATCATGCCAAGTCTAAGGTGTTTGTTCTGTGCAGAATTTTTGCAATATGGAACTGAATTAGCTAAAGAGTGCCTCAGTTGAATTAACATGCAGTCTTCTTTCAATCACTTTAAGTACCCTTGATGAGTTTTCTGATGATCTGGAGACCTTTAACTATACAATACAATCTTTTCTTCTTTAGTATAAGAGATTATGGGTGCAGCAGAAAAATATGTACTTTTATGAAATATTAGTATTGTTTATTAACCTTTTATCTTTGGTCATGGTCTCTGTTGCTTGGTTTTAATCATGAAACACAATAGCAGTCAAGTTTTCTACAGATCTAAGAGCTAGTGAAGTGTTATTTTATATAAAAACATCCACGTCTGCATCTAAATAATTGAAGTTGGTTTGTTTTGCATTTTAGGGCTTAATCCCCTATTTCATTAGGGTAAATTTTGTATTCAATCATTCATACACTACTGACATACATACTTTTTACTGTGTGTTCATAATTTTTAATCTTTAACCTGAATTTATGGCTATTAGTGTATTTTATCTGGACATTGACAGGCCTCCTGAAGTAATTTTGTTTGCATTCTTTTTGCTCAAAACAGCGTTTTTACTTATAAAGCAAATTATTCTAAATCTTTGGAGAATTTTTGCTTTTTGGGATTTTTATCATTTTCAGTCTGTATTTTTTTTTTTTTAAATAGATTTTTTGATATAAAACTCATAGGGTCCTACAAGCATTCCTGAAAGTTCAGTTGTTCATGTTTTTGACCTATTTTGTTTGATTGCTATTTTTAATTTCAAGCTACATAAAGGAAACAAATGGAGTTAAGAAGTTCCAAAATTAAGTATTTAATCTGGTTTTAAATATATTGTTTAATTACCACTCAGAACTCTTATGTTTGTAGTTGCTAACTATGAAATACATGTTATCAGTGATTTGCTATAAAACAGCTTTCTGTTCATTTTTGCTTTTATCTTCATTTTAGTCATTGCAGTACTTTGAGTCAGATAACTAGTGCAAAATAATATTGCTATGATTTAAACTAAGGAATACTTTTACGACTTTTTAAAAAACTATATTGGTCTTTCTTTCTGATATCCCATTTTTGGAAAAGTTTGTCTTGCAACAGATGAGGAGGTGTGTCAATTGGCATCCATATGTCAGTCTTATTTTAAAGTCAGAAGTGAGCATTCTGTACTTATCTCTTCATTGCAAATCGAAAAAAATTACTGAAAATCTTCTGAGCCAGCCAATTCCTTGAGCACAGAAAATCTAAAGAGTACACAGCATAGTAAATCTATTATTTGATGTGGACTTGTACTTGCCTTATATTTTCATGAGGCAAAGATTCTGTAAAGAATGCATTTCAGTAATAAGATTTGTTTATATAGTGTCTTGCTGATGAGGTGATCATGGAATTGTTCACTTTTGTCATCCTCTGGTTTTTAAAGTTTTTTATCATTCATTTTTTTCATCTCTTTTCTGAAGTGCTAGTCCTTTGAAGCAAGTACTTGGCAATTTGGGTTACATAATGTGAAATATGAACATTGGATATTCACAGACTAAGATGACTCAGAGATGACTCATGGTTGTTTTCTTGGTTTGGGTTTTTTTTATTATTTGCTTTTCATGATTTGTCTAAGAAGTGCAAAAATTGTACTTGTTTCAATGCTCTAATGATTGAAATGGGATCTCTAACTGCTTTAAACTGAACTGAAAAGCAGTCTTTGTAGTATGGGCTAGTAAATCAGAAGTATCTGAAATACATTCTAAGACCCTGGAAATTCTCATGAACTGTTAATGTTCTGGCTTTTTCCAATTATAGTCAAAATTCCAGTTGTGCTTTGAACTTCAGGGAATTTTTTTATTTTTTTTTTAGTAAATCACATTGACTTTCAAGGTCCTAATAATATCTTATTTCAAGAAAGAGAAAACACTCAATGAAAATACTAAAAAGAAGAGAATCATGGAAAAGCTTGGGTTGGAAAAAACCTTAAAGAGCATCCAGTTTCAACCCTGCCATGGGCAGGGCACCTTCCACTAGACCAGGTTTCTCCAAGCACCATCCAGCCTGGCCTTGAACATTTCCAGGAATGGGGCAGCCATAACTCTTCTGGGCAATGTATTCTGGTACCTCACCACCCTCACAGTTAAGAATTTCTTTATAATATCTAATATAAACCTACTTTCAGTTTTAAACCATTCCCCTTTGTCCTGTTGCTACATGTTCTTGTAAACAGTCTTTCTTGGAGCTCTGTTCAGGTACTGGAAGGCAGCAATTAGGTCACCCTGAAGCCACCTCTTTTCCAGGCTGAGCAAAGCCAATTCTCTCAGCCTTTCCTAATAGGAGAGGTGCTGCATCCATATAAACATCCTGGTGGTCCTTCTCTGGACTCACTCCAACAGATGTCCTTCCTGTGCTCCTTGAAATTTGGAGTTCAGCTCTTGGGTTCTAAAGAGGAAATTATCTATGCCCACTTACTGCCTGTGACTAGTATACTTTTATATATTAAACAAAATATTCTCAATAGCAATGACGAAATGTTAATGCCATATTGTCAGATACTCTTAAAACCTTGTGTGGAATTCTGTGTACGAGTGGGTATTTGTGTTCAGGAAAGGAAGAGGTACAAAGAGCACTTACAGAGAAAGAAATACTTAATTTCTCAAGTTTAAAAAAAAATTCTTTTAAAGCAACAAATGAAATACAATTGTCCTTAGCCATTAAGGAAGGGCAAGTCTTTTCAATAGGAAAAGTGTGAACAAAAGATCGTATTTTAGAGTTGGGCCTGTAAAGTTCAGGAAAATGATACTAAAATATGCTTCTCGATAATATTGGGGGATTTAAATAGAATTCCTTTTCACTCTCACACATCATGCTTTCTACACAGAAGATATAATTAATTCACTGGAAATGGAAATTAAATTGAAATTGCTTTCTTAAGAACTATTTAAAGAACAGCTAGGCAATAAAGCAGTTCTAACAAGAAGAAAAATCTTCTAAAAAGAGGTACCTGCTAAAGTCTTTAAATAATCTGATACATCCAAAATGGGTTCAGAAAGCAAGAATACGCCTGAACTTATGGCATTTGAAGTGCTGTATTTGGTGCAGCTGATATATGTTTAAAATATTAAATGTTTATATTTAATTGTAAATGTCAATATTTAAAATGTATTTTAAATATTGCAATTGTCTTTTAGGGTTTAAAAAAGAAAAGAAGATTATTATATTAACAAATAACTTATGCACAGAATTGTTGGAATTTTTACTGTCTGAAACCTTTTCTGTCATGATTCTAAGCATGGGTTTCAAGAGACTTAGAATGGCACATTTAGTTTACTGTTGTGACAAAGATCCTCTCTCAGAAATGCAGCCAATTGCTATCCTTAAAACTGACCAAATTTACTCTGCCTTTTTATGAATTTCCATGGAGGAATACAGAGAAAATCAGAGAAAACCAAGAACTACCATTTAAGTATTCTGATGTAAGAAGTTTTCTTTGTGGTTTCATAAGATATAGTTGTTTTCAGCTCTTCTCTACAATTAGAGTTTGATAAGGATGTCTAGTTTTGGTCAGAACAAAGAGACGATTGAGGTTACTGAAGCAATCCGCCATGATGGCTGTACATGGTGTACCCTGAATCAACTTTCTTGGTCTGAAGTGCGACAATGCAATGTCTTTAATTTCTGTTTCTTTATCCCCCCAAAAGTACTCCAATAGGGATATTATTTGCTAGTCTGGATAGTGAACTATCATTATTTTCCTAAATTTTCCTAAATATAATTTCTTTCCTAAATTATTTTCTTGAAGTTTCTGTGTGCAGACTTGAAAAATATTTAGTCTAGCCACTGAGGGAGTAAAAAGAATCCTTACATGAGAATGCTTATGCTGATCCAGACCTCTGCTCCCCTGAGAGATGAGGCATCAGGCAGGATTTCAGTTCTAGTGCTAAATATAAAATTTCTAGACAAAAAAGACTATTTTTCCAATTTAATTATTCCCCAGACAACATCTCTCCAATCACATTTAGTCAATCCTTTCTGGTTTAAAATTACTCCAAAAGCTGTTTAATTTCAGTCACTTGACATAAACAAGCAACAGTTTTTTGAGACTTTTGAAACAAATGTGTGGCTTTCATACAACTTGTAGAATGAATTCAAAAATCACATGGTATTCTAAAGCTAAAGAAATAAAGTCTTTATTAGACCAAAAGGTATGTTTATCTTTAGGGGTTTTGGAGAACAACTACCATAAATGCCACTTGAGGCAAAACCAGGGTTTAAAAAAAAAAAAAACCACCAAGAAAAACTTATTACTTTTTTCCAAGAGTTTCAATTGTGATGTCTGAAATTTTGCCTTTTTCTTAGTGCACTGAATTAATTACTTCTGTTTTGAATTTCTGTTTATTCTTCATGTCATCTCTATGTGTAGTGAGCCATGTACTTTTATCATTCTAGTGTATTTCTATACGTTGTTTATACCAGAATCTTTCACATTAATGACAAAAATATCCTCTCGATCTTTTGTAAAAAGGTAGTTTCAAGATAATATCATGTAATTACAATGTTCTAGTATTATCAATAAATATTCTTCTGGCTGCAATAATTTTGACAAAATGTTTTAGTTCTGTTTCCTAACAAAGCAGAAACATTCAGAAAAAGCTTACTGTTTTGAAGAGAAAGATTTATACGGTATTTGACTATCTGCTAGACTCAGATGAGAAACATATATGCCAAAAGTTAAGGACAACATTTGGCTTATGCATTTGACTTCAATACAGCCAGGTTTTAATCTGAAGCTTCTTGCTAAGTTTTCTTAGGCAAAAATGTACAGTCTTCATATTTCTCTGGAAGGATGATAAAAGAAGAAATGAATTATGTTTTTCTGTTTATAAGGAAAATAAGTAATCTAGAAATTATAACTAACTTGCAGCGGGACTAAGTTATTAGAAAAGAAACAAGTGCTTATGAAATACAAGGAAATTGTTACGGTTCAGTAGCCTCAGAATTACATCAATGTTAGGGAAAATTACATGATGAATGCCTAAACTGACAAAACATTGAAATGGTTTCCAGCATTAAATTATTGAAAACTTAGTGCCTAAATGCATATATAGGGATGTGATGTGTATTTCAGGAGTGGTGTCAGAGTAGACACTATCCATAAGGACAAAATGTTTTCCATGGGAAATGTCTTTCGTTGAAAGTAAAATGCAATAATTTCTCAGACACCAAGGAGACTTTTGGTTTGGGCTTTTTTTCAGATGTGCTAGCACATTGGTCTATATCTTGGTAACCCAGACAGTGTACATTTTTTGCCACCTTTGTTAAGCAGATTAAAAAATTATTTCCTTTCTTTCTTCTTATCAGTGCTGGCCACTCTTGTAATACCGAGTGCTTTGGGTTTTGATACACATCCTCTAGTGAATCTTGCTAGGTTGATGTGACACTTCTATCTCCAGCTTTCCCTGCCTTTTTTGTAGCAAAGTTTACTGCCCCTGTGTAGGAGGTGATGAAAAGGAAATATGTTCTAGCATTTTCAGTTTGCATTCTGAAGCCATAATTTAAACTGTTAACGAAAAGGCGGTGTTTGTGTGGCTTTAGTAGACCAGAATATGCAGCTTGCTCTTAAGAAACTGGATTCTTCTGGCATTAGGCAGGACATTTGCTTTGGTGCAGTAATTTGCTAAAACACCCCTACAAGAGGACATTGATCAGAGCTCTTTGCTTGTGCCCTGCATCTTTTCTTATACATTTGCATAGGTTCTGCATCTTGGCTAAGCTTGACAAAGTGTGACGGTGCTTCTGCCACAGAAATAGAAATTCATCATTCAAGTAATATGTCAGGCGTAATCCTCAGTCCTCCTAAGCCATGTTCCCCTCCTACCAAGCTATTTTATGGTTTAGCCTATTTACTTAGGTTTTCAATTTCAGAAGTGCCAAAAATGGTATCATGATGAAAAAACCTTTGCATGAAATCAGGAGAAATTAAACATTTTTGTGCCCAATTCCAAGTGTATGGAGTCTGAACACTTATTTTATTGGATTCCACAGTTCATTTGAAGTGATGATGCATGTCATTGATAGATCTCTAATTTCCCACAAGCCTCTAAAAAAATGCTATCTCAGCAGCATTTTTGCTTAGAATATGCCTTTCAAATTCCAGCTATAAGCCTAAAGTATTCTGAGCAGCAGATGTCATTTATATTTACTTTGTAGAAATTATTTTGCTACAGGTGCTGGTCATTTGCAGGTTTTTATAACACTGTGGAAGCATGGTGAGACTATCTTCATGCTGATCAAAGTGCTGAGATTAGGAAGTGCTAACATTTCTGAATGCTGTATCATCATATATTTAACTATAAGAGAAAAGCTTCTTTTGGCAGATGTAACAGCTTTTTGCTATGTCATCAGTGTGAGGATAGATAGTAATTCAATTTTTCTTCATAGTCTGGATTGATTTCATGCAAAACATATTCAAAACTAAGGGAAAAAATACTATTAGCATAATATTTGGGAGTCAATCTCTTTTTTGGGGAACTCAATGTGCTAAAAAGATAAATAGGTCATATCCAAATAAGACTTTTACTTTTTGTTGTATTGTTGGCAATACCATTTGATAAATCAATCAACCTGCTTTAAAAGTTTTAAACAAAACCATCTGTGAAATATTATGTTCCTAATGCATTGGTCTAAGTTTTGTGTAAGTAGTGCAAGCTTAGAACAACTGAATGGAAACTGTTGCATGCTTGTTATGACTTAGTTAATACTTTTTCATTTCACCACCTTTTTTTCTCTCTCACACATGCACTTGTGCATGTGCAAACACACACATACATATTTATAGTCTCTGGTTCCTACACTGTGTTTGACAAAGAACTGTTGTGTCTCTCCATGCGTTTAGGTGTAGTATTGGCTAAAAACTTATAGAATATATATACAATCTAGAGATGTAGGTTTCTAATTATGAGAATATAAAGTATTCAAATCTTACTTCAATATCAAATCTTTCATGTCAAGAAAAAATAAAACATTTTAATTTATTTGAAAGAATTTGAGAACAGATTTAATTATCAAATTATACTTTTAGTTATATATGAGCTGCTCTGGTACAGAAAAAATAATGATATTAAAGATGTGTGCTTCAATGTGAGAGCTCACTTGCTGTTTACAACAAAGATTACTGCACAAGAGTCAAGAGACTTCAATTGCATCCTTAGTTCCAACAGACATCTGATTCCTTGATATTGGCTTTCTTCTCTGGGAGTTTATGCAATGTGACAGCATAGTTTTCTTAGCAGAAAAATTCAGCCTTGAATAATCTTGTATATGATTACAGGAGAAGGTTGCTTGTGGGTTTGGGTTTTTTTTTTGTTTTTTTGGATGAAATGATGATTTTTCAAACAGATTTCAAAAATTCATTTAATATTATTAAAATCTTTGTTGGTCTACCAATAGCATAAGGTTCACCGTGGTAAAATTGCTACATGGAAATGGCATCCAAATTAGACAAATGCATGTCATAAAATATCACAATCAGTTATGGTTAGTAAATCATGACCATGGGCAGAACAGATGACTTGCCAGTTCATTAGGAAAGACAGGAGTCAAGAAGCAAGACATTTTAATAGCCAAAATGTCTGATGTTCTAGATGACTAGACTTAATATACCAAGAAGAAGAGGGGAAAATCAGAGTTTGTTGAAACTATTTTCTATCCAACATTCTTGTAAAAGTTACTGTTCCAGAAGATTAATTGGGTACAAATATAACTATTGGAAAACTTGAATTTATTAGGTTTTTTAATTTTTTTTTTTTTTTTTTTTTGGTGGAGGGGAATAACTGTCTATATTCATACCACTTGCATTTAGCAGCAGTATAGAAAATAAGCGTAAAAAGTCAGAATAGTTTTATTCTCAGATAGAAATCTGAGAATAAGACTAGACACAGAAAACCATTCTTAACAGGAGGAATGGATGAGTCTTTTCAGCCCCACGAAAACCTATCTGTTGCCATGTTTTAAGTAATAATGATTATTTAAGAAGTTTGAGAAGCATTTTGGAAAAAAACGTATGGGATAGTTGTCCATCTGCCAGGCCTTTGTCTTAAGAACAAGCAACAACATGAAATAAGGATATAAAGATTCATATCTGCTTCCTAAAATTGTGAATCACAGATTTGCTCTTGTACTTAGCAGTGGTGAGGCTGCACCATGAATCCTGTGTTCAGTTTTGGGCCCATCTCTACAGGAAGGACACTGAGGGGATGGAGTGTGTCCAGAGAAGGGCAATGGAGCTGGGGAAGGGTCTGGAGCACAAGTCTGATGAGAAGCATCTTAGAGAGCTGGAGGTGTTTAGCCTGGACAAAAGGAGGCTCAGGGAGGACCTTATTGCTCTCTACAACTGCCTGAAAGGAGGTGTAGCCAGGGGGGTTGGTCTCTTCTCCCAAGTAACAACTAACAGGACACGAGGAAACAGCCTCAGGATGTGCCAGGGAAGGTTTAGATTGGATGTTAGGAAAAATTTCTACACTCTAAGGGTGGTGAGGCATTGGAACAGGCTGCCCAGGGAGGTGGTGAAGTAACCATCCCTGGTGACTTTTGAAATTGTTCAAAAACTGTATGGAGGTGGCACTTGGGGATACAGTTTAACAGTAAATACAGCATTCCTAAATTAAGGGTTCAACCTGATGATCTTAGAGAGTTTTTCCAACTTAAAATACTCTGTGATTCTGTGATTGTACTGTGGATCAGAAAAATACATGTTTTCATTATTGAGACACAATTCATGGGATAACAGTCACTTGATTCTTCTATTAAAAAGGTAGACACAGAAAAGGAAAAAAAAGCAACTTCAGGCTTGGAAAGGAAAAAAAATTAATTGCAGTAATATTACCTAATCCTTACAGAAAAAAAAAGAAAAAAAGGCAATATAGGGACAACGCTACTTAGTCATTTTCAGAAAATAACCTTCAGGTCCTTTTTGAGACACTTGTTATACTCAGACCAGTTTTTCTTGATTTTGACAAATTACCTTCAGATCTGTTTCTTTAAGTGTTTATTTAGGAACTGGCATTCCATAGGAGTAAGTGAAGTTGTACTTCTTAAGTAGGCATTATCTTGCAGTTGTGATCGCTAAATCTCATCTGGTTTTGTCAGCTGAAAATTAGATTATGAAAATAGGTTTTCTCTAAAATTTAGTTGTAAATCAATACATAAACAGCAGCTGACATAGATATAGATATTCTTATTATTAAGCATTCTAGTCTATTGGTAACATTGAACACTGAAAAACAAATGGAGAACTTGTGATCTTTCTTCAGAACATTAAGATGAATACTGTAAAGCCCATTGTTATTTGGTGTGGACTTCTCAGTACATTACACCAGGTCTCTCTCATTTTTATACTGGAGGCTCTAAAGCTTTAACCTAGGCAGTAAAAATCCAAATCAGATTTGAAAGGTGAGCTTGAGAGAAATCATGACATTTAGGGCAATTTCTGATTTTCTCTTTTTTTTTTTTAAATAAAAAATTTTTTCAAATTTGAATAGAGATTCTCTTGTTGACATCTTGGTTTTAACTGAAAATAGGTAGTTTTGCATTCGGTGCATACTACAAGTTTTATGTTAGTTAACAGATTCATAAAAATGGAAGGATTAAGGAAAAATATCACTGGATATTACAGTTATGCTATTTTAATTGCAAGACTCTTCCTTTCATGTGAGGTGAAGCCTCCATCAGCCTTTGAAAGGAAAGGACTAGCCCCTGCTGTATGGTGCCTTCAGACTGACCATAGGGTACTTCTTCACTTTAGTGGAAAATTTCCTTTTTTATTAATACTTGTAGTTATTTTATAATTGTATCAAGGACAAGAGGTCTGATTTTTAAAGAAAGTTATAGAGATATTTTCTTTCGAGGATGTATGTGAATCACATCTTAATATCTTTTACTAGCCTTCACGTCTCTCATCAACATTTTTTTCCTCAAAGTTTGGTGGGTATCTATCCTAGTAATATTTCCCACAGCAGAAGAAATACTCTGAAGCCTCATCTTTGTGGATTCACTTTGATGGAGGGTCTCCCTGTTTGCCTATCCCGACAGCCTGAGTCAAATACATGAAACACTAAGAGTAACCTAGCAGCCATTTTCTTCAGTCCTTTAGGATTAGCATTCCTGGTATGTGTCAGATTAGCCTGAGGGAAATTTAATGGGAAAGTAAAGCCTTCTTTACTCTAACAAGATAAAAACTCCAAACTCATTACTAGTACTGAGAAGAGATGCAAGGAATTGAAATTATTGAGGAAGTATTTGTTTCAGCATTACTAGCAGTGTTTATTACGAACAGACTTGATAAGAAGCATTGTCTCCTGGGCAGTCTCCTCTCCTCATTGCCAGTCACTGTTATTCCCATGGACTGCTACTGCTCAGCAGGGGGCTCCTAAAATTCTCAGCCTTCATAATTAATCAAATCAAATTATCATCTTGGAAGAACTTGCTAATGAAATACTGTCCATGACAATACTGACTTTGGATATTCAAAAGTACATTATGAACCTTCTCACAAGACATTCACAAACAGTTTTGGCAACTTGTTGGTGAGTAAACAAGTGCTAATGAATGCCCGTGTAAATGGAAGTTGGTATGTTTTCCATAAAGTATAGCCATAATGCATCTAAGAAAGCAAACTTTTTTTTTGTTTTGTTTTGTAATAAGGAATTTTGTATATTAATTAGCACTTGAAAAATATTAAGAAAAATATTTATAGCCTAGATGTGTCTGGACATCACCTGACTATAAGTACAACACAGCAAAACTGAAGAAGCCTCTCTATGTACAGGATAATAGATCGTCTTTTACAACAATAGAAGATACCCTGAGATGAGGATTAGAGGAAAAGAGGTGGGAAAGACTGAAGGGTAGAGGAAAAATTGTAGAACTAAAGGAGAACTGAACGTAACAGAAAAGATTAAAAAAAAATTAGGCAGAGACTAGAGAAAGCAAAATATTAGTACATGGGAGAGACTTCCCTGAACTGCAGTAATACATTTTCTCATCTCACTGGGTTATGGCACCATGTAGATGTCCAGTGTCTACTCTCCTAAAACTGAGATTAGTCTTTATTCTTTCACCAGGATTTTCATACCCTTCCAGGCGGAGATAGTGTGATGAAACTCTTGACTGGGTTTGGCCCATGTGCAGAGAGCTCCTTGGCTGCTGCTGTAACCTCCACTGTACAAATTTATTCTTGTCTAGAGGGATTAACTTTACCATGAAAATATATGCCTTGTAAAGCAGCATTCCAGAATGGCAGACAGGGAAGACACATAGTTTTCGAGCAGTGATGACTGAGGGACAGATTTTCAGAGAAAAGTGGTTTATCACCTTGTGAGCTAGCAAAAGTGGAGTAAAGCTCTGAGGACAGAAGGAAGTATGTTACCAACTCCAGAATCCCACAGCAGGAGTAATAATCCCTTTTACACACCAGGCTCGCTTTCTCTTCTGCTGATTTCTAAGTGTGGGTCATGCAACCTTTTGTCTCTACAAAAGGAGAACATAGTGATCCAACTCATGGAAGTCAAGACAGAAGGGAAAACTAAGATCAGTGGGTCACAGGATAGAACCTTTGAGAATGATTGAGCCTTGCATGAGTCTGAAACAGACAGGAGAAACAAGATTAAAATCAAAGCAGTAAATGAGACTGGGTAGCCAGCCCATGCCAATTCTGTTAAAATAAAAATATTTCTGCTTTTATGATAAAATGAATGAGCTAAAAATGTTATTGCATTTAAGACAGGTCTTTAAGGATAATGTGAAACCTTTTCTATCTCCAAACAATTTATTGTAACTTATAGTATAGAGTAAAAGTATTTGCATTTCTTTCGAAAAACAAAGAAAAACAAAGGAGGAAAAACCTCCGCAAAACAAAACCAAAAAACCCCACCCAATTCCCTCTATCAAAGATATTTTAATATCCAATTATTCATTGCACAAAATGAATCAGTCCGTTTGACTAAATTTATATACAAAGGGACATGCTTTAGTTTTTACTAAAGGTAATACAACAAAATTCACTGAATTTTCACAAAGAGTAGTAGCCTTTAAGTTTACAAAAGAGAAGTGCTAAAAAGTGCAGCACAGAAACAGTTTTCATTTTTTGGTAGGGCAATGTGAAATTCTTGTTCTGCCATATCAAACGTTACATAGAATGCATATAATATAATTAAGTTTTTATAAGGAATGCTAGAAAAAAGAACTTAATTTGCACCATTGCTTTTGTGAAACAGTATAAATATATTAAAAAGAAATTATAGAAATATCTGGATTGGTATTGGAAATTCATGAAAACAAGTTCATCCTTTGAAAGCTCTATTTTAACTATATAATTTTAGAGGAGAGAAAAAGCAGAATGATCTGCATTGTAAGAACAGACTGGACTGCTGTAGTTCCAATGTAGGGCTTATTTAAACAACAATTTAGGTGCTTATTTTCAAGAGCAGGCCAGAAAACTTATAAGAAATGAAGAGACATCACATACAGGATGTTGATGTTCCTTTAGCATTCATTGTTCAATTTCTATAGAAAATGATTTAAGAAAGGATTTTTGTGTCCTAAAAAATTGTCTAAGACTGGTTGCTATGTCTGCATCAATGGTCCAAGGCTCATGGCCACTGTCGAGGGTTTGCCCCTGGCTAAATGCCAGGCACCTACGACGTTTGCTTTCTATGCTCTCTCCTGCTGCAGCTATGCAGAGGAGAGGGAAAATTAACACCAAACACTGGACTTATGAGTTGAGATAAGACCACTGATAAGGTGACGCACTAGATTCAGGGCAAAAGCAGGCGGTAAAACTTAAAGTTGCAAAAAAAAGTGATTTATTAGTCTAACAGAGTCGGAGGATAAATCAGAGGTAAAAATAAGCTCTCAAGACACTGTTTCTTCACTGACCCCCCTTCCCTCTTAAGGCACCGCTTCCCAGCTCACCCCCTCCCTCCTTTCTAACTAACCAACAACTCCCAGGCAGGGGCAGGGTGTGGGGTTTTTTCTTTAAGTCAGTCCATCACAATTCTTCTACTACAGACACTGTTTCTCTATTCGCCCCCTCCTTCCATTCAACCAGCAGATCCGGGTTGGGGCAAGATATGTGGCTTTTCTTAGTCAGTCCAACGCCACAATTCTTCTGCTACAAACACTGTTTTTCTGCTCACCCCTCTCCCTATTAAGGCCATTTCTCAGCTCACCCCCTCCCTCCTTCCTTCTAACCAAACAGCTCTGGGGTGGGGGCAGGGCATGGGGGTTTCCTTTGGTCAGGGTCAGTCCATCAGGGGAAAAGAGTCCTCTACTTAGCCATGGGGGTCCCTCCCACGAGAGACAGTCCTCTGCGAACTTCTTTGGCGTGGGTCCAATCTCACGAGCAGCCCCGCCCGATTGCTGCTGTCCGAGATTCTCTCCAGGCTGCAGATTTCCAAGCCGAGGCCAGGCTGTTTCCATCCCGGGAGCAAGGCCTTTCTCTCTCCTGCAAGGCTTTTGCAACTCTCAGTCTCTGGGACTCCCACTGGATCACAGCTTCCTGCAGGCATCACCTGCTCCTCTGGCGTGGGCACCTCCCCACGGGCTGTGGGGGTTTCTCTGCATCCCCTGGACTCCATGGGCTGCAGGGGGACCCATGGTCTTCACCACGGCTGGCAGAGGGTTTTCAGCTCCGGCGCCTGGAGCATCTCCTCCCCCACCTTCTCCACTGACCTTGGTGCCTCCATGTTGTTCTCCCTCACATATTTTTACCTCCTCCTCCTCCTTCCCTGTCTAAAAAGAAGTGCGTGCTCACATTGTTTTGATTTCTTCTGAAATATGTTTTCACAGAGGCGTAACTAACATCTCTAATTGGCCCAGGTTTGGCCAGCAGCATGTCCATCATCTTCAGAGCCATCAGAGATTGGCTCTGCTGGACATGGTGGAGAAATTTCCAGAATCTTTACTCAGGACATGCAGGAGCCATCTTTGTACCCCACCCTATCCACTGGCAAAAACTGGGCCAGGCAAAACTACCACACCACAATCCTTTTCAAAAAAGCCTTCAAGACCATAGTGACATCTTTTAAATGCATGGATATTTTTTGTTTGTTTTTGAGATGCAGTTTTCCTCCTTTCTCCTCAGATGACTGTCCTTCACAGCAACTCAGGACTGGTTATTACTCTGTTAGCATCTTGGTATACTCCCCTTCTGGCATTTAAGAGCAGAGCTGAACAGGATATCTTTTGTTATATCTTTTGGCTGTGAGAAAACTTAATTCCCCATTGCTGCACTGCAGATTACAACATTTTTGTACTAAAAATCCATTGAGTTCAACCCTGAAACAATTCACAGAAAGGGAATAGACTGGAATGCAGGTTTGCCAATCATGGAAGAGATCAATTCTTCCAAACAATTTTCCTTCTGTCCAGTCTGATAATTTTATGTTTGAAAACTGACTTCAGCATGAGGAATTAGAATCCTATTTTGTGTACTATTTTACGTTTCAGCATTTTAGGAACTGGAAACTGAGAAATGTGGCACTGAGTTATTGTAACTGAACTGAGATAGGAAAGAATAACTTATTTATTCTGCTGGTATTTTAACAACAAATATAAATGCCAGATCCTCTCACACCTCAATGCTCCTAAACAGAGAAAGGCTTTAGGGGAGTTCTACTTAGGGTTTTTTCATTGGGAACGTAGTCAGTATCCTAAATTTGCACACACATGTATCGTCTTGAGTGTCATGAATAAATATCAAACAAAATGAGAATTCAAAGATACTTCTCTCTGCTTGATATATCCTTTTGGTTAGCTGTGGATGACTGTGCTTTGAACAATCCTGAGACTGTGTCTCCTGCAGGACACTAACTTGCTGTGAAATCCTGACACACAGGAGTGCCCTATCTCAACAGGATGTCTGAGGAAAGCATTTTGAATAGCAGCTGCTCTTTGTTGAACGACAGCTAATCCAGAGAGTCAACAGAATAATTCTGTTCCTTAAATATAAATTTATATATTGATAATAATAAGAAAACGACATACCTTCTTCAAATTGGTCTGAAATATTTCTTTGCTGCTTGGTTTCTCTTTAAAAATGTTTAAGAGCAACCTCTCAGGCTTCCAAAGTACCTTCCTAAAAGAATTACTTGATTCAGAGCTCCTAAAGATTATGATGAAACTCATTTTTACTCACATCTTTCCTAAATTGGTTTCCCTCAGATAGTAATGAATATAGACATAAGAAGATAAATGGAGTAAATGCCTTATACCTAAATGCAGAAAGTTGTAATTTCCAAATATCTTTTAAAAAACAGTCGAGTCAGATGACATTCTGAAATTTCATTATATTTATCTTGCATATCATACTCTATCAACAACAAAAATAAAGAGTTCCTTACCTCAAGGTTTTTATTTAGAACTTTAAAATTATTTATCAGTTAATATATTCTTCTTAAGTTGTCAGTTATCTCTTCCATCAGTATCTATTTCTTTTCCTTTCGCCTCATTTCTTTCAAGTGGTTGCTACTGCCTTGGAGTAGAATGATAACCAGACTGTATCACTTTGCTATTCTCTGAAGTAGAGCTGCATGGAAATCGTAAATGTTGCAGTGACTGCAGCACTACAGTAGGAAACAATAATACCAAGAAATTCAGGTTAAAGTTAGAGACAGAGTTTGGCAAAATTTTGGAAGTGACAGTGGACAATCTTTCAAAAAAAAAAAAAAGAAGTCGAGATGGAAATAAAAATTAACTGTGTTCAGAATTCTTGTTCTGGAATGTGGGTGAGAAAGCCAAGTGGTAAGAGCTGAGAGAACAAATGTATGCCTTTTTTTTTTTTTTTTTTCCTGAAAGAAGATAAATTTATCATGTCTCAGTTAAAACAGCTTATTTTTCCCATGGAAACAGAGCCACACTTTCTGAAGAAAAGAGAGACAATTTCTAGTGATACATTTAGATATTCAAGCACTAGCAGTGGGCAAATGGTTCATTGACAGATGTAGTGTAAATGGATTGGAAGATACTTTTAAAAGAGGAGACGTAAAAAGCTTGCAACAGGTTCATTTCAAGGATAGTTTTCCTTCTGGTTAACGGCAAATGGAGAGACGTCATTACTCTGCTGATAGTTATGCAGTTCCAGTGCCTTCAGTTTGGAAATTAAGATCGCAAATGGATGTGGGACAGAAACTGACCGTATTGTTAAGCCTGGAGAAAACTCTTGTAACAGCTGATGAAGTTGTGTAGATTTTAGTCTCTGAAATATGAATGAGAGCTCTGAAGAAAAAGTAACAACAATGGTAAAAGAACCACAGAATGTGAATGCATGTTGACATTTTTAAATACCCAATCCGGATAGAATTTAATTAAAAAATCACCTTGAACATGATTTCCAAACTGACTGCATAATCCATTTGGGGCATGCACACCTGTGTGTACACACTATTCAGGTGCCCACACAGGTAAAAAAGATGTCAGCTATTAAGGAAGGGTTCTGAGAGGAGATGACAGCTTTGTAGAGATGTTGATGGAATAGATACACATCAAGTAAATGTAAAAACTCACAGGATCTTCTGTCTGAAAATCAGGTCCTGGTAAATTAGTGCTAGACACTCTAAAAACTTTTTGGGTAGTAAGCAAACCAAGCTGATAGTAGGAGAAGTTCAAACACATATATTTCTTTGGCTTTTGGGATTGATTTGTTGTAGGGAAGTAAATACTCATCATTCTCACAGGGTAAATTTGTGACCTCAAAGCACACCACTTAAAGTGGGGAACAGGTCACTTTGGTGTGACATCTAACAAGTTTATTTTCTCCTCCATGTAGCCAGTACACTGTAACACTTTTCAAGCTTCACACATGCATTGCTAGTTTAAAGTACCTGCCTCCTACATGTAAAGGCTATTTCAAGTAAATTAACCAAGCTTTTGCAAGCTAAATCTTACCATGAAAAGTAAGCTAAAACACTGTATCATTTTTGGGAGGGATTAGACTGAAAATATCAGCTGAGCTGAGCTGTCTCTAGATGCCTATTTTTAACAGACTTGAGATGTGGGGGATTTGAGTGATGTCGGTTTGGGGTGTTTTGATAAAATTATTTTAGCCTGCAATGCCATTCCAGAAATTCTGGTAATTCCTAGTTTTGAACTAATCCTTTCTTTTCTCTCATGTTAGTTTGGTACATCAGGAGAAAAACACACATTTATTTTGTTCTAGATGGTTAGACTTCCTGCCAAATCCTGGTTGGACATAAAACAAGTGGATTTTCTGTTAATGAAAACTAATATGTATTTTAAAAACAAAATATGGGAGTTGCCATTGATGCTAGGGCTGTCCACATTATAGAATAAGTACTTAGAAAGCTGCATCTAAAAAGGATCAATTAATGGTACAGGTACAAGCTTGTAAGAGCCCTTATTCCAGAGATCAGTAGAGATTAATTAGTTTTTTTTTACATTTGGGTGTCCTCCTACTTCTTCTGTTACATTTTGTCACCAATTCTGGTTTTTACCAGGACCATGTTCAAGTTAAATGTATTTTAGAGATTCTCCTTAGTCAACTAGTCTAGTGCTTGGAAACGTTAGCACTGTTTGTTGCTTGCACAAGACTGGCATTACCTTAATTGTTCATTCCAGGTTATGGAGCAGTATTTTCATGCCCTGCTCTTACGCCCTCCTTAAGTTTCCACTGTTGATTTTTCTTTGAGAAAAGAAATAAGAAAACTTTTGGGTGGTACAAGAGTACCTAATTTTTAGTTTCTTCTATGCCATGAATTTCTGCCCTGGTTTTGTCTTCATTATACATCAATGCTTGGATTTATTTTTTATTTAATTTTTGATTAAACCGTGATTGTTCATATGAAAAACCCTATCATAACCTGAATAGAAGAACAATCTTTTTTCCCTTAGAATTCATATGTATCTTCATATACATTTCATTTGCTAGTGTGGTGAGTTGACTTTGGCTGGCCACCAGATGTCCACTAAAGCCACTTTATCATTCCCATTCTCAAGATGCGGAGGAGAAAATAAAATTAAAATCAAAATCTTGAGTTAAGGACAAGGAGAAGATCAACTTCTGTCATGGGAAAGACAAACTTGACTTGGGGAAAATTAATTTTGTTTATTGTTAATTAACAAGAGAGAAGGATAATGAGAAATAAGAACAAATCAAAAAATACCTTTACCCTGCCTCTTCCTTCTGCAATGACATGGGGTCTGCAGGACTGTTCCTCTCACATATTCTGACTCCAGCCTCCCAGATTCTGTTGCACAACTTTGTGTCCCCATTCTCAAATATGTTATCGCCGAGGTGACAGCTTTGGGCAGCGGTGGGTCATTTTTGGAGCTGTCTGGAACTTTGTTCAATGTGCAGACAGCATCAGGCATCTTCTCTCAGAGGCCACCCCTGCAGCTCCTCTCCTCCTTGAAAAATGACCCTTGCCGTGTAAATTGTGCACTGCTTGAGCATTACTTTAAGCAGCAATTAAGCAAGTCCATTTGAGCTAAATTCAAAGACTTTTAGTCCCAATCCATAGCACAGGAGTTTCTCTAGTTTCATTAATGCTAAGTCACCACATCCGTGGAAGCAGATGAGCCACAGAGGTTCGTGCTGGAAAGAGATCAGAATATCCCTTTTTTGTCACACCCTTTGGTAAATCCTTGGTAGGACAAACACATTCCCACAAATTATAGATTATGAATTACTTTCAGATCATGTGCTGTATCTATGTAATATTTATTTATTTTCTTTTATTTACTTTTTTTCTATAAATGAAAAAACAAGACTTGTGTATCTGTGTACAGTTAAATCTGAGTTCTGGAACACTTAATATAGTACACTGGAGGAATTGAAAAGACCTAATTTACAGTTAAAAAAAAAACAGCTAAGGCCTTGGTAAGTAAAATACAAACAGGAATAGGAAGAACAATACTGCAGATCTAATTCTTTTTTTATTGATTCTGTTTTGGTATTGATTTTGTCTTATGTTTCTTTCTCTTCCAAAGCTCTGCCTCTGCAAATAAACTTCTTTGTGACACATGTTTATATTGATAGTGTAATATGATGTGTAATTTGAAAAATAGATCTGTGAGGCAAGTGGCAAGCTTTAACATCTGGATATGGAGACACTTAATGTCACTGCCTATCTGAGGCGAGATTTTAGGATTAGTTCGTGTTATATAGGTTGTCTGTCAGATCCACTAGATTACAGTTTTCATGTCTATATTTCTGTATTTAGTGACTCAGAGAACTAAGATTACAATTTCTATAACTATTTTTCCTCGTTGTGATGTTTCATAAAGATATTGCACAGTTTTATACATCTCTCCAAAATCTGTAGTGAGAAAACAACTTTTGAAATGAAGACTTTAAAATCAGACCAATACAGTAAAATAAATATAATACCAATACAATAGCCTGCAGAGCTGTGAGTTCATTCCTAGGTTTCCTACATAGTAATTTAAGCTCCACAGAACTATCCACACTGTTTTTACATGCCTAGCTGTGCTACCAGTAAAACAGAAATACCTACTCAGATATTAACTTGTGGTTGTCTTCTGTAATCACACTCGTAATATGTCTGTGAGTATATTCAGATAAACACAAACTCATTAATTGGCTTTAGCCTAGAAGCCATAACTTCATGCTGCTTTTCTGTTTGGCATAGATTAAATTCCTGTCTATTGTCATCTGTCTGTGTACATCTTTCATGTAGAAGAAGCAATGCCATGTTTCTAGACTGTTGACAGATCTTTACCCAAGACACATTTCTTTAGTTTATGCTCCTACTACATATCTCAAGGCAATAATTGGGCAATGGTCACTTTTAGTTTAGCGCAGTAATAATGTCTTAGGTTTCATCATCATCATCATCATCATCATCATCATCACATTTTAAACTATATTGAGAAATAAGTAATTTCACTACAAAGCACTACAAAGCATGTATATGCTAACAAGTGCTGTAATATTATTTTCTTTTATCTAATAGTATTTGTATTTATCTGAAAGGAAGGTGATTTTTCCCACAGTCCTTTAGTGATTCAAAATTTGAGAGATACCTTGGAATTATGTTTTAAAGAAAAACTTGTTCTACTTGAAGAAGACAATTTACCAAATGTTAGTAGCCAGGTGCACTTTATCCTGCAATAAAAGGAAGATACATTTTGATCTTTTAGTCATAACTGTATTTTAAAATATTTATTATGAGGTTCTCTCCTGCTTTTGGCTGGGACAGAGTTAATTTTCTTCCTAGAAACTGGTTCAGTGCTCTGTTTTTTCACCTAGTATGTTAATAATGTTATAACACTGATGTTTTAGTTATCGCTTAGCAGGGCTTACCCCGAGTCAAGGAGTTTTCAGTGCCTCATGTTCTGCCGGTGGGGAGCGGCACAAGAGGCTTGGAAAGAGCATAGCAGGGACAGCTGACCCAAACTGGCCAAAGGGATATTCCATACTGCAGAATGTCATGCCCAGTATAAAAACTGGGTCGAGTTGGCCGGTAGGAGCCCATCACTGCTGGGGGACCAGCTGGGCATCGGTCAGCAGATGGTGAGCAATTGCATTGTGCATCACTTGTGGGTTTTTTATTTTTTTCCCTTCTCTCATTTTGTTATCTCCCATTTCATTACATTGTTATTAATGATATTAATATTTTGTTTCCATCATTAACTGTTCTTATCTCAGCCTGTGGAGTTTACCTCTTTTCCAATTCTCCTCTCCATCACACCATGGTATGTGGGAGAGTGAGTGAGCAGCTGCATGATACTTTGCTTCTGTGTGGGGTTAAACCACAATAGTTCGCAAATCTGATCCTGTAAAATATATCTTTCTTGCAGTATTCATGGTCTAACAAATAGAAATTACCCCACCTTGGTATTGCTTCTTTTGTAATTCATAACAATGCCTTGTTTTAATCCTGTTAGGAGAATAACTACTGGATAATTTGAAGATTTTATTCATATGCACAGTATAAAATTTCTGTATTGCATGAACCAAACTTCTTCTTACTATGTTCTTCAACATTGAAAATCCTGTAATAATAGAATCAAAATTCTTAGTTAACAGTTTAGTGGTCCTTTGTTTTAACACTTGTTTTCAGGTACGTAGTTGAAAAGGCTATGTTATTGTAGTTGTAAAAGAATGTACACATTTCCTCAGATCTTCTTATAGCACTGATCTCCTAGGTTTGTGGCTCAAAGAAATCCCGAACATTCTTTAAAGAGAATATATACCTTATTTTCTAGAGTTGTCATTTATGTTTAAGGAAAGATTTATTCTCTAAAGCACTGTTCTGCAAGAGTAGGGAGAGGAAATTAAGTATTTAAATAACAAGCTGTCAGGTAGGCGGGCAGCTCTTTTTGGCAGGTACTTGATTCCAAAAACTATCAAGATTGATGTCATCTTTGTAGTCCTAACAGTAATTTTCTTTTCCCATAGAGCAAGAATCCAAATCCTAAAACATTGCATATACATGAATTTTGTATTATACTTCATTTCTTTCCGTTGTTGTATAAATACAACTCAATTCTTCTTGAAGGTAACTGAAAATGTTAATTTTCTTTCAGGTGCTTATTATGAAAATTGCTGTGAGTAATTTTTCTGTATTAGCAATCAAATGTTTTGGTGAGGTCGTCTATCAGCCTATATTTTATGAAAGGAAATCACTTCAATTGTCAGGAAGATGCTTTGGGGGAAAAAAAAAAAACAAAAAAACACAAAACCAGAAAGTTTTTTTTAATTTCCCAGTTGAATTGTGTTTGTTCCTCATGAGAAAACACATTTGGCTCCTTTCAAAAATTAGTTTTGATTAGTTGGAAAATTTTGAAAACACTGTCAACTTCTCAGAAAACCTAAAGATATTTAAGGACCAAAGTCACACTTAGAAGAGCAGCAATATGCATACATTAGTGTACTTGTAAATTTAGCACTGTCAACTTTCATTTCAGCTTGTAAAAATAAAACTGAAGTCTGCAGGAGACAGATGTGTAAGAGTAGCATTTCTTTTATCTTTAGAGATGAAAGAAGAAGCAGTGTAGTATTAACTTTTCTGAGGTTTGGTTAATTATTCTCTGTTCTTGGAAATGTTTCAGTGATTTACTCTTTAGCTTTAATATTACAAGGACTTGATATATATGGCATGAACCCATTTTCCAAGGCAGTTAATTTCAATAGGTCAGTACTGACAACTGACTTAGTGAAAGAGGCAGTAAACTTATAGATTAACTAAACAAGTGACGTAATTTTCTTCCCCTTTTGCATTTCTGTTGTCCAGATTGCAAAGTGCAACAGAAGAGTAGGTACGTGTAACCCCAATCATATCGATTTGCATAAATCATCCAGTCCTGATGGAATATTCTCTTGTATATGCTTGAATATCAATATGCTTGATTGAAAGACAAAATTGCTCCAACATAAACCTTGAGTCCTGGGTTCTAATACTGAGAAATCACTTAAAGAAACACTAGGTTTGAAAAGAGGCTGATAGTTCAGTGCTTGAAACAGAAGTTTATGGATGTACGGAAGTTGCAGTGAGCTGTATTGCTCAAAAATACTGTTCCTTTTGCTTGATGATAACTAAAATAATCTTGAAAAAAGGCTTCTCCATGCTAAATTCAAGGATCTGGATATCTTAAAGGCATAGAAAATCTAGGTAATTAAGACTAAAAGATTGAGAATCGAGCCTTTCATAAGTTTCTGTTGTAGACATCTAATATTTAAAATGCCTCATCAGGCAATTTTACTGTTACCACTGTATAATAGCTCTTTAAAAGGATAATCTCATTTTTCAATCCACAGTTTTGCATCTAATAGGCAGTCACCCAAGTACATGATTGACAGGGCAATCTCAAATGAAGTGCTGATGCTGGACATGCGCAAGACTCCTTTAGGCCATTGCAAAAATTTCCACCCAAAATGGGTAAAAAAATTAAGAAATCAGGCAAAGAGCATTGGAAAATGGCTCAGTAAAACTACTTTATTAACTATATAAGCATCATATTAAAAGGTGAAAAGTTTGGGGGATTTATGATCTCTAGCTTGAAGGCATCAACCAGCTCAGTTTAATGTGTATGTGCCTCTGTGTGTGTTTGTAAAAACTACATTCTTCGTTTTGACGGTACAATGTTGGTTTTAGTGATTTCCTGTGACAGCAAGTTTTGCTTCATGTTTGATAGATTGCTCAATATTGGCTTAGGAAGAAATAGCAAGCATCATAAGTGATTATACTTTCAATTCATCTTAAGACACGAGAAAGGGTAGTGTTAAAATTGGCAGTGTAGTTTAATTATGTAAGATTTCTTTTTTCTATGTGCAAGATAAAGTGACATGATTTGGGGACTGGATATCAATAAATATTGTGTACATGCTTAAAAAGAGATTCCCAGCTCTAAAAACAGGATGGAAAGAGAATGAGTTACTGTAGCTCTTTCACTAACTTTTATCACAATACCCCTCTCTCTCCCAAAATCGTAAACTGCAAAATGGGTTTTGCATATTGAGCCTATCACAAGCATGAAGTTATTTTCTGGAAGTGATTAATAACATTTGGACTGGTGCCAGTGAGAAAGAATATTTTTTCCACCCCCTCTCGTGTAGAAGAAAGGCATTTGTGCTCCCACTTTGTAAGGCCACTATCTAACCGTGTGCAACTCAGAAAAACCTCTTGAATTCCGCAGTGCCAGTTTAATTTAGGCATAGTTCTTATCAATGCTTTTGCACATGCTGTAGGCAACAAGCCATGTGAGTCACTTACAGAACTTTCCAAATTTCACTCCATGTCTCAGTGATGAGAGTGAAAGCATTCTTCATGACCATGGCCCCTCCAAAGCCCTTTGATAAGTACAGTTTGTTTTTAAAGCAGACCTACAACGCTACTATTTATAAACCCTTTAAAAAGTGATGAAGGACTCAAAGTACTTTGCTTCCCACCACACTCTGATGAGTAAATAATAAAGACCAGATCTGATCCTTATTCCAAGACTAAGATACAGAAATTTCACACCTGTACCAGTGCACAGATTCAGGAAAAAAGCAATGTGCAAAACTGGATCACTCCACATGATGTTTGGATTTTGCTGTGTAAGAGCCTGAAGAAAAGAAGCATGAGGAAATCCTACTTTCTGGTCACTGGAGTTTCCTTGAATTAGCTATTGTCACACCATTTTGCTGCCACTGCTTTCAGTGGCACTGCCACTAGTGATCCTTACCAAGGGGAGGATATTTCTGCACAACCTCATATTAGCATTCCCTTGTTTTCTATTGCCCCAGATAACCTCCAGCCTTCCATGAGCTACTGCAGAAAGGAAACTGAGAACTGATAACTGTAAATTGTAGAGAGATCTGAAAACTACAGTAAGAAGTCTCTCACATCCATTTTTTGACTTCTGTCTGATATGAGCAATTTCACTTTGGACAGCAAATTACAAGTAAAGAATATAATTTCATACAGTTTTAGGAAAGTTAGTACAATGAAGGGTCTTATTTTAGAACTGGATCAATTGTATCTCTGCAACTTTTACAATCTAGAGAGAAGGGGAGTATTTTTAACACAACACGAAAGTCTTCATACTTCTCTGGTACATGCAGAAAAATGGAAAGGTAGAAAGAAGGAAACCTTACAGCAAAAAAAAAAAAAAAAAAAAAAAAAGACTAGTGTAACCTTCAAAGAAGGTTATTGTTTGAAGTGTTAGAAAACATTACAGAAATTTAAAGGTGTGTTTACAGCTAGATACTCTCAAACAAAAAATAGCAGCAAGACAAAAAAGAGTTACCGGCACCACCACAGAGTTCAGGCTGGGTGGCTGCTTTGACCTAAGGGCATTTATTCAAGATCAAACCTAGTTATGAAGTCCTTGCTGCAAAATTATGCAGCTATCAGTGTTTCCATTTGCTAGTCTGTATCACTAGATCACAGTGGAAATGCAAAATTATTGGGAGGCTATGCAGCCATCCATAAGACAAACAATTAAAGGTTTAAAAAATCAAGAAAAAAGTCATAATTTCTGTAATTTTTTTGAAAATAATCAGTTTCTTCATTAATTCATCATGATGTTTTACACATCCTTTAAAAAGCACCATAGAAATCTTTCTTTATAGAAAGATAAGGTTTTAATTTGAAAGCACCATTGTTTTAAGCTTTTAAATTTGCATTAGACAAAAGACCTGTAAATCAGACTCCATAATATTTAGGTCATTTATATTTTGACTTTTGACTTGTCAGCTTCTTTATTTTTCCATCATACCATTGCCTGAACTCTCTGCATGTATAGGAAATGTCAAGAGCACCTGCTTTTCCTGAATTCTTCATAATTTGAAATCTTATCTTCTTTTTGAAACCAGAAATGGAAGATATATACATATACACCTAGTAATGTTCATAGTTTTCACTCCCTTAAAGTAGAATATGTAGTTTTAGAAATGGGCACATACCTTACTCTGCTTAAAGGGATACAGACACTTTTCCCAAATAGTTTAAAAGAGGAGGGGACCTGATGACAGTAAATGGAAGACCTATCTGGTTTTCAAGTTCATCCATCTAGAGTTATAGAAAATAGATGGAGAATTAAAGAATCAGCAAGGGATTTATTTTTAGACAATATTACTAGCCATATATTAAACTGAGAATACATGAGATTATACTGGAACCCTGAGACCATCTATAAGACAAAATAAAGAAAAAAAAAGCCATTTATTTGCAAACTGTCTGGTTGGTCTTAAGAATTAGTGGGCAAGGTGCCTCATCAAATTAATTCAGTACTCTAAAAACAATGCTATACTTTCAGTGAAATGTTGTATTTTCCACCTTTATTCCTCTCAGAGTCAAAACATGTTATAGCTTAATCTGAATGCCTGCCCACAGGGATAGGAAAAACAATAAATTTGTTGAAAAGCAGTAGTACTTTTTATTTACTTTGCAGAGTTGTTTTTACTGCTATTCACAATCATTCTGTAGATGTCTTCTGAAAAACACTAACATGTATGTGTCAGAATGCATCTTCCACTTGAAAACCTGATAGATCATTTTTGGCAAGAAAAGAGACAATTAAAGGTGGAGTACTGTAATTATATTTCATTTCAGCCTTTTCCTAAGGTATACAAAACATTTCAGAAGAATTTCAAAGTATGCATAGGGCAGAACACAGGTAAAATCTCAGCCAATGTCACAGAGCTTCCCCAAACAGATGTGTCTTTAAAAATAATAATAATAATAATAAAAAAATTAAAATATATATATATATATATATCAATAGAAGGTGATAGTTAGGGTCTTACAAGTTTCAGAGACAATAGCTGATGAGGTTTTTTTTAATTATAGAGACACTAAAGTCAGTTATATAGCAAGTATTTGTGACCTCAAATAATCATAGAATGGCTTGAGTTGGAAGATCAAGACCTTGAGTTGGAAGACCTTAAAGATCATCTAGTTCTAGCCCCTGACAATTCTGGCAACAATTCCATGAAAGGACAAGCATGCAGTTAAACCGCAGCTGGGCCCATTACCTTCAGTGCCCAGCACTGGTATTTAGAAACAGCTGCTCAGCACCTTGCTGCCCCTAATTCCCACAGAGCCTTTCAAATTCCACTTCTTTGAAAGGCTGATTTCCCTGGATTCAGAGGATGTCTCCACAGTTCCTTTTATTCAAAGTGATACAATACAGCAGCAAATTAAATTATCTACTCAGGTGATAGGTAACAAATTGTGGCAGCTCACCTTGTAGTAGTTGGAGTCCACGGGCATAAATTATGATTTGTGTTTATGCTCTTTGTATCGTTTAATACTTACAGACATATGTTCTATGTTCCTTAGAAAGCGGCATATTATCTTGTGCACTACAAATTAGATAATCATGTTATTCCTTTGCTAAACACATGTATAAGCCCTAATCATGGACTGCAATCCATTTAGTGCATGCTCTGTACCTTGATACGCCATGTCTGAAAAGATTCCATGCCACAGGGATATAATACAGGAATTTTGCAGCCATTGGTCAGTGCTCGGCTGTACCGCAAGCATCCTGATCATTGTTTTAACATACAGTGCTTGTAAGGTGCACCCTACAGCTTTCTGTGGTTCCAAGTCCTTCATGGCTTCAGCTCTTAGATTTGATGTTTCCACATCTGTGAAGTGTCATAATTGCCTATAGCTGAAAGAGTCTTGAATGACATAAAACTTATGGTTCAGACAATTCATTTTATTGCTTGAAATGTCATTGATATCAGTCTACCTGAAATTTTAAATTCACTCCTTTCTCAGGGAACCTTTGTACCACGTAAAAACGGGGTGAAGGAACATAAATTAAATGTCTTTGTAAAATTATTTTATATTAAAAATGTAAAATAATTTAATAACCATTACACATAAAAACCAAAATCAGTTTAGAATGTGGTATTAAAATATTTAATTTTACTCCAAACACCTTAAAAAAATTAGTATTAGTTGGTAAATAAACTCAAAAGACATTTTAATTTCCTGTTCAACTGATCTTTTTAGCTGACACTCATTCGAAAAGGAAGTTCTCCTCTGTCAAGTTCTCTTTTGGCAGCTTACAGTCTTAACATCTGCTGCTGACAATTGTTGGCAAGGAGTATTTAAATCAGTAATATGAAAGAAGTACTTCTTTTCCATAACATTTAACTCTCAGCAACAACAAAATAGCTATTTAGCACTCTCTCTGGGCATTTCCATATTTCAAATAATACTGAAGAGCACATGGACCTGTTGGAGTGAGTCCACAAGAGGATTACAAAGATGATCAGGTGGCTGCTGCACGTCTTCTATGAAGACAGGCTGAGAGAGGTGGGCTTGTTGGTGCTGGAGAAGGCTCTGGGGAGACCTTATAACACCTTCCAGTACCTAAAGAGGGAAAACCGGAGAGGAACTTTTTACAAGGGCATGTAGTGATAGAACATGAGGTAATGGCTTTACTCTGAAAGAGGCTAGTTTTAGACTAGATATTAGGAAGAAATTCTTTCCCGTGAGAGTGCTGAGGCTCTGGGACAGGCTGCCCTGACAGGATGCCCCATCCCTGGAAGTGTTCAAGGCCAGATTGGATGGGTCTGTGACAACCTGGTCTAGTGGAAGGTGTCCATGTCCACAGCAGGGGGGGTGGAATGAGATGCTCTTAAGGGTCCTTTCCCAACCCAGACTATGCTCCTATTTATGATTAATTGACAGAAGACATGTAAAGCTCCAACCTTTTGTAATAACAATATCCTTATCACAATAAACTTCAAAAATGACATTCTGAAGTGTTTTAATTGTTTCAAGATTTGAGGTTTTTTTCAAACTGCCAGTAACTGTGAACTAATTTTTTGTAAGGAGAAGTAATATGAAAACACTGTTGACCTAAATGTAAATAGAAATAATTCCTTCTCTTGATGAATCTTAACTGTAGTAGGCTATTTTATGTCCCTTGTTTTTATCTCCAGTGGGTTTTGGCTGTTTGTACTGTAGAACCTCTCATAAAAACCTTTCAGCTTGCAGAGCTGTTTGGGTGCTTTTGTTGTTTTGTTCTGTTTTGTTTGGGTTTTTTATTATTATTATTTTTTTTAGTTGTTGTTTGCGGTTTTTTTTCAGCTAGATCTACAAACCTTTAGTATCATTTTGTTGTCAAGCTGTCAGTAATATATCTGTGTCAGCTGTGTTCACAAAGAAAGTTGTTTCACAAATGTCTTTATAAATCTCTCATACTCTATTGTAAAAAGGCAGGTCTGGCAGTAGGTTTCCTGAGACTGGACAGAGTTGCAGTGTTGTCATCTGCTTCTTTAGTGGCACTGGCCCGGCAGCCAGGCGGCCCTCGCTCCCAACGCGTGCAGCCTCCACGAAGGCTTCGCATGGGTGTCTCGTGCCGAGGCGCTTCGGCTCGGGGCAAGCTGGTCACTGCTCAGGCTGTCGTTGGGTTAAGGGCCCAAGAAGATAAGAGGCGAGAGTCCAGGTTCGTCCTCCTAATTGCTTTATTGAGGAACAGGGTGAGGGCTCGTGGAGCACGGTGAGACAGGACAAAGAAGCCCCCGAGCAGAGCTCGGCACAGGGTTTTAACCAAGACATGGTAACCAATTGGGAACAGGTACAGGGGCGGGTACAAAGTACATAAACCAATAGAACATAACCGTGGGTGGAACCAAATACAAACTGTCCAATAAACAAAGTAACTGTCCCGAAGTTGCTAGAACCAAGGGCGGGGTTAGGGTGGAGGCCACTCCCAAGGCCAGCCCTCAAGCTGGAATGGCAGGGAAACAGCTAGAAAAGTGGGAGGGGCTGGAGCAGAAACCACTCCCAGGGGCCAGCCCCAGGGGCGGCTCTACACCGCTGTGTCCATCCCACCGAGGCTGTCCCCGGAGCTTGCCCTGGAGAGGGCGGCAACAGTGGGATGACCCTCCACATTGCAGTGCTCTGAGTATTGCATCAATTCTTCCAGCATCACAGTCTGGGTGTTTCCTATGGCTGATAGAAATTTCATTGGTATATTGCTCGACTCCTCACTGGCTCAAAAATAGCTACTAGAAAAATCCTGTTTGCACTGTCATTCATATAAACTCTTGATCCCTTAGTAATGAAAGTATTATAGTGACCCCAAAGAGAATCTAGAATTTTAGTTTAGAAACTCTATAATTCACATATTCTATAATTCACATATTCTATTTCTTTATATTTTTTGACTCGTTCATTAAATTCAAATATTCTATTGATATTTTTTAATGAAAATTTATGTTCTTTATGGAAACTGATTATTCCATGGTTTGGCTTTTGTTTCTAGGTCTTGAATAACAATTCATCTTGTTCTCTGATAATATAATCTATTCTTTTGAAAAAGTCTTGGTTAGAACATATTCTGTCTTCAACGTTTTTTGTTTTAATGGTGCATGGAGAGTCCTCTGTGTGGTCTCATCCAGTACATTTATTTTTTTCCTACAGCTTTAATATTTGCACTTTTTTCTTTGAAAATAATTTCAACCCTTTTAGTACATTTTACTTTGAAAAATTGGCGTATCTTAATTTTAAGACAGCAGAAGATTCATGTATGTGAATTCTGCCATACAAATCTGTTTACAATGATGACAATGTTAGGCAAGTAAATCTTTCATTGATCAAAAAAGTTCATAAAAATGCATTATGAACTTATTACACTTTTTTTTTTTTTGTTATCCTTATCCCCTAATTGCACTTTTATGCCTTTATCTCACTGTGTATACAAGTATTCATATTGGTTAGTTAAAGGAAAATTCTCCTATAAAGTGCTGATACGTTTTTAACACCTAGGACAGAAGAAATTTGTCTCAGTCTTCTAGCATCTCTCTGAAGGCAAATGCTAGTACATGAAAAGTTAATCCATCTGTTCTTGCTTCTTTGAAGATCTACTAATTTCTATAATGTAAAAAGATGGTTGTTCAGTTCTCTCTCCTCATAATCAGAATGAAGGCAATTAAATTCCTCCAGAATGCCCTAATAACAGCTTGTTTTTCTCAGACTGAGCTGTTGACTGGTCTGATTCCCCACCTTCTCTGTTGTTCATTCATAGATCAAACACAGACTAACTGCAGGGGCCTGTTACAAATTGGAGGCAGTAATTTGTCATATATCTTTTTTCTTTAATAGGCCTTTTTAATAGATCTTCAAGTAAGTAATACAACGGGATCTGTATTTATCTATTTAATCTTGTATTAAAAAAACCAACAAAAATTAGTGTCATATGCATTAACAGTCATTTTTGCAAAAACAAAGTATTCAGCTTTCAGTTTGGAAAGTCCTTCATTTAAGACAGCTTTCTAAGTGATGTTTTCCAATATGTTATCTGTACCAAGTTATGATCACAGTAAATAGCTAGTTCTGGTTACAGCTGTCTTTTCTAGTTGCAGCAGACACTTTGGCATTTGGAAATTACCCTCATCAGGTAACCTGCTTTCAGGGCAAAGTTTAATTTCTATAGATGGATACATCAATTAGGGATTAAGTACCATGTTTAGATTCTCGATCTCTGCTTTATATCTCCTACTATATCAAAGATGGAATTTTCTCTAGATTTTCTGTTGTTCCCTCTCTAAGACTGCTGAGCAATACCTTTTGTTTCATGTCATGTTTTGCAGTAGTTTTTAATTTCCCCATAAATTAATGTTGGACTGCAGCTTCTCAAACTTGCTATCAGGGAAATATATGTATTGCTCGAAGAAAATCCATACAGCCATTTTTGATTCTTCAAAGAGAAAAGAATGTGACTAATGAGTGAAGATGTGTTAGAGATGTCCAGTTAAAGTATAACCCTGTAAAATGTTTCTGAGTGAGCTTCTGAAATGCGAATTATGCTAGTCAGGTCCATTTAGATTGTTGTTTGCTCAGTGATCATTCTCAGAAATAGTTTGTAAAATCCAAAATATTGATGCTGCAATTCAGTCAATAAACTATTTTTCTTGTCCCTCTAATATATAATATGTCCCTTTAAGGCGGAGCCCCACACATAGAGCAACAAAGCAGAGGGAAAAAATTCAAGACAACAATGACATGGATTACAAAATCTGTTTTAAAAACTCCATGACTACTCTCAATTATGAAAAAAATTCTTATAAGAACATAGGACAACATTATGATTTTATTTTAATGGGTAATTTAATTTGTTTCTCTTTAGCTGATTATGTTGATGCACATGGTTTATGAAATACTTTTCAAAGTATGAGCTTGTATATCAGTATCAATTTTCAAAGAGAAAAGAAAGAGTTTATTATAGATAACAAAGAGGAGGTGTCCAAATTTGACTTCTTTCTGGTTAGGAATGAGAGGATCTGGCCAGAGCAGCCAGGAAAGCAGTAAGGCTTTTCGCTTATCTATAACAATCCCTACTGAGAGCAAAAATAAAGCTTAAATAATTGATAAAATGGAGACAATTTTAGAATTTGTAAGAAGGAAGTGGGAAAGTTAGAAACCTACCTAAGGAAACATCTATCTTAGAAAATAAAAATAATAATTTTTTTAAAAGACTGGACTATTTTTAAACAAGAGCTTGTTTTGACCCAATTAAAAAAAAGTCCTTGATATTCTTAGTAGAAAAGACTTTCAGACATGTGATGTGAGTGGGTGACTAAAATAGTTTAAAAAAATTGGCTCCTGTATCTCACTCTCACATACTTTTAAATGTTTTAATGGCAGTTTGTCATCACTGGGTGTTAGTAAAGATAATCAATGCAATATGTTCTTCAAGATTATTATGACAGTTAATTCATGACTAAATAAATTATCTGACGTGTAAGAAAGAGCAGTTTTGGAACTGCCACCCAATAAAATATTTCATCTATGCTGTCATATTTTTTTTCTTTTTCTTTGCTTTTTTCTTTTTCTCTGCCAAACAGAAGTCTTTGTGTGATTTTTACAGGAACTTAGATTGACTAGAGAAGTTATTTAGGACATAATTTGTTTTATTAAAACATCTTATTTTAATCCTTCTTCATAACATCTCCAGTAATTTTGTAGTCACTCTTTAGGAGTAATAAAAATAGTCTGAAACATAGCAGAGAAATAAATAATTAGAAATTCACTAAGTCGTTACACTCTCTCCATGCTTTATTATAGGATGAGCAAGCCCAGTTCAGCTTCTGGAAAGACTAAACACTTTGAAATTTTAAATGTCAATTGTGTGAGTTTGAATAAGAGTATTCAGAATTCTGATGATCATCACACTGATCAAGAAACCTGACCATGATGTAGACAATTGCCCACATAGCCACCGATTAAATTTAGACTATATACGTCCTTGATTTCACTAATTATTAGAGCTGCTTTGTACATTTTACTGAGTTAATTAAATTGTTTTTTTTAAACTAGTCAGTTTAAATCACCTTATACTGCTTTAGGGAGGCTTTTAAATGGGCAACTTTATTTTAATTATGTTGGATTCATTTCTCAGCAAGTTACCCAACTAAGCCAATATTTTATTTTAAAAGGAAGAAATGTAAATTTGCACACACAAGTTTGTACTAGCTGAAGGATGATTCTAAGACTTTTTGTGGGGGTTTTGTGCAAATTCAATTTCTCTAGCTGCAGGTCACTTCATTTATTATTAAACTTATCTTTTTATAGTCCACCCATACTCCCAGTAACTCCAATAACAGAAGAATGTGGGCTAAGAGAAAATCTATGTTTGAACACCTGTTTTTATTGTTAAAATGGTAAAATAAGACCAGCAATATTTATGTATTTAGTAGAAGCATCTCTACATTGCAATGAGGGTGGAAAATAAAAATATTGTTTGAATGTTAGTGATAACACGTTTACAGCTGTTATAGGATATACCCACAGAATGATAAATATATCCAGTGACTTTGTATGGACTGTCTTTTGTAATCAAAATTGCTCCTGAAAAAGCAAGATGAATGATATAATCTCTTTAACTCATTCTGTCTCGTTCATTTTCAAAAAGGTTAAAGAGGTAGACAGAAGAATGTACTTAGTGGAAGGTAATGACTGCCCAGTTGAACCTCTATCGAAGACATGACATTCAAAGTCAAGTAATTGTGTTTTAAGTGCTTTCTTTTATGGCCACATATTTCTTGGCTTTTTGCTTCTTATGGTTGTGTTTCCATACTAAAGCCTTTTTGCTGTTTATTTTGTAATTCCACATGCCAAAGCACTGATTTAAAGCTAAATGCTCAAATATATAATTAACTTCCAAGCTTGACTTAATCTTCCCAATACTTTAAGTTTAGATATCTATGTGACAAGTTTGTCTGTAAAAAAGTAAAATGTTTGAGTAACTGAGCACAGGAGAAAACAAATATTTTTACTTGCACATCTGTTCTTCAATAAACAAACAATTTTTGCAGTTCTGGATTGTAGGTAGAATGTGTTACCTTAAATATCAGCACTGATTTTTAGTATAGTAATTTCCAGTAAATCTTTTTGTCACAGAACCTTGAGAAAATAAATGTCATTTGTTTAACTTTTTGTCTCAATACTATTCTTGATATACCACACAAAAACAAACAAAAAACCTCCAAAAACAGCAAAAAAGCAGCTTTATTATCCATAAAAGCCTTATAATTTTGAAGCAAACCAAAACAAACAAGCAAAAACAAATGAGTTTTGCAATCTTTATTGTTTAGGTAAAACTGAAAAACAAAACAAAACAAAAAAACCACCCTTGTGGTTTTTGTTTTTTGACACTATAGAACAAAATAATTTTATAGAGACAATATTAGGTGAATGGACATCTGGGCATTAAACTGAAATGTTCAGGTTAATAGAAGTCTTGCCAAGTTAAATTTGCCAGTGTTTAAGACAAAAAAGTAAGATTTAAATGAATATATATTATATATTATATATTATATATTTTTTTTTTATATATATATATATATATATATACACACCTACATACATGTACATCTGTATGTACATTATTTCATTCTTCTAACTTGCTCAGACCAAGTTGCAGCTGGGACTATTGTGACCCTACATAATGATATGTGTCTCAGACACAAAACTGAACCTAAAGGCTATTGAATTAGGAAAACCAAATGGCTAAGTAATGGTGGAGGGTAAAAGTGCAACATATTTTATCTTCATGAGAAAGAGCAGGCAGAGGAATGTGAAGAACATTGCAATGCCTGTAGGAGACAGAGCCTGGTGCCCAAAATCCTTAGTGGTCTGTGGATTTTCTTAGTTTATTCTCAATGATTTTAAACTACTCTATATATACCAAGCTGTAAAAAATGTCACAACAGACACATTTATTGTGACACTACTTTATAAATATGATTGATTTATCCAAATTTTATGTTTTCTTTGTGGAAGGGAAAAAAGCAGAGCAAGTAAACAGGGAGGCAACAAATAATGCATTAACTTTCTAGTGTATCATATGCAAATAGGCAAGGGCAAAGATTGGCCTGAAGAGGCCAACTAACAAGGACAGCTGGGGGTAAGACATGGTAGAGCAGTGTATATAGGAAAAGGAGACACAGCAGATTTATTTTTGGATTTGTAGCTATCTTGTAATATTTAATCTGCTTGTACTATGAAAACAGAAAATACTTGGGGGCAGAATGTCATGATCCGACTTTAATGGTTCATCTCTGTCACTGATGGTCACATAAAATTTACATTGTAAGAGAACAGCTGAGGAAATTGGTAAATTAAAATAAAAAAGAGTGAAATTGAGCCACCTAGTTCAAATCTGAAGTTTATGACTAAGGCACATGCACTCTCCTCTGGTCCTTAGATTGCTTTTCCTTTATAATGTACCCCTTCATTAAATTCAGATCATAGATTTGTTTTGTTTTCCTTGTCCCCACTTCCTCTGCAACATTGAAAGTGATCTTCCCTAAAGCTGTGGAACTTTGATATATTTAGCGAATCCTCAAATCACTAAGAGGAGGGTGAGATTCCTCTCCTCTCTTCTCCATATAAGATAATAATCAGACTAAATTTTGTGACGTAAAGTGGATGGGTGTGAAGGAATATCCATCTTCCTGCCTTCTCCAGGAGAAATCAGTCTCTACATTTCTCATCAGCTGCTGCCCCCTCTTGCTGTATAAACTTATCCAACTTCTTCCTTCACCCAGATTTGTCTGGCAACAACAAATTTAGTGAAGCAATAAGTGATTTTATTAAATGGATTAATTGTATCAGAATTTATTTCCTCACAATGTCAGTGTGCTAAGTCTTTTCTGAAGGTCATGAGTTTTCTGTGGTTCAGGAAATATTTTCCAGCCTGCATCTTATGAAAATAAACTTGAAACAGATGATAATATCCACTTGCAGCTGTAATATTTTTACTAACTAATTTTCTCTTTTTATGTTTCCATAACAATTATAAGCACTTTGAATGACTGTAACCTGGTTTGGTTTCTTAATGTCTATCTCCTTATTGAATAAATTGCCAGAAGAGATCCATACACATATTCATGAAGTTGAAAGCAAAATTATTTTTAGTTGTTCTTCCACAAGTTAATTTTTCTGAACTACTAACAAGATATAGACGTAGGTGTGGTAAAACTGGTGGCAATATTTTCAAATTAGAGATTTTTCCACTGGATGCATTATGAGTCTTTTCTGAAAATTTTAAATAGCAATATAAATTAGATGTTTCCCACCCATTTGGTTACTATTCTGTCATGTGTTTTTTTGACTTTCTTTAGCTAGGAAATTATATTTTATTATATACCTTCAGTGCTGAAGTGAAGGATCTACAATTAGAGACTTTGTCTTTTAGTTTACTGGAATTAGGCCAAGCTAACACATGACTGCTTTCCTGTATAATTATCTATGAAAGATTATCAAATTTCTAAAGTCACTTTGTCCTTGATTAAGTTTGGTTAAATTTCTTAAATTAATTTAACTTAAAATCTGAATAATTAATTTAATAATTATATTTAATTAGTTAACACCCTGATCACTTTAATTAATATAAAGTTTTATCCTATAGTAGGTTACTGTATGCAGCCAAGGAGTCATAGAAATGGAAATAGAAATAGAAATAGAAAGACTGCAAATAATACACTACTTACATTTAAAAACAATATTCGAACACAGACAATACCTGCCTCTCCATTTTCAGTAGTAATCTACATAATCATACTTAATGACATCCATATTCTTTTATTTTGAATAATTTTAAAATACTGTGACATAATGCGGATGGTGGAAAGAAAAGAAGTGAACATGCTGAGGGTTATTTTCTCTTTCCAATTGCTCAGATATTTTTGTGATGGGACCTGTCACACTACTAAGTTGCACAGATCATGTTAATTTTTACGGATAAACTGTTATAATTAGACTAAGGGAATACTCAAGAAGAATAGAAAGTATAACATCACATTTAACAAAAGGCATTATCAGACTAATGTTGAGAGCTTATTTTACATAAGTCTGTGACCTTTTGCATCTTCTCTTTCTTTGCTGCTGTGCATGAAACCTATAGGGAAGAGCAGGATGGTGACAAGGCATCCTGAGACAGCATTCATTTTCAGATGTAAGTGGCACACTGTCTATTAGACATCCTGCTATTCTTTTTTGGCAGCAGGGGTTAGAAATTGAATTGTAAAACAAGATTCCAACTAATTATCAGGGAGAGAGGAGAAGCATGCATACAATTCCTACCTCAATTCCACCTTGGTTTTCCTATAATCACTAATCAAGACTGTGCCAGGGGATTCCTGTATCTTGGAAGGGGAGGGCTGAACTTTCAATAAAGGCAGGCATCATTCCACATATCTTCCAGAAGCACAAAACAAATCGTTTTAAGCAGGTGCAGTGATGGGCCTGACACTTCACTCCCTGTCAAACAAGTGACTGAAAACTCTGTCTCAACAGCCTTCTCTGGGTAATTATTAGGATTTGTCAGCACTTGTCCAACATGCATCAGTAGCCTCAGGCTTGTATTTTTGCATGAGGCACTGGCAGAATTTCAGCATACCAACAGCAAAAGCTACATAGTTTCTTCTGTATATTTCACTGCATTTTGCTGAATTTATGTTCTTAGATTGTGTTTCATAGACAATATGAATTTACAAAAGTGTAGCATCTTCTACAGCAAGGAGAGTGGCACACTATAAACTTTAAGCTGTGTACAGTTTTTGTTCTTGCTTGTAAATTCTAAATTCTCTTCCTTCATAAATGGCAATAAAAAAAATTTAAAAAGAAATTGCCATCTGTCAGTGAACACAACCTGCAACCAATTAGAGCTCAGTAGCTAAAGAAACAGGACAAGTTTTTTTGCAAGACAAGTTCTGATGGAATGAGAGAAACTCGAGATCAATGGAAATAAGTTCTGTCAACACAATCAGTGACACTGTTCTCTGGAAACCAGTAAGTCTCGTGTCTTCTTTTAGTTAAGGAAGATGTTCTTTCCCCAGAAGAAACTTTTAAGAAATCATTTCAGAAACTATAAGAATTATTTCAGAAACTATTTCGGAAAAAAAATTCTAAAAATGAAAAAAACCTCAGGAGATATCCTTCCACATCTGACAGAGCTCTGACCATTTCTTGAAATAATTAGGGAAATATTGGTACTCTGTAAGGAGTGCTAGAGCAGTTCATCTTCATGACAGTAAACTCCATTTTAGCATACCAACTATACAAAATTATACTAAAACACTTCATCTGCTTGACACAGAATGCAGAAATGGTAGGAAAAAAGATGGGAAATAACATGATCATTGCTGACTTCCATGAAAAACAGATAGTGCCAGTTTATGCAAAATTAACGTTATGCTGAATGTGTTGTGTGGGCAGGATTGCTAGCTAGAAATATGCTCCTATTTGGGCTGGATTATATTTGTGTACAAATATTGAATCACTCAGAGATCTGATATTTGTTTAGCAGTACTCTATGGCTGGAGCCTCTGGGCCCAATTCTGAACTGGTATACGTTTCACAGCTTAATTCATGGCTGTTGCATTGTGTAAGCTTAGAGGGAAAAGGAACTGTCCTAAGAGTTTCACGGTTTTCTGTTTTGGGGTGGTTTGTTTCTTTGTTTTTGAAGAGGAGGGTATTTGCTTGTTTTTGTTGTGGTTTTGGTTGTTTGTTTGTTTTGGGGTTTTTTCTGTTTTTTGTTTTTGTTTTTTTTAGCATGTAATGGTAACCTCCAAGGTGATGTTTTACCAGAAGTCCTGACTAAATTCCATTAGCATGTGCACCAGGCCAGCCCCTGGATTTTCAAATTATGACATTCTTAATTTTTGATCCTAAAACTGTCTACTCTGTCAAGGAAGGAAGAATTCTGGCTGCATCTTGGAAATATTACATTTCAAAAGTCTAAAATGTATTAAAGGAAGGGCTGCCTACTTAAACAGAAATCTCTACAAGAAATTTATCTTCTACCCATAAAGGGCTTGCAACAACTATTAGCATACTTTCTTTCTATGTAAAATTAAATTATCCTCTGAAGAATAAACAAATGAGGAAGTGTTGGCACCACCACCTACTAAGAGCTATGCTAAGGACTCCTCTGATTGTTTTTAAACTCAGAAATGTCAAAGTGTCTGAACAGCATGTAAGGGTAGATTTTATATTAGAGCATTATTTGAGCCTATGAAGAAACCTGAAATGCTCTAGTTGTAAGCTACTGTGATTCTCTGTGATTCTAAATATTTACTGAGATTTTCCTTTAAAGATCAGGAAAATAATCCTCAGAGAAAATAATGAAATAGTTACATGAAGAAGACTGTTTAAAAGAGCCAGACAGGATGTATGCCCTCATGCTTTATCACTAATGCTGCAGAAGGTTTTACATTATGGTATCCTGGGCTTCAAATTAAATGTCAAATTCAATTTGCCACTGAAAACATGAAGTGTGTGACTGCCCTTAGAGGGGTAACCTGACAGTACAATTTCATAATTGGTGTCTGCCCTAATGCTGAGTTAAAGTACAAGAAGAAATGTTATTTGACTGCAGTCATATCTTACTATTTAAAAATAAACAATCCACCTCTAGATAGGCTAAAATACATTTGGTTGAAATTTGAGCCCTTAGTAAAGTTTGCTGGCTTTATTTAAAATCTGTGGGAAAATAATATTGAATACCATATGATAACAGATAGAAACCTCCCTGATGGGATCATGCCAGCAGTTATGTCTTTATGTCTCTGACATTTAGCTCGTAATAAAATGAGATTTGTGGAAGAAAATGAAGAGGTGCTTATTCCACTTAGAGTACTTTAATTTTTTTCTTTCTATTCAGACAAGCTTGTGTTTTAATAATGAGATTTCTAATCCACTTTAATATCCTATCATTATATCTTAGTGAACTATCTGCCATATAAGTAATAATAATGAGGTATGTTTAAATATAAAAATGCATCCTTAAGCATCTAGACACTTTTAGTACTGGTTGTAATTAGAAACTTAAGAAACATGTGCAATTAAATATGCTCATAAAAAAAACAGATACATCTCTGTAGCAGCAGTCAATTTGTTGCACCATTAATATTCTTCAGTGTACCAGTTAAAAAATGCATTGCAGTGTTCTAAATAGAAAATAGCTAAGAACAAAATTACTAACATTTAAACCTCTGCAATCATTACAGAACAAAAATTGAGTGTTTTAGGTATCTTCTCCTAACAAATTTTGTTTTGCAGATGTATTTTCAAATTCTTCATCTTTATGTGTCGCTCCAAGTTCCAAAGATAATGTCTTTTTATTGTATATTAAATAAATTCTTTGTTGTCCTAAGATGAGGCAACTCTTAATTGCAATGAGATAGTCTACTGCAACAATTTAAATGAAACAAATAAATTGTTTTTTGGGTTGTTTTTTTTGCTTGTCTGAATAGCTTGAATTGAATTATGCTTGGATTCAATGACCTTGAATGCTTTCTCATAGAATTATAGAGTCATAGAAAGGTTTGGATTGGAAAGGACTTTAAAGATCACCTATTTCCAACCCCCTTCCATGAGCTGGGACACCTTTCACTTGATCAGGTTGCTCACAGCCCCATCCAAATTGGCCTTTAACATTTCCAGGAATGGGGCATCCACAACTTCTCTGGGAACCAAAATTATTTCCAACCTTAATGATTCTATGATTAAATTCTTGGCTATTTCATCATATATCATGACAAAATAAAATAGCTGACTAAAAAATGGTCTTATTACCTAAGCCTGGGAGCTGAACTAATGTGAAATCTGCAACAAGTGACTAACATATTAACTCAGATCTCACGAATAAGGTGTTGAGATTTTTTTTTTTAATAGAACTTTCATTTTTCTAATTTGTGGGTTGGTCTTGAGGCAGACTTGTACCATATATGCACCGACAGATGATTCATGCACACTCATTTTGTACACAAACCACTCTTTGTGTCTCCCATCCACTCTACACATGAAACAGCCTCTTGCACTCAGTGCATGTAGCCTACATCCTTCTCAGATGAGTGTCCTTCTGACAGGCTGACAGCATCACATTAAGCTCATAGGTAGGAGGTAAGCAGGGTACTGAAGGATCTTACTTCTCCTTAATACACCTTTGGGAACCTGCCCTGCACCTTCCTCAGAAAATTTACTGATCATTTTCATGCACAGTATTGAACACCCTGGTGCACAATATACTTAGTTTTGCCAGAGCTGGTTTGTCTGGAAGTGAGCGCAGAAATTAGTTGAATTTACAAGTCCACAGAGAAGCAGAGTTGTGGCCACTACTTCAGAGCAGTACACACAGTCTGCAGGGATTTATATCATGGTAGAGAGATGAGTGGAGATCCTGGTGTGTGTTATTAAAATGCATAATGTCATTAGTCTGGCAGTTGCATCAAGTGGGAGGTTTAAGCTATGCCTGTTTATGCTGGTTGATGTACTAGATGCAAGTGGAAGTCAAGGATACTTATTTAACTGCAGTCATCTTCCCTATTGGCAGTAGCTGGCTGCTGCAGAAGAAAGGCCAGGATGAGCTGCTTCTTGCACAGTAGAGGTACTTCTACCAAGTGCAGCTGAGAGACAAAATAACAGCAGTGTCTTGCCGGTCCTGATGTTGTCCTTAATCCCTCTTGGCAGGGAAAAGATCATTTCCAGATGTGATTACATTGGAACGTATTATGATCTCCCAGAGCAATTTGGAAATAAACAAGTAGGCCTGAAAAAAGTATCATTAGAATATGCCTTTTTCCCTGCAACTTTTGGTTGCAAATAAATCAAGTCTAATACAAAGAGATTAGAATGAGAGTAGCTCACTAACATGACCCACAATTCTATAGTTGTTTCTCTCTGAACTTCTCAAGTTCTCTGAGGCATCTGTTATACTTACTAAGTAAATTTGTTTCCCAAATATATTAATATTAATTATATTTCCCAAATAATTAAAGCAAAATAGCAAGAAATGACCATCATAGATGAAGGGTGATTTTATTGTAATACTACTGAGATCAGGAGGTAAATGACTGGTTGAGATTATTGCATGCAGTTGAAACTTCCATGCATACTTGAAAAAAACAATGAATACTGCTATCACTCAACTTTAGCCATCTGAAAGTTAATTGAATAATTTAGGATAGCTGTCGAGGCTTCTGCTGCAATCAGGTTTCCATCACTGTTAGCAAAAAGAATGAGGTTGTTCATCTCACTTCAAAATAGCTGTCAGAAATGCTTTGAATTAATTTTCCTTCAAGTTTTCTATTCCTCTTCATTTACTAACAAGAGAGCTTATATACTTTATTTCCAAAGTGTCAAATTATACATAATTTTCTTCTTTATTCCTTTTTCCTATTAGATGTTAATAATATTGGCAGAACTAAAAGAAAAAAAAATGAAGTGTGTGTAATGACAGCTGGTAAGACTTTAAGAAATGACTGTTCATAAAGTTCATACAAGAAGAAAAAACAGCTTAATTGTGGTACTTCTGAGCAAATCTTTGTCACTTCAAGTCCAGGCTTTAAGAAATTGGAAAATCACGCTGCTGAGTGAATCTGTGTTGCATTCACAATTCTAAGTGAGAGAGCAAGGCTTTTTGAACTGCTTCATCCCCAGCAGCTGCTTGTTCTCTGAAATGTGAGCTGAATTTTAGAAGCTGTCAGTCTGATTGGCAAAGAGATGGGAAAAAGCCAACAGAACTAATTCCACTCCTTTCCTTCTCAGAAGGCCTCTTCTGACAGGTACTTTATTCACCAGAGAAAGGACCATGCCTTGTAGTGGGCGCAGCATTTTGAAGCTGCCTCAATGCCTGCAAGTTGCCAGGACCTCATGGTTTTTACACTTCTCAGCACTCAGTACCTCCAGGTATATCCTGAGTCACTTGACTGCCTGAGCAGTACTCTAGTTTTTTCAAACTTTGTTCAAATGAGTGTTGTCAAATCGCAGCACCTGACTTTTGCTGGTTTAGAGAAGCTGAGAATTCTTTCTGCCATCTTTGCCTGAGCACACAATGACATTTTATGTCTGATTTGCAGTAAGAATGCCAAAGAGGATATAGTTCCTATAGCAAATAACATTAAACAATCCCTCAAATAATTCAGCATAAGCCAGCCTCCTTGGTCAAGTGACTTTTTAAAATTCCTCTGGACATATTAAATTATTGATTAGTTAAAAAAACGAATGCAAATGCAGTCAGCTGGTTAAAAAGTTGGAAAGGGAGACATCTTGCATCTTATATACAAACCCTCTATTTTAAATATGTATGTGTAAATATATTCAAATGCTAGAAAATAATCAATATTTAATACAATATTAATATAATATTAACATTCTATTTTATTGTTATTGTGCACAGCTTTCCAAACAAGTTTGATTCATCTGAATAATTCAGAATCACTTGGACTCATAAGCATTTTGAGATACTTATTCAGCACTAGCAATCAAATATTTTGGTTTGTCTTTTAGGGCAGTAGTTCAGATGTTCATTCACCAGTATATAAATTGTGATTGGTCATTATTTCAGAGAGTGTTAATTTGATTCCTTTGTAGAGTAGCATTCTATGCTTCTTTCTACAACTTGACTGGTGTCTTTGAAAACATTAGTATAATGAATAAAAAAGAAAAACAAATCAAAACCGAACAAAAAACCCAAACAAACAAAAAACCTTATAAAAAATTAATTTATATATTGAAAGTCCCGGTTACTCATCAGGAGGAACCTGACAAGGAAAGCTTCCACTGCAGAGTAAACTTTTAATGCTAGTAGTAAATTGAGTGTTCATAAAACAACTCTGAAATTGTTTATTTAACTGCTAAAGCTTATCCTTTATTTAATTTTCTTTACAATAATTTGGACAATTACTAAAACTTGACAATAAATGATCTTCCCTTGGGGGGATAATCAATCCTACAATATGCCTTGCTGTTTACATTAACTTAATATAATTTCACTTTGATTTGTCCTATAACAAATTTCACTGAAATTTCATTGCAAAAATGTCTATGGTATGACTTTTATCAAATATTAACTCAATAGGTTTTTATTAAATTTAAACCATTTTATAAATAGTATTGTCAAAAAGATTTTGGACTGAACAAATTAATTCTTTATTGAAAGCAAGCAAGGACATAAACTCAGTCAAGGTTATTTATAATCTGTATAACCACTGTCTGTGATAATCATGTCCTAATAGTTAACTTTATATGTAAATATTCATCAGGGAGGTATCTAGAGACTAGCTCTTTTTAAAAAAATTTCAGCCAAGCTACTTTCTCTGTTCATTATGAACTTTGCAATATCTGATCCGTTGGTTTTCTAAAGGCTCTAATTCTCCATGGACTGAGCATTACAGGTCTGATACTCATGGCACCAAGGAATTCAGGCTGAATTGTCGTCTGCAACAATTCCATTCATGTCTTCCAAGCCCTGATTGCAGTAGAGGTTGTGTGGAGAGAGATTTCAGTGTTTAGAAGGCTTTAAAGTGTAGAAGTACTTTTAAATGAATCTTCAATTAGACCTCTGCTTTTTTGCAAGACTCTAACAAGCCTTTTATAGAAAACCTTGTCAGTGATAGACAGCTTGTTGCATTTATTGATTTCATAGGTTTGCCACCTGTAAGGAATATTATTAACAGCTTCATTGCACTTTATGCCAATATCCTCCACTTATCAAATGTGAGGAAGAGTATTTCCTAATAATACTACCTAAAACAACACAAGTATATTTGCTCATCATAGTACATACTGTTCTTTTTCTTTCTATTTGAATGCATGGGTGGGAATGACTCAATTTCTAATTCTTTTCAGTTCCTGTTCTTCCAAGTCTATCTAGAATATCAGAACTGCTTATCACTAGTGTTATTTCTTCATTTCCTGTGAGCACTTTCCTTTTTGAAACAAAATACATAATTTGAGCTTTCCTCTAATAAACATTGATATAGGAAAAAAAATTCTAGGGAAAACTTTTGTTTTTTGTGGTAAGTAACATTCTTTCCTCTGAGCAGTATACTCACTGTAGAGACAGACTTGTTACACTGCTTTGGGAGAGGACGTGGATATAAGCAATCATCTCTTTCATGTTGCTACAGATAAATGGATAAATATGGATATGATGGAAAAGGGAAATTAGGTAGTGATAATGGAAGAAAGAACTTTGATATCAGCATCACAGTATCTATGCTAAAGGCTTTGTTTTATAAGTATTTTAATTTTAAAAATAACATATCCTTGCAGTTGCAATTAAATTTATCATAAGTGCCAGAAAACAAACATTAATGATAGTAGATGCTATTATTATTTTTGAAAGACCATGGTTTTATTATCTCTGGTTCAAGTCTCTTGCACATTAGTGTTGACAACATTGAATTAGTCCTCATGCTCTCAGTACTCACAAATTCTGCTAGGAGTCAGAACCATGAGAAAATATCCACCCTGTCACTACCAGCCAAAGTAATTCATTAAAACATGCTGAATGGTGAGGCCTTTAATACGTTTTCTACAATTAGCACACAGAATTAAAACAAATTGCAAAAGTAATTTGGCAGAAATCCTGGGGAAAACAAAGGGCCACGGGTAGTACCATGTGGAATTTGAAAACTGCATTTTCTAATTTTTTTTGTGAAGAAAATGCAGTTAGATAAATTACTTGCTGCACGTTATAGACATCTGCATTTTTGATCACTTTTTGATACAAATTGCTTTCAGGGAAAATTCATATCCTTGATATTAAGAAAAAAATAACTTACTGAAACTGTGTATATTGTAAAGAAACCAGAATAAGAGCAGGATAGGATAAAAAAAATCAAGAAATGGTAGACAGTCCATCTTTAAATTAAAAATCTGACTATATAACTTTGTAAACTCATGTTATTATGCAAAATAAATCTGTAAAAAATAGTATATTCTGGACAACTTAATTTTCTTTTCTTGCACTGAATTACCACTGAAGCTAAGAAACTGTTCCAAAAAAGCCAGTTGGATTTTTGTGAGGTCCAAATTTATACTTGAGGGAAAAAATAGGTATTGTTTAGCTGAAATTATTTTAGAGTCCTTTTAAGCAACATCTTCAGCTGTGTTCTTTTGCATTAATAACTTACTATATATTCTGGTTTATAGTCATAAGATTAAAATGTAAATGCTTTTTCTTTTTAAAAGTATTCCTTATTCTTTGATAGACAAGGCTGGGGACAGAAACAAAAACAAAACAGAAAATTAACAAGATTTTCAAACAAAGAACAACTGAATACTGCTGGTATATATGCCCTTAAACTACTTTTAGAATAAGCCAATTTTAAGTGGGAGATTTTTCTTACACAATTTAAGAGACTATTCATTAATCTTTTTTCAGGAATAACAGCATTTTTCTTTTTTTTTTCTTTTTTTTTTTTTTTTTTTTTAAATAAGAAAAAAATGCTCCTCTTAATGGATTTAGTGCAGCTTTGATCTTTTTGCTATAAGCATAAAGGAATTCTTTCTTCAATCACCCATCTGTCTAAAAGCGAGAGCTTAGTCATCCAAAAGATAGATGACAACCACTGATAGTAAAGCCAGGAGTACAACCCTTCATTAAATCTAGAGCAGAAATTAGACTATCTACCTACATTTATTAAAATAGTATTTTCATATTATTTCCTCTTGTCCATATTATTTCCTACAAAGCACCTTTGTCATTATCCCACATGCCATGTTGTAGCCCTGTACATGCAATATCAATGTCTCTGTCAGTCTGCATGAGCTGTACTCCCCAATTCTTAGATGTCTGATAACCCTACTGTGTTGCAAATGCATTTCATTTATCCACATGGCCAGTAAAGTGTTAGTCAACTATCCTGGAAGACCTAAGAAATACAGAAAAAATAAGTATAGGTGCAAAATCCTTTCATTATGACAATAATCAAGATTTCTAGGTAGATTTTGAAAAAGCTATGCAGTGGCATATTTTCCCCTTGCCTGTTTTGCTAGCAATTCTTCTACTGAGATAAGCCAATGTATTTATACAACAAATATCCAAATAGGAAAGTCAATGTCCAACATTCATAATTTAAATCAGATTATCTCCCTGTCATTGTGCTCTGGTTTTACATTTTTATATACCTGTGTAACAGGTCTGAAGTACCTATTACACTGATAGGTGAAATACGTATTACATTGGTAGGTTCAGGCTAGGTAGATCACAGTTAAGGGTTGTCGCATAAATGTTATTATAGCTGTTTAACTATGTGCTCCTTAGCTGACACAACTTGTAATAACTCATGTCTTTAATGAGACATTCATAAAAAAAATTTCGCAGAAAGTTAAAATCATATTTTAAGATTTCTGAGAGAATTTAAAGTCATGATGTTTTAAGAATGCAGAGAGAAACATGTATAAGTCCATCTTTTATTTTTATGTTCCCACCGTTTGGCTCCAGTTATTCTTCATCCTGTTTCTGTTCTACCAATCACAACCTTTATTATTATTATTTTAACAGTCTAATCTAATTGGCACAATAATATCTAGTAATAATAACAACAGCAACAATAATCTCACACTGTAATGCTGGAAAATTTGGTATATTTTTCCCTGTTCATACAATAGAAAAATCATCAAGTTAAAATAATTTCTGTGTCTGTACTGTTATAAAAGTAGCTGAAAAGAAGTGAGGAAAAGAGGAAGAAGAAAAAGTAATAAAGTTGGGGGCAGGGGAAAGAATCTCTGCTTTACTCTCTTTAACAGATATGGCCATAAGCGAAAAATTTAAATTTTAATGAAAATACTCATTTCCCAAAGGTCTGGCCAGCAAAGAATGCTGAATGAGATAATTCACTAACCAAAGGAGCACAGTGACTGAAAAGCAGATTATCACTGAAGTGAAAAACAAAGGCAGAAGACATTAATAATTAATTGAGGAGGCTTCCTGTGGAGGTTTAAATGAGTTACAGGCTCTATGTGGAAAGTCACTTGTCTACCAGATTGTTGTGTTCTCTTTCAGGGTTGCTTATATTGATGTGTACACCCAATATTAAGTTTCCCTGCTCTGAGTTACCTGAAAGGAAGTACAAATCCTAAATGGGATTTTTTATCTGTGTTGAAAAGCATATCTGCTGTGCTGTTTAAATGAAAGCTGACAAGTTACACCTTTATATTGTTGTAGGAATAACTTCCAGCAACCTAAACAGATGTTGTCATCTTGTGCTCACACAGTGTGTCTCTCTGTATATGATGGAAAGATTGTCAAAACTGGTTACAGCTAGAGATGCTCAGAGAGCAGTTGAAATGGAATAATCCAGCAGGAAACTACTCTTACATTGTGATTTATATTTTTATTTTTGGCAACTGTGTAGAGCTTTGTCCCTGTTCTCTTAATGTGAAGATTCTAACATAGAGAACGGGACCTCCAAAACAGCAAATATGGCATCTAACTAAACTGGCTAAAATCTGAAGGATTATTATCCCCAAATGGGGTTTGATAGGGAAACAAAGGAAATATTCCTTTGTCTCATTATTATGCCACATGTGATTGCTCTTGTAGCTGTAGATCACAATCTCTGCTGATTGAAGATTCCTTGGGCTCCAACAAGAGGATCTCAAAATCCTCCTGAACAGATATGACTAATTAAATGTAGGAAATTAACTTTATGTTTTCAACTTGATGTTTTTCAAGTCAAAGACCAGAAGCACACCCATGTCCATACACAACCAGCTGAATCTTCTCATATTTTGGATTGATTTTTCAGACATTTGAATGCAAAATCTCTCGAGTTCTGATGTGTTAAAGTTGCTGGCATTGTTAAAGTGATAGCTAAGAAGACAGTGATCAAAGATGAAGTGTGACAAAACTTATGTTCCTGTCATGGAACAGATATGAAACACAAATCTGAGTAATCGTAGCAGGAGATGAGTATGAATAATATATTCTGTAAAAGTGTTGATTGTTTCAAATGTATTGGTAAATTCTTTGCACATTGGGTAAGGCTGAAGAACCTGGAATCTATTTCAATCCAATTTGCAAATAGTAAAAATGCCTGGATTTTCCTAAAACATTTTAAAAATGTTTTCTACTAAATTTACCAACAAATTACTTTCAGGAAAAGAATCACAGAATGGTTGGAGTTGAAAGGGAAATCTGGAGATACCTACTTCATAGTTTCTTCCAAAACAGGTTCACCTGGAACAGGTTGCACAGGATTGTGTGCAGGAGGGTTTTGAATATTTCCAAAGGAGGCTTTACAACACTCTGAGCAGGCTGTTCCAGTGCTCTGCCACCTCTCTCAGCCTTCCCTCATAAGACAGATGCTTCAGTCACCTAATCATCTTCACAGCCCTCAGCTGAACCCTTTTCAGTACTCTCATTGTCTTTCTTGTACTAAGGAGTTGAGAACTGGACACAGCACTCCTGCTGTGCCTCACCAGGGCTGAGGAGAGGGGCAGGATCTCCTCCCTGGACCTGCTGGCAATGCTCTTCCTAAAGCACCCCAGAGTCCCACTGGCCTTCTTGGCCACAAGGACACACTGCTGGCTCATAGAGAGCTTGCTGTCCACCAGGACCCCAAGGTCCTTCTCTACAGAGCCACTTTCCAACAGGTCAGACCCAAACCTGTGGTGGGGTTATTCGTCCCCAGGCACAAGACCCTACATTTGCCCCTGTTGACCTTCAGACTGTTCCTCTCTGCCCACCTCTCCAACCTGTCGAGGTCCTTCTGAAGGGCTGCACAGCCCTCTGGGGTATCAGCCACCCCTCTCAGATCTGTATCATCAGCAAAATTACTGAGGGTTACATTCATCCAGCGTCACTGATTAATAAGGTGAACAAGACTGGACCCAGCACCAACCCCTGGGGAGCACTGCAAGCTACAGGCCTCTAACTAAACTATGCACCACTGGTCACAACACTCTAATCTCTGCCCTTCAGCCAATTCTCAATCCACCTCACTGTCCACTCATCTAACCCATACTTCCACTTGGGCTTTTTGAAATACTTTATACCAATTATCAGCATATTGCTTTCAGGAAAATAAGAACACATGTCAAGCTACATGCTTTAGATATGTTAGCTGTGAAAGATGTGTCCTATCTTCTAAACCTGGCTTTTTGGAAATTCAAAGCTTCAAGACACATATGGTTTTAGGGTGATATCCATAGATATAAAATCTGTATAAATACACATATATATATAGGCAGAGCACTGCCACACTGCCACAGACATTTGAGCTATTAACACAGTTAACTACGGGAACAAAGTCCCTCCGAGTATCTGTCAGGATAGCTGTTCCTGTGCATACAGAGACCTTTGGAACTAGACTTTTAATTGCATTAGGACCAGCTTTGTCTCTTGAATTGTTTGTCATATTATTGAGAGATATTTTTAATTTTCCTAACAGAGATCTGTCTTTGTCCCACCAGGCTAAGCTTTAATTAAGAAACGTCAACGTTGCTAACAACTGCACAAAGAGGGACGGAAGGACCTTTGTGACCAAGGATGTGGTTGTCATGGAAACTCTTGCTGTTTCTGTCACTCACTGGCTGTCTTTCAGGTAAATCAAAACAAAAACAAGAAAATTTTGCTTATTGTTTAAAGGCTCTTAACTGCAAACAGAAATAGGAACATGTAAAAGCATGCTGGAGAAGATCAACATCATTATGAAAACTATTTGCCTGAGTGTGATGACCCACCTTGAAGGGAACGAAGCACTTAAGATTCAGAAATGGCCCTTGGTTGAAAAGAATGACAGAAGTCAGAGGGTCTGAAAGCAAGCATAGAGTATTATTGGTAAATTATGCATTTGGCATGAAAATTGGTATGTTAGTCCCTGACCTACTATATAGGCACATAGCAGTGGGGTTTAGATAAAAGGGTATGGAAAAGGGGAAAAGAGAACTTAAGCACATGGCAGTGGGTCTTGGATCAAGGGGCAGAGTGGAAAGAAAAAGAGAGATTAAAGAGGTTCATTAAAAATGGAGGGATGAATTAAAGAAAGGAAAAGAGGAAAAGGGAGGACAAGAAAGAGGGAAAAAAAAAAAGGAAAAAAGGGATCACAACCTCTCACTGCAGTGTTGATCCTTCTGATTGGGATGCCTATCCTTGTCTCTGTGTCAACGCAGCTGAGGGGATGCTGATCCTGGTTTCAGTGCCAAGCCAGGTGATAAGCAGGGATCTAGCTGCATTGCCCTGGCTGATGAGATGCCCAGGATCCAGGGGGCACTGCCTGGCCTTTAGGGGCATACCTTTTTGTGGACAAGCTTCTTTACTCTGAAGACAATTTTCTCACTTTCAGTGCTAATTACTTACTATTCACAGTCTGTTCTTTTAGGCCTTTCTGGAAATGGTTCTGAGAACTTCCCTAGTTTTGGTGGTCCCAATCACACCTTATAGTCCATGTTCCCTTCCTGCCAATCATTCCTGCACTCTGCTGTACTGTGTTGAGGTTCTTTCTCACAGAGAAGTGCTGCCCTATCTCCACAAGACCCCTCTTCTCCAGTCAAAACTTGTTCTTTCTCAGAGCATGCTAGTACCAATAGTCCTTGGTTATTACCAACAACTCTTGTCTGTTATTACTGGAAGTTCTTGGTTGGCTTCACAGCCATCTCATTATTGGTGTTTGAGACACATCAGCCACTTATCTTCTGGGAATTGGGAGCTCAAAAAGGTCACACTTTGGATCACTATTTATAAGGTCATTAGAGAGTGGGATTTAGTACTCATCAGTCCCTCATAACTGAGAGCTCAAAAAGGTCTCACTTTAGAGCACTGTTTATAAGGTTGCAAGAGAGTGGGTCTTAGTCATAGTAATTTTCTATCCTGGATGCAATTCAAGTTGGTAACTTTCTTTGAAGGCTTAGCAACAGAAATATAATTTCATTTGTGTTGTTCAGGCAAGAAAAATAAGTTTAGAAGGCTGCTCATTAAAAAAACTGGTGCTCATTAGACAGCACTAGTTCCTGGGAATAGATGGCGTTTCTGACAAGCTGGAGAGAGGTTTAGTCCAGGTGTAGTTCTTCAAGGCCACGGACTACAGAGCATTTCTCAGACCATAGAGTGGCCTGAAGGTGGGTGGGAATGTGACTGAAGTCAGGGTCTCTGGACCTCTACACCGAGTGGTGAAACTGTAAAGGTTTAGATTAAGATATTTACAAGTGCTGTACTCTTTTAGGATACAATTTTTGCATCTCAACTGTTAATAAGTGTTGCGGTGGCAACAACTAAGCTATTTTTTTCCCAAATTCTTCACAAACTTATTGCTTTTATGTCATCACAAGATGAAATTCAAAAGTCAATGAAATAAAACATTTTGATTTGTAACAATAAAATAATCTTTGACACAGGAATTTAATAATTTAAAGTTCCCGTGGATGTCAATGTACATGCTTTGGATGCATACATGAAACAGTCTAATCTAATCTGGTTTCCCCCATGTAGCTTCATTATCTTGTGTTGTCTAAGTCCATTGATTTTGGACAGGGACATTTTTGTTATATTTGTGTTGGATTGTCAGCCACATCGTAAATTTTGTCAACATTTGTATTTTGGTGATTCTAGTAATAATGCCTTTCAACCACCACCTATTAATGTTAATTTTTTTAATTGAAATTTATATTTTTATTGCTACAAATTGCAAGAAATTTGATGCAAAATTCAGAATTATGTCAGAAATCTGAATATAAGATTTATTCTTAAGAATTATTTCTTTTACCTTGAAATCTTTGAGTTAAAAGTCAACATCTGGCAGAAGGTATTTATCTGTGAAATTAATGTACTTGATCCTGCAGTTGGTTTCACATAGCTAATATCTTCTTAACCTCAGCTGCTGTCAAACAAAATACCTGTAGAGTTTGTTCCAAATAGATTTATCTAACACTGTACAATGCACCAAAATTTGTGAGACATATTTCATAGGCTGACAATTCTGTATCCCAAAATTGGATATACAGGAATGAGCTTCAGCTGTTTGCCACAGGAATTGTTTAGGCACATTCAAACAACATCTTGCAAAGACTTAAAAGCATTAGCAGGGACTAATTCTAATATAGCATTAAACTGTGTAACTACTTTGGAAGTTTAACTGAAAGTCAATATTTACAGAATAATTTTATTTAAATAACATTATACCCTGAAAACTCTTGCCAGTCTTTCAGCATCATATTTAGAATTGTCTATTCCTCTCATCTGTTAATTTGTTACTTGTATCTCATGGTTTCTAAAGCATTCCCTTTTTTACATTTCATTCTGAATTGTGTTTCTTTAGGGTTTTTAAAGGTTTATTCCATAATATTGCAGGAGATCTAACTTCTGCAAGAAACAGTTTTTAACTGCTGTGTTTGTTTTCACATGTTGTTGAATATAATGTGATAACACATACACTTTTTTCATGCACAAAGACAACTTTTTAATTATTTCAAGTGAAATAGTAATTGCCTGTTGTTAAATTTAACACTATAAGAGCTGAAATTAACCAAATATAACAAAATTGGGTTCAAAGTTATTTTAATAAGATCATCAGTATAACTAGTAATTCATTGTCTCCATACCTATCATATTTGATTTCATCATCCTGCATTTGGAGATGCTTTAATATTACAGCACTCATTAAAACATGTTTACAATTGCAAATAGCTCATTCCTACAGCTGATGCAATTCAAAGTGGCCTAGTAAGTTTGATGCCTGAATGCACTGTTCTTAATGATAGAGTGATAGATATTGATGGTGCTTCACTAAGATAAAGTTCATTCAATTCTGTTCTTCTAGGCTGTGTTAAAATTCAGTACTTATTTATCCATTAAATCATCATATTATAGGATCAGTCTTAGCAGCAGGCAGTGTTTGGAAGACAGTACTACACCGTTGTATTGATTCTGCAGTGGTGAGGGAAAGAATCCAAGAGAAGAGATGACCTCTCTCATTTGTGTTGATCCCATTTTTATATCATTTTTATCTTAAAACTGACCTTGTTATTTTGGGTTTTGCTTAAGTGTGAATGTATGGAAATGTGCTTAAGCTATCTGGAAAATAGTATTTGAATGGAGAAAAAGTGTACTATTTTCTGAACATAAGAGAGAGGACTAAATTATGTCTCTTACTCTGGTGTAAGGCAAAGCTAGTTTGGGAGTAGCGCTCACAGTTATACACCTAAATTCTCAAAAACTTCCCATTTATGAAATACTGATAGCTAACAGATGGAAAGAACTGTTCCTTCTTATGTGTAGTACTGCACTTCAAGCCAAACTGAAGAAGAATTAAGCTGTTGTTTTTCACCTAGGGACTGCCTCCCTACTGAACTGACAGTTGGAAAAAAAGGTGTTGATTTTTGGAGGAGTTTGGGAGGGATTTTTTTTCTTTTTAGTTTGTTCTTCCTATGAAGGTTTCCTGTAGGGAAAGACATCACACTGCAAGAGAACGGGTTATATCATAGGGGAAACTGTAAATCTGAAATTTGGAGTGGCTTTTAAAATATTATTTGGTTACACTAATATCCAAAGTACAGAGATGCTCAGTTTAAATTTAATCCAAGTTCATCAGAATTTAGTCTGGGTGTATATTCCCAGGGGTCTTATTATCTTGGTTCCCCATAATCACTTTACAGTCTGCTTTTATGTGTATAGTATGGGCTATTTAATTTTGGTTCACAGTAGGAAGAGCTAAACAGAGAACCTTTTCTTTGTCCAGGCTTGCTAAAGTTTTCTTGCACTGATTTCTCAGAGAAGTTGGAATAACATATTGCTAAAAGGCCTCTCTTTAGAACAGCACCCCCTGACCTGGTCATGAGACAAATAGGTATGTCTCTTTGAGTCTCAGAAAGGGAAGTCTTTTTATAACACAAAAAATTACATCAGATTATCAACTCATGGATTATAGAAAAATGAAGACAGTGGGGTTTTTTTGCAGATGTAAGACACTTGAAAAAGCTAGCTTGAGAATAGGACTCCTGTCATTCCGTTTAATAGTTATTGCTGCTTGTTACAAGATGTTTCAAGTTTAAATATATGCTAAAGGTTGTGTAATAGAGTGAATGGTATTTATAGAGTTCTAATTCTGTTTTAATCTAACACATATTCTGTATGCCTTTTTGTTCCCCTGCCCATTTATCTACTTCTGTATTATTACCCTTCTGCATGTTAATCAGGTCAAAGTGAGACTCATTTTCTCTGTAAGACTGTATAATTCAGGGCATCAATAAAATTAGGGCTATAATGAAAGTAGCAAGACTTAAGAAGATAGAGGCAGTACCTCTGAGACCCAGCGGTCACTGTTCATAGCATCAAGTGGGTAAACATTTGTCCTTAAACCTCATCTCTATGCACCATTCATTTCTTTTCGCATAAAACATTCTCACTACCCAGGAAATAATGCCTAATACTGGGGTTCTTTTCTGTATCCTTCCATTTGGTGCTCAGAGTTACAGCCAGCATGACTTTTTCTGAACAGTTGTTTGCTAGAATATAGTATGAATGACGACTTATAAAAAATGCTCTTAAGTAAGAGAGCGTATGTGGAACAAACACAAGTCTGATCTTGTCTGGTTTTGACCTACAGCTGGCAGGGATCTGAGGTGTTTCCTGTCTTTTATCATGTCCATCCCTCTCCATCTGGCTACTTGTAGGCTTTTAGGAATTGCCTCTATCATTTGTACTTATCAGCTTCCAAAACACATCTCAAACCTGCTCAATATGTAACTTCCAGAATTACAGCAGCCATAGCCAGGATTAAAATTCATAGCCTAAGGTTCACTTAAATTCATTAACCAAACCATATAAATATGCATATCACTCTGAGTGCCAGGACTATTTCTCGTTTTTATTCTTCCATTTTTTAGACAATGTCCTTCGCAATTCAGCGGGCAGTATGTGAAATGTTGCTCCTCTGCCAAATGAATGATGAACACATGAATGACCAGTGTTTATCACTGATAAGCCTGTACAATTACCCACCAACCACCCCACATCTCCTGGCCCTGCACTGATGACAACATAAGAAATACCATGCAACTTTGTCACATTTGATAGCTGAGCACAAAAGCCCTGAGACAGAGCTTCAGATAAGTATTAGTGCCTGGGGAGTTCCATGTTCACGGTCTTCCGAGTAAAAATGGAAAATTAGATAACACACTTAAACCTGCTACTGCCCATCCTGAAGTAATGCATTTGCAAAGAGTACAAAGCAAGAAAACGGCCACAGTGCTGAAATCCAAGGCAGACTGCTGCCCACATCCTCAGACCTGGACCCAGTGTTTAGTCGAATCAGAGAGAAAAGCACTTATCTGCTAAACATAGCAATTTCTGTAATTTTTAATCCAAAAGAAAAATGGAAAGGTAATAAGGATGTACTGCTCTCAGGATCCTGAAGCTGTTTAATGTTAAGTAATCGGGAGTGTTAAGGATGTTGAGTGTTAAGAAAAGTTGTAGGCATGAAAAGGGACACTTTGAGTGTGGATATAAGAAAGTATTTTTAGATTATATCCTTCTACTTGTTTGTATGTCTAGGTTGTTCTTTTTTTATATATTTTTCCTATGTTTAATTTATAAAGCCAGTTTCCTACTGCCAGACATCAAGAGGCTGAATAATTTTCCAAGATACTCCATGTCATACTTTTTACAAATACTGCAGTGGGTGATGCTTTACTGGAAGGCCTTATCCCCAGGAACCTCTGCTACTTTCATTCGTTCTACTGGGCATTCAGAAGTTTTACTACACCCTTGCAATAGTTATAAGGCTTTTGCTGGAATATTTATAATAAATTTGCTGGCAAAAGTAATTGATTCTATGAAGTTTTCATCATTTCCCTTAAGTGTGCTTCTAGATGACCACTTCTCATGATCAGAAGTAATAAAAAGAGTAATACTTAGTCTTAACAAGCAACTATTTTCCCTTACTTCCATTGCCAGGCATGTACAAGGCATAGTTAGCTCATAATACAGAATAATTTAGAGTTTCCAAGCAGCAGTAGCAATATCACAAACACACAAATTATTAACTTCGTTTCAAAAAGTCATTAGAGGCTAGCATGTTTTGTAAGCATTCACCTGGTCTTTTCTAATAGGAATGCAATAAAAAGCCAGTGAAACCTTGGAAATTATGACAAATTCAGCTTTGAAATGAGATACAAGTTTTCCAGTAATGAGGTTAAACCAATATTGGAACAGGTCTATTAGGAGCGCTGGCACATATGACAATGCGTCAAGTTGGAAAGCAAAATTAAATAACTTTAAAAATTAAATGTTTTATCAAGTTTCTAATAGAAATTCTATGGAGGATGTGAGTGAATGTGTGAGTGTGTATGTGTGTGTGCACACATGCACCTGTGTTGAAAGAGAGCAATACTGGGTTGCTTTCTAAATAATTTTGAGTTGCATTAATCCCTGTTTTCCCCACACACACCTTCCACCTTCCTCCTTCGTGTTCACTGAGAGCATTGCAAGCTCTTTATTGCTCACATTCGTAGAGCTTGTCAGAAGTTTCTCCATTTGCTATCAAATTATCAGGCCAGATGTGTTCAGGAATTTTTCTGGCTTTACTGTCCTACAAACACATGAGAAAAATTGAATAACAACCAAAATGGTTCATGTCCAGCCCTATTCCAAGCAATAGCACCTACTACTTTTAACCCTAAGGAATAGTAAGCCCAAAACTTCTGACAATCTAATTTACAGCTTGCCTCCTACCTATAGAAATACAATATAGTGGTAGGAAAAATCTAAAATTGCTGATAATTTTTGCCCTAAATAGCTGAGAAAAATACCACACTTATGTCAAGATGTTAAGTGGAAAAAAACAACAACAAGCAAAAAGAGCTGCAAGGGGGTTTTATGTATTTATTTCTCACTGCTTGATTCTAATGTTATATAGCAAACACATTATTGCAAAAGTTATCTGTGTCCTTGAGACTTCCAGAGTTTACTTTTCTTTGGTTAAAAGTTCCAGTCAGGACTCTTCAAGTGGTATATTGCCAAGGGTATATGGTGATCTCTTCTATTTTCATTTAACACGGTCAAATGTACTTGATGACAGCATGAGATTGAACTGACAAACCACAGACCACACATTTGGGGTAAATGAAACCTCCTTGCTCTTTCAAATGCTGAAGAATTTTATAGGAAATAACATCATGGAAGATAACTGCCACCATGGACTGAAAAAATTTAGAGAATAAAAGATGGAAGTAGTTGTTTAACTTTTCAGGAAAAAGTCATGATGCGTATAAAACACCTTCAGAAATGATCCAGGGAGCTAAAGTCATTGCTGTGTAGGAATGAAAAGTCATGTACTTATTAAGGTTATAAACTTCCAGCAATGATATGATTTTCCTCCCACAGCTAAAGCCCATTGCTACTCTATATATGGTATTTACCTGTGTTAGAGGGTAACACATAAGATAACCTTCCTCCTTGCAAATATTCTCTTCTGTTCCTTAGGTGTTAAACTATTTCTTTCTTTCAGAATTTCCCCTTGGAGTAGTGGCAGTAGGTTAAATTCAGAGCAATCTTAGTCAATATGAAGTTAATATTTCTTGTCTCTATAATACCTGAAGTCTTCATATGCAAAAAAACTTGTGTGGTTTTGCTTCTCTTTGTTCATTTGTTTATCAGTTGATACATTTAAACACACAGCTCCTTTCTGGACCCACCCCGAAGCAGTTATCAACTCCTGTGTTGAGAACCTGATTGCTATTGGGAAAAAGTATGAAATTGCATGAGTAAAATCTGTCAGTTTCTCCACATGGGAGAAAAGCTGGCTGATGTGGAGAGGTCGCATGTCTAATAATGAATAAATACACTCCAAACCCATGTGAGCTGATGAACATAGGTTGCTATGAGTGAATTCTCGCTGTTCCAGACTTAAAGATGCACTTGTCGACTCTATACTGCCTTTGTTTAAATTGGTGCTAGCAGTTCAGTGACAGAAATTTCTTAACTGTACTGTAACTAAATCTCTTTCCTAAAGTGAATGAAAATAGAGTGTGAAAAATAAAGCTCTCCTCTGTCAGAAAGTAGGATATATGCATACACTGCTCCATGATAAGACGGTGGGAGGCAGTTTATCGAGCTCCATACAGCACTGAGACTGGTAACTGATTTGCTCAGTGGACTGCTTTGATAGGGAGGTTTTTCTCTATTAAGTGCAGTAGTGTGAAAATGTTGATAATACTGAAGAACATATCCTGCAATTTTGGCTTTTATTCAACACGGCTAGCTGTGCTATGTACTGAGACCACTTCAGCAGTGGTTTTAGTTTACATCATTGGATTTATCAACCTTAATGTTAGGTATTCAAGTAGAAAAGCTTTTTCTAGTATTTTGTTAAATACTCCCTCAGAACTGGTTTTGATTGGAATTTTTCTGTGGTTGTGTGTTGGGGAAATGAGGAAGTTACGTAATTTTTTAATGTTTTTATCTTAGCATCACTGCAGCTAATACAGCTCATGGGCTCAGTGGTTAAACTGTTCCTGTACCATTGAAGTCCACTGGGGTGTGACCCTGTGGTGAGTGCACCATGGCCTGTGTTTGCCCTTAATACGGTGTGCAACTGTGAAAAGGGAGTGTTGCAGTCAGGGCACTATAGGTAGTGTCATTTTAGCTCAGTGCAAAGCTGTAGGTGGTTTGCTATGGCTCACCACACAGCCATTAAGAGTATCATCTCTGCTCAGCACAGAATTGCAAGTGATAGTATTTAAACTCCCTGTAACACTGTGAATGAGAGTGTTCTCTTTTAGTCCAGGAAGAAAAGTGAAGACAGGCATTCTGACTGAGCCTGTGATTTAAGCGAGTTAGGTAAAAAAAGACTATAATCTCATCATCTGCAAGAGGATGTGGCATCATTGAAATTTAGTATTGATTTTAAAGTGATTAAAAAAGAACAATGGATCACAGAGTCAGCCATTTTAGACGAAAAAGATGAGGATGTTCATAAATATCTCCTGATATTTACACCAGTATAACTTAGCAGTTCTGAATCCCTCTCTAGAGATGCTGCTTTTCTCTAAACCCTGTGGAAAGTACTCTCAAATGAGTTGCTTGGTCTAGATGATTTTCCAGCTGGTTTCCGCTTGTCATTGAAGCCCTACCCTCTTCAAAAAGTTAAAAGTGAAAAACCTCTCAAAAATTATTTTAGAATGCAAAATATACAACAATAAAATGTAGAGTGAAAATACACTGAAATGGTGGAGTACAGAAATGAATGTTTTTTCCCCATAGCTTTTTTTTTTGCTAAGATATTATAAAGTGAGGTTTGTGAGGATCCCTTCTAAATTTACATATGTCACAGATGGGCAGAAGGGAAGGAGTGAAATGATTATATCAGCAGGAAAATAAATCCACCCTGATTTGGTGACCTTACCCACCAGGAGTTACATGAAACACTACAATTCTGTAGAGTTTACACTTGTACCTATCGCTTACTTTCTCTAATATATTATAATAATCAAATTTTATAAAATAATTATAACTCAGAGTAGCATATTTTTCTGTTTGTACTTTTTTTTCTTTGCTTACTTCTTATTTTTTATGACTATTTTAGATAGAATTTTAAAAAGTATAGAATTTGTATTTTCTATTTGCTGGGCAGTTCTTAATACTTCTTAACAATGTTCAATGTATCACTTTAATGAGTTTAACATTCATGACTGTGGAAAAAGATCATAAATAATGAACAAATTGGGCAACTTGAACAGAAATGGACATAGTGAAATGCACAAGAAACAAAGGAAGATCTTTCTTTATGTTAATTTCACCATTGACTTGACTCATTGGGTGAAATGTGGCCTAGAGCTGGACTTAGTGAGTTTAACATATAATTTAGTCGGTATAACTCCTGATATAGATTGTCTACAATTGGATTATCTTATTTAACAGGCAACAGTGCAAGAGTGCAAGGCAAACAAAAAACCTAAAAGCTGTATGTACTTCTATACTTCTACTGTTGGTTTTAGTTTGATGTTTGCATCATAGTTGTTTAAGATTTAAGAACTTTTAAACTACACTTATAAGGATGTCAGAAGAAATCTCCGATACTGGATTTAGTAAGATATCCCATATGTGCCCCTTTGCATTTTAGAATTTCCCCTTAGTTTAGATTTAAGAATGAAAGAAGAAGTTTGTTAAAAACCAGAAGAAAAGAAAAGAAAGTTCCTCTAAAACTCTCTTGGTCTTCTCTGTTCTGTTCAGTGTGGCCTTAAAAAATATCTATAAATTACACAGTTTTCTGTGGTAGTTAAGGCTGTAAATTTGCGTGTCTCCCATCTTGCACAGGTTAATGTGTGCTTTAGTGCTGTCTGACAGTATAGTAAATGTAGCAGACTATTATCAGAAAAGTTAAGTAGGAGATCTAAAGCAAAAAATTAGCCTTTTAATTGTGTGTGATATATTAAAAAAAAAAACAAAACATAAAAGCCAACATTCAATTCAATACCTTTTCCAAGGAACCCCCAAGATCTCTTTTTCACTCTTATGTTTCTTTTGGTCAGTTGCCTTTATATTTGTTGGTAAGGTTTTTAAATGCCTGTGATAAGAATTTTTATGACAAGCAAAATGCTTTTACAATTCTTAAATGGATTATTTTTTGATGTAAGACTTAAGAAAATTATGATTTAAAATATTTCTAATTCTTAGCAATACTTAAATGGGGAAGCCATTGACTTTCCACTTTGATAAGGTATATTTTGTCATAAATTATAGAGTTCTGTAATGAACATTTCTTAATTAACCTCATCTTAACATTACTCATGTCAGTGAAAAAGTTCATTTTAAAATACTAATTAATGTTCTGAATAAAGCGAAAGCATATGCCTTTCTAGAAGAGCTTCTCATTTACAACTTGAATCTTCCTGGAACATTTTTATCATGTCTGTTCTTGTGAACTGTTAAATAAATTTCCTCTTTCTCTCTTTTACTTACACATTTCCATAAGTTTTCCTTCTACAAAAGCTGGTATGAGGAAGTTCCATGTTACTTCATTCCACTGAGTAAACAGTGCTGAATAATATCCTAAGAAGCTAAAAATTGCTAAAACATTTGGAGGTATCAAATAGAGATATTATTCATCTGTACAAATAATATAAAGATTTCAGTGATTTATCAGACTGGCTCAAGGGAGAAGAGTCTTACTAAAGATAGAATTAATCACAGTGGTTTTGGTATTTTCTTGATGTTTAAGAAATGAGAAATTGTAAAATAAAAAACCCAGCTCTAGTCCCAGCATGCTTTAATGAGGGTTTTGTGGCATGAAATAAAAGTAAAGGATTAAAAATAGATCTATGTCCTGTTTCTAAAACCACAAAGAATATTAATGTATCTGCAGAGAAATTCATCAAAACTGCTTTCCAGGGCTCTGATCACAATATTCTCATAATTAATTTCAATGTAAATTTGTCTAGCATTTGCTTAATTTGTCTAGAAGTAACCAGAACAAAAAAATTAGCAATTGATGAGGTTCCTTCTGGTTGGGAGCCTTGAAACTTGCCTTTGCTCTGCTTGCAAAAACACACCTGCAGCACATGATGTTGTCTGCCCAGGCTACTGCTGTAAAAGGATTTCCAGGTCTTTAAGAGTCTGTATTCTGGGAACTTCTTGGACGTAATTGTAGAAGTTCTTTCAGTTGAACCCAAAGAATGTGCTTTATTCCTTGTAGTGATATTTTTGTTAGTGGAGAAGTTGTTTTCTTCTTATTTTCAGTGAAATATGATCGCAGCTGGCAGTAATACTAGTAGTTTTCCTCTGTCCGAAATTTAAATTGCAAATTGATAAATACTTAAATTTGCTTTTAACCTTTTATTATGAATTCCAAGAATCACACACTTAGAGATGATTAATTCTCAAGGCCATATGCTACCTAAGTAAACAAACCTCTCTGTTCTTGATGTAATAATATAGCAAAATTATTAAGTCAAATTTTGCATTACAACATATTATTATGCCAGCAGGAAAAGATTGCTATTAATTAGTTCACAATCAGTCCCTTTTATTTATAATCTCAGCATAGTAGATATTGATGGAATTAATAGATTACCAGCGTCATTTTAATGGTGTCAAACAGGCCAAAATGCAAATAGGGATTGTTTTAATAAGATTTATTGATTTATGTGCCTATGCCTTTTAATCATTTTTGTGCTTGACCTACACAAGTAGGTCATATGTATTTTAGTTCATTAAAAAAATGCTGGTCATATTAGGTATGAATTGCTTAAAAAACTGTCTCCACCATGCAACATTTAGAATTTGCAAGTAGAGCTGTTTCTGCATGTCCCTCACATGCTGCACCCCATTTTCCTAACAGCAAGTCAATATTGCCTTAATTCTTGCTTCAAACTGAAAAAGTAAATTTCAGGGACTGTGTTGAAGTACTATGTACTAAGGAGACTCAGAAAATGAGACATTGTGCTGCTTAGACTACTTAGAGATGTTGGTATAACCTATTTCAAGATATCTCCATGTGCTTCTTAGGAAACATTCAAATGTCACAGATTAATAAATGTCAGAAATGGTCTTATTTGGACTTCTAAAACAAGTTAGAGAATTTTGAACTGTAGCTCCTGCAATTGACATGCCAGTCAAGTAAACTGAGATAAGGCAATAACTGTCCTGGTGTCTGTACACCTTCAACCAGGCCCAAAAAGCATTCTTGTAATTAGCAAGTAGAGCCAGCCAGAGATATTTTCCTCTGAGATGACATAGAGACAAAAGCATTCTTGTTGCAGCCTGTATAGCAACATGGCTTTGATCTTCAGTTTGCAAAAATATGAATTTCAGGTAACCCTCTTGCCCTTTAAAAAAAAAGGGGGAAAAAAAAGGGGGGGGGGGGAAGAAAAACTCATGTTAAATAGATGCTGATCCTTCAACAGACTCTTCATTATGCCTTGTACGAGCTGATTAACTTCATAAAAATGGCTCACTCTCTTTCTATTGGTGATAAAGTGAGTTTAGTTTCTTCTGGTGTGCAATTTACAGTGTTCATTTTCTTTGGCAAGATTAAATCAAATCCATCTATCTTATATATACACTACTGTGGATATCCATTAAATAGATTTTTCCCATATCACTGGTCAACTTTAATTTCTGCTGCCTTTTCCTGAGTTTTTTAAAACTCTGACTAATTTACTCTCCTGCTTCCCCACCCTGCCACCCCGTCCACTGCCCCAGTTGGTAAGGGAGATTCACCAAATAAACCTTACAACTCCAGGAATGAGTGATTTTTTCCTGTTAATTTTGTTGGATCATGCATTCTAAATGGTTAAAATAAAATTTAAAGCACCCTGCTGTCTTAACAGTAAACTACCTTTCCTTAATGAAATTAAAACCATGCAATATGACTGGAGAGTAAGTCCTTTGGTATTTGCCTGAATTCATAATAGATAGAAGTGTAAAAACCTAAATAGATCATGTGCAAATGTAGATTTTTCAAAACAGTAAGTAAAGATTAAGAATAGTATATTCTCAGTTAATCAGCCAGCTACAAAATTCTAATTATCTCATCTGTGGATATATAGATGAGATATATATACATAGACATAGAGATTTCCTTTTTAAAATAAGTTTTGCAGATACATTGCAAAACTGTACCTCTGTTATGTTTAACTCTAGACAACCAAATAAATCAATCTTCCAAACAGAAGCCCAATTCAAAAATTATTTTGACATCTATAGGATTGGTTTATGCTTGCTTTTGAATTAAGATGAAGATCTGCTGAAATATATGTTGCTTTGTAAACCTGGTATACATATATTTGCTTTGCATATCATCCTTCTATTTAAGAGTTTTGGAAGTAAGTGGACATAATTTTCTTCCTATACTAGGTATTTAATTGAAGCATATAAAATCAGGAGTCTGTCCTCCAGTTATCATCAATAAAGACAAGAATAACACTCCTGAGAGATTATTTTAGGACCCAGGCTGAAAGCTTTATCAATCATTCTCACTAGTATTCTTATAATTCAGTGTAGTTCTTACACTGTATACTCTTTTACATATCTCTCTTTTCCATGGGCTCCACAGTCTTGCTCTACATAGAATCAGACTTATAGAAGCAATTACTCAAAGTCAGCCAATTTTTAGTAAGACGAACTTTCTCATGTAATGAAAATATTAAAACCCTGATATCGCCGATGGCGTGGGCGGGACCAGTTGACCACCAGGGTTTGGTCAGCAGCCCGGCGGTGGCATCTGCAAGTGTCCCTGAATTTCAGCTTCACAGCAGTCAGGGATAGGATCCCCTGGCCGCACCTTCCTAGAGGCAGCCACGCTGTATCCACAAAGCCGGAGTGCTGCAAAAAGGGAGTGTTCCCTCGCCCGGAGCAAATCAGACACGCAGTAACACGGCGGACAGCTGCCTGGGCTCGGGGGCGAGAGACCTCGGCCTCAGCAGAGCATCAGCCTTTTATTCTGAGGGTAATAACCAATCTCGGAACGGCATGGGGGAGGAACCAGGGAGGGACAAAGGGACAGGGACCAGTCGGGAAGGAGGAAGGGAGGAAGGGAGATACGAAATACCACCATGGACTGAGGGACAGGAGGCAGAGCAAATAATGACCAGCCTCTCCAGAACTCGACCCCTCCCTGGGGCAATCCACCCTTGACTCCACCCCAGGGGGGTTTTAGTCCCTGGGTCTCCATAGATTTCTCAGGGGGGAAGGAACTCTCTGGGCTTGAACCGCTGCTACACCCTGAGAGCAGTTTTCTAAGTTTTCCCACCTATTTCAACAGTTAAATTAGTAGAACTTTTGTTATCAGGAAGTACATAACAATGCATATTTAGTGCACTAATACTTCTATTTCATTTCACTGTCAAGTTTAGATAAATAGTATTCTCCTCAGCTGTCACTTCTTTTCTAGATGAAACAGTGGAAATACTTCTCATATTTAATTTGAAATTAAAGGGAAAAAAAGTAATCAGAATAGAATGAGTTCAGCATATTTCTATCAGACAGAATTTAGATAATGGTTAACAAAATTAGAATTAGTATTAACACGTTGGAAATATTCTGTTAGAGAATATTTCTCTATGTTTCCTCCTGGTACTTTTTCCTCAAATATTGTATCCACCTTCCCTTATTCAAGAGTAATGAGGGTATTTACAATGTTTTATGAGATAAGACAATAACGCCATCTCAAATTTCTCCAGCCAGTTTCACAAGACTGTTTGGACAGATCAAGGATGGAAGTCACTATTGTTTGATAAGGGAGCAAATCAAATTATCTTACCAGTGTGTTACAACAGGCACTGCCACTCCTACTGTTACTTCACAGTTATTGAGAGTATTTAGAGAAAGCAGAGTATGGGATTTTGGTAGATGTATAGTTTCCAGCTGGTGTTTCACCTTGTTTTCCAGGTTTATTTCTCAGTTAATTTTTGCATTCCTTTTCACATCATCTCTGCAATTGTGAATTCTCAAAGTGAGCAGCACAACTGTGTGACAATGACAGAATAAGCAAAAGCTGTTAAATGGTTGTATTTAGAGGAATGGAGTCCTTCAAGTAGATTTTAGGAATTAACTTAGGAAGAACTTAATATCAAAAACATACTCTTCCTTGACCCCTATGTTATGATAAAATCAAAGAATTGTAGAATCATGGAATGGTTTGGGTTTGAACGGACATCTTCTTCCAACTCCTCTGCCATGGGCAGGGACACCTCCCACTAGACCAGGTTACTCAGGGCCCCACCCAGCCTGGCCTTGAATACTTCCAAGGATTGGGCATCCACAGCTTCTCTGGTGAGGTCACACTTGGAGTGCTGTGTCCAGTTCTGGACTCTACAGTACAAGAGAGTCATGGACACACTGAAGGAAGTCCAATGAAGCGCCATTAAGTGAAGTTTGTATCCAGTGCAGAAATCCTAAATGACCTGGACCTGTTCAGCCTGGAGAAGAGACGGCTCAGGCCAATGTGATCAGTGTCACAAGAACCTGAAAAGAGGGTGAAAACAGAATGTCACCAGGCTCTTTCACTCTACTGGTGACCACTGACAGAAGAGACAATGAGTACAAACTGAAACCTCAGGAAACAGCTTTTGACTTTGAGGGTGACTGAGCACAGGCTGCCCAGAGACGTTGTAGAGTCTCTCTCCTTTGATCCATTCAACAGCTTCCTCTACATTATCCTGTGCAACCAGTTCTGTGTGTCCTTTCTGTAGTATGGGGGTTGAACTAGATGACTTCTAGAAGTCCTCTCCAACCTTAGCTCAACTGTGAAATAGTTAATCAGTGCTGGAGCAGGTTAAGACAGTCAAGGCTTCAAAAAAATTAGTGTGGGTACTAGGGTACGAGCCAAGAAGCAGGAATTGTTTGTCAAAAGTGTTTTCCATAACAGCAGGGTGCAGGGAATAGACCTGTTTTCCTATGGTTTATTCTTCCTTATGCATCAGGTCTTTTTCTCCCAGAGAAGTCAGCAGATGTTGGGCATTAAGTTTGCTGGTAAAAGCCTTTACTTCACCAAGCAAAATGCAAAAACCTTTTTTCATTTTGTGACTTGACTTTTACTTGTGTGGTAGATTAAGCATAGCAACATTTTACCATTTCCTTCTCCTTCTCACTTCCCTTCTGTCTTCTTTTTCGTACAGTTTCTTAACATCTCATTATTACACAAAACATGCTCTTAAAGCTGCTGTATTATCCATTACATCAGTCTACCCATTTGACTTGTTGGCTTTAATGCTTGTAAAATACCTTGTACTGACAGTCAAGTAGAATAGTAAAAAGCTTAGTAATTCGACAGACTAGGGCTTTGCAGTTATGAATTTTCTAATGTATGCAGTGGTTATTTTTCCCTGGCTTGCTTTGGGGTCTCTAGGTGCTTAGTTTGAGAAAGCAAAAAGGAGCCATGTATGAATTTAGGAGTGCTTTTATGCAGAGTGCATTAACTGAGGTTTGCAACAGTTTGCTTTTTTGGAAAAAAAAAAATCTTTGGAGATTTGTTGGCACTAAATACAACAGCAGAAATATCACCAGCAACATGTTCTTTACATTCCCAGTGGAACCCTGAGGAACTCTGGCTGCTTTCCTTCCTCATTTACATTTATTTTCTACTTGTTCTGCAGAGTTCAAAAAGAAGAAAAAGAAATCAATTTCCACAGGTACCTACATTGTTCTTGGTTTCGCCTGTAAAGATGGCAAAAATACATTTTGATGGTTTTCACCTTTTTTTTAGCAAAAGGAAAAAGAAGAGAAATAAATTCTATATCTATAGATGAAAAACATTAACCACTAAATACAAATGTTTAAAATTCAGCCTTTTTTCTGCAATCATTTTTTACAGGAAAAAACTGCAGTATCATTCATTAGTCTTTTTTGGATAGAATTTGAATGTGTATCAGTGTGTGTATTTGTGTTCATATTATTTGGCTTTGATTTTTTTAAGGGTCTTTTGGTATATATTTGGTGCATGTTTTCTGGTTTTGGTACGTTTTGGATAAAATACATGGGCTTTTTTCCATGTTTTACAGACAGACAAGAATTTCAAATAGTACATTAAGATAAGAATTGAGCTGTCTCAATTGTAGTAAACAAGTTGTACCCTCAGCAAGACTGTTTTTGCAGAACAAGTACTGTCACAAAGTTATCAGGAATTACATAGATTTATGTGAAAGATTTATTGTGATGTGTTTCACATCCTTTGTAATGACATGATTACCCATCAAAATGAGATGAAAGTATGCGTATGGTGACATTAGAATGTCATTATTTTGGTAGGTGTTATACAGTGTCTTAACACCATGACACAGTTATTTCTTGCTGACAAAGAAATACAGATGGTTTGGCCTTTAATTAATCCATTATTCCTAGTCAAAAGGACAGCTTGAATTTTTAATTCAGCTCCTCTCTACTTAATAATTCCTCGTTGTCCTTTAAAAAACCCACAACAAGAGGTTTAAAAGCTCTCTTTGACTGTACTTGTAGAAAAAGAAGACTACATTCTGTAATACCCTCAGCATACTCTAAAGTACTGCTAAAATGAATGTACTTGATAGTGCCAATAATATTTTCTAAGGAACCTAGATAAATACATAATAAGTTTGCTTTGAGTTCCACTGTTTCTATAAGTGTGTTTTTTTCTTAGAGTACACTAAAAATCATAAATCAATATCATAACTGTTATATCAGTCTTGTACTGATTCATAGCAAGTATTAAAAATTTTCCTGTGTTTTGAGACAGTAGCAGAAGGCCATGTGAAGGTTCATCTTGCAGACCCTGGCATTTTCTAGGTCTGTTGCCAAAGGAATTTTCCCATGTTGAGCAGACACAATTGTTTAAATCTCTCTATAAATCCACTGAATAGAATCAACAAATGCGCAGAAGCTTGTATCACCAAATGCTGCTCAATTTTAATGCCAATGACTGAAAAAAGTCTTTATTATCTCCTTGGCCTTGCACAGCTTCTTAGAAAAATAGACAGAGGGGTTTGGGGTCAAAATTCAGATCTGTTCTAAACAGGATTTTTCTTCTGTATTTTGTCCTCTCCAAAGAACAGTTTTGTAGAAATAAGTTCCCCTCACAAGGTGATTATCATGGGTCACTGCTAAAACACATGCCATAGAGGTGCAACTGCTTGGAGAACTGAGAGCACAAAGAAGGGCTGTTTCCAAAGTATGAACCTTATGTCCTATGCATTTTTCTGTGAATTGATTATTTGAACATTGACACCATTAGACCCACTAACAGTACCAACCAAGTGTGCCAAAGATGGTTACTTATTTTGACATTAAATTTGGTTTTTTCATATTACAGCATGTGTTTTTTCCTGGTTGGTTGGTTTCTTTTACATTGTTTAAAAAGCTTGACAGTGAAAATGCGGACAGAAGAAAACAGTAGAATCACAGAAAAACTGAGATTGGAAGGGACCTCTGGAGGTCAATTAGTCCAACCGTCAGCTCAAATCAGGGGTAATTATATCAAGACACCACGTCCAGACTGTGGCCATTAGAGTACTGAAGAATTCCGACAGAAATCCCACAGTTCCCCTGAGAAACACATTGCAGTATTTGACCGCTCTCATGTTTGTTTTCTTTCTTTGTGTCCAATACAAATTTCTTATCTTTCAATTTGTTTATTTCCCCTCCACCTATCAAGTTATGAGGTTAATGGAATGTCTGTTAATTAAGGGCTTTATTTATAATTTACATTAAGCTGCTTGTGAGTGTAAAGAGCTGTAACATGTGTGCAATGCCTAATGAAAAAAGAAAAAATTGAAAATGAACATTGGCTGGAATGGGTAGAATAATAAGATTATTTTGAGGTTTCACTTCTGTATAGGTGAACCTAGTAGATCTGATTATTTATTTGATTTTTAGAATAATTCAAAAGCTTATTTTGCATTTACAATGCAGGGCAAGTGACATTTTGAAAATCTGTTACTGTTCTTCCCTGGTGCATGTTACCTTATTTTTTAATAACATGATTTTCACTGAGTTTGGTTTTTTATTCCCTTAAAATCTAGCTGATCCCTAATAAAAATAATTAGAGTTCAGGGAAACAATATTGGCATTTTATATGGAGAATTCGCTATTTGGCACTGCATTTGCAGTTGGGAGAGAGACTATATTTGACTAAGCTGGAGCAGCACAGGTTTGAGTTATAAAAAACAGAGGTGGTTCGTTGTTTATGCCTGGCTTTCCTGGCCATCCTCGACCGAGGCGTCAGCTCCCAAATGCTCAGCGGCTCGGCGGCTTCTTCTTCTGCGCCGCCCCGAAGCCTGGCGTGGCTGGATCACACAGAGGCAGGGCTGCCCACAGCGAGGGACCGACGAGGTGCTGATGGAATAAGGCAAAAGAGGCAAAGGGTTGCGGAAGGGGTCTCCCCTGAACTCTCCTTTATTAGGGGTAGGGCAAGGGGATCCAGGAGGGAGAGTCGTGAAGGGAGAACACCAGGGAAATGTCCCCGTGCAGCCGGTTTTAAGGGAGGGTAACAGCCAATGGGGTAGAAGACAAGGGGAAGGTACAAGGGTCAGGGGTCCAATAAAAGCATTTGAGGGAGGGGTACAACAGCTCAAAACCAATAAAGCTTCGAACATAACAGAACTTTCAGGAAGATGGGGTTGGTCCAAGGCTCTGGACATGCCTTTCTTCCAGAACAGGGGTGGATCTTAGACCCTGGTTCCACCCCTTGAGTCCTCCCCTAATGAGGAGCCTCCTACAGAGGAGGTGGAACTGGAGCGTGAGGCAGCAGCAACCAGGGTTGGACCTCCCACTGTGGTTTTAGTGAAAATCATCATAATACTTTGGGAATCTAAATCACTCTTGCTCAGGAGTTTTTGTAGCTCAGTGGAACAAAACCTTTTCTGTATGGGTCTACTGTCTTTAAAATTTAATCAAATAAAGGGGAAATGTTCAGTATTTGTTAGAGAATGGCTTATAGAATACCTAATTATGTTATATAATTTTATCTTTTATGACTTAATTGGTCAATTTAAGAGGTTATTTTCATATACATGACCTATTAATGTACTATCCTTTTTAGATTATTACACTGTTGGTTTTTCTATTTGAATTTAGCACTTGAACCATTAAGACATATAAGTCCCCATGATACAGAGCCAAATTAGATGACGATGAAGTAAAGTTCCCTTCTTTTGGTGCTTGCTGTTACTTAATATTTAATATCTAAAGCTGTTGTGTTGGACCTGGCACTTGAGTCATTTCCTGTGTTACTGTACATTTCCTTTTCTGCAGGAGTACCCTTGAGGTCTTTTAATTTGCAGGCAATGGGGAGTTTCTATCAAGATTTTGACCAGTCTTTAATTATTTACCATGTCAAAGATTCTCTAATGTTTTTATTGCCCCCTCATGAGCCATTTACTAAAAAGCAATTTTCTGTTTTGGTGATAAATTAGCTTTATTTTTGCTTGTTGTAATACATAGCAAAAGAGCTGTAAATGGGGGTTTTTTTCAGGTCATCATAGATCCTATTAAATTCTACTGCCCTCATTTTTCACATTCTTAAAAGATCTATTTTTGACCTTGTTAATAACAACAAACATCCTGACATTTTAATACCACAGTTGCCTTTTCCTAAAGCCAATAGATAGAAGAGGAGGTGAACTATTGCAATTTGTTACTTCGTTTAGCAATTACAGACTTACAGTCTCCCTGAGAGCCAGGTGTCAGCTGCACAGCACTGACTGTTGGCTGCATGTGGCTAATGAGCAGCACAACTTTGTGCCCCCTGCTTGGTCCACCACATGGGACTTGCACTGTGCCACGAACGAGAAGGACTTTGGTCTAGACTAAATCCACAGATGTGGGAGGAAAACAGCTGGGATAGCTTTTGACCCATGTCATGGATTTTCTCTTGACCTGCCCAGTGCAGTTCCTTGCTGAAATGAGGTGGTGAGTTTTGTCATCACACAACTGGACATCTAATGGGGTATAACTTCTCTTTTTCACCTCTGCCTGAAATATGTAATACAAATCCTGTGAGCCTTATGATATGAAGAATCAGGTTTGGTTGCCTTGGATGAAGCCGCATTAAGTAGTGCTGCTCTCGGGATTATTTGCTTCTTTTCCCTGACTTGAAAGAGAGACAGTAGTTAGCACTTTTCTCAAGTCCATCAATGGCTGAAATGAGGTGGGGTGGATCTGGAGGGTAGGAACAGACTCTCAAAGCAAAGGAAAGTTGGTTCCAGAAGGTTTGTTTAAGTAGTTTTCTCTGCATTGACAAATCAAAAAAATAGTGTTTCTCTTGATTTTGATTCCCTTTACAGAAGGTTTGTTTAAGAAGTTTTCTCTGTATTCACAAATCAAAAAAAATAGTGCTTCTGTTGGTTTTGCTTCCCTTTACAGCCACCAGAACTGCTTGAAAATCAGCTGGAGACTTTCAAAACAAGGCTAGGCTATTCCATAGTATTGTGTCTCTTTACCTCATTTTAAATTAATAAGGCATTTCATCCACAAGTGAATGGGACTGGTAGATAGCTTACTTCTTCAGTCAGTTATTTCCAATATACCTCTGTTTCCATGTCACTGTTTGCAGCATGTGCAAATATGTGTCTCTATTTATGTATACAAACAAACTCTTCCTTGGATGACACGTATTATGTAAAATAAACTACTTGTATGCAAGTAGCTTTGTCTGTGATACACAATGATTAATTTCTTACTCTACTTCCCATGCCACTCTGCAGTTTATGGAATAACTTTGATACTGTCAAGACATTAGTATAAATTTACATTTATATAGGGCATTTCATGATGGAGCACTCTAAGTGTGCACAGAGACTCAGCATGCATGTATGAAAAGTACTCAGAGGAAACTTAATTCACTGCTGGAATTTAGCAGCCCTTCATTTGTACTTGGGGTTTCAGTATCGAAGTATTTCTCATGCTCCTATCTTTGAATTATGGCATCCTCCACAAACGTTATGAAACTATATTATAAGGGTGGAATTCTACCTACTTATACTAGTTTTAGATAATTTAGGAAGATAGTTAAACGTTACTGTTTCAAAATCTGTTTTCTGAAAAAAAAAGTTGTAAAAAGAAAAGTGTATGGTGTCAAACCCTGCCTCATAAAGTTTCTCTTGTTATCCAGTCATCAGTTTCCATATGAAATAATTAATATTTAATTGATAGCCACCCTCATATTAAAATGTTGGTCAAAATCCTGTGGTATACTTGTAAAAACCAGTATGGAAAAATAGCAATTGCAACAGTAAAGCATTGGATACCACTGCTTGGAAGTACTTTTGGAGGGATTTAGGCAGAAAGTAAATACACACAGGTAATTTTATTTGTTTCAGGAAACTAATTATATTATCCTTATTGGTATGAAATGTGACAACAGTTCTCTCCTTAGTCCTGGAAGTGATGAAGACAGAGATTGGATTATATTTAATTAAAACTACTGATAACATAGATTTATATATGCAATAAAATACCTAAAGTAACTCTGTTTATCTTTGTCTCTTTAAGACCTAAGAATTTTCATGAGTTTCACCAGTTTTCATGGTGATATATGTAAAAGCCTGCAAAATATAACCCTGCAACTAATCCTAGTCACTCTAGATGCCCAATTTCCCTTTTAAAATCTATTTATATGATCAGTATTTTAATTCTCATCCATGTAATGATTATTGTGGGTTTTCACTTCAAAAATCAAGAATTATTGTCTAATACAAAAAGACCTGAAGAATACATGGTTTTCAACTGAATTTTTCACCATTATTTTCCCTCAGTGATTTTTTTCCACTTAATTACAACATTAATGTACATCTGTACATTCTTCTGTATTGGTTATATATCTAGATCTGTGATTCCTTTCTTTTAGCTGTATAACCCTCATCTCTCTTGCATTCAATTTCAAACACTAAGCTGTTATTAAAATGCTGTTTGGAAGACATTGGCAGATGATCAGAATGTCCAGAAAAAAACAGGGAGAAAAAGGCAAATATTATCTAGAAAACAATGGGAAGAATTAGTTGCAGCTGCCGTGCTTGAGCTGTATATTGCAATGCTAGAAGTGGGTATTCAAGGGAGAGGTGCCTTTACAGGAGTAACTTACAGTCTAGGACTGGCACACTATGAAAAGAAATGACTGAGAAGAAAACTCTTAGGTATCCTGAGTTCCACAGTCCTATTCCACAGTCGTAGGAATAACATGAATATATATTTTCTGGATTTTTTTTTTCCTGTGATTTTGGGTATTCACAGAATCACAGAATATTCTGAATTGGAAGGGATCCACAAAGATCATTGAACTCCAGCTCCTGGCTCTGCACGGGACAGCCCCAGGAATCAGACCATTAGCTTCCTTTATTCCTGAAAATTTCTGGGAGGGATTTGTACCTATGGAAACTGCCATTTCAAACCAAAGTTCTGAACAGTGAGAAATAAAAAAATAAAAAAAAAAGATCCCAGACTTTATAGGGCTTTAAATTGGTGTAAGCAAGTAGAAAATAAAGTACTAATTGTAGGGACAATACAGATTTTTTTCTCAGTTGGGATTTTGAATGCATAACAGTCATGATAAGGGCATGATTATGCCTGATGGAGGTGTTGTTTAGAGGGTGTTTATAATTAGAGATTCTTCCAGTGTTTTGTCCTGTCCAATTTGTTCATTTTGATGGAAGAATCAATAGTGCTAGCCAAAATAATTGGGAAAATTAGTAGCAACTAATATAACACAATATGCATGTCCTCCTTGTTATAACTGGCATTTAGGAACAGCCTTGGCAGAGTGGCAGCACATATGCAGAGGCTGGAGAATCTGCAGTGACAGCTGCTTAGATTTTGATCATTCTTCAGTTTCAAATACATTCATTGTAGCTGTGAAAACAGATGAGGAGGCAGGGAAGCTTTACAAAAGACAGTGTCCCTGATAAGTATCTCATTGCTAATTGAAGGGATATGTGCTTTACTTCTGTGAATGCCAGTTCTGTTGCTCCTCCCAAGCTGTTACTTAGAGGCTTGAAGATTTCACTTAACTGCATTCACTTGTGCTGAGGCTTTAGAAGCATAAAAGCTACAGATAAAAACATGTCTCAAATGAAAACTGGAACACCCAAAACAATCTCTTTTTGTATGTGTATATGCGTGCATGTGTGTATTTTATTTAAGAGAAAGAAGTTTTATTTTACTAGAGAATATGAAAAGGGAGAAATATCCTCAAGAAAATATGAAGAATTTAAATTAAAAATTATTTTTCCTCTTCCTACTTGCTTCTAAATTCAGAAAATTAATAAATGTTGTGGTGATAGTGAAACAGGGAGGCATTTGTCTAAGTTGGGAATCCAGACATGGGAGAACAAAAACACCAAAACACACCTAATCCATTAATCATCTGACTGCAGAAAATGAAGAACTTGCCATGTTATTCTTGTAATATAAATTTGTTTTTTCTGGAGCCATATACTTCAGTATCTATTAATTCATATGAGGACTGCTTTGTTCCCAGCCCGTCTAAGCAGCGAACTTTTTATTTTTCAGTGGCCAGTGTAAAAGGACAGAATGGCTTATCTTAAATACAACTTTTACTGTTTCCAAAAGTATTAAGTTGGAGTTTTTTTCTTATAAAGCTGTATCAAAGAACAGATAATTTATGGTTTCGCTTTTAGAGATATCCTGGCATTGGGGGAGATGGTATGAAACAGCAAATGGGAGAGAGGGGACATAAGAACTAAAGACACATCCTTGTAATTCTTGGCCTGTTCTCTCAAAGAAAAAGACACCAACATAATAGATAGAATTAGATGACATATTCTCATAGTGTATTTCTCCATGAATATTTGTGTCTAAAATCAGTACAAAGGCTGTAGATGAGCAGCATAAAAGTCCTGGAAGCTGCGATTTGGTCTGGTCTAGAAAAGTCCTCAGAATCAAAAGCAAATGCTTGGTATGTAACATAACTCTAAGCTGCATTTCTAGATGTTAATTGGGAATTAAATGGTGTATGGAATCCTTCTAGAATGGATTGGTTGAACTCCATCATAGAAGTAATAATAGGTACATAAAATCATAAAATCTTAGAATGGTATGCGTTGAAATGGATCTTAAAAATCATCTACTTCCATCATGCCTGCCATAGGCAGGGATGCCTTCCACTAGACCAGGTTGCTCAATGCCCCATCCAACCTGGCTGTGAACATTTCCAGGGATGGGGCATCCACAACTTCTCTAGGCAACCTGTCCCAGTGCCTCGCTGCCCTCACAGTAAAGGACTTTTTCCTAATATATAAGCTAAATCTACCCTCTTTCAGTTTAAAGCCATTATCCTTTGTTCTATCACTACATGATATTGCAAAAAGTCTTATTCCACATTTCTTACTGCCCCCTTTAGGTACTGGAACATGCTTTAAGGTCTCCCTAGAGCCTTCTCTGGGATGAACAAGTCCAGGTCTCTCAGCCTGTCTTCATAGAAGAGGTGCTCCATATGCCCTCAGATCATATCTGTGGTCCTCCCTTGGATGTACTCCAACAGTTCCGTCTCTCTCTTATGTTGTGACCCCAGATGTGGATGCAGCACTGCAGGTGGGGTGTCAGCAGAGCAGAGCAGAGGGGCAGAATCCCCTCCCTGCCCTGCTGCCCACGCTGCTTTGGATGCAGCCCAGGACACGTTTGGCTTTCTGAGCTCTGAGTGCACATTGCACAGTCAAGTTGAGTTTCTTGTCCACCAACACCCCCAAGCCCTTCTTGCCAGCGCTCCTCTCAATCCAGTCCCCACCCAGCCTCCATTTTTGTTTGTGATTGCCCCATTCCATGTGCCAGACCGTACACCTGACCTTGTTGAGTTTCACGAGGTTTGCATGGGCCCATTTCTCAAGCCTGTCAGATCCCTCTCACCAGCATATCAATGAATCACATGATGTGGTTCTGCTGAGGAGCAGATTTTGGAAAGAAAATATATTTTTGTGATGTTTATCTGCTTCTAAATATATCTTGATGTAATAGAGAGCACTTAATTGCACCTAGTTAATGGTATTACCTGTTTATCTTAAGTTTTTAAACTTAAACTTTTAGTTAAAACTATCACTGTTATTTTTATCCTCAATAGTCATTACTTCTATAACCATTTTGGTGATATATTCTACTGTTTACTTTTTACAAAGAATAAAGTTCTCCAGTGCATAAGGAATGAAGGAAAGAAAAAAGTGTCCTTGAAAGTAGAGGGAATTCTCGGTTCCTTCTATCCACCAACACTATTTAGACTTGCAAATAATGTGAATAAAAATTACATCTACATTTGTGGCCAGGCAGGCTGGCATACATGTAATAATTTTGAAGCAAAATAAGTCATCTGAGGTGTCAGTCAGAAGCTGTTTAAGCTGTAATGATAAAGACGATGAAGGAGTCTGTTCTAATTTTAATTAATGCTAAAGGGGTAGAAAGCAAAATTTACATTAACATTCTGAGTAATCTTGAACATTCATTGTTTTTTGGCAGTCTTAGTCAGCAGTCTATTTAAATCAGTCAGTCTCAGAAAATTGCATTATGATATATTGGTTTGATCACTTTCCTAAATCTGTTTGGCATACAGCCATCATTTAGTAAATTGCAGAACAAAAGCACAAAAGTACTTCATGGGCAGAAAAAAAGAGAGAGAGAGCAGAAAAAGTAGATAAAAAATACCAAGACTTTAAATTTCATATTTATATACCAGGAATATAGTCATGCTTGAGTGATCAAATGTGACTTTATTAACATTTGAAAAAAGCCCTAAAAGTACCGTATATTCTTTAGCCTACCTTTGAACAGAAAGCATCTTTTATCATAACAATCAGAATGCACTTGAAAAACTTTATGTTGAGATTCCCCTTGAAAGCTGTGTTAATAAATTGTTTCGAAACATCTAAACAAACAAATCGTAAGACTGTGCCTCCTCCTTTATGTAGCAGTGATCTGATATCTTAAAGGGTTAAAAACAGCAGGGGAAAAGTTTGCAGAGCAAGTCCAAGTCACTTGCCAAGTTAATTTGTTTTTGCTGAGTCCATTTCTCAGTATTGATTTTTGATCTGTGCAATACATTGCAAGGAGCTGGAATTTTTTCATCAAAAAGCAGTTGCTTTGCTTTGTTTATTCCAGCATGCACAGTGCGTATCTTCTTACAATTATAACTTCTGGTTTATTTTCAAAAAGAGGAAGGAATGTGAAGTACTTCAGGGTTTATTTCGGAGTAGTTTGTGGGTACGCAGTATAAAAGAAATAAACCCCATAATCCCACGTCAGTCTTTGCCCAAACTTAGACTCTGGGTGCATGTACTTTCTATTAGATGTCCCCTTAGTGCCTGAGTTGGAGGCAGTAGATATGAATTCAGCAGCCCAGGTTGTAAACCAGAGAGTGAAATAACTCACCGACACGACAGCCCCATAAAGATGCCCCAGTGAGGCATCCCCTGTCTGTGGAGGCTGAGCTGGATGAATTCAGACTTTCCTCCCAGATAGATACAGAGCCAGCCTGACATAATGCAGGAAAATTAAAGATGTTATAATTACAATTGTTGTAAGATAGACTAGAAATGTTTTTTTCCATGTAGCCGTCCCTCTCCGGAGTGATACCCACTGACTAAAGAAATTCTTTCTCGATTCTTCCGGCATCAAGGGAATATCACATAGCAGCTGGAACATCTTTTGCAGCACAAATTGAGATATCTTCATTCTGAATGCTTTTGCTACACTGTTTAGGGCAGCTCTGTCAGAGGTGATATATAGAAGGTTTTGTGCTCCCAAAGTAAAAAAAGAAGTTTAAATCTTTCCCAATGAATAAAAGGCTGGAATCCATTTCTTGCTTATTGTCTCATTTCACAAGGGAGAGCTGATTCAGCACTGCTCAGCAGATGACAGTTTATGGCTCCATCCTTAGGCAGTCAGACACCTCTATGCTGATATCTGTATTGAGGTGCACTGGTGAATCTCTTACACTGAGAATAAGGGCCCATTCCTCTGTCTGGATTCTTACTTATGTTAAAAGGCTTTGTGCTTTCTCAGCTGGCTTTTATAGCTCCTTGTTTTAAACAAGTATCTCTCCATTCTATTCATAAAAACTTCAGTTAAAAGCTGATTTCCTTGTAGTCAGCACAGAAATTTATGGAAAACCTTTAGTACCATTTATTCTAAATAAATTATTAGAACTACATTTTATTATCTTGTTTTGCTTGACAGAACAAAACTGAAATTCAAAGAAATTACGGCTTCCTTCTAAACAACCACCTTACTGGGACAGGAAACAAAAAATTCTGGTAGTGTACAATTGCAAGGTTAAGCAATTAAAAGTATGGATCAAAATAAAAATTAAATTTTAAATGTACAAGCCAGACAATAATAAAATATTAGATGAAACACTGTTAAAACATTGAAATTGTCTGTGGGAGAAAAAAATAATATGTTTGATACCAAACTTCTTAAAATTTGGAAAGTAATGTATACAATAGTATTAATTCTGAAATATGTCCCTCTCATGCCACAGTATAATCAGATTTAGCGAAAATATAAGACCTTCAGCAGGATAAACTGTGGGATATTGACAATATTTATCTTATAATCTAACAGGTGTGATGTTTCCCTGAAGATGAGGTACCTGTGTTCATAATCTTTCTCTGAATAAATTAGATCAGAGAAATGAAACCAGGCCTGCCTTGTCTACATGTCTTGGGTGTAGCAAAGGCCATGATTGTCTAATCTTAAAGTAAAACAAAAAATTAAATTTAAAAGGCTTTCTTAACAGTAGGTTTTCAAAATTGGTAAGTTGCTGTGCAACACAAGATCTAATTTATGGATGGCTTTAGACAACTGTTACAGTGTAAGTCTAACATACAAGAACCTTGATGTCTGGCCACGATTATCGGTAGCAGCTGCATGGAGCCAGCAGAGAGTCTCTTACAGCTACTAGAATTTGTTTGATTATATTAAGTATTCTTGGGGAATAAATGTTGCTCATTAGTTACAACAGTGAGGATGACGCTGGGTGCTATGCTGCATAGCAGTCTTGACACAATGCTTTCAGCATGATTTCAATTGCCATTTTCCCCCAGAAGAAAAGTATTTGAAAACTTTAGAATTGTCTTCATTAATTCTCAACATTTACTGTGTTGAGGATTATGGCATATGGAGCACATCTCCAACAAAGACAGGCTGACAGAACTGGGCTTGTTCAGCCTGGAGAAGAGGCTTTGTGGAGACACCTACTAGCAACCTTCCAGTACCTAAAGAAGGTGACAAAAGAGTTGGAGAGGGACTTTTCACAAAGGTATGTAGTGACAGGACAAGGGAAATGGCCTTAAGCTGAAAGAAAGTAGATTTAAATCAGACATTCGGAAGAAGATATTTACTGTGAGGTCGGTGAGACACTGAAATAGGTCGCTAAGAGAATTTGTGGATGCCCTATCCCTAGAAATGCTCACAGTCAGATTGCATAGGGCAATATGGCCTATTGGAAGGTTCCCTGCCCATGGCCAGGGGTTGGAACTAGATGATCTTTAAAGTCCCTTCTGACCCAAAGCATTCTCTAATTCTATTTAACCATAGCATTTGTTGGTTTTTAGACAGGCAAACAATATCCAGCAATATTTTTAAAAGCCACGCCTAAATTTTAAAGCATTACTTAAACTGTTCAGCATCACCTACTGCTGATATTTAACATTATAAGTTAAAAAAATCATTACGAAGAAGAATACACTAAAATTTGCCCACCTCTTAAACTTACTGCCTTACTGCTTTGGAGTATTGTTTCATGCAAACATGCTGAAAAAAAACAGATTTGCGGATAAACAACTAAAAAACCTTTAAATGCACAGAATTAACTGCTGCCTTGCAATACTGAAAGGTAAACTGGAATTGTCAGGAGCTGATGAAATTATAAAGCAACTGGGGGGAGAAAAGATGTAATACGTTGCTTTCCTTTTAAAAAGTTATCCATATGAAGAGCTGTCTGGTTTAGCCTTATCAAAATGCCACTCTTCAGGATGCCAGTAACATATCATCTATCAGCACAAAATGTGCAAACAGCTATGCTGCCACTTTTTGACTGAGACTTTTCTTAACACAGGTGAGCACTGTGTTATATCTATATCTTAGGTTGCATGTGAATCTTTGTTCAGGTGGAATTTAATACTGTTTTTGTGCAGACAACAAGGAAAAGAAGAATTATGCAGAAGATGGATGAACATATTTCAAATTGCTTCCCTCTTGTTTTCTCTCGCCAGGATGAGATGCATGAATGAATATTTAGTGGAAACGAAAAGCAAAATTATAGGAACACACATATTTTGCATATGTCCACAGTATTTCTCTCTGTAATAGTTCCTTTGTTCAGTGCAGTGAGTTGAGACTATTCTTCCTGTGGTTACATAAGTAAAACAGCTAGATTCAATAATCACAATTCTACTCTTAAAAATATAAACTCTCTATATAAATTAGATTGTTCATTATTCTTCTATCTTCAAGATTTGTAATGTTTATATTTGGTAGGCTGTTTGCTAGAATAAGGTGAAAGATTTTCAAATCTTTAGTATTGTAAGAGCCATGTTATTGGAAGATAAAAACAATAATTTAAGGTAATTTATAGCTATGACTCACTGTGGGATTTCTTGCTGGGAATGATCTAGCAAGATTGTGTGAATGAAGCACAAAACATGATTTACTTTGGTTAGCACTGACTGATTCGAGAACTGTTTTCTCCTGCTGCACAAATGGCCACTAATTATTATTATATAAATATAAAGCATATTTACACTTTAGAGGTAACATGTCACAATACATGAATCTCTGAAGTGAAGGTTCTCTACACATCAAAATTAATTTCCACATCCTATTTCTTGTGATACTGGTGGAGTGAGTGTATACAATGAGTATAAATGTTCCCTTTTTATGTAGCTTCACTTGAGAGGAGGCATCCTATATATTTGGTTTATGACCTCAAGTAAATGTTGAATAAACTACAGAGAGGACTGCTCTGTTGGCCCCTTGCAGTATTTAGATCTTCCATGCAGAACACTCTAAAAATATTAGTAGAAAAGCAAACTCTTTTCAGTACATAAGAACTGCTTCATGCCATTAAGAGAAGTTTGTCTTGTTTTGGTTTTTACCATACTAACATTTAGATGATTTGGCACTCACCTTTCTTTTTTTTTTTTTTATGAATTCTTAAGAGTGATAAATATTTAATAAAAATTTTAAGATATGTTTCTTTATTATAATTTGAACTACTGAAAGAAGCTAAGAGAAATTTCTAGATGCCATGGTGTCCTTTGTCAGGATATACTTTTATAATCAAATCCAAATCAAATTACTTTCCAAATCAATAAATCCTTAGATGCAAACTCTTTATCTCAGTCAGACTCTTTAGCATGTCCTGATCTTTGACAAGTTGCAAGTCTGTAAGGCGCAGCAGGTATAGGTGAGACCAAATCCAAGCTGTTACTAAAAGTATGCTGTGGCTTTTCTTTCACACAGGCCACTACTCCATGATTCTCATTTACAGAGGTACTATAGATGTTTCTAGAGTTGGATCCTCAAGGCACAGATAGCATTATTGTCACTTTTTCTAGTTGAAGGTCAAGGCTTGAGAAGAAACAAGGATATCCTGGAGATTAAGGCATGGCTGTGAGGATGGTTTTTCCAGAGAGGCTTCTTTCCTTGGCACCCCAAGGTAAAGTTCCACAAGCTTGCTGAGTTATAGCTAACTAATGAAGAATAAACATACAATTCCACGTTGACTTGCCAACTGAGAACTTAAAATTTGGTCATAGGATTATTATTACCCTTTTAGGTAACCTGGCAGAAGGTGTGTGAACCAAAGGTGAGAGGATTACTCATATCACAGAGGGAAAACAAAGTGCGTAGTAAATCAAGTTGATTAACATCTTATATAAATATTTAATAGTGCAAGAAATGTAAACAGCAGCATCTTATTATTATGATAGTGATTAGATATACAACTTAGTTATCATAACAGAAATTTGGAGAAGTCACATGGTTGGAACAGAATCACAAATTATGTTCCTTGCCTAGGATGCGCTGCCTGGTGAAAAAGGAGGCATGACATAGTCTATGGGCAGTATAAGCACTTTCTTTGAGTTACCAGAGAAATTGTAACTCCTGAAAGTCTGCATGATAACCAAATGTGTGATGAATGTGGGTACTGTGACCGAGGTTGCAGCTCAGTGAAAATGTTCACATGGATAAGGATTCTGTACAAGCGATTAATGGAGTTCTCCAAAGCATGTCTTAGATGAAGTGAAACATTTAAATTACCTTTCCAACCACTCAGAAACAATACAGTAGAATCCAGACTGACAAGCAAGTCTGGAAGTATGTTAGACTTTTTTTTTTTAACAGTTAAGAGGACAAAACAAGTGTCCATAACATGATGGTTTTCTCTAAGTGGAATGAAAAAGAGAAAATATCATGCAATTCAGAAAAACATTAAGAAAGAAAATTCACAAAGTTTAATAAAGGAGATAGAGGCATGAGAAGAAGAGAAATATGAACGAGGGGTGTGTGCACCTTCATGCATCTACTCTAAAAATCTGACCCATAACATAAACTTGTTATAACTGCCTTGGTTCCGTTATTAATACCACAGAAGGAGCCAGCCTACTAAAATTCCACTAAACAAGGCTGACTCTCAGACAGCTGATATGTTCTTCCTCCAAATAATGAAGAAAGGTGATACTGGCTGTTCAAAAAAAAACCAAAATACAAAAAACCCCCAGCCCATTTGTAAGTGGCCAGCTGAGAGGCAGCTTGAGTTAGGCTTAAAGCCATCAGTCACAGCCTGTACAACAGAACTCACAGACAAATATTCTATTTAAATCACAAGATTTCTTATCAAAAATAGTTAGCGAATATTCAAAGCATTTTGAAAAGGATACTTATAGTTTCCATGCAATTGTGGACAATTGCCAGGAGCAGGAGAAAGCATTTCCTGAACATTCAGTATGTGCAGTTTTCTAGAAATGGTGTGAAAATCATCATTTTATAAGAGAAAGGAAATAGAAAAAATCTTAACATCCTTAAAGTTTTCAGATTGTGAGGGGACAGGAAAAGGCCAAGTCAGAAACCCAGAACCTACATCTGTTTTTGACAAACTTGTGAGAACAGGTATTCATATTAAAGAACAGATTACTTTAATGATGTGTTTAGCCGCAGCACAGCCTGCAAAATGTGACTAATTATCTCACATAACTTCAAGAAACTCATCTCCCAAAGGAATGGTGACAATAAAACTTTGTCCTTACAGCACTTTGCATTTGTGAGTCTAGAAAAGATTTATAAAATTCACTAATTAAGCCTTACAAACCTCAAGAGAACAAGTAAAGCAATAGTTTACTAATTTTTATGGATGCTGCACACCCAACTAATGTGACCTGTGAAAGGTCACACAAAGTCAGGCAGAGCTAGAAAGAGATCAAAAGCTATTCTTCTTTCCTAAAGGCCAATGGCAGAGGAGTGCCCAGCAAACACTGTTCTGTTGCAGTTCAGATCGCTGCTGCCTGTATCCATTAAAGTGTCATTGAGAAGTCTCTTGCTGTACTTGTCACCCTTTTTTTGGTTCTATTTTTTATATTAAAACAAAAATACTAACTTTCATTACAGTAGGGCAGTTAGAATAAGTTTAAAATTCTTTAAATATTTGTTCAGTATGTGCTTGTAGTGCTGTGAGAGAATATGTAGCTTATTAGTCATAAGGATGAAATAAAGGAAGACTCTGTAAAGCAGAATTTGTGAACATAAAATGTGCGCTATAGTAAGACACACTTTTTTAAATAACATGCATGTATGGTACTTGACTAAATGTTTCACATACTATTTTTACAAGCAGGGAAATTTGTATTTTTATATAGTTGATGAAACAATTTGGGGCATCTGTCTGTGTATCACTGAAGACTGCTCATTAACTCCTAAAATTGCCATGTTACTGAATGCCTCAAGGAGTATTAAGTCCATCACAAACTGACAAATTCTCTAACAGAAATCAATCTTCTTGTCTGGATGAAGCTGCAAAACAAACAGTATCAGCCATTAGTCTGGCAGATTGGCTTGTGGCCAAAAAAACAGTTAAGCTAAGAAGGCCACATGAACTGGGAAAAACTTCCTAGGTTAAAAGAGCGAGCGATCTGGAATGGAATATTGCTCAGAAAAAAGCACAGTTTTCAAGTTGCTTGTTCTTGGTTAGAGCTATGATAAATACAGATGGAGCAAAAAAAGGAAATGAAGGGTTCTGTTTGTTAACTTGGGGTTCATCTCAACAGAAGTATCACATAAGAGCAAAACAACCTTGACACAGGAGTGAGATGAGTAAACCTTGATTGAAACAAAAGGCATATTAAAAAGAAGACCCTGAAAATCCAAGGAATACTCTGGCCTGCTCCCCCCAAACTCTCAAGACTGGAAGAAGAAATTGAGGTGAAAATAGAGATATGTACAGATGATTTTATTGTTTTGTTTGGATGTCCTTCTTTTGCTAAAGAAGGAATAAATAATTTTTTCTAGTGTAAAAATCTAACTGTGTATTTCTCACGAAGGACCTTAAAACTTCTGTGCCCATAGCACTTAAATTGTGGGGACATGGTCTCACACCTGTGAAAGGACTAAAGAACAAACTGTGGTTTTCTGTGAGCTCTAATGCAAACCAGTCAGACAAATTAAAATCTGAGAGTAAATAGGCTGTAGGACCTATTCCAAATAAGCAGACTCAAAGGCTATGTCCCAAATGTTAATTATCTGAGTATCAGAGATCACCAGGAGGACAAATGTCAGCAAATGGTCATTTGATCAAAGCAAAAAAGTGGGAGATTGCTCTTTCACCAATAGACTCATTGTCCAAGGGCTGAGTTAACCAAAACAGAGGCAGGATATGAAGATAAAAGTTGTATGCTCAGAGTTTTGGAAATGTGAGCAGTTGAGCATAGCAGATAATCCAGAGGCACAAGGATGAATCTCATTCCTTAATTCTTTTTTGTGTATTTTTTCTTTTCACCCATGATATATGCTAAGAGAACCCCTTGAAAAACATTAGCTCAGCAAGCCCTGTCAAAGCTGCAGCAACTGCCCCAAAAGATTTGCGGAGACGAGAGGAGAGGAGAGGAGAGGAGAGGAGAGGAGAGGAGAGGAGAGGAGAGGAGAGGAGAGGAGAGGAGAGGAGAGAAGAGAAGAGAAGAGAAGAGAAGAGAAGAGAAGAGAAGAGAAGAGAAGAGAAGAGAAGAGAAGAGAAGAGAAGAGAAGAGAAGAGAAGAGAAGAGAAGATGTACCATGTATTTTTCAATTACTTCTTTTAGGCATGGGCCAAATTCCTCAGCTCTTTCTCACATTAAAAATGCATTAAATCACAAGGCCATCTTTCCTGAAGTCAAGAGTTACTCATCTGAAGGACTATAGAAACAGGATTCTAAACTAGGTATTGACCTTTTAGCCTGATATTGAGAAGAGAGGTTAGTTAGTGGTAGCAGGAAAATGAAAGCAATTTCCCAGTCTCAATCCCTCATTCCCCTCTGTGTGTGAATACATTCTCACACAAAGGCAAACCAAAATGCTGTGAAGTGGTTGCAAAGTAATTAATATTAGAATAAAAGGATGAAAACGTGAAGTACTATCAGTAATTTACTTTGCTGGAAGTAGGTAAGACACTTCCAAATCTGAAATGCTAACTGAAAGGAAGAGAAAGCAGGTAGACAGCCTCTGTCTGTCAACTTCAGACAGTGGCTCTGCTGTCTGCACTGCATTTCTCTGCTCCAGCAAAATTATCTTGACATTTTTGCATAAACCAGTCATAAATTATGAATATCTGGGATTGTTTATAAATTTTAGTGTAGAAATTTTTGTTTGTAGTTAGGCTTAAATCTTTGATAAGATATTAAATATAAGCACTGAACTAATGTGTTTTATTCAGCAAGCCTCTTGATTCCTAGAGACAAGGGGTTTCATAATAATTTATCTAGCCTACTGTTCTAAGGCCTTGATTTGCCTTCTAAATCACAGGTGCACATTGCCATTATCTTGTAGCATCAGCTTGTTCTTCACATGTGTTAGTGATTTGCATGTCCTCTAGATGATAGAGTAGATACACCTGCGTGCTGAAGGGCTGAGTTAAATCATTAGTCAAGGCTTATGTCAGGCTGCTTTGGGCCTCAATGCAGCATTTGATTGTAAGCACCTTGTTCTTCTGTTGCCCGAGTTATTCTGCCTCTTTCAGCAGAACACCTTCCCTGGAGGGAAGCAGTCATGTGCGCTTTGCTAGGACACCATCAAGTCCAACAGGAGTCATAAATACCTTTAGAGAAATGAGTATTTGTTCAATAACAGAGGCTTCTTCAGGAAATGAACTTGTCTTGAGGACTCAAGTTCATTTACAATCTGGTGTTCTCTTACACGCAGTCATAGCCTGGTTCTTCATTGTTGCAGGATAATAATATGTATTTAGTATACAGTGAATAGGTATTATAATATGTAGGCATGTATTAAATATTATATATCATATAATATTATATATAATATATATTAAATGCTCATATAGTAAGAATTTAATATATTCATAAATATATTGTTACTGTTTATATATATAAGCATTATTAATAAAACATTATAATATATATTTTATGTACATGTATATATATAATACGCTGATTTTAGTATACAGTGAATTCTGGTGAATCTTTGTAGTTAATACATCTGCATTCCAAAAGGAGGATTCAGAAGAAATATTGCACAGAAGTAGGGTGACAACAAAAGGATGCCTACCTCTGCCTATTGTTTACAAAGGAAACTAAGAGTGATGAGAGAAGACATGTTAAATGTAGAATTATGTCTCTGATAGTATCATGAGTAGTACCTGGGAATTCAACCAGATATTTTAAGTGAAGTGCTGATCCATAAAATCATCCCTAATAGCTCTGCTATATTAATATCATTCTTTGTAGAAAAGAAAGTGTTTCTGTGTATTTCTAAATTCCCTATCAGGAAAACATCAATCCACTATAACCTTTGTTACTCATGCTGATATTCACTGCTGAAAAAATTGTATTTTATTATAAAACAACTTACTGTCAACATTTGTTGAATTAAAAAAAAAGAGTTGATGATCTGACAGGAAAGGAGTTGTCTCTCACTCTCATTGGTTTTTGTGGGATTTTTTTGGTATTGCCATTGTGTTTTATTGTTTATGTCTTTGTTTTGGGGTTTTTTTATCTGCAATTGGATTTTCTGTGATGTAAAAATATTCTATTCACCTGAATTAGTTACTTTTTTGAGATCTGGACCCTGCAAATTCTCAAGGTCACTCCTATGACTCCACACTAGTTGTGCTAGTGATCCTTACAGAATCTATCTCTAGCTGAGGTTACATACTGACCTATACACTAGAACTAAAACAAGGAAAAATTAAATTTTGAAGCTGGAATGAACTTTTTAACATTGACTCAATTAATTAAGGGGTGTGAATTCCAGACTGATGATTCCTCAGATGGATACAACAGTACTGATACACACAGCAAAACGTCTGTGCAATGCATGGGCAAGTATGGAAAAGCAGTGATACAGTAAGGTGTCACATAACTCTAAACATTCCTATTTAAAAGAAAGGTTTCAACATATTTTAAGAGAAATTCCTTGCAGAAGGAGATGTTCAAAACCAGTAAAAATGTTTGTTGTTTGTTCACCCAGGATATTATTTTTGAGTTGTAGACACAAATAACGTGATTTAATGTTTATTACTTATGCATAAAACATACTGAACTAAATTAAAAAATTACACCATTATATTTTCAAATCCAGTAGAATTAAGTAAATAAACAGAATTAGAAGTTTCTCTGATATTTTCTTAGTTACCAGAAAGAGTTTGATTAGACAACATAATTAAATAGGTTTTATGCAACATGCACATGTATTTGAGAATACCTATATATACATATATAAACACAGAGAAAGCTAGATAAATTGAACAAAAGGAAAGTCTTGGCTAACAAATGATAAAGAACTTTTTGATTTTGTGAACTGAATGTAATGATTTCTGTATGAGTTCTGATCTTTGAGAATAGCAGGTATGAAATGTCCTTGAGTCTCTCCTTGTGATTTCTAGAGAAATACGTGTAATATTGAACTATTCATTTATGGTCCCATGGAGGTGAGGAAATACCGATCAGAAAAACTTTGTCCAGGCTGACAGGAAGGACGATAAGCTTTTCTTTGCTTACAGAGGATACTTTTTGGAGCAGGCTGTAAGAGTATATTATTTATCCTATGACAAAATATAATAGTGAATTAAATCCTAGACTCCTCACTGTTGCATGCTTGTTCTATCAATCACAGTTTATTGCAAGAATGAGTAATGCGAAGGAAACATCTGTTCGATGGTGGGCAGGCTGGCTGCTCTGTCACCTGCAGCAAGTGTCCCCTTCAGGCTGAACTACCCCAGGATTTTCAGAGAAGTTTATGTATTTCAGTCCTGCACCAGTGGTTTTGAAATAAAGGGAAACAGATGAACATTTTCAGGCTATTTTGATAGCTACCGAAATTCTTAAGTAACATAGCTTGTTTCAGACATCACAAGGTTTTACACACACATAAAATGGCATGGTTCAAAAAACATACCTAAGGCAAGCATTCCAGATCACAAACATTGTGTGGCTATGTTGAGCTATAACATGGAATTTCAAGGAATATTTCTTACTGGTCACATAGAGAAAAAAAGAAGGACTGAAAAATGTGAAAACTTGAAGACTTTAGATTTGGCTCTATCTTGCAATGCATTTCAAACAGCTCAATGAAAGAATGAAAACACTCAATGATTAGAGAAGATTGTTTATTTTACTGAGAGAATTCAAATTTATTATGAAATATGTTGCCTTTTCCTCTCTGGTCTGTAAGGATGTCTTACCTCTTCAGCAGGTCAGTACGTAACTATACAAATCTTGCTTGACTCTAACAGAGATGCAGCTTCAGATAGCTATTTTTACTTTAATTGATATCTAAAACCGATACAACTTTTTTTTTTTTTTATTTTTAATTTATTTTTGTATGTTTGAATATAGCACAAGTTATAAAGCCATAGTAGTAATCCAACATCCACCATACATGTCACCTCAGGAAGTGACAGTCTTTCTTGGGGGTCTCTATTCCTTTTGACTTATTTTGATGTCTCTAGGACTAATAATCTGGATCTTGCAGCTGGGTTAGTATTTGTAGTAGTTTAAAATCAGATCACAGCAAGTTATTTGTTTGTCATACTAACACTCTGTATGTAGGATTTCCATGAATTACCCAAGTGCATATTACAACTGCTTAAACCACTCTCCAGGGATTCAAGCATAGCTTTCAAGTGTGGGAGGGATTCAGAAAACATTTTACACATCAAATTTTCCCTGAAACGCACTTAGCCATCTCTGTTTCATGGCTTTATCTGTATAGACATGGAGTGAATGACGCAAATATAATTTCATTTGCTCATGTGAGACCTCAACAAGACCTCAAAGGTATGGTTCATTTTTATTAAGTGTTGTTCCAAATAATATAGAAGGGAAATATCTCCTGTTATGAACAGAATATATATTAATAGTCCCAATTGTCAGACACAACAGCTCCTTGGCATTTGATGTATATCCTCTGGATGCTTGTTTTCTTGCCTTATCTCAAAGAATGCTGTGGGGCCAAGTTTTATATCCCCACTTCTGCTTAAATCCTGATCACTTGTGGAACATAACCTTATGATAGCACTCAGACATGATGTTTTTACTAAACCTGTAGCATTTCTGAATGCCAGGTTTGAAGGAGAATAAAAAATTGGTTTTCTAATAATTTTGTCTTATGACCATCATAAAAGAGCATATAGCTTGGTGGTAATTTATGATAGTACATCTGCTGAGCTACAGGAGCTTGGAAAAACTATCCTACTAATGGTGTCCTAAACTAAAATTGTTATGCATTCATCAAGTTGCAATAAATAGAAGAAGAGCTAATGCATTAAAGTTAATAGGGCTGCTGGAGATATTTACAGTGAATAACAGTATGGATAGTACTCAGATAGCTATTAATCTCACTGGGAAATCCATTTTAGTGAAAAATTTGTAAATGGGGAAGAGTGAGAAAAATAGATTGGTGCTCATGGCAGGCTAATGTAAAAATGTGTCACTTGACAATGAACTCATTTCTGGGTGCATCCATTACATCTTAAAGCTATTTCTAGATATATAATTATAATATATAATTATGGTATATATTCCTCTTATTTCTTAGATTGTGCTATTTTAGTCACATTTGAAAAATCAAGCTAAATCCAGTATGCCTCCTACCAAAGAGAATGTTTTGGTGACACGAAAAAAATAGACTTGAAATGAAAGTAGCTAAGATTGTCTGTAATATTGTAACAAAGCTGTACAAGGCAAGTGTTGTAAGTAATTAACTTTAAACGGTAATAAAAAGCCCAAATAATGTATTATCAGGCTTATTATATGCTTCTTAGATTCTCTTTCATATGTGGTATTGAATAAGCCTTTAACACTTAAATATCTCATCAGTCTAAACTAGAATTAATTGACAGCACTAAGTTTTCAGCTGTTTTGCAGAAAGTGTTCACTAAGGACATCTAGCCCATTAATTAATATTTACACATAAATTTTATTTGCCTAGCCAGACCTCTGCATAAAAAATAGCTGCTTGTATGTATATCTCAGTTTTGGTTCTGTGAATTTTTTTCTCCTGCTCTGTAATTATTAATATATGCATTATATTTTCAGTACAAAACAATGCTTGATAAAAAAAGAATCCTTTCCCCCATCTTTCTGTTCTTAAGCTTTATGGCCCTATGATTTATAGTACTTTATTTTTCTAAACTCAGCATTTAGGATTTAAGACAAGGATTCTCTTTTAATTTTCAAGGTTGAAGTAGGACATGTAATGCATGTAAGTGCTAATGCAATGGTCCAAAATACTGATCTAGCAGATAGCAATACTGAATTCAGTGAGAAAATTGATGTGCAAGAGGAATAAAACTGAAAAGTGCAATCATCTTTGCCAACAACATGGACAGTGGGACTGAGTGCACTCTCACAAGTTTGATGATGACTCCAGGCTCTGTGGTGCAATTGATGTGCTAGAGAGAAGGTTTGCCATCCAGAGGGACCTGGACAGGTTAGAGACGGGTGTGTGTGAACTTCATGAAGCTCAATTAGGTCAAGTTCAAGGTCCTGCACCTGGGTCAGGACAATCTGAAGCATAAATACAGGCTGGGTGGAGAATGCATTGAGAGCAGCCTTGGGAAGTAGCATTTGAGCTTAATGATGGACAAGAAGCTCAATACAAGCCAACAATGTGTACTTGCAGGTCAGAAAGCCAACTGTGTGAGGGACTGCATCAAAAGAAGCATGGCCAGCAGATTGAGGGAGGTGATTTTGCCCCTCTACTCCCCTCTTATGTGATCCCAGCTGGAGTGCTGCATCCAGCTCTGGGGCTTCCAAGATGAGAAAGATATCTATTTGTTGGAGTGAGTCCAAAGGAAAGTCATGAAGGTGATCAGAGGGCTTGAGTACTTCTCCTATGAAGACAGGCTGAGAGAGTTATGGTTGTTCACCCTGGAGAAGATAAGGATCGTGCCACACCATCCAGCAGCTTTCCAATACCTAAAGGGGACCACAGGAAATATGGAAAGGAGCATTTATGACAGCTTGATAGGATAAGAGGATTAAATTGAAAGATAAATGTAGATGAGATATATAGGCATGGAACTTTCCACTAGTCTACATTGCTCAGGCCCCATCCAGCCTGGCTTGAACTCCTCCAGGGGTGGGATATCCACAATTTCTCAGGGCAACCTCTTCTAGTGCCTTACACACTCATCACAAAAAAATTTCTTCCTATATAGTTCTGAAGTATTCTGAATACACCCTCCTTCTGTTTAAAATCATTCCCTCTTGTACTACCCAACCTAGGAATTCTGTCAAATAGCTGATGATTTGTTGTTCTGGACTTTCAGGCACTTATACCAGTTTTATTCCTGCAAATTTCTCTTTCTTTTTTTCCCTTTAAGTTAGATGTCTCAATATTTCGCAACTGAAACAGTGGGCTTTTGCCTGGGTGGTTCCTCATTTCACCACCTACATTTATATCAGATTTTTTGGTTGATGAAATACACATGTTCACTCAAACTGTGAATGAAAAAATGGTTGTAGTACAGGTCATATTAGCATGCAGTTCATGAAGCTCAAAACATCAACAGAAGTTATTGTGGTTACTGATAAACCTTAATTATAATTAGATCACCTTGCTTTGTCCATGAACACTTCTCAAAAACTCATTTATGAAGTGAATAATGAAGATTATTTTCTGGTTAAACATTATTCTTTCCATTTTTGCTTTCTCCCTACCAAAAAACCCACCAAATCCAAAGGCTTTATATTGCAAAAATTATCCTTAAGAAACAGACATACTTAATTAAATTGCACCATCATTAAACCATTTCAACACATTCCTGTCAAGCAGCCCAGGCAAATAATTATCTCCCAAATTATCTCATTTATAATAAGTAGGATACCTCTCAACTGTTCATTAGTCTTCCTTTAAACTGAGTTAATGTAACTTGTTTAAAAATAATCTAAGGTAGAAAATATTATAATACAGATCAATCCCTTTAACACTTTAGTTCTCTATGAAGCTACTGTCTTTGAGGAAGTAGAAGCATCTATGGAAATACCCAGATCTGTCCCCTGTATTTTTCCTCACTTTCCTCCCCTATGACACCTCAAAGTCCATAACTTCTGGAGTTCCAAAAATGTCCTTCTCTTGAGGGAAAGTCAGTTGCCTTTTTTTTCCTTTGGTCCCAGCCAGGTCCGTCAATTTCTTTGTGAGGCTGAACTGAAGTTTGCTGAATGGAAACACACTTGTGACTCCATGCTCTGCAGGTCCCTGGGAGCTTCCTTGGGCAGGCATGGACACAGTTTCTCTGTCCTTCCTGTTGCATGACAGTCGATTGTGTCATTAACCTCGGATTTAAATTATCACTACCTACCCAGCAGAATGAAAAGAGCTCACTGCAGCAGTTTGTGCCTCTCCCTTTAACTGGGGTCTACCCCAGGTGGGCACTGCATTGCTGCCGTGCTGGAGACACAGCTGATCCAGGTGAGGGCTGCAGGACTGTAACACACTTAGGACATTTAAACCATAAGTTCCTGCTGTCTTTTCTTTTTTTTTTCTCTATGTTTCACAGCTAATAATATATAAATATATATACATAAAAATATATACATATATACATATGTGCATTTTCATAAAATGGTTCTGACTGAACACAGTGACAGGTGCTTTGATAAATGAAATTATAACCTAAATCAGTAACCAGCAGGAAACCAAACTCCAATGAAATGACCTGCATACTTTTATTTCTCTTTTAATTTAATTTAGCTTCCATATAAAAGTTGTATTAGCCAAGGACCAAGTATTGTATGGACAGTAACTTAGACCTTTGCTTTTTGTAGATTTGTTTCACAGACCTAACAGGCATGAGTTAAAACTATTCAATTTCTAAGTCTTATATGTTCAAGTTGCATGCAGAACATCCTCATTAATCTATTACTCATCCTGTTTTTTATCTACACCTGCACTGATTCTCTTAAGAGTTTTTGTATTAATCTTTAAATTTTCACTGGTATGTAAGACCACACTTCCTTTCCAGCTGTATTATTTTGTACTATAAGAAGCACCTGAAGCAAGCATTATATATTCATTGAACCCTCAGGAGCCAGGCATATTTCAAAGGAAATACCTGCAGTGTCCTAATTTTCTACAGCTTGTTACTTTAATTCAACTATTTTCCCTCTTTTGACCTAATCCAGAAAGCTCAAAAATGCCCATAGTTTTAAGGAAATTTCAGCCACTGCACACACAGGCATGACAAGGTAGCAGCAGTTTTGGAAGAAGCTGTTGGTGTGTGCATGTGTGTGTACGTTTGTGAATCTGCTTAAAAACAGAGAATAAAAGAGAAGTTATATTATTCTCTTAACATATTAATATAACAAGCTTAATTGGTGACTCGATTGCTGTGACAGAAACTTGTGATAATTCTCATGCCAGTATTATTGATACAGATTTTTTTTTCAGTAAAGATGCAGAAAGAAAATGGAGAGAAAATGTTGCCCTACCTGTCGAAACTGCATGCTGATATTCTCAGGTTTATAAAGTGTGCGGGGAAATATATATGTTGAATGACTCTATCAAAATTTAAAAATATATAAACAAACATTTAATTTAGATGGAATTTTATTAGAGAGATCTACCAGGAAGATTATGAGGATTTTTTGTGATTACTTGTGGAGCTGTTAGAAGCAAGAGATAACGATTATTATGGAAAAAAGGGGGAATAGCAACAAAGTAATGGCATCTGTCACTGTGGCATCCTTCAATAAATCCAGAGTCCAGGTCTTAACAAAGTCTGAAGGACTTAAGCAGTGAAGTAAAACCACAAAGACAAAATTATTCTTATGCAGAGAACTAGTAAGATGTGTAGTAAAACCAACTTGCTGGCCCATGAGCTTTTCTTCATTGATCTCAAACACAAAGAGTGCAGAATGTGGAAATGGGTACAGTACATTAGAGTAAGTATAAAAATGTATATGTCAGGAGAATCAATAAGAATATCCCATAAAATCATAAGAAAATAGCATGGAATAGCAAGTACAAAAAGAAGTAATTCTGTATGTATATAAGCATTAAGAGAAGGAGCAATGAAAATTGTATGTTTCAGTTCAGCAGACAGGAAAAGCAATAACAAGTTGCTCTGTAAAATCTTAAATATTTAATATATTTTTTCATTCAAATGAGAAAGGAGAGGTTTCTGGATATAACAACTAAAACAATCTGAAAATACTGAGGTTGGGAGTAAAAATAATCTGAAAGGGAAGCAACATGCATGTTTGTTTCAATTTTACTCATGCCTAGGTATCCACTTAGGGCCACTATTGGATTGTCCTGTCCCAGTGTGGCCATTCCTCTGGGAAAGTAGATGGATGTACAGGTGCAATAGTCCTTCAGAAATTCTTTCAGAATTACCAAAAGCCAGTTGTGATAGTGTGAGTTACCTGCTCTCATATATGCGGTGGCAGACAGTGCCTAAACTGCCACGTGTGAGTTTTCTAGGTGGGAACTAAACCTTTGCTTCCAGTTTGAGGATTCAGCCTGGAAAAAATTACTGTGGAACATTGTGGTATATATGTTGATGCCACACACTGTCAAGAATTGTGAGGAATGGTTAGAAGCAGATGAAATGGCTAGGGCTAACCTAGGTGGATCATAAAGGTTCCTGATAGCCTCTTTTTTTCTGATTTTCTAAGCACCTTCCTTTGATGTCAATCCATATGTTGTTTGTTATCTAAAAAGAAGGCTCTACAGTTCCTTGTATATAATTCTCTGATGAGAAAAAATGCAAATGAGGAACTGCTTGGACCAAATGAAGGTATGATCCAAGCTATTAGTGCTTGTATATATGCCATCACTCATGGTATTCTATCCCTGACCAGCTGTGCATCAATTCTTTACATAATTGTCTAAATAACATCTGGAGTGTCATAACAATTTCAAGGTTTCAGTGTACTTACTGCTAGTAAAAGGTGCAAGACACAGGGTTGTTCTGAAAATCTTTAAGACTGGTTCCACTCCACATGAATTGTATTTTAATAATATTTGTTATGGAATTATTGTTTTACTAGAGAATGTACATGAACATAAAAAATGCATTAAAAAGTGATTAGCAGAAGCATCATTCTTCTGTTATTAACAATGCAGTTAGAGTTCTAACTTTTATGTCTTCTAAGGGAAAAAACTTCTTTAGTGTGTTTTTAAGCACACTGTAAAAACCAAATGGTCAAGCAGAAGCAGAAAGTTTCTTCATAGAAGACGAAGTCAAAATGAACCCATTCTAGCAATAAAACACCCCAAAGTTAATAAAGAGCAAGTCTTTCTTATTCCATACCTATTATATTAAATAAATTTTAATTAATCTCATCGTGTAATTAAACATTTGGCTCTATGAATTAAATTGTAATTACATGTAAGAGAAAGCATAACTTAGATGTAATTGCTTTATGGACTCTGTGTGCCTTGTTCAGAGTTACTATCAAGGTGCTACAAAGAACACCAGGATATCAAATAAATGTATGTCAAAGGATTCAATTTTTTTTTTTTTTTCAAAGCATACAAAACCTGGAATGTCACTTCTATTTAAAACAATTATATTGTTTCCAGTATGCCTTCTCTAAAATTTAAAAAGTATTTGTGTGTTTACATATATGTTCTTGTGAAGATGCACTTTTGTACATTATGTAGTTGAAAGGATTTTATTTTCTGTCATTAAATTTCACTTTTATCCTAAAGGAAAGAGAGACTAGAACTTATATTTTTACACAACTTTAAAATGGGTGGAAGAAAAGGTTTGATTTAGATATGAAAGGGAAATAAACCAGACATTTTTCTTTGCCACTATTCCATCATTATTTTATGCAAAATTTTTATGGCAACACTATCAAAAGCCATAACTGGGAAAGCACCCCTACCATGCTCCCAGGAATTTTACTTCATGGGCAACACATCACCTTCATTATTCAAATCACATTGTGGTTATATTTGCATGGGCTTATTTTTACTTTGTAAACTGTTTTTACATTCAGCTAGTTTCAAAGATAGTGGTTTTGTCACAGGCATCCCTAAGAGCACAAGATTCCGATTTGATATACATGGAAAAATACAAATAAGCAAAAGACTCATGGGACAACTGTCAAACATCAGAATATTTCTGAATTCCTTTGAAAATTTATGCAGATATTTGCATACATTTTATCTGCATGGAAAGAAGAAACACTATTTTAAAAAAGCATTATTAAGGGGGAAATATTTTATTATTTATTTTTAAGAAGTTTATCTCTTATTATGGCAGTTGCCTGGCATCATTTTTCATATACTAAGTACTGAAGGTTTACCTGGCTTTTATTGAGGAGTTTCTAATGTTTCTTTAGATCAGTGTCTGTGCTAATGGAAAACAAAATTCTAATCTAGGCTATCCAGAACATCTAATTTATTTCATTAATTGCATGTTCCTTTATAAGTAAATTAGTTTCTGACATAGCATCCTTCTTCTGCAAAAAATAACTTCAGAACACTGGTACAATACAAATTCAATTTTACTTCAGATATAAAACCCTGAGTGTTACCTTCTGCTACAGCAAGGCCATCTGGAGCCATTTTCCCAGGACCATGTACTGGAGGCTTTGAATATCCCCAGGGTGGTAGACTCTACCACCTCCCTGGATTACCTGTGCAAGTGTTCAGCCACCCTCACAGTGAAAAAAAGTGTATCTTAATCAAAAATCTACACTTCCCAAACCTTTTGCAAATTCAGTAAGAACACAAAGATAGATATTAAAACTTAATCATAGAGTATGCACATGTATACAGAATACTTGGCTTTCAAAGATCAAAAGCATCAGTGTTTTGTGTAATGGGATTTAATATAGGGCAGAAAGGAGTTTTTCACTGTGGTATTAATATTAAAGCTTCTACCCGATTCTACTGAACGTTTGTTCTTTTTTTCTCAATTGCATCAAAGCCCATAGTCAATATCCATTTCTAATATATTGCAGAGCTTTTTCATTTCTTTTTCCCTGAACAGTGCAATTTCCTGTATATCACAAAAATTAATAAATATTTTTGCTGAAAAATCTATGGCAGTAACAGAATCCCTGAAGGACTTGGAATCGTACGTGATAATCCTTATGTGTCCCTTCCAACCTGAGATATTCTATGATCCTATGATGTAATGTATTGTGAGCATTAAAACCTTACCAAAACTGGTTGGTCTAGTCCTGTTTGACTGGGACATCCTGCTGTACCATGCATTAATTTACAACCCTTTCTGGATGTTCCAGGCTTTGGTTTTTCACTCTTGGTGGCCTTCATCAACTGAAAATCAAATGATAAGGGCTGAAATTGGATCATTCTCCTTCATCCTTTCCCCAACCACAGAATGATCTGTGGTTGTTGTTTCTCCTGTCTTGCTTATATCAGCTTCCTTAGTGAACTTTAGTGAGGAGAAAGTGTCCTGGAGAGCTTCAGCAGACAGAGCTTAAGCAAGGCAAGACCAATACAGTGGCACTGGAGCCAGTGCTGGAGCACTGAATGTCAGACTGTGACACTGGAGAGGATTGCTCAGTCTGCAGTCAGCACAATATGGTTGATGAACTGGAGTAAAAGTGAATTCAGTGCTCATGTGCTCTGCATGTTACTGCTCTAATGTTTCCCTGGGACGTGTACATACACACATACAAGTTTTTCCTTATTCAGAAAATCCTCTGGTAGCAAAGTTATTGACTGATCGTCGCCCAACTAAAAGCTGAGCATTTTTACATTTAAGATACAATGCTTACTAGTAAGTGAGAAGCATTCCCATTAATAATTTAAGCTAAAGCATACCTGTCAAAATAAATGAATGAAGTACAATTCACACTGCCTTGCTCTGGTATTATTTTTTGTGTGTTTTTACTCCACTTCTGTTTTAGAAGGCTGACTAATGTCACCGTGGTTTAAGGGAATGAACAAAAATGTCTATTAGATTACTCCAGATGTTACTGGTTTTGCAGCAAGCAGCCCATGTACCAATCACAAAGATTAAAAAAGAAAAAACATGAAGAGAAAATCTACAGTTTTGCATATATTATTGTGTTCGGTTCAGGACTTTGGTCACCTGAAATAATTATCAGATGTAAGAACATGTTTTCTCAGAAGGCACGCTCTTCATTTGGTACTCATATGGGCTTAAAAGTAAACCAATATATCTGAATATCCTTCAGTATCTCTGTCAGCTAATAATAAATTCACAGACAGGAAAAATGAGGCAAGGAGTGAGTGGGTAAATTATCCAAATAACTAACAGCCTGTTGAAAAAGGCACTGAGCCTGGGCTGCACTGATTTCTACATGTACCTCCCTTTCTCTATTACAAATTGGTGTTTTCAGCAATGCAGTAGGTTGGAAGATACACTCATTTACAGAACTGCATTAAATGGTAGTGTCTTAAAACTACTTAAAGTTTTCCTGACTGTTCCATTTTGAAGTTATGTAATCTGATGTGTTGGTGATCTTGGTGCAATTTAAGACTCAACTGTAAACTAAAAACAAAATTACCATTTAAAAACAGTACTCTTCTGAATGAGTATTGCCAATTTAAACAAAAAAGTAAATTTCATACCATCAATTTAAAATAATTATGATGGCAGACATTTAAAATCTCTTTCCTTTTATGTATTTTTGCTTGTGTTTCAATGAGATATCTTTTTGTTCTCAGTGTTTTATTTTTCTTTAAAAATATCCTAATATTTTACTTTGATGACCTGTTCATTGGGCTCACTGACTTAAACAGTCTCCATTCTGACTCTCCTGTCAGAGTAGAGTCTGTGATTTATCTGTTTTCATATCCGTAAAGATACAGCCTTAACTAAGTGGTCTCTTGCATAATCAGACTGGCTTGGAGTTCACTAAATGTAATCTTACACTGTGTATCTCAATTAATCTTGCAGACTGTGGCTAATCACATCCCCACCAGGCAGGCTCACATATCTCACCAAGCTGGATTATTAAAATCCATATTTCACGTTAACAGCCGTGTGTGTGAGATTAGTTTCTAAGTAGTAATGCACCTGCCATAAATACCTCATATCTGGTATCTTCTGAAATACTGCTGCTGTCAAAGATGAAGAAGCATGATGTGCATTCAAAACTAGTTTACATTTCTTTTTTATGGGCAAGTCACTTTTTTTCCTGAGCCTTTTGCTTTGTTCTGATGTACCTGAAAATCTACAGAACACAGAATGTAATGAAGACTGAACCTGGCGAAAGAGGTATTCTGGAAGGACTGATAGGAGAATATGATTATATTGACTTTATTTATTTTTTATCTTTTCAAGTAAAAGCTTAAGTGAGAAAATCTGCATTAATTTAGGTTCATACCTTTAGACATATATTAAGGGCTAAATTCTGTTTTACAGTAAATTTTTTTAAATCTGGAGTAACTCCAGTAAGCTCAGTTGGTCTAGAAATTGCCTTAGTATTGTCATTTTGCTAATTACATCCTGGGATAAAACACTTTCCATCCAATCAGTAGACTATTAGCAGATGATCCAGACACTGAATGTTGGAGTTTCAAGTCTCTTGGGTCCGTAAAGGCAACTGATGCTATACTTCAAGCTCAATACTATTAAAAGGCAGAATTTCTGTTTAACTCGCTGTATTCCTCAATACAATTGTTGCACTAATGCCTGGGGTTTGCAGCAAAGACCAAGCAGACTTTTTTCTCTGAACCTTGCTTATAGCATACCTTTGGTTTAATAGGACATAAGAGTTAAAAGTGTACAGCCACAAGCAAATAGGCTTTGCACAGAATTGCTGAAAGTGATGGTACTTTTCTTAAAGGAATTAAAAGAAATTAGCATGTTTATTATTTTCCTAATGTACTGCTCCTTAATTTAGCTTCTCATTCCTGTGGGAGTGTGTCAAGGTCTCTCTGCATTCAGGCAAGAAGTGTTTGTCTCACAGCTGTCTGGTAGAGGCAGCTGAGGCTGACTGCTGGGATTGATGGGTGCAGTCCCTGCCCTTTCACAACTTTCCAGGCTTCCTGTCAGGTGAATGCTTGAAAAGTCCCTGCTTGGAGCTCAAAGATTCTTGACAGATAAAACTGCTGTTCTGGTGATTTACAGCCTGATTGTTCCATCTTTTCTAATGAGCAAAAGCTGGTTTAGAGCAGCTACATTTCACTGGCATCTTCATTGATCATTCAGTGCTGGTGTATGCTTCTTGGAATTTTGGTGCCCAGAGGAGTTATGGAGGCAGTGGAGAAAGACAAAGCCTAGATACTCCAATCATAATCTGGAGTTTTGTCAAGGACCATATAGCAAAATCTCAACTTTACAAAAAATCCCCAAAAACCCACAGGCTGTATAAGTAGACTCTTCAAACCGTATTTCTGCAGAATTTTCCTGAAAGATTCTTTCTCTCATTCAAATGTGGATGTAAACTGACGAAAAAACATAGTCAAAAAGCTTCTGTTTTCAGGGCTTCCAATTGTCCTTCAGGTCTATTTGTTACAAAAAAATCATGCTAAAATAATTTTAAGATTTTAATATTTTTATAAGAATGAGGTTATTGCAAGAGAGAAGAAAAATAAATGATTGTTTAAAATTCATTGCCAGCTGATGACTGTGTATATATTCAGTAGTGTAATTTCAAAGGTATAGTTAAAATATGCAGAAATGGTGGACATAAAGGAAAACTTATTGGAAAATGACAGCCACTTATGCATTACAGATGATCAAGTCAGAAAAAGCAGCTAATTGTGCCATATATTGCACGCATGTAATTGACGGTTACAATTTTGAAGTTGCATAAGTTGCATTTCATAGCGTGCATTCCCTGGTACATTGAATTCTGTATAAAATAGTGGTCCATTTTTAAATTTTCCTAAATACTGCTTTCTCTTTACGTTACAAGTCCCTCACAATCTGAGAGAATTATTTGGATTTATTATTGCTTATCTTTTGCAAACCTTCATATGAAGTTATATCAGTCACAAATTGCTGCTAATGTTTGGAAGTACATCACCGAAAGTAGCAAAATGCATCAAGACAAATCAGACACCTTAGAGCTGGGTAACTGCTGAACACTCTCCAGAGACTCACAAACAAGAATAAGAAGTGTGCTGTAAGTCCCGAGGTCAAATGCTTTACCTAAGAAGTCCATTAATCCCCTGGAGAAGTGCTGCTTTGAGAGTTTAATTGCATGTATGCAATAGAAATAAGGAAAACAAAAACAGCAAAAGCCATACAGCCTATGCATCCACTGACATAAAATACCAGGAAGGTATAATATTGTCAATAATATAGCAGTTCCTAGGAGCCAGTCATGTTGGGCCTTTTAGAAACTCAGAACAAATAACTTCAAAGAATTTATCACCCCAAAATCTGTAGTTGGCCGGAGAGAAGACCAAGTGCCTAATGTAATCAAGGATGATAACTGCACAGGGTTTTCAGATCTGGTGATAAGAACTTGAAACCACAATTTTATAATTTTTATTCAAATTATTCTGAAATACAGATTTTATGTCCCTCCCAGCCAGCTAGTCAGCCCTTTCAATTTCTCTATGCTATATCTGTCAAGTTATTATTTGATTACTTTTCAGTATTTAAAAACTGAAATACACTGTGGTCATGTTACGAGCTGTCAGGTCTCTGTTCAGTGCTGGATTTCAGATTGAATAGGTCACAGCAAAGTAACTGACCACCCCCAAACAAATAGGTGCATGTGGTGATATTTGCATAAAGAACTAGACTGATATTGTGACTAAACACATTTTTTATCTTAACTGTCATTAATGACAATGTTCAATTACACATAAAGATGATCTTGTTTCCTTCTCTAATATTTTTTGGCTGTTTGATCGCAGAGACCTGACCACAAAAACCCTTCCATGGGTTTGATATCATTCTACCTGCCAAGCATGATAAATTATGTTATTAGTATCAAATCAGTGTTAAACACTGTTGGAAGTAGGGAAAAATAGTGCTTTAAAGTATTAAATTTTAAAAATTTTAATTATTAAACGTCTTTTCATACACTGACTGCCTTAATTTGCATTAAATATGTGAAGACTTCTAGCATTTTCTTCAATTTACTGCATTCATTTGCTTCAAATTACACATACGGAAGCTTAACCAAACTAAGCAATCTGCAGAACAATTATATTTCTACATATATACTATTTAATTGTCAAGCAAACAGTGTTCAACATAAGACGGGATACTACTGCCTGAGGAAGAAAGGGATAAATTTGAAGACTGTTTCTACACCAGCAAAATGTTTTTACCCACAATATCTTCAGAACTTTCAGAAATTCAGGAAATTTGAAACTATTCATGATATTAACAGGTAGCTTTGTCTTCTCTTCAAACCCAGAATACTGCCTGCCTAAAATTTTTCATCAAAGCATGCCACCAGATCTATCCTACTCTTTACATCACCACTTCATAAAAGATAATGCAGAATTTTCTGTAAACATGTTATCTGTTGTCTTTTCCATGTCAGCCTCCTAACCCCTAGTGCTGTTCAAAAAGCTGAGTCAACGGAACACACACCTGCATGATTTCTGATCTTGATTTGTTGTGCCAGTTGTTCTCCTGTCCTGGGATTAAAATATCCAATGCTGTGTTATTTTAATAAAAGCTGAGGTGACAAAGTGAGCACCTGTATTTTTGCTCACTTCACCTGCTTGCTCTGGTACTCTGCTTTCTTATCTCACTGCAGCAGCAAAACCATGTGGCCACCATTGGTGAGAGTACTGTCTGCTCCACACAGCTTTAAATGTTATTGTTAACTTGAGGAGGAAAAAAAATATTCAAAAACATTGAATCCAGACAGCTGCTTTTACAAATTATTTCTGTATTCTAAACAATTTTATACTTGATCCTCCTCTTTCAGATCATGAAATCATAACCTACTGATGTAAATGAAGGTAAACCTTGGTAATACCAGAAGGAATATCAGACAAGAAAAAAAAAATTGGCAAAAAAACCAACACCCCCTCAGCCCCCAAATCCCTGTAGAAAATAGAATAACTATTTTCTCCAACAATCTTAAGAACTTGATTATTTGAAATAAGGGTTAGAATAACTGCTTAATAAATGCCCATGTGCAATTTTATCAGTGTCTGTAAAAGAATGTGGACAGAAAGCAGATTTGATTAAAAGCATGACTGGTGCTGCAAACAATAGATTTAAATACCATCAAAGAATCACAGCATCATGGCATCATTAACACTGAGAGAGATCTCAGGAAGAGTCCAATCTAACCACGTGTTCACAGCAGGGTGAGCTCTATGGACAAACCACGTTACTCAGGACGTTTTATCCAGGCAGGTCTTCACAACCTTCAGTGACAGTGACTGTACAGGATTTTTGTGCAAGCTGTGTCACTGTTGGACCTTCATCACTGGAAAGAAATTTCTCCCTATATCCAGTCTAAATTTCTATTTTATCAATCTATGTCCACTTTATTTCACCCTCCCACCCAGCCCACTGTGAAAAGCACAGGCTCCATCTCCCCAAGAACCTCCCATAGGCACTTGGGTTCCTGTTGGGTCACCCCAAAGCCATCTCTCCTCAGGCTGTACAAGCCCAGCTGTCCCAGCCTCTCCTCACAGGGCAAAACCTCCTGCTCCTGTCCTGATACCCATTTAGTTGGTTAATGTCTTTCCTACAGTGGAGGGTCCAAAACCAGGCACAGTTTCTACATGAGTTCTCACAAGTGCCAAGTGGAGGGGGGAAAGCACTTCCCTGGGTCTCCTGGCTCTGCCTCTTTTCCTACAGCTCATTTTGCTTTAGTCTTCTTTGCTGCCGAGGCTTGGTGAGAGTTCATGGTTACCTGAGGCCTTGTACTGCAGAGCCACTCCCCAGCCCGCATTGTACTGATGCATCACAGGAGAATTAAAGAAAAAAACAAAACCTGAGTATTTTTTTGTCTTCACTTCGAAAAAGTAAAGGCAAGCAAGTTCAAATTGTAGACTACTAGGACAGTGCTAATTAAAAATAAAAAAATGCAATCCATTTTTGTAAGAATTGTAATAAAAAAAAATGTGGTCTTGCTATCTGTGAAGCAGCTGTAACCCCACATTGTTCTTCTAACACCATTAAACTTAAATATTAGTCTTGCGATTATTCACACTAACAGCATAGGAGAGCCTGCAGACACAGAAATACGTGACTCAGTTTAAAACATGATTTCTAAGACATGTAAAAGTGTGTGTGTATTTAGCCCTAAATGTCTTGGACATATGTGAAGGAATAAAAAATTCAATTCAGCAAGCTTTAATAGAACTACACACACAGAGGTGCTGTCCATTTCCATGCCACCCTACATCATCCTTTCTGCATTCCATCTTCACAGGCTTCTGTTGTTCCTGCTGACAAAATTGGAACAAAGTTGGCATCTTTTCTCTCCATGTTAACTATTGCCACTTGGAACATTATTAATCCCTAAACTGATCTTTGAATTTTGTATGTTTGAAGTGTAAGCTGCTCCAGGAAGGTGCATTAATAGGATGCAAGCAACTTGTGATCCAGTGGAACCTCTCAAGACACCTTGTCTGTGGCCAGGTATACAATGGCTGTTTTGCAAAGGCAGTACTTAGGGGGGATTGCAGTTTCAGCTAACTAAAGGAGAGCTCTTATCTTCACTCACAGCATTAGAGCATTATCTCCTTTAAAAATCGTTTCACCTATTTGTTCTTACTTGGTATCATCTCAATTTTCCTGTTTCTGTCAGGTTTGTGTCTCTGACTGCTCTTGTTCATTGCTTACGCCTGTACAAATTATCCCCTTCTGCCATGCAAAGGCCCTTGATTGGATGACCTTAATGAAGCTCTCAACTCCCACGTAACCTTAGACTCTGTATTTTGCTGTGAATATTAAGTAAGTTATTTGGTTTTGTGTCTATTAAGTACACATTAAGCAGAGTAATATGAAGTAACATGGCTTATATATTTGGTACTGATGAAAAAATGAGATCTGCTGTGTGCTTCATTTGCTTTTCCAAGTGTAATGCCACAGACACTTCTGAATCCCCAAAGACCATCTTTAAATATTTTCCTGTTTAGATTTTTCTTGGTCTTTCAGGACCTGTCAAAATGATGTAGTATGTATTAGTCTTTCTGTTCCATTGACTTTAATAAAATTCCCATTACAGACTAAGTTCTCCTTTTGCTTTTAAAAAGAAGACAAAGTTCACCAAGAGTATTTTACCAAGTTATCCCAATATTATTTTTGATTCTCTTCTGTTGTTATAGATGTTATATCAGTTCTTAATGGTTTATATTAACATGCTAGTGATATATTCTCTGGAAACACCAAAAAAAGTGACAATATATTTTTATCCAAAATGGTCTGGTCTGATGCATATTACTAAAGTATTTTTTAATTTGATGGAGATGCAACTTCAGAACTGGCTTCCTTTTATAATCATGGCTAAAACCACATAATCAGAACCCCATAAACCTCACTGTCATAATTCCTCTACTAATTTAGAGATAATTATGATACTTTGTAATGAATTAAAAACTCAAAATATTTTTAAAAATCATGTGATAAAGATAATCTTAGCTTACATACAGAAAGCATTAAAAAAAACCAAAACCAAAATTCCTGTTTTGCATCTGATTTTAGAACTAGATATATTATGTGGAATTTATTTTACCCATCTTTAGGTTTCCACTTCTGAAGTAGTCATACTCATAATTTGGGAAAGAAAAGCACTTTAAGACTAGAATTCATCCACTTCAGCAGAAAATTAATTATGGCCTTCACCTTAGATATATTTATTTTCCTTCACTCTCCATAAAATATCTCTGAGTGATTTCCTTGATGTAGGCACTTGCACCTGATTGTGTGGATCCCATCCTATTACCTTTATACTACAGAGCTGATGTGTTGCCAGTTCAAGTGGTTTTCATATTTTAATATTTCAGGGTAGGCGCTGTTTATCATGAAATGTAGTTTTACAAATTCAACACTTATCTATAATTCCCACATTGCAGGTAGCATTTACAGTACCCTCAAAAGTAAACAGAGATCTGAAGATGCTTTTGAGGGTAGAATTTTGATCAAAGAAAATCATAATGCAGAAAAGTTTGTCACTTCCCCTTTTGGAGTTCTTTAATGGGTTTAAAATGAAAATAGATTATTAACTATTAGATTTTTTCAGTTGATCATCTAATTTTAACCATCTATGTTCTAACCATGACTGTAAGAAAGCCTTATATCGTAACTGTTTCAGAGACCTTTTTCTTATTTCCTCCCTAAAATTTTTACAAGGTGAAATTTGAGAACTGTGTACATTTCTCTGGTATTCAGATAAGTGAGACAAGTACCACATCTTCTACTATGCCACTGTGTGGCATAGGAAATCCACTGTGCATTATATAATAACACACTTCTGACCTGGAAACATCATATTTCTATTCAAATTGTTGGATGCCAACTAGTTATACTGTCACAGTAACAGACCCTGCAATAAAAGACTATGTCCATAGTTTGATTTCTGAATATTATTGCTTTCATTTCATTTATACATTTGAACCCAAAATTATTGATGGACTTCACAAATAAAAGTACTTGAATCCAATATTTCAGTTACCTATTCATTTCATAGTTGCAAGCAGACGTATATGAATTAAGCCATAGGATACTGGGGTTTTTGCCTTATTTGGTGGGTTTTTTTAATGTTTTATTAACTGGTAATTAGCTACAGTTTATTGTTATTTGAAGGTGATTAATTTGAAGGTGAAATCTGGGACATATTTACGTAAATGGGAGGAAGACTGAAGTATTTTCAGTCTGCACTGGAAGAAAAAATTACTTTTAGAAAAGTGGCAATATGCCAGCTTCACTGATAATGGTTGGTAATTAACTTCAACAGCAGGCTGCACACCTGCTTCAGAAAGTCTAAGGGTGTAAATCATTATCCCCCGAACTCCCAAGATTTTAATTTTAATTCTCTTATTTGGGCCCCCAAACTCAGCACCAGAGGGACAGATGGCTGAGCAACACTGTGCTTTAATGGAGCAGAATTCTACTGTTTCTTTGAGAGAGAGAACATTCCACTGTGGGATGAGGCTAGACTTCTCCCACAGGCCGTAAGTTATTCTAGTGCTTATAAAAATTTTGCTGATCAGGTTTTTAAGCTGATGCAGTGAAAGTGAGTGTACTTCTACAAAACGCACTGCAACTCTTTGATGTCCAGGAAATATACATAACGGGTCAAAAACAGCATTGAAAAGCTCCCACCTGCAATTTACATGACACCCTTAGCAACCTCATTTAGTGTGGTCTGTCAGTTTAATGTAAAGGTTTGAGAAGGTAAAAATTGAAAAATAGGTATTTAAAAACTGCTGTGTTTATAGTTGAAATGACAAGACTGTGCTTCACTCTGTATCTAAACTGGTCTCATCAGAGCCCAAAACACACTACACTGGCCCGTTTGTGATATTTCTCATGAAGATTAAGCATGTTTTTATCTCAGTAAGGAAAATATATTTATTTGTTTTTCCTTAGAGACTAATGGAGTTTAACATATTTTCTTGTGAAAAATTTCAAGATTATCCCAATATTACAAATGATGAAGCTGAAGCAGAGAGAAAGTAATAGATTTTCCTGTGTCTAGAATTAGCGATAAAAGCTAGTCATTATTTCAGTATTCAGTGCTGATCATAGGGTGTATTTAAACATTTTTTAAATAAAATCATTGTTGCTGAAAATTAGGGGGGAAAAAGCATGAAAATTTCTAAAAGACAAAGCTAGGACAATGTTTGTAGTAGTACTGGGTAATTTTTAAGAAAAATTCAATACTACTATGAAGTTTATTGCACTTTCGTTTTTTAGTTTCTCTGGTAAGTGAGACTGCAGCTTTTTATGGTGTTTCTTGTCCATACAAAAGCAGTTTAGTAATACTGAGCTAGCATCTTTCCCCCCAAAACGGAAAACTAAAGCAAAAGTACTTAAAGTGGAGTAATTCATCTTAGAAACTTTGAAAGAAGTCTTGTTTCTTACTGGTAGACATGAGTTATTTCTTCCTTGGTTGTTGTATTGGTTTTGCTCCTTTCTCAAGCTGTTAACTCAAAAGTCACTAAAAGTATAGATATTTGTCACAAACAGTGACCTCTGGCCTCCTCGATGTCCTTGGATTTTCAAATAATTGAATATTGAGAAGTGCATGAATACTTCAAAGACCATTTATGCTGCTTCATCTCTAAAATTAGTCAAGTAAGGTTTATCCGTTTTGTCAAATGTCTAAAGTTTGAGGAAAAAAGAGGTGAATGTTGATGTAAGAAAGCAGTATATTTAGAGTTAAGCATCTTTTCTTTTTTGTTTAGCAGTCCAGGTTACTGTGTCTTTGTAAATCAGGAATGTTATTCCATGAATAACACTAAGATAGAGCAGCACATAGTGATGTAATTTAATATGACTTAGATACTTGAATTATTCAATAAAATACTTCATTATTCACTAAAAACTTGTATTGAAAAATTGAAGGCCAGCTATAAGGGTAATTTCAACAGAATCAGCACCTACTATACACATATTTAAAATTAATTAAATATAGAAGAATATTTGTTGACTGAATAAAATTTTAGACAGTAGTTTATTGATGCCCATAAGTACTGGTAATAGGCATCTGAATAAATAGTTAATCACAGCTGTAGTCAGTGTAAGATTTTTAAGAATTAGGGTGATGTTAGCCTGATAAGAAAGGCTTTCACTCTCATGGTGAGTCTACTTTCAAAAAAAAATGTATTTCAAACAAAAAGTTACATGACTTAAAAATGTAGTTGATTCATCTAGAGTACAAAAGTGCTGCTCTTGGTTTGCAAATGGTAGTGGTTGAAAAAATGCGTGAAGTAATAGAGTTGGGTCTCATATACTGTGTGAGCTCAATTTTAATGGCATTTTCACTTATTTTCTCCTGTTTCTTTTACTAGCATTTTAAATCCAAATTGGTTACTTACAGACAGATATTTTGAAGGTCACGTGTGTCTCTGGAAACGCACTTTCTGAAACGCATTCCTCCAGAAATTTCTACAGTATTTAGCACTGAATCACAGCTCAGAGCAGCAAATGCACCAATTCTACACAGTTAGAGATTTAATGAGATGTTCTAGACTTTTAGAAACCAATTTTTCACTATATATCACATAACTCACAAATAAAAGTAATCAATTAACTTCTTACAAAGCACTGAATTCCTGAGAATGGTCATGGATCTCTAGGTTTCAATCATAATAAAATAATAGGAAAAAAAAGTTATTTTATAAATGCATCTACACAGCCTCAGATGCACTTTTTGCATAATTCATAATACAAAAACTACTCAAAATTTCAATGTAAACATGATGATAATGTCTTACATGGTTTCTTCAAAGAAACCTTTTGTTTTTTAAAATGTGGCAAGATTCAATATGTAACTTGAACTAAGCATAACCTTATCTTACTGTCTAAATGAATACTGAAGTGTCATCCTAGATCACTTGATCCCTTGAACTATCTGTTCTAGGTAGTCATGAACAAATAATTTTTCTTACACTCTTCATTTGACCTGTCCCCCACACAGGAAAGAACATGTAATTAACTAGAAATTATTACTTCTCTACTGTGTAAAATGTGCAGCCTAAACAGTCCCATAGTCCTGAGATCTGCTTTTGAGCTTGTGAATATCAGTCGGGACAATTTCATGCCTTCTCAGGTGAGACATCTGGGCTACTGATGTCTTTTTTCTCTTGCATCTGAAGATCTTTTGTCTTCTGCAAGATGCCTTCATTCAGATGTGCCACACAAGGAACACTTACTCCTTTTTAAAGGGAGGTATATTACTTTTTCACTCACTTCCATGAGGTAGTTATCTTTAATCCTACTGATACATCACTAAGCCTCATTTTCTGAAGTTCAAGCCCTGCAACATTACAAGTCCTTTCTGTACTCCTTCTCACAAATCATCCTACCTTGAGATATGGACTTTTCGTTATACAGCAAGTTCCTTCCAAGACAAGGATCATATTTTAATAAATATAATTGGAATAAGCTTTCCCAAAAGGGAAAAAAGAAGAAAGAATAATGGATGCCACTTTGTTAGACACATGGGTCACTTCTTTTTCAAGACATCTATTAGCTGAAATCAGGAAATTTACACTAAAAATTTGCAGCGTTTCCAACATAATTTTACAGGGAGTGGAAAGGTGAGATGGATGTTATGCTTGTATTATTTTATTTAAATATCCATAAGATAAAAGCTTTTATTCCAAGTTTCTCATTTTATCTAAAAAAAAAAAACAAAAAAAAAAAACCTGTATGGTAGTTAATGTATTATCTAAGTGGTAGGTAGTACAAATACACCAGGCATAGCATTAGATGATAACGTCTCTTGAGAAACCTCTTTGATCTTTATTTTGTCTTATTTCTATAATTTATAGTCATCAGTTTAATAAAGATGCCTAAAATACTCTGTGTTATTGCTGAGCATATGACCTTCACAAGAATATGTAATTTCTCATTTTATCTGCTTCCCATCCATTTTGAAAACATAATATACTTATGCAAATTGCTTTGTGCTTGGCTTATTCAGTTTGTCTAATATTAAGACTTTCACTCACCTCATACATGTCATGACAAAGTAATACAAAAACTTGAAGTGAGGGAAGCACAGGAAAGGTTCCCCTTGTGGCATATTTAAAAAAAAATTAAAACCATCTTTAGTACACTCATTATCATGGTATTCTTTTCTACTTTTTTTAAAGTGTAGTTACCTCTTCTTGGGTTAGGTATTGAGAAACTGCAGTGTACCCCTGCTGGAAGTAAAATGGTGTGGATATTTAAGGCACAGCCCTCAAAGGAACCAAGCAGAGAAATAATTTGGACAATATTTCTGAGTTTATTATTTATTTTGTCATCATTTCATCTCAATCCATGATAGCACATTCACCAAGTGAATGAGTTCTTCCAGGATGGACAGAGAAAGAGAAGTCTCAGACCACTGAACTCCTCCAAGCTCCATGACAGTAGACATCCAGGCAGAAGTTCAATAAGACCTGAAAACATGTACAGACAGGGAAAAAAAAAAAAAAAAGAAAAAAAAAATCTGAAGTAAAATGCTGTTTGTTTTCTCCTCTGTGCTTTTATCATAAGCTTTGTCAGATAATTCCTTCTCACTATGTGAGAAAGAATCAAATCGATTTCTGTTTTTTTCATTGGCTCATTATTAAATATGCTCTTATTAAAACAAAACAGAATTTTGTGTGATGAAAACAGTGTGATTTCAAAAAAGTGGAGATTCACAAGCTGCAGTAACACAATCTTTTGCTGTGACTATCTGATGAATAGCTGAGCTGTTACTAGCCTGCAAACTTGGCCCTGGGAATGTTCAAAATGCTACAGTGCAGAATAGTACAGAAAGCAGAATTCTAGCTCTATACAGCACCACCAAACTTCTGAAATCATCTGTTTCTGAATCTAGCCAGGGAAATGAAATGTGTATGCATGAGGCCCAGATGAATTATCTCACTTAACTTGTCCAACACCAAGACCAAACATGAAAAATTGTCTTATCTTAATCATATTTGAAGAATAAAAACCTGAAAAATAAATATAAGGAACACAGTATCTGTTTGCAGAGGTATTCCAAGACAAAAAGAGACGTTGAATTGTTCAAATAAACCCTTTGCTGAGCACTAACTACAGATGGTATACAGTATGCCATTCCTTCATTTAATAACAAGGAATTTATGACAGTGAAATTTTTCCATGTAATTTGGTTATAAAATACTTGCAATTACTTCAGAGCATATTTGTATAAAAAAATAAAAAGTTTGTAAAATCTGTTTTAAACACAATATACTAAAATAAGATGGAATTTTAAAAAATAGAAGTTTGAAGAATGAAACATCATCTCTTTATAATTATATGAATTAGCCTGCATACGGTATGACAGATTGTTTAAAGCACACCAGAATTCAGACAAAAAAACCTCAAACCTTTTGGCTGAGACCCTTGCACTTAAGGACTGATTTGAATAGATCAAGTCTTGTTTCTCTGCTGGTCATGTCCTATATCTTCTATCTGATCTTCAACTGGAATTCCTCTGCTTTCACTAAATTAAGTTTTGCAGTGATCTAGGATAAATTTCTATACCTACTTATTATGTTAGATATTAGATATAATGTCAAATCCAGTCAGTTTCATGAAGGCCATTCCAAATTTTGTGATTCTGCCCGCTGGAAAATCCTTGTAAGCCTAGTGCAGAAGAACCCATGAAGAACCTACAATAAATGAAGTATTTCACACTTATATAAGATTTATTTTACAGATTCTCAGTTAAAATGTACAGTTAAGGTTTAGAACACAAGCTAGTAACAGTAAAAAGAAATAAGTCTAGAGGTGTTATTAAAGAATAACACATCTTTCTTTGAAGCAAACTTTATTTTGGAACTTTGCTAGCATAAAAAATCAGAATTGAACTTGAAAGAGAAACACCTCTGCAGTGTTGAATATCTGTTTGCAAGCAATTTCATAGAATCATAGAATGGTTTGGGTTGCAAGGGACCTTAAAGATCATCTAATTCCAACCCTTCTGCCTGAACACCTTCTGGTAGGCCAGTTTGATAAGAGCCCCATCCAGCCTGGCCTTGAACACTTCCAGGGATGGGGCATCCACAACTTCTCTGGGCAACCTGTGCCAGTTTCTCACCACCCTCACAGTGAAGAATTTCTTCCCAATAGCTAATTTTCACTTTAAAACTGTTCCCCCTTTTTCATTTTTATTCACTGCAAAATTTATAAAAACATTTTAACATATAGGAGACTTGAAAGTAAAATACAGGTGCTCAAAATGTTTTCTTGATAGATTACTAGTAGATTAATTTTTCTTTTTAAAATAACTACTAATCAATTTTAAACTGTCAGTGAGGAAACTGACTATCACCTGATGAAGAGCTGTAACAATTTTAAAATCATTGTATTTTAAAATTCCATATCCCTTTACTTGCCTACCTATCCAAAATATGCTTTCTGGCATTATCAGTACTCTGAAAATAGTTCTGAAATATTTTATTTTATGGAAACCTTCGACTCTGAAGCGCCAGTCTTTTGTCAAACTTACATGAGGAATATCCTTTCAGGGCTGATAAAGCCTCTCTGTGAGGCTGTCCATCTCTGTGTGATGTTTCCAATACAGAAGACTATACTTAGACAAAGAACCAATACATCTTTTTCTTCCTGCCCTAACATTTTGACATTAGTCCTGGTTTATACTGCTCAGCTGTCATTGTATTCTACTTCAGAGACAATCTCCATTGAGCACTTTAAAACAAGATTTTTCATTGCGGTTTTCAGAAATGTTACAGAATATTCTCATATGAAGGAATTTATTATGAAAGGTAAAAAATTTCTAACATGAAGACAGACCACCTAGTCATGACCTGAAAATCATGCCTGACATAAACCCACCAATGGACAACTGCTTTGTATTATGAGCTGGCATACAGAGCTGGGGGTTGTATTCCCTCCTTCTCTTCCTCTTCCAGTAAGAATTACAACACAGAAATCCATATTTCAGTGTGGCCAGAAGAGCTGGTTCAGATGAACAAGTGTTCAGATTGTTCACTGCATTTGGCTTCTCCTCAGTTTGTATTGTGATAGTGTGTGAACATGAGAGCTGTTGCTGTTGGAATAATTACTCTCCCTTCTCAGAGAGCTTAGACTGTCCCCCACAGCACTGGCCAATTTCAGCTCTAACTTAGCTTTGGCCACACAGATTTCCTCCCTTCTAGCAGTAAACAGCTGCATCTTTGTAGTCCTCCCTTGCCAATAATACTCCTAAAACGGAGAAAAAAATTACAAAATTAAAAGGTTGAAAGTCACAAAAGCTAGAAGAAATATATTTTCCCTAAGTGTAAATAAATTTTATTGAGTGCAACGGATTAGTCTCTGTATATACTGTTAAATATACACCCCATCATCCATTTATTATTTAATGCAGTGCCTTATGATTTGTATCTATAAAATAATGATATAGGACAGGATAGGATGATAAAGGATATAAATTAAACTTAATTTTAAATACGAGTGTGTCTTTAAATGAAGCCTATTACAAAATTTTATTCTGGGACAACTCTAGAGTGCCTATTGTAAGATTAGAGTTAGAGGGAGAAATTAGTTATAATGCTAATTCAGCTGATGTTAGAGGGGCCAGTTCACTTGTAGGAGAATTCATGGCAGGGAAGATCTCTGCAACAGATACAAAGATGCTACAAGATCATAAAGTACAAAACTGAGTGAAGACTGGTGTCCTTTTGAATTACAGAGGGTAAGCTCACCCAAAGAGATGTATCAAAGATCATTCAGGGACAACCAGGCTTTGTTTCACTGACTTTAAAAAGGATTTGCATTTGCATCAGCAAACACTATTACTTGGCCTTCTAATTATAAAGCCTATTTTCAGTTTACACAATGGGATTACTGCTTGCTAGTGAAAGGTCAATTTCTGTCCTTTGGAACAGAAATTGGAATCTATTTAAAAAAGTTGGATGTATTTCGTTGTTTCAATAGTATCATGACATCTAATATTTTATCAAACAAATGACTTATTAAAACTTCAAAACTCTTAGGCATCCAGCAAAAGAAATGCAATTTTTATTAATTCTATGTGTGACATCAAGCTCTCAAAATTGTGCTAGGGAAAGAGGGCTGCTATGCAATAAATTTTTCAGAAAGTTTTCTGAGTAGTTTGTCTACTTATGACAGTTAAAATAGTCTGCAATGACTTCAGTAGAATTTGCTTGACTTTATACTGCAGAGGGGAATGAGTCATAAGGCGCCTCTGGTTCTGATTTTGGAAGATAAGAGAAATAAATTATTTCCTTTCTTTTTTCCTAGAACTGTAAAAATTTTGTACTCAAAAATACACATAACTACCCTTTAGTGGTGGTTTTTCTGTTTGTTTGTTTTGAAGTTGGTTGATTAAAAAATATTAGAGACAAGTGCAACTGTGATGTCAAATATGCTTTAAGGGGGCATATGGAAAAATAAGTCATTTTTAATTGGGAAATAAACATTACCTGAGACATTGAGCCAAATGCTGGTTTATAGAGTGGGCTGAAGTAGTGCAAAAAACCCATCATAAACTCTAGATTTTTGCAGTTACTACAGGGTGCTTTAGTGGTTATATGTGATTAATAGTTAGATGCTATAATGTACATGCACTTAGACTGTCATTATGCAACAAAACCATATATTTATGTTATTTACATTTGTGCATAAGATGGAAGTCTAGAATGATTCTCAGTAGCATTCTTTATGTGAGACAAATATTTGCTTATTTACATTATATTTTCATTTATCTATGTTGCTAAAATAAAATGCCATTAGTACCTAACTAGAGTTTTCAAAATGTTCCTTGAAGACAGCATATTTCAAATTCCTTCAGCTGATCTTTATGGCTATGAAAACTTCTTAGTCCTTAGTGGCTGGAGATTCCTCTTAGCTGTGCGGAGAACCTTATGAACCCATGAGAGTCAGAAATACATTGACATGAATCAGACTTTTCCAGAGCAGTGCCATGACCCAGCAGCCTCCTATATGAGCTACAGGCAGAAAAAAATTCCTACATTTGGAAAGCTCTGAAGGTGTTTAGAGATTCACAGCGCATACTCATCAGTCCCACAAGGTGGAAGCCACTTCTCCAAAAAGAAAACAAAGTTTGGGTAAATTCTCAGTTGGTACTCACTGGGTTCAATATACTCCGCCAGCCTCTATAAAATCTTGTACCATGGATTTTTGTGTTAACATGTACAATAGTTGTTTGAGATATGATATGACTATTTTTATCTTTTCATCAAGTATATCTCTGAGTGTTGTAAGTGCTTTTAGGTCCTCATTTGGGAAACAATAGATTCAAGCATTTCTTGGACATTTTAGTATTAAGATGAGGACATGAGGTGCCTGACTGTCTGTGAAAAGCAATCCAAGATGAAAATCAAGCTGGAAGACCACCATGGTAACACTCAGTAACTTACTGTTTAAAAGGCATATTGAGTATTTGTCACTTAGATTCAGTTTATGCTTTTCCAGAGTTTGAACCTCAATCTTCTCAACCAGAGAGGAGATTCCTAAACACGAGAATACATTATAAGTGGACTTTCAGGAGTCTAGATGTTCCCATTACCTCTTCTACCTCTGTAAAGAACAAAATACAAATTGAAGCAGGGCCTTTAACCAAGGATTTTTACAGCACAAGGGAATGTTTTCTTTGTTGAATTCTAGAATCAGTCTTTCTTTTATGATTATTAAAGATTGATCTGAAAATTTTAAAGAACAGGGGCATGAACATGTATCTCTCACATATTATGTGAATTCAAGATATAACTAAGCTTCTGTGTATTCTAGGATGATTTTCATTCTGATTATGTCAGTATTTAAGAAATTATACCAGTAAAAAACCTTCCTAATTGGTATGTTCTTCAATTTTTTTTCATTTTGATAAAAAGCTATCTTCTAATAAAGCAATATTTTTAAAGAAAATTATTAAAAAAAACCAGTAAAAACAGGTGAACATCTAGTGGAAAGCTGAGCAATATGATACAAAAGGACACTTTTTTTCTTCTAGGTGGAAACTGTTATATCATTAGGAACATTTTCTACAGAAAAATTGACCTCAGGTTTTTATGAACAGCTCCTTACATGACGACAGCCCTACCTGCTACAATTCATATCCTGAAAGGGAAAGTTTTAAGATTTATTTACTTCAAACTATTTTTTTTATTTTATCTGTTCAGACTTGGACCTTTATTGCCACAGAAAGTTCATAAAGTGAGTTCATAAGCATCTAAAACCTGACTTGCAGGAACAGTCCAGAGGAAATGAAAAAACATGTTCTGTGATCTATTGGGCTGTTACTTTTCATGAGCATTGGTATTATTGGCAAACACACAACTTACTAAATCACAAGGAATCTGGATTGTTACAGATAGAATTGTAGACCTACAGCATAATTGTAGAAGGCAATCTCTAATTCCTTTTGAACAGTGTAAAAAAAAAAAAGAATTAGTTATACTACCCTTTTAACATCAAGTTTTTCCTTTAACTCCACACATGCTTGAAGAACTATCAACTGATTGTTTCAGAGCAATTAATGATGCTTTCATAACTCCCATAAAAATTGGACAGCTTTCCATAAATTCCCTCCATGTCATCCTGGCCCTCAATTTTTGTCTGGGATCAGTGTATTCTCTAGAACCCCCTAAAACATGTGCCAAAATCTCTGGCAAAATTAGCACTGATTTTTGGTTCTTCTGGAAGTCTGAATTAGTCAATGTGTGTTAGTCAATAGCACCATGTGTGATTCCTCTTTGGGATCTGCCCATCTGATGATAAATCTTTGAATCTTTGACCGTCTTCTGTTTCTAGAATCACAGAATGATTTGTGTTGAGAGGTACTTTTAAAGATCCTCTCATTCCAGTGCTCCTGCCACAGGGTCTTGCTGGTAGTGATTTGTTGTGGAGAAAGGAGATAGCAAAGACGAAGTGAGAAGAACAGAGGGGGTTTTTGTAAACACTACAGAAGGTCACTGTTGGTCATTTGTGCTCTCAGCCAACTCAGTAGCCACGTGGTGGACAAAAGCTCAGCTATCTCAGTGTAACTGCAATAATAACCTGCTGCAGAAATCTTTGCAAAGAGATGTTTAGAAGACAAAGTGTTGGAAAATCTTACTACAAACATAGCAGCATACACAAGCAAGAGACCTTTCTTTTCTTCTGCAATCTCTATATGGAAGAATTGGTGTTGTCTTCCAAACAGACTGAGATTTCTGTTTTGAGACCTTTGAACATTTACACAGCCCATAGGTAAATTTCAGAATTGTCACCATCGTCCTGTGTATTCAGATTTCAAAATTTTGCACACTCCCCTTAGAACAAGGTTTTCACGCAAAGGTCAAGCAATGATTTAAATTACTAAGCACTAGAGAGCTGGTGCTATTTTTTTAGTCTGAACCATGTATTTTTAGAGGTTAAAGTAATAGCAGCAGCTGATATTTGGTTTTGTTGTGTTAGTGAGTTCTCATCAATAACATAATGGCCGTATCTGATTCTACAAAAAAGCAGGTGTTCTGGTCAAGTACCATACAGTATATCTGCTGGTGTAGAGTTTTGATACTTTTTAGAATTCTTTAACTCACCTGTATTCATGGTCTGGGTGCAATCCTGTCCATATTATTCTTTATCAGCTCTAGGAATTTTTTTATTTTATATATATAAATATATTTTATTCCCGTTTCAGTTGTTGTCAGTTATAGGAAAGTTACAAATGCAACCAGACAGACTTTAATCTTTATTGCTACTCTCATCTATATACTGTGATTCTTTTAACTTCCCTGCTTTCACTATATCAGATTTCCTGATTCTCTTTATGCCTTCAATATTCCCTTCTGCTCTACTCCATTGGCAGGAATAAAGTGATTGTGAATTGCAGAGGGGAGAGAAACAACTGAGCCACTTTCATTTTCTTCTTAAGTCTATGTATCTTCCATAACCTAAAATTTGACAGTTTCTCTCCTGTATTTATTTATTCCCTTTCTTTTCTTGGCTCCAATGCTGTTTGGTGTCAGTCATCTTTGGGAAATGCAAGTAGATAAAAATAATGAAAGTAAAATCAGAGTTTAAAACCCTGCAGAGATTTGCCTTCACATATGGTTCCACAGGCTAATGATGAGCATAAACATAAGAAGCTCTCCCATTTTAAAACAATGTATTTTCAAATCTCTGAGTTTAGACAGAGTCAAGAAGAATTTTCAGTGTCAGAGGGCCTTTTTCCTTTGAAGAAGTAATGGAGATTGAAACAGTTGGATAAGTGCAAATCTCATTAAACAGCACAAGAAATGGATGGACCTCCTTGATTCTGCTGCCCACAGGATCAGACCACGAAGTTTATTCTCACTAACTTCCCGCTTCCCAGAAGTTCCCTGACAGAAGACAAAGAATGGAGAATGAACAAATCCAGCATCAGTTGTTCTCAAAAGACTTATGAGCGAAACAGCCCTTCCCTGCTGCCACCTTCCAAAGCTTTCAGAAATTCAAATTGCATTCTATGCTGACAGCTAAAAAATGCAAGCATAGAAGTGTCTGGTCCACACAGATCCCGTACAGCAGCAAGGATAAGAGCTTTTGTGAAGACCCTTCCTCCTTTGAGAGAGCCTCTCAAAGGTGTTAAATTGGAAGAAAGGAAGTACAAATATTCAGGCTTGGGAAAAATAATAGAGCCAGACAAATGCTCTAAAATTTCTCTGCTCAAGTTCCCTCCCTCTAGAGGAGATTACAAAAATGTAAACAAATGAATAATAAAATTTCAATTTTTTTTTTTTTTGTTTATCCTTATGGAAGGCCTTAGGGAGATAATCCTCAGGACCTAGTTCTACCCATTTATACATAAGGGATGTAAAATTAATTAAAAAGACATGAGGAAAAAAAAATTTAATCCTTCCAGATGTGCCTTTATGGTATTTCCCTGTAGGACAGGAGGGCCAGCAGCTCAAATACACTTTAAGAATCAAATACTAAAATGTAATTGTCAAAATTGTAAACCTCTTTCAGAAAACAATGAAATTTTAAAAGTATACCTAGGAGCTGTGTGTATGTCTGATGCAAGTTAACATAATAATTTAAAACTTTGCTTGACCTTTGAGTGAAGATCTTGTTCTAGGGGAGTTTGTAAAATTTTGAAATCTGAATACACAGGGCAATGGTGACAATTTTGAAATTTACTTATGGGCTGTGTAAATGTTCAAAGGTCCAAAACCAGAAATCTGTCTGCTTAGCAGACAACACAAATTTTAAATTGCCCACATGTAAGGAGCACGTAGTAGAAACATAACATTTTCTTGCTAAAATTAGGAGACCAAAGTATCAGAATTATACCCTAGCTGACCTGTGTGCACACTGTGGTGGAAGTTCTATCATCACAGATCTGCGGACTCTGGTCTGAAAACAAATAAAATAAAGTTACATGAAATTGACTTTCTTGAGTAATGAGGTCCACAAATTCAACCTGCTTTGGAGATAAATAGAGATTGGCACTAAGATAAGAAAGATTTTAGTATGTTATTGCACAGTTGAATTTCCCCTATGCTTCATTAAAAGTTATTGTAACTTTCTCCCCTCAAGCTCTTTTGCATCAAAACTGGGTAGAAATATTTTGGCTCTAGAAGTCATGTGCCTGAAAATGTGTCCCAAAATATGCCCTCCCTACTTGTGACTGATAGGTCTTATCTGACTCTGTGCTACACTGGCTGAAACCTCCCAGAACAGCAGTTCTCTGGACTTTATTATTTCAAAGTAAGAGAAATTTCAGGTAAGCAGAGATTTTTCTCTATGATGATTGACATTCATTGTCATTTAGTGATGCAAAACCATAGATGGGAACATAAAACTCTCAGAATGCAAATTCTCTTGAAATGACAAGGCTTACTGATTCACTATCTTTCCTTTATGGAGAGGATTTTGAAATGAAAGCTATAACCTCAGGCTTCAAAACAGACACACTAACTGTGTTTACAGTAAAGTTCCATATACCAAACAGATGATTTAGAATAAATCTTTCTGTTCAGTGTTTTTCATACTTAAAAATTTACTTACATGACAGCAGTAAATGATTTTGCAGTGAAAAGAACTATTATAAATTCCCCTGGAAAGATATCTAAATTTTAGTCAACCTTGATTGATTTCAAAATCTTTTTTATTTAAAAATTCCTGTTATATTCCGTGTCTATATATTTGCAACTACTTTTGAAATGGAAATCAGATCTAAAGCCAAAACTATTCAAGAAATGACAAGTTTATTCTTACTGTTGCCCATGTGTACTCCTGTAAGTCTTTGACAAAATAATGCTACTTTGAAATGTAATTCTGATTGCTTTAGAAAAGTGTTCTGTGGTGACTTCTAAAATCAACTGTGCTCATTTTTCTCTGCTGTGTTTTACATTTGCGTTGCTTATTTACTTGATTTACATGTGGGGGCCAAGTGTGTCTGTCATGGTGTTTCAGTACTGACCCAACTGCAGTAAAATTACATCTGTTACAGTGCCAATGCTTAAAGATGTTTTGTTTTTCATTCAGTTTTTTCTAATGCATTTATAGGTTTTATTAGAATTCTGCATGAAAATTTATAATACTGTTTATTTCTGGGTTAATTTTATTTTTAGACCTTTCGTTGCTGTTAGTAATAAGAAAACATGGTTTTGTGCCAATTTTATAAATATCATATATTTTTTCTTTTTAATTCCTTATTGTAATTCTTCAGATGGCTTTATTAAAACCCTAGGCAAAGAACACATGAAAATTTTACTGGGATTCTTTAAAAGTAATTGAGTAGTCTACAAAGAGGTGTATGGCTGCCCGCTGCTGGAAGGAATGATGTTACAGGGCATTTCCTTGGGCTGCATTATGATATTGTCATATCATTCTGAATGCAGCTCTTCATTTGCAAATTATGACCTCCATTCTCCTTCAACCACCCCACGGAATAAAATTGTGAGGTTTCCCTGTAATGCTGAGATCTTTTACTTGTATGTATAATATGTAAAGCAGTTATAATCTGCCAACTTTTTATGTGTAACATTTAATATTTTCCTTCTTGTGTGTTAACAATTAGTCACTGGAAATTTATATAACACCTTGTCCCTTTTGCTCAAATAGCCTAACCTCTTTATAATATATATATAACAACCATAATTACAAATTACCGTCAAAATACACGGCTTTCCTTTGAATTTGCAAACACTTCACTGAGGGAGCCAGGGTCACCACCAGAGCAGGCTTGCAATTGGAAATGCACACAGGCAGGCACCAGATCCTGTGGTTAAAACCAGCCACTATGAACACAGAAGAATTAAGAATCAAATGAGGAGACTGTGGGATGTTCGTAGCTTGCAGATGTGCTTGGGTTACAGATTTATCCTATGAGAATACAAGTCCCTGCACAGTGCAGTCTATTTATTTCATTGCAAATCCTGGAAGAACTTAGGATGTTTTGAAGGGTTTGCGTCTTTCATCTCTATGGGTACATCTCAGACAAAGAAGACAAGACAAGTTTTGGCATGTACCTTTGCATGGCACTGCTGTTTCCATGCAGAAGGATGGTGGAACAATGTCCATCATAACAGGCTGGGGATTTTTTTATTTTTATTTTCTTTATTATTTTTGAAAACAGTTCAGAAGGGACATAAAATACTACCTCCTTAACCATCTGTAGACCTAAGCGCCACTTTAAATATTCAAAAACGCTTAAGAAATGTTTTGCAAGAGTATTTGTCCAGAGCACAAGAATGAATTTCACTCTGTGTTTGTAGGAGTTGTTTAATTGCTAGCTATAGTTGTTTACACTGAGAGTACATTCGGTGATTAATTCATGGGATTCCTAAGGGAAGACTAAGCTGCAAAAAGGTCTCAAAGATGCAAGCCAGGGTAGAGAGTGCACTGTAAAATATTTAGCAAACATTAAAACAAACCACAAAGAATACAGGAGGAGCCAAGGATACGGAAGAATAGATTACCTGCCTCAAAAAAAAAAAAAAAAAAAAAAAAGAAAGAAAGCTTTTTACATGGAAATAGATATTTCAAAGGGGATGAAAGACTATCTGTTTCCAGTGGACATATAAACACACTGAACTGGGATAATATGTAAAGATGTATATCACAGGGAACAGAAAAACTTACATTACATTGTTTCCTTAGCTGATTGATTGATTGATTGATTGATTATTAAGATTTTGGCTGCTTGATGATGGTATTAATAAATTAGTCATTTTATATTTTATATTTACAACTTATATTAACAAAGTCAGTTGCAAATTTCTCCTTTGCTGAGGATTGATATGTTATTATTCACCTAACACTGATATGCATATCATTGTAGGAAGAAAGAGATATAAATAAGGATTTCTATCCATCTAATTACTTTAATTGATTTGTGCTGAAATAGTTGACCTTTAGTACTAGGTTCTCCCATCACATTCAGAATTGACAGCTCACTCTGATGATCGTCAGCCACGGGGAAAATAAGATTTCAATTAAAAGCATGCCGTGTAGGCTAATCTATGGATCTCACATTAGTAATGCTCTGTGCTTTTCTGCTAGAGAATACGTGTCATGTTTGAGCTGAAAGATATTATATGAAAAGCACCTGAAGAAGTTCTACAACAGAGTATACCTAAAAATTGACCAACCAAACCCACACAGGAGTCTTAGAGCACACATTCCTATATGTCTACAAATTACACCTAGTCAGTAACACCCCTCTTCCAGGCTGAAGATCACAAGACGTATAAAATAAACTAATTCTTATGGTGTATTTCTTGGGTGGCATATAAGAGTATTGATGCTATCTACACTGTTTGCTTTCAGTGTTATATTTCAGGAAAAGCTGGCCTAAAACTTCTTTTTATGAGACCACCAGGCAGAAACAATCCCTACATGGGTAAAGTGTCAGACACACCTGTGGCATTTAAGAGTGCGCAAACCAGAAATAATAAATGTTGAATTAGATGGAATATTCCAATTAATAAAGGTCTGTTGCTATTGTTTGGAGTTAAATTTTTCTTCAATAAGTTCATTAGAAGAGTCTTCAAAATGTTTTATATTTTTTACCCCTAAAAACCACTTTTCATTACATGACTTCAGTGAATTAAAAAAAAAAGTGCAAAACACTCACTGAAGAAAACAACTGTGTTTGATGCCTATGCTATGGCAGAAACATATCCTAGCTGATTTTATTCTGTATATTACATTAGGATGCTCTGAAAGAGACAACATTAAGTGTTTCAATAGAAAAAACATGACAATAAACCGAAAGCACTTTTCTCAGTTGAAAATTACTTTACTTTGGACAAATGTTGTTCCATAATTGGAATATATTATTACTTTTATTATTTGTGTTACTGCGGTTGGAAGCATTCTGTAGCAGAAAGTGTTCTGTGTTAAAGTTCATTTTGGTTGCTCTTGTGTGTGTCGTATGTTGGATGCAAAGTGGGAATAATTGGGCATATGTTGAGTAATCTATTTGCTGAATTATGAGTATGAAGTGGAAGTAAGATGAAAAATAGATTGTTTTTTGAGTAGGAAAGGAAGCAATGACTAACTCTACAAAAGCATCTTTATATTATTCAAAATAATTCCTCATAAAAATTCATGACATTTAAATTAGCTCTAACAGTATAATATTCCAAAGATGTTGATTCAATTGTTAATAGCCGCTGGAAATATTCTTTACTATCTCTCAGTTAATGTTTTAAGTCTTCAAATCACTTCCTCTTTGTTATTTTAAAGGAAAATAAAATATATCCCTAATTATTTTTTCCATGTCTGTCTATAATATTCTACATTCTTAAATTTAGTGCTCTGTAAGACAAGATTTCTAAGAGAAAGACAAATTCTGTAAAGTGAGAGGCTATTTCAGATTTTAAAATTAAATTATTGTGTATCTTCCTTGAAGAGTGAACTACTGAAAAGCTTAACAGAAGAATTTTTGGATTGAAGGTTTAATTATTTTTGCCAAAGACCTGGCAAAAATATTTTCCCCCCCAAGAAAAGATCATCTTGTATGGATAAATTTTCTCCTTTCTCATGCCATCATATCTGTGGCAAAAAGTGTTGATGAAGACCACCAGCATATTTTCCTTGAGAACTTCCAGCTTCTAAATCATCCCCCACTGCTCCTTTGGAAAACAATTCAAACCTCTTGATCTTCACTCCTTTGCAGAAGAACCAAATATTTTGAGCAGAAAAGACACAAATGAAGCTTGACTCATTTGTGGTGAGAGAATGAGAGAAAACAAGGCTCTGGGTGAGCTTTATCCCTCTTGACAGCTACCTGAAAGGAGGTTGGAACAAAATCAGGGTTGGCCTCTTCTCCCAGGCAACTAGGGATAGGACAAGAGGTCATAACCTGAAGCTGTACCAGAGGAGGTTCATACTGGACATCAGGAAGTATTTCTTTACTGAAAGGCTGATTAAGCATTGGAATGGGTTGCCCAGGGAGGTGGTGGGATCATTGTCCCTGGAGGTGTTCTAGAAGTGATGGACACAGCACTTAATGCGATGGTTTTGTTGATGTGGTGATTGGTCAAAAGCTGGACTTGATAAGCCTGGAGGTCTTTTCCAACATTTATGAGTCTATGATTCTATGACTAAGAAAACTGAGAACTGAAAAAATGAAATTTTGACACCTTAGCTATACATCTTACTTTCCTTTAAATTCTGTGGCAAGAAGTAGCCGTTTACTGAGGCTGTTTGTCATATCACATGCCATTTTCCTCTTCCATTCTACTGCCTCTAAAGTGAGCCCAGCCTCACTAGGTCACATGCAGAATCCAGATTCCAGATGTTTAAGATGAAGACTCCAGTGAAGGTTTCCGTCACATGGTTTGTTTGGTTTTGATGATTTTGACAATGCGATGTCAATAGACAGTGTCAATAGACAATAAAATGATATTGCATTGTCTACTGCTTCGAGTAATAAGTAGGATATAAAAGCAAGTTTAGAATAAAATCTCTGACAGATAAACTAAACCACCACAGTGGGAAATGCATGGAGTAATAGATTTACTAACCAGTTCTTGAGAAATCAACTGGCTTTCATTTTTTACTTTGTTCTGGGTTTGGTTTTTTTGTGTATGTGTTTTGTTGGTTGGGTTTTTTGGTGCGTGTTTTGGTTTTGGTTTTTTTTGCTGGGTTTATTTTGGGTTGTTTTTAGTTACAGTTAATATAATTTCATCAGAAAAACATAAGTTATTCACATTTTGCTGTGTTGTAGTAATGATCCTAGTTTTCGTAGGAGATGACCTGGATGGACACCTTATCAACACAGCTTCCTGCTGTGCCTGCACCTCTCTCCAGGTTATTGCCAAGCTGCATGTCATCGAGCAGTCTAAAAAGAAACCACTGAGCATGTACAGAACAGGACAGAAAGTATATTTCTGTTTAAAACGTTGGGGAGCAACACTGATACAATCCAGTTTACAGAATGAATGCACATATTTCCATAAGCTTAGAAGAATGAAAACTTCCACTGAAACAATGTAATTAAAAGTTACAATGAAAAAAATTGGTTAGCATTCTTAGTGACATTTGATTAAACATGCTAGCTCGCAAAAATACACAAATGAAGGTCACATTTGCAAGTCTTATAAGACAGACGACATTTTAATAAGATAGTTGAGAAATGTCAATGAGTTAGTAACTGACCAGGAGTCACTTAAAGAAAAAGGAATGAAGGAAAACAAAATATCACCCCAAGAGTCAGAATCCTTTACTCTCTAAAAAGTTCAAACATTATAAAGACAGTTTTCAAAGAAATTTTGGGGTTGATTCAATGAATTTGCCTTGTCACTTTTCTCTGTTTAATGAAAGAATGCATTTTTGTCAAATTACCATGTACCTTTGTTTGAGCTTTATTGAGCTATGTTGTGCCTTTTAAAACAAAACTGAAAGATAAAATATAACAGGATAATATTTATGGTTTATATTTTTACCCTTAGACTGTACTCAAGTAACTTGTGTAAACATCCCCTTTCCCTCAGAACCCGATTTGTTCTCCCACAACACACATGAAGTGGAATTTAAGCTGACATAGATACTACAAATTACAGGATAAAAATTCTTTCACATTATATTGGAATTTATATACTTATTTTTTTCTAAAAGCAAACAAACCCCTCAGTAATCAGTGGAAGACAGTTTCTCTATTACCTGTGGCACTGTTTTTCCATGTTGCCCAGAATCTGACCATTCTGACTGAAGAACGGCATGTGCCAGGAATAATAAGAGACACATGAATAATTTAATGAGTTGATACAAATTCTTTAAAAAATTACCAAAACTATTTCATATCATAGTTTGCTGTTGGAAATCCATTAAGAAAATGTGCACTGGAAATTTAAAAAACAAAAATTAGTCTATCTTAAAATTGTCATACCACTGTTAAAATTACTGTCTATCTGGTAGTCCTAGTTCAAAGAAATATGAAGACTAACACAAATCACTGATTTTTTTGTGGCTGGTTTCTAGTTGCTTAATATCTTTACCATTTGGGCCTATATATTCCTTAGTTGTGTCGTCTTGAAGCTGAAAGAACCTTTGGATATTTTATCCCAAATAATTATTTCTCAGGATTAGGTTAGAGAAAACATAATTTCATTGTGAAGTTCAAGTACAGCAGCATTTTGAGAATTACCCATAGGTCTTTGATGAAATTTCTCAAGGATCTTAAGGGTAGACTGGTAAAGCAAAAAAGCACATAAGAGAGTAATATCAATTTAAATACATAGTTTAACTATGTATTTAAATAATGGAATATATAGATTTATTCTCCCAAATCTCAGAAGTCTAATCCAAACCAAATTAATGGAATAATTTTACTGTGAATAGTACTCAAAAAAATATATTCTAATTAAGCCACTGTAACTCGGCAGTTCAGAAGTCAAAATCTCTGAAGGTGAATGTTCAAATTAGGAAGTAGGTTTTGTTTTCAAGTAAGTGTGTTTTCTGCTGTAGTTGTCAGTAACAATCACAGGCTACAGAGTTTCAGTAAACAAAACAAGAAATATTTACTTATGTATAATTTATTAACCATTTCCAGTTATGTTTTACAAGAGAAACTTTACTCAGATACAGCATCCCCATGAGCATGAAAGAGCAACTGGAGTCAGGGTGAAATCTCAAATTGATCACCAATCCCAGCCAAACAAAGCAATTATACCATGGAAGGTCAGATAACAGATTATGTAACACTATCATTACTGCAAGACCTTTTCACCATGCAGAGTGACTTTTCTATCCTTTCCTTCCCTTTCTTCCCATGGTACTTTGCATTCATGCTATCTGAGATCTTGTCATTTCTTTTATTCTTTCAAACCCTGGAATTATCACTGCACAAGTAGTGTTCCCCATTCCACCAGATAACGAATGACAAAAATCTGTTTTTCTTTTTAAGTGGGAGAAGAACTGCAGTCTTCTTAACTTGATGAGGCAGCACAGAACTTCATTTCATGAAACTGCCTACACAAAATGTTTCACCAAAAAGAAGTTGTCAAAACTATTTCAGTGTTGTTGAATCCTATTCACTAGAGTGGCTCATTGCATTACATACACAAACAGGAGAGTCATAGCCTAAGAAACTATGTCCAATTTTTAAATATTTATCACCTGCAGAGATGACAGAACAGTGATCTATTTTTCTTCCAGCCACTTCCAATTGTCCTCCAAAAGATCTGTTTCGTCATAGGCATTGCAGTCTGAATCCCTTTGCTCATCTCCATGAATGTATTTTTAAATGTTCCTCTCACCTTCTTAAGACTTGCTTTTTCAGGACAATTGATTTCAATAGTTCTGCTTGCTTTGTTCCTGCAGGTCCTGAGTTACAATTTTAAATGTATCATAACATAATTTATTTCCTTTATATTTGGCATTATACAGGGGCCAAAAACTTGGGCATTGTTCTTTATTTGTAAACATTGAATTTTTAAATACAGGCAGAAAAGGCAAAGAAGGGAGTCTGAAGAGGCATAAGAGGAGATGACTTTAGCATACATGTGTTTTTGGGAAAGGTATTTGTGCAGACTGGTACTCTAGGCCTGTGCAGCTAGCCTGCATGATTTGCATAGTGTTGAATTGAGAAGCATATTCAGCTTCGGTCAGTGTTTCTTCATTGCACGTACAGAGTAAAGGAAGACTGTAAAGGATATATGATGGCTTGGCAGACATTTTTCCACTATGAAATAGAAATATAGGGTCATAGGAATAGAATTAAAAACACTGAAAACTCATGTTTCTGTAAGTAAGAAATTTAATAACCACCTGATTTTTATGCTGTGGTGAGGCTGCAGGGAAATTTTCTTAGAGCTCTATGCTACTACTCAGTTCTTTTCAGAAGCTGAGTCCCTCATCAGGGATGTTTCTGTCAATCCTTTTATAGATAATTTTTTTCTACTTTTCTACTGCTTAACTAAATATTCTTTTGCAAAGTGACAGATTTTGTCTTTATTTAGTGTTCACTTCTTGTTTGTTTTTTTTAAATTTTTCTTTTCAGAATATTCAGAAGCTGTTCCTGGTCTCCCGACATCATATGCTGCTATCTTAAGAATCAAATCTGGTAGTTCATCTTTAGCCTCCTTTAATTCAAAGAACAGACCACGATTAAGCAGTCCTTCATTAGGAAGTGTATCTTCACCAGGCTGGAGAGGAGCTGCACAACATTATCACTCCCCAACAAACCTGTACCACTTTTCAGAGACCTTCAAACATGATGGTAAGTCTAGCTTCCCCCTCTAAAGCTTGGAAACGTTATTCAAAATCAGCCCATTTTTGTCAGCTTACTTCAGTATTTCTCAGATATAATTTTGAATTTAACTAAACATCACAAATGGAAATGAGCTGCTTTCCTTTAAGTTCTTCAGAATAGCCTTAAACTTCCCAGTTAAAACATCCTTTCTTAAAGATTCCTATGCAGAATGGTTTTATACAGGCATTGCTACATGAAAATAGCAAACCAGTGATTTGAAATTCCATTACAGTACAATTTCATCTAGCAGTAAAATCTCAGCCCCTTTTACATATATTTTTTTCTCCTTGGATTTTTTTTTATTTAATCATGAATGCCAGTAATATAAATTAAACATGAAGAGTAACTCTTATAAAATTACTTGTTCTCTAAATTATCTACTCTGTGTAGTCAACGCTGTCATGCATGCACACTTGTGCATGCTTGGATAGAGGTTCTGGTGTGATACGGTGTCATTTACCTCTAAATGCAATAATTCATAGTAACAGTGCATATTTTCTTGTGTTTCATTACATTTTAAAAAGCTGTATTTCAAATTCCATTCTTTAGTGATATTTACCTGAATTACAAAGGAAGGAGGGAAGGAGGGAAGGAGGGAAGGAGGGAGGGAGGGAGGGAAGGAGGGAAGGAGGGAAGGAAGGAAGGAAGGAAGGAAGGAAGGAAGGAAGGAAGGAAGGAAGGAAGGAAGGAAGGAAGGAAGGAAGGAAGGAAGGAAGGAAGGAAGGAGGCAGAGGGAGAGAGATATTAGAGGATATACATTAGTCTAAATATGGAGGAAAGAATTAGAAGAGGAGGAAGAAGAAGGTTCCTTCTCCTCTCAGTAAATTCTTGGTTTTCTCCTGGAAAATACCTTGCATGTATTGAAAGTTAATGGTGTATGCATGTGGTTTTGTGTAGAAAAATGGCTTATACATGAGCATAAATACCTTCCCTGAATTAAGTCTGATCTAGAAAAGAAAAAAGTTTGATCTTGTCAGGAGATAAATTCTGTTTGATAACATCTTTCTACATTTGTCCTTCCACTGCAATACTCTTTTAAGCAGTGACCAGAGTGAATTCAGATTTTGCCCATTCACCAGACAACCTCATAACTCCTCCCAGACAACCTGATATGAGCAGGTTAATGTTAAAGTCCAGTATTAGAAAGAGAGTCTTATTATCCTGATCTTCTACAGCATGATTGTCTAAAGACTGAAGGAGAAAGCAAAAAACACACACTATTTGAATAATAAAGCTCAAGCTAGAACTAGAAACCCTGGGCATCCCCAGGAAGCATGGAGAGATCATATCTCAGGTATGATCATCATACCATAGGTCTATGATTTAGGTCAGCAATCATGACTCTTCTCAAAACACAGGGGCTACACTGCAGCTCTGCAGTTGAGATTTGTCAATTTTCAGGAGGAGGGCAAGAACCACTGACTGGAGACAAAATCATGAAAGGGCCATACTTCATGAGGCCCAGTGAATAGGGTACTTGACTAAGAAGAGAGGAACATCTTTCTTCTGAAAACTGCATAAAATAGTCCTGGAAGACTTAATCCACTTAAAGATCTTGGTATATCTATCTGTGTTGATAGTTGTAGAAAGACGTAAATCTGTGAGTAGTATTTTAAATGCCCTTGACTCTCTGAAGTACCTGCATGGCCCAAGCATAGGAATGAGATGCTGTATAGAAAAGATCAACATCCTTCAGATGGGGCAGGATTGAGGACTCTGACAGGCGAACAGGCAGGATAATCTACATCATCTGAGAGGACTTGAATACATCTGCTACAGCAGCTGAATGAAACTTATTTTCTAAATCTCTCTCTAAATCAAACAGTTTTGTTAATAACTTGGTGTCTGAATAAATATCTTTGATAGAAACTGGGAATAAGTGACTATCTCAATAATCTGTCAAATTTCTTGACTTTAATTTGTCCTCAAGCATTTTTTTCTTTTCAGTTTTTACAGGTCTTGAAGTAAAGATATTCTAGTTATCATCCCATAACTGCTCTGTGATGGTAGAGTTAAGTGGTGATGTTTACCAGCCAGAGTGTCCTAAATAAGGAAATGCTACAGCATCCTGTGTTCACAAGAGGTCACTGTTTCAAGTGAAAGAACATTTTTGGGAGGGAAGAGAACATGTTTTATATTATTATAATAGAGAAATTGCATAATTCAAATGTCTAATGTATTGCATAAATTCAGGACTCAAGCTTGCCATAAAAAAACTCAAAAACACTTTTATTAGCTGCTGAATTATACAGGTTCTCAAGCGACTTCTCAAATGATTTCCCAGCAGACATGCTCAGACACCTGACATAGCTTGTAATAAAGGTCCTTTTATACTGACTTTATGCTATTTCATTTGCACTTTCAATTCAACATGTGTTTCCTGATATCTTAAATTAAAAGAACTATGCTCTAGCTCACTGCTCAATTTAAACTATCTGGAATTATTTAGCGTAAACATGCAGCTAAGGCAATCCAGTCCTTCTCTTCAAACTATGTATCAATGTGTAAAGTCATGACTAAAAATGTGAATAGAATGTATGAATTATTCATTAAATACTCTTGAAGAATCCTAAAACTGCAAACTCTTATATTTTCATACTGTTCAAAAAACTTTTGGACTTGCTGCAGTAAGGATAATTGAGCTTAACCTTGAATAAGGACTCTCTTTGTCCTTTCATCTTTGGTTTGATATATTTTAGAATAAAATAGAGAGTCTGTGTCACAACTGAAAGTGCTTGAATCAATGAACCCCAAGATATGCAAGATCTGAATCTAATTTTTGTAAAATGAGAATTCCTCATTCCCCACCATCTGCTAGATTCAGCATTTGCCAGTCTGAATTATAGATACAAACTACTAATTTTTTTTCCATTGCTAAAAATATTTGACAACATTTATTCATATGGCATGCAGCTTAGATATTGTAAGTTAAATTTAGAACAGATTTATTTGTTTCAGACCACAGAACAGAGAAAGCATTTTCAGGAAACAGAAAAAAACTTGTATTATCTTGCTTAATAAGCAAATAAACATCCTTCAGGAAGGACAAATCTGAAAATATGAGAAAATAATTTAATCTCCTTTGCAGTATAAACTTAATAATGCATGTAGTGCACAGTATTCCAGAATGCAGCATACTAGAATCAATGTATACACTTTGATGCATGTGTATTGGCCTCAACTTACCTCAAAAGGAGTCTCCCCAAAGTTTCTCAACTTTTAAGTTGACTGAAACGCAGTATTTTGTAACTGCATATGTCATAAATATATATGTGTGTGTGTATATATGTCTCTGCTTCTAGATATTAAAATAATTATTGTAAACTTCAGCCACCTTTGTTAATTTTAAAATCTGTTGCATAGAGATTTAATCATTGGAACATATTTTGCCATGATAAATTTGTGGACTTGTCTTTTATTATATTAAAGGAAATTTTATATTTTGACGTATGATAGTGATATTAAAATGCATGATAATTTTTTTTATTTCTTAGGTGTAAAGGTGAAAGATTATATCAAAGCTCCTACTTGTAAAATCAATATTAGCACTGAATTTAATGCATTTTTTCAGCATTTAAACTGAAAAAAATATTGTTTCTAGCTTTTATTTGGAGATAGTTTCCTGTTTTATTGGAGAAAGCAATAAGTTTTCTTTTAAATCAGTGTGAATATACCTAAAATATTTTCTGAATATACTGAACAGGTTAAACTGTCTGGTTCCATGATAACAAAGGAAATCAGAAGATCCTTTAGAGTCATCACCCAAAGTGCATACAACAAGCATAAGTTGAAAACCAAGAAAGGAAAGAAAAAAATTCAAAAACAAGGTTAATACTGAATAGTATTAAAATGTGATCCACCTTTACCAAAAAAACTTTGTGGGACCAATTTGAAAAGAAACAGCTTTGGTTAATTTTAATTACGTCTTATTAAATGCAAATTTCAGCAACATATATGGCCTTATCAACAACTCCTTCAACTTTCTTAATGGATCCTGAACACATTAATATCTAGGACTGGCAGATCACTGGGATGTAGTTTGGTCTGTGATGTGACAAGTAGACACTTTTCTGGGTAGGGACTTTATGCAGAGTACAGTCATCTGTATTGTAGGACGGAAGGTCCGTTAGTGATCCCTCATTTTAGGCTTCTTTAGAAATTCTATAATTTTACATCTTCTTGTGTAGCTTTTCTTTAGAAAATTCTTCCATTTCCACATGGGTTCAACAAGCCTTTGAAACATGGTGGGGGGAAATAGAGCAATAAGAAAACATTGTTTTCCTGGTCCTGTGAAAAATGCTTCTGAAGAGACATGAGCAGAGGAAGGAGGGATGACCTGAAGGAATGCTTCTGTCCCCCACATTTATAGGCTTCCTGCCCTATCCCCTCACCTAACTTGTCTGCTCTTTCTTCCCACCAGTAGCTCAGACTGAGAAGATGGCTTCATGACTGATTAGGCCAGTTATGAATCTTGGAGGGTACTTATTTAAGAAATCATTTATAGTAGCCTCATTTATTTTTTCTCTTTAGAAGTATAGCACATAGAATTTTCAGACACTAAAAATAATACTGCCAAGTGCAGCTCCAGTGCAGGGGTTTGAACATGGTCATATTTCTTTTCTGCCCACCTCTGTGTTGCCAAGGATCCAGGAATTAATTTATTATCTCAGTGTATTAATTGACCTGGAATTTTATCAAGAATGGTGGCAAGCAAGCTGACTGTTGAGGAGTGACACAATTTCAGTTGCTATAGGATTTAAAGTATGGGAAACTTTATTCTCATCTGCAGGGTTTTTTTAATGATATCTGCATTGTTCAGCAAGAAGAATTAAAGAACATCTGATTTTTTTTCTTCGTCAGTAATTGAGGGAGAGAATGAAAGTGTGAAAGAATGTCTGTAGGTAAGAGAGAGAAACCATACTTTGGCTACCGTCTGAGTTGCAGGGCAAAGATTCCAGTTTATATTCCCATGAGGATTTAAGTACTTGGTACTAAGAAGTCATATAATCCAGCATTTTTTAAATACAGAAGTGTTTTAAGGAGAACACTGCTACTCAAAGAATATTTGAGCACTGCTCTGGAGAATATTCAAGAATTTAAAAGAGGGATTTTTCTTAAATTTTGAATGTTTTCCATATCCTTTCCTTTCTGGACAGTACTAGTTTAAGTACTAGTTTACATCCTAATGAGAGTTCTTAGTGCTTTTCATTACCTAGGTTGAAAATGGCAACTTAAAACTTGTAAGGGGACCACAAACCAGCTGCTGCACTGCTGGTTGCAGTATACCTGTATTCCCAAAACTCTATGGTAAATCACTGGTCTTAAATAAGATAGCACTTAAAGCAACCAGTTTTCTGTATCTTGTTTAATAAAAGCCTCCCTGAGGAACAGAAATATTTCCCCTGAGAAATTATAATAGTAAGTTGAAATATATGTGTGCTAACATGTATGTTAAATAGTCATTTAATTTTATGTTCATGCTTAAGTTAGAAAGGAAAAAATAAGGTGAGGAGCTCAAGTCCTGCAATGCACACTCACACAGGACTGTTCTGTTTAAGAGCATGGGTCACAGTTAGATGAAACGTGGGTGAAAGAAATCTGATGCCTTTGGATCCCTGAAGACAGCAGGAAGCATACATGAGTATACAAATGTGTGTGTGTAAATATACAGCACATATATCCACACGTATAAAGATAAATAAATTAAATGCAATAAGAAAATAAGGGCAAAAAGGAGAAGGCCAGAGATATTTCCCCCAAAAGACCGCACAAAGTAGAAGAACCAGCCAAAGGTTTTTGAATCAGAAAATTTTATTTCAAGTTCACACAGCGGGGTTGGGTTGTTCCCCTGTCTATGGCTTCAGGGGAGCCTCCAGCTATCTGTGGGACCATGTTGTGTTACAGACTGGGGCTGGAGGTGTTTCCTTGTCCGTGAGTCAATGGCTTTGTTGAAACCTACAGAAATCTCTGTCTGAGAAGCTTAGGGAGAGGATGAGAGTGTGTCGCGGCGTTCTCCTGCACCTAGTCTTGCATCTTTTTCTTGCTTTCCAGCAGTCCTAGACACAGATAATATATTTTGTCTACAGAGTCACTCCTAGTGAGAAGATAAAATCATTAATCTTCATTAATATACACCCTATACATATGCTTACTAATCCGTGTGAAATAACACTTAAATCTAAACCCATGATTTAAATTTACTATCACAAACTAATTCTTGGTTTTGCTAAACTCTAGCTCGATGTGAGTTCTGTTTATTTACACCTACATTCATTTGTATTTTCTTTTGTGCAATGTAAGAAGCAGGTGAGCAAATTATAAGAAACAATCCATAAAATGCATTTGTACCAACATTTTCTTTTCTTAAAATTAGTATTGCCAGCTGAATCCACTACCCCGTGGCGTTTTAAGCTGCACTGGTCAAAGTTTAATACCAGAATTATTTTAGTTTCAGTAATATAAGTACATATCAGAAATCACTTATTGTGATTGGTTTGTTTGTGGGGGTTTCTTTAAATAATGTGAATAGTTGTTCCAGGAAACATATTTCTGTCAATAAACCTAAGCAAACCAGTGTACCTACACAGTAATATAAATATGCAAAACAGCAATCCACACTCCTTTACACAGTCCTACAAGTAGAGCTAATAAACTGGAAAATTATGGGAAATAGAAACTACTAATTGCTGCTGCTCTTATTTACTGACTTTGCAAATTGACTGGCTAATTATTTGAATCTATTCCAGCAGAAGTATACACACCTGAAATTAAGGTATTTTCAAAATCTGCATTTGAATAGTAGTGTAAAAAGACAACAACTAAGCCTGTAACAATTGTGTAGTCACTAAAAAGAAAGGTTGAAAAGCATAATGGGGTTTTATGTGGTCTTTTTATTGTATGATAAGAGAGTTCAGAAACCCCAAATGTAAGAATTTAAAGATGTGGAAATATGCATCTCAAAACTAACATACTATGACCTATGTCTCCCACATTTCTCATCCTTTTTCAGACTCCAAGTCTTTCTTTTCTGTACCAAGACTCGTAGCCCCATGTACCTATTCCTGTCTACCCAGATATTCTGAGGCTGTTAGCTGTATGAAAAAGGTTGCAGTTCCCAAAACTGTGAAACCGTAACATGTGGTTGAAGTTGTGTGATGTTGGTAAAACAATGCAATATGCATTTTTTAAGTCAGTGACCAAAACCACAAGTCTTCAGGTGCACCTTTTTTACTTCAAGCTGCTCTTGGCAGGATAAATACAGCAGGATGTTATAAACTGCTTGATGTGTTGTGCTGTCCTCAGTGAGAACTGGAAAATGTCTATCACGTGAACATATGAAACCCTAAAACTGACAGAAAAACCCTGCCCTCATATGTTTCATTGCAAGTAGCAGGACCATGTCACTGTCTCTCCACACACAAATGATTAGGTTAGTGCTTTAAAGATGAAGAGCACTGTGTAATTAAATTATCCAAGAGTCTGGAGTAAGTCTAAAATTATCAGATTCCACAGACTTCTGGTGCACAGTGAGAATTTTAGTTGCTCAGACCAACATGATCAAGAATGCTCTGCTTGTGACCTTTCACTCTTCTGAAGTCTTACACTTCTCGCTTCAAAATATGAATAAACTGGAATCATAGATGTGATCTATGGGTCTGTCCAGCTTTTCTAGTTCAGAAATGCAAATTCTTATCAAGATACAATGTACATTGCACAATTAGAGAAGATAGTGGAGGAAAATGAAATGTCAGATTCAGCTATTTATTATTTAATAGACACCACTTGCTGCCATTAATTTTCCAAGTTATTTTTCTTAACAACTCCTTGATGTAAATGGGAAAATTGTGTATTACTTTTCTGTGAGATAAGCTGCTGCAAGCAGCAGGAAAATTTTTGTTTACCTTGCTGTTTAGAGAGTTAATTCCTCTTAAGTCTCTTGAGCTTCTCACTAGACTGCAGGCCAAAACATGTCTGATGAGAAAACCATTCTCAGGCATAACAAACACTTAAATCATACTATGTGTTTTATTCTTCACTTAGTAATATGTCTTATATTTCTTCTTTATCTTTTTTTTCTTTTAATAATTGTTTTTTAATGCAACGTCTGAAATAATGGAATATGAACCTCTGGAAAGAACATATATAATTATGAATACTTTAATCTCATGTTATAAAATCTATATCACGTTTCCATTTTTTCAGCTTTCCTAAACAGTAGCACTTTTTTTTTTTTTCACAGAAAGTGTTGATTACGGGCCAGTGTTTGTACAAGAGCCAGATGATACAATTTTTCCAACTGATTCTGAGGAAAAGAAAGTGTCACTGAATTGTCAAGCTCGTGGAAATCCTGCTCCCACATACAGGTACCTAGTTTAATTTTTCTTTTTTTTCTTTCAGTTTTCTGAATATTAGCTACTGCAATCCTACTCTGAGAATCAGTGTATCTTGGTGAGAAACAATAGAAACAGCTCCATGACACTACTGGTTTTCCTGATTGAATGTTTTTTCTGATTCTGAATAAGCAAGAATCATAAGTGGCAGTGATTAAAGGCAAAGCAATATTTTAAGTTTCAAATTATGTGCTCTCTGCATCATATCTACCCATGTGGAGAAACTAATTTTGCCCAGTTTATTGACTTGTGTCTGTGACAACTGACAAAAATGAAATATTTGTTTGGGGTTTTTTTATTTCTAAGCATCAATAAAGATACAAAATACTATCCCAATATATAGGGGAAGCAGCAAAGTATATGTACATTAAATGGCATGACTTTGCACTACAAGATACCATTGTTGAGCCAAATCTGGTGGTTTTTCACTCAGAAGTCTACCATCTTATTCCTTTGCAGCCCTCACCTGTTGCTTATTTTTCCTTCCAGACTTGTGTGCCGCAGTTATCTGTCATTCAGACCTGTCATGACACACCTGTGAGTCTCAGAGTGCAGTTTATTGATGGTGCACACTTGCAGGTGGTGACAGTGTGTTGCAGTCACCTTATCCATTTGTTGTATCTGCCTCTGCTTATATTTTATGCAAATTACAAGTGATGTAAGAGGGCTGGGGGAGCATATGGTTGGTTATTTTTTCCATATACCCTTCATCTATTCTCATACAGTCATTCTTCAATTACAAAGGGAACATAAGGACTCTTACTGTGTTTTATCATAGCTGGCAGTCATCAATTCTGTGTTTTGTCTTTTGCTTTTTACCCTTATTTGACTTGTGGATTCTTCAGAATTCTGGTTGAACTTTCATTAGTGTTATTTGAATCACAACACTTGCATTTCTGTAACTTGAAGGCATTCAGAAGCAGTACCATCTTTAGGTATCCCCACCACAGCAGCACTCAATCTACCTCTTTGTAGCATATGGACTCAGTAAATGGGTGTGATCAATGACACAACCTCCTCAAAGAGCACAGACGTGACTAAAACATGTAACATGGGATTAGGGATGAATATCCAGAAGTTCTTCAAACTGGAATAGCATGAATTTCTCACTATGTGGTATAAAACCTATAATGCGTTCTTCTTTATTGCCATTCCTTGTGTAATTTCTACTACATACTGGTGATGTGTTGATTTAAAAAAAAAAAAAAAAAAGTAAAAAAAAAGTGTGTTATTTCCACACCTTGTAAAAGTGCTATCAGTCCATTAAACATAGCATGTGTCTATGGGGAAAAGGTACAAATTACCCCGAATGGAAGAGAATCCTATATCAGGTCTCCCAAACAACCTCATTATTCTTGTAGAAATTTTTTCTGTGGAGAACCTACGTCATCGCATTTCTTCATACAACCAGCAGGTAGCCATCAAGACCAAAAGTTTTGGGGTAGAATTCAAAGAACATATTTTTGTATTGGACTTAATTGAAAATGAAACTAAGGGGAAAAACTGATTAAACTGATTTTTGTGGCAGTTCTGATTTTGAAATGTCAAAACCTGTATTTTTTTGCTTTTTCTCTACCTAAATTTCCTTTCATTTCAAGATCAATTATTTTTGTAATTTTATTTCACATACATAGACAAGGATATATGTATAAAACGATAACTTTTGTTATGATTTCATTCAAAATATCAAATAATTAATCAATTGTTCAAGATTAAAAATTTCTTTCTTTTTTAGCTCTTCTATGTATGATTATTTAAAAATGTATTTAATCCTACCAAACTTTACCTAATACCCTTTAAGATATAAATAAATTGCCAGTGGTTTCACTTCTTACATTAAATGAAGCAGAGGTGCTCTGCAATCAAATCTCAAATTGTGAAAAGAAGGGACAAATAGTAGATTCACAGTTCATCTAAATTCTGACAATTCTGACCTTTGGATTAAGAAATATTCACAGCTACTGCAGCTGAATTCTGCTGTCTGTGCCTCATTCACCATGAATGTTAACAAGATAGGGTGAATTGATAATCATTTTGGTTTGTTAAAATTGCCTCTGGAGTCTAAATGTTGGCAAGTTCTTCCAGTCTTTGTTGATCTCTGGCAAAGCTTGCAAGTTCCTGGAAATTTCCCAAGCCAACTTTGAAGTTAGAGAATGACAGCAGAAGAGTAACGAAGGAAATATCTGGGCATTATAATGACTGCACTGTATCTGTTTACACTGCTTATCTGTTCTTTGCATTCTTCTAACAATTCCGTGTTCTCTATGTTTTGACGCCGAAGCAAATGTCAAAGCCTTCATATGTGGATGTTGTTCTTTATTTGAGAAACTGCAAACACACACACATAAAAGATGCTATTCCAGACTGCTGGAGTCTATTAAACTACTACACAAAATCTTTCTCTTGTAGCCAGTGGACTGTTACAGGGTTTGTTGCTTCAGTCTTTTGAGGTGAGTGAGAGGCTGAGGCTTTTTGGCAGACAATATCTGGGACAGGGGTAAACCCAACCCATAAAACCACTTGCACAACTGAAAAATCATGAAGCTCTTTGGTTGCTTCTGAAACTTCAGAAAAATAAGTGTTTATTCAGAAATTATTCAAAACTTTGCCTCAGTTGGGGTACTTTCTATATTTCCTACAGCCTGGCATTTTCTATCTTATCTTTACTCCCATCCTTGACTTCACTGCTCGGGCTTCTTATTTCACTCTCAACCACCTCCCTAACTTAGAATTCCCTCTTCACACTGTTTATTTGATCTTAGTTTCCATTTACCTAGTAGCTGCCAGGAATTGCCCTTGGCCACCCACCAGCTAATTCCAGTCTTCTCTTCTAGCCTTTGAATTTTGTGCATACTGATTCAGCTGATATTACTTTGCCTTTGTCCATTTTCAAAATACTATAGTGCCCTACAACCTATGTACATCAATCTACCTCCCTGCTCTTCACAGGTCTCGCTCTTCTTTCTTCTATATTTAAATGAGGTATCTCTGTTTCTTGGGCTGAGAAGATCAAATGCTGAAAGAATGGGAAAAAAGCTTCCTTGTTTTCATGAAGTGCAGACTCAGCTCTGCTACCTGTAAGTTCAGCTGGGCCTAAGGCTTTAATGATAGAACATGAATTAAAACTTTGATTGTCTTAAGCACAGTAAAAATCCTGGTTTTGACATAAAGGATGCATCTGCTATGCAGTTTTCAAGTCTTAAGTCCTTGCGATTATTTTTTGGGGGGAGAAAAACAGGGAAGAAAGAAGACATCATTATTTTCATTCAGCACAGGCAAAACAAAGAATATCCTTTTTCCTCAGAGGCTGAAGGTCGGGTTTTGCTTGTTTTTTCATTTACTTGTGTTGTCAAATGCTTTGCCAGAGTAATGCGTTCCGGGTGTCTCTGAACAGTTATCCTCATTACAACTGGAGCTGTCAGGTTTTGTATGCTAACCTTGATACCTTTGTTTGGCTATAAAATGCTCATGTTTTTTTTTCTTTCTTCCTCAGATGGCTTCGAAATGGAACTGAAATTGACATTGAAAGTGATTATCGCTTTAGTTTAATAGAAGGAAGTTTGATCATAAACAACCCCAGTGAAATGAAAGATTCTGGGCAGTATCAATGTTTAACAACCAATATGTTTGGCAGTATTTTAAGCAGAGAGGCTCTTCTTCAGTTTGCATGTGAGTAACATTTTTTATAATATTGAAAAATCTAGCCTTTACATTGCTTGTAAGACAGTAAACTGTAATTTGAATACGTTATACAAGTTACACTGACATAGTTGGGTTAGAATCTCAAAATTAGACATAAAATGCTGAGTGGAAAGCAGTGATTTTCTGTAGACTTGTTACTTTTAAAATAGAACCATCAGGGAAAACAACTCTAGTACCTGGTCTCAAAAGCTGTACTTTAATGGCATACTTGAATTCTCTGCAGTGATATATTTCACTCATTGCTAGTTTCCTGAAACATCTATCATTTTGCCACAATCTCTGAGCAGGAAAGAAAGAACTGTAAACTTAGGAATAGAATGGGGTAAAGTGCCTATATATCTGTTGGATAGTCTGCACCTCTATGGTTTTTTTATTTATATATGTATATAAATATATATGGTTTATGTCTGTGTTTTTGCATATATATCCAATGCGCTTTCATACATTAAGAAACTGAGGGGGTTTTTTATAGTTGTTAATGGAAACCAGAAATGTCTCAGCTTTTGAAATCATTCACTACAACATACTTTTCAGAAGCTATCAACAACCTCCAACAACCCTCTAACCCTAATTTCCCTTCAGCACTTTACAGGAAGGCAGCCAACATCATTTTATTACTTTATCTCACTAAATCCTACCACGAGTGGTTTCTAAGAGGAGGGACACAAAAAGAACTCCATTCCATTTTCTCAGATCCTGCTGAAATACGTTCGTTCAGGGCTCCATTCACTTATAATTAAAATATTACCTCCTCCAATAAAACAAATTTAGATAAAATAAAAAAGTAAAATAAGAAAGAAGAGATTGGGTTTAGTGGATTTATTATCATTGGATTTTTAAGTTTGTATTATCTTACACACCTGCTTTTGCAGGTATCTAAATATTATACTGTAATGGCTGGAATGTGATTTCTGTTCAATAAAGTGTTTGAATATTGTAATAAAAGTTTCTCAGGAGAGTTTAATGGAGGAATGCTCTCTGAAAATGCTAAGGTGTAGTAAATAATGCTGCAGGACTTGCAAGAGAGAAAAGGCTGTTATAAGGACATAAAAGTATTTTTTAAATGGTAGAGTAATAACTGGTTGAAGTTCTTTTAGAAGTTTGTGAGAAACTTGTTCACAAGAGCAATTTCAAGATCAGTGTGTATTTCTAGCTTAACTTCTATGTGGCATGACCGTCTCTCTTCCAATCTTCATTTAATGCCTCTTCAATTCCCTAATCTTAAATAGTTGGTGTTCGTGTTGAAAAAATATTTGCATTATGCAGTAACTCAATGTTTAATTTTATTTCAATTAATTAATGTTTAATGATGTTGCCACACTGTAGGCGACATCAGAAGCTTGTATCACTGAAAAGCTGTTGTTAGTCAGATCCTGGGGCTACTTTTCCAGTGCCTCACCACTTTTATAGTGAAGTATTGTTTGTTAACAACTGGCCTGCAGGTCTCCAGTGGTTTTCAGTAAGACAGAAAGTAAAGTTTTGAAAAAGGCTTTTTTGGGAAAAAGTCCTAACCTTAAGGTAATTAAAGTAATTGTTGTTCTGCAGTTTTACCGGGCTCTAATGGCTTGAAGGGTAATCTATAATCCCAAGGATAAACCAAGATGTTTCTGACTATGAGATACAGAGCTACACATAATGGCATTCACTTTCCCTTTCTTTGCTGGAAACCATGGATTCCAAAAGTTTAGAACTCTTTCACAGGAAAAAACCCAAAAAATTCAGTTCATGGATTTGCTTAAATGCATGGGTTATACCTCTGTGGAAAACAGTTACATCTTTGCAACCTGAAAGTTGTTCTTCTAGTTAAACAGGGACCATTAACTAGGGCCTTTGTCACAATCTTACAAAAGAAGCATATTCTCTAAGGTGCCTATACAAAAATATCATGAAACCTGAAAAAGGAGAGCATGTTTTTTGCACTGGCTCTTAGTTCTCTCACAATTCCATGGCCAAAAGGCCCAGTGCTATCGTTATTGTCATGTAGTTCAGCATTGGTGATGCATTGCAAATATAAATGCTCATGTACTGTATCATTTGCATATGTGAGCACAGGTAAAATAGGACTTTGAAGTACTTATACAACGTCTTTGGATTTGAAAGGGAAAGAAATATAAAGTGAACATTACTCTATATATGTATAGAGATATAACACTTGAAATAACCCCCTCTATCACTGGTTATTTTTATGGCGCAAAATGGGAAGACCAGTTATGTTCAGTTAAAGGTCTGCTTGAAATTTTAAAATACCATAGCAAATATTTATGAAGATTTAAACTCAATAAAAGTTCTCTTCTGGTTTTCTTTCTTCTTTGTATTTCCTATGATGTCTCATGCACAAGGTGATGCTGGTTTGTGCTTTTTTGAGAAACCAAGCAAAAAAACAAACAAACAAAAAAATTATCACATGTTGTAAACAAATTTAAAAGTATATTTTTTCAATAAAAACAAAAACTGATGCAAAACTGAAAAAAAATATAGATTTCAGCTTAGTGCAAAACAACTGCATATTTTTGTATGTGGTTACACATCTTCCCTTTGGAACAGTGTCGTATAATTCTGGCTACAACAGTGGATGTATGTTGTTCTTACTTTTGCCACATGTACAATTTCTATATTCCATTAGGTCACAAAACAAAATTGCTTTCCTTTAACAGTGTATTTTTCAACCTTTCACAAGCCTACCATCTCAGTGATATTTATAGCCCAGGCTAAAAACCTAAAGAAGTGGAAGGGGAAAACAACTTCTCACCTGTCATTTATGGAACTCCTCCCTGCAATTTTATTAATCCAATTGTCACTGGCTTCTTTGCATATTTTCCTTTTTTCTTTCACTTATCTATTTTCTTTACTCTACAGAGAAGAGTATTGATTAGATAAAATTTAAATGTCCTTTTTCAAAGGATGATCTATGATGACTGTCCAGTGATGTACAGAATAAGTCACCCATGATGCAGACATATAAATTGATACCTTTCTGAGAAGACAGACTGAGCACTGCCCATTCCATCCCAGCACACTTCTGTCAGCCTTTTAATTGACTTCACCTACTAAGAAATGAGCTTAATGAAAGAAACATTTCTTTCTTGCCATCATGCTCCCTGTACACCTTGTTGGGTATGTTTCATTATTTCCTAGCATAAACTTGTAAAGAGTTGATTTATTTAAACCCTCTAGACATGAGAAAAACCTTTGTTTCTCATGTTCATTTCAGAAAATGCAGAATTACAAAATGACATTGCAATATCAACATTTTCTTCTACTGAACAGTTTTAGGTACTATAAAAGAAAGGGGATAACTGAAGTGAGAAAAGAAATCAAAATGCAATTAGTTATACATTCTTTTTCAAAAATGTCCCTGATTATCCTGTAGTACACTGAAATTTGGCTCTACTTTGCTCTGAAATCATCACAGCAGTGTGAAGAATGTTACTATGTCGGTTAAGAATATCTACAGCTATAACAGTGACTTGCACTACAAAACTTTTGGATTATTTTCTTCTTTATCTTAATATGATCTCTTTAGGAAATGTATGCTTAAAAGACACCTGAAAATCATGTGCAAATGCCAGAAAAAGTAAATTGTGTACAGAACTGGTTGCATTTTATTCATAAATAATTTATTAATTGAAGAGTAGTGTTCAGTGAATCTGCAATGAATGTAAATTTGTGTGACACTCCTCTAACAGTTTCAGCTGTTGTTTTCAGTCACAGTTTCCCACATAAATGTTCAAACCACTTGCACATATATACTTTACACTTCTGCAAATCTAGCCCTCTCTTCTGTTAAGAGAATCAGGGGAAAAAAATTAAACTGGAAGATATATATTTTTTCATATTAAAATGTTGAAAAAAAAAAGGTTTTACTTAAATTAGAAGTCTAGCAAATGAAATTATTTGAATTTTAGCTGTAATGATACTTTGTTGTTTATAGAAATATTCGACCTATATGACTAAGTTCAGTGGTGCAAAATGCTAAGAACTTTGGCGTTAGTCTAAAAAAGAATTTAATCTTAAAATATCTGCATAATCCTTTTGAAGTTTATGGGGTGATGTACATTCTTAAAATTCAGCACATGCTTAAACTCTTTGTTGTTGTTAAACATGAGGCTTCCTAAAGCAAGATTTGAAACAATCTGCATGGATTTGCTGGCAGTGTCATCATGATAGACACATAATAGGTTTAATTAAGCCTTCTGTCATTCATTTCTCAATCCTTTCTTCTTAAAGTGAATAAATACCTTAGAATAATAAACTTTATGACTCAAAAATAGCAGAACTCATTACAACTCCTTTCAAGCAGCATTTCTCAAAGCTCTCCTGTTGGAAAAGATAGATCTGAGTTCTCCATTGTGGCTATGGTGAATCTTCGATGAGAATTTTCCTCCAATCTTGCTTTACATAGGTGAATCCAAGTCTGAAAGCAAGTATGGAGAAACAAATAAAATAAGCAGGTCACCTAAAACTGAGAAGAGAGCATCCACTCTTTCTGGAAGAATGGCAAAATAAATGTATCTTTATCTGCTGTTCAAATTTCCAAACAAATCATTGACTACTGCAAACAGTAAACCTTCTGGGAGTTCAGCTGCATTCAGGAATGATATCCAGTGAAAGCCTTGGGAAAAAGTACACAGCTTCTCTCCTGGACCACCCCTTCTGCAATATGTCTTCAGAAACCATCTCCTGACCCTATCAACAGACTTGTCTGTAAGAGCATAAGATTAGCTCTTATAGATTTCCTGCGTGTTTCTGTCCCTTCAGGTCTAGTTTTGAATCTGTCTGAAAATTACAGTCAGTTTCCATTTTTCCAATGCTGCATCAGCATTTAAAGACAAATTACCTTGCCTCTCCGTTAGACCACTTTAAAGAGCAGAGGAATCCAAATCCTTTCCTATCTACAAAAGCAGGTGTTTCCTTTCATGAAGACAAAAGGAGAGTGGGGAAATTCTTTTAACTTGTGTCTGTTTTCTCTAAATAGTATCTCTTCAGTTCCAAAAGGGGCCCTTTGTTTGTGCTAATAAAATAAGCATTCCCTAGCACTAAGAACAAATCATATGGAAAGGTCCACATCCAGAACTCTAAACTCTATTACCTTCCAAGACACAGAGTAGTTCTAAATTTGCTTTCAAGAAAGGTGCCATGTCATTTCTGCTAAAACCCAAAATGTGACAAAGATTGTCTTAGAGAAGGCTGGGGTTCCTCCAAATTATCCCATGGACACTGCCGACACAGTGACACTATCCATGATGAAAATCCAGTGCAGGAGATTATTTCTTAATACTTTTCTCTATATGAGTATAGGCAAAGTCTTTGTCTGAAAGGCAAAGATAGTAGACTTTCCTTGTTCTCCCAAAATAAGTTGGTCCTTACAGACAACTCTTACAGACAATTCCTTGACTTCATCCACTTGAATTTTCTGTGGCGAAATCATGTATTACCTCAGCCTGAGAGGGACATTTTGACAACACTGAGAAACAAAACTCAGAAAGCTCTAAAGCAGCAATGTTTTGCTCTTAATTAAAATTAACATTTATTCTTTTGCACAATAGTACAAGAATAAAGATGGTGTGAAAAGTTGAAGTCAGATCCCTGATTAGGAATTATACATCAATACAGTGCAGATTTGATACTCACTAGAATAAGTTACTAGCTTCAGAAAGTGGTATCAATTCTAGATGTACTTCATTAAGCAACATTTATTATCTCATTCCATTTGATTTGCACATAGGCATAACTTCAATCTCATTGATGCTCATGTCCATCAAACACCAAAGAAGTTATGATTTTTTCCAAGTATTCAAATGGAAATCAGATTTATTAGTCTTGTCAAGTTCATTTATTGCTACATAAGTTTTGATGCCAAAAAAAGTATTCTGAGGCTTAAGTTCTGCTTAGTCTTTTACCCTGAAAATGTACTTTAAACAATACAGAGACACAGTTTGAAATATAATTACAGCAATCATTTAAAGATGCATTGTACATCTACTGACTTCTCATTTTAGCATTGTCCATTTCTCTGCAGGACTGGAAGGCTGGTGTTTGACCTGCCCATAGCCTACTCACCTGTCTTTCACAATCTAATCTATCGTGCTAATGAATCATTAGACTTGGCATTTAAATATAGATGGCAATAATTAAAAGCAGCATTACTAAATAGGAGAAATTTTAAAGGGTTGAAGGAGAATTTTGTGCCAAGACCAGACAACACTTTCTAAATTTCTCTCATAAGTTCTAGCTCAGACTGACTTTTGGAAATTACCGCGCCATCTCTCTACTTACACTTTGCCAGGTGCGGCATATTGTGGTGAGTGCTGCTGCACCTTCCTTCAAATGAAAGGTTTTACTTGAAATTTCTTGCATGGTATCTGTAGTGCCACTGTGACATTCCTGCCCTCATTTTTCTCCCTCTGTTATCCTGACAAAGATGTATTATGGCTTTCCTGAGAAACAGATCAGGCTCCTGATCTCATTGAAAAGTAAAGTTGTCAGACTGGTTATTCTTCTGTTCATAAATGCAGGGGCACAAGTACTTGTGAGAGTATAAAGGAAAGAGCAGCACAAGCTTGGGAGGGAAAAAGAGAGAGCTGGACAGGGCATTTAAAATTACTTAGGAACAGCATTCTGTACAAAAGTAGTGGAGTCACTTTTGATGATACTTTGGAACTCAGGGAGGAAAACTTCCAGGGAAGAGTTGAGTTCTTTCTGTGTTAATAACACTGAAGAAGAGGTATGAAGTTAAATTGAAGCCTACAATGAATTAAGGAGATGGATCATCAAAGAAAACATCTGGAACATTGTGAAACACATGGATAAAATAAGAATTAGGAGAAGTCTAGTTTGCCTGACAAAGGAAATGAAAAAAACCAGATTCATTTTTCGTTAGATTACTAAAAATTTAAAAATAAAAAAAATAAAAAAAAGATGGTGGGATAGAATTAAGGTTAATCTATATATTACCCCAACTTCAATGGTTACCTTTTTTTGTTTTCTGTAAGGACAGAACAGTTTGCACATCTGTTTCTATATGAAGCATTAGATACCAGAAACAGAAAATCAGGCATTCACTTTGGGAATGGTAGAAGACAAGAATGTAAGAGTCATTCTAGACTTAAAACAAACTAGCTCCGACATCCGTGAGTTCTTTTCATGAAGTGTGGTAGTTCAGTGGCTAAACTTCACAATAACGTGCAATTCCAAGGCCAATTTGTCTTTTGTCCTTCTTGATATTTTCACTAGGATTCACAGCACAACTAATAATTAAATCACCTAACTAAAACTGCCAAGATGGGAAGTATTGTCAACATGGAAGGTGTATTCTCAACTGAAAAATTACATATTTTATTTGTAATGTTTTGCATTCAAAATCTTGAACATGATAATATAAGTGTTCATTTCTTTATCATTTCTTGTAATGATTTTAAGAATAAAATCAAACCAAGTTCCAAAAATAATTTCTCACTAGTGGCAATGATAACATCAAAAGCATCTTCAGATGGCCACCCTGTGATGATAATGTCAAGTACTGTAACATGATAATCTTAAATTTTGTGAGATTGGGTAGTTTTGCTATGCCTGCTGTCAGCATCCAGCAGTTTACAGTTTCTTTTGTACTAGTTTTAAATGTCAGATATTAGAAGCTTCTTTCATCAAACATGGTATATATAAAAAGAAGCAAATCCTCTCTATAAAGTTTATTGTAACCTGTGTCTATATATACACACACAAACACGCACACACAGAGCTAAACAATAAAAATCCCCCAAACAAACCTTTTAATTAGGTTCCAGCCCTATATCTCATCAAGCATGGCAATATGCAAAAATGTCCTCAGGATTCTATAAATATGTAAATCCTGAGCCCACCCACATACCTACCACACTAATTAAAACAAAATGTACTAAGTCAGGAATTTATATACTGTGTGTCTAACTACACATTAAATCTTACAGTAAATTTTATTAGAGTTGCAAGGTCAAACATCCAAGCTACAGGATGAGGGAATTATCATTGTCTATGGAATCTGAATTTTGCCTTGGATGTTGGAGTCGTGAAATATAGTTTTGTCAGACAATCTTTTTTTTTTTTCTTTTTCCTTTTTTTTATGTTAGACCCACTAGACTCTTTCAGATCACAGAAGAATTACTGCTCACTTACTGAACAGTGTTCTATTTTCTATTGTTCAGTGCACAGCACCCTGCCTTCATTAATTCAGACTATTCAAAACCTACTCTGAAGATGAAATTAATTTCTTCAGAAGCTTTTTATGGTGCTCATCATTACAGCATCTAAGTGCTTCATGAACATTAATACATTTATTTTTACAGTGTTCCTGTGAACTGAGTAGTTATTACTATCTCTTTTTTATAAGTGGAAAACTAAGACATGAGAGATTAATGTAAAATATCCAGTAATGTAAGGAACTGTGTGTGAACTCAAGGGGAGCTTCGTTTCCCAAGTGCTTAGCAGAGCCAGAACTGATCACTCTCCTATTCATCACTGACCAATCTTTTTCTTAGCCTTTGTATCAGTCGTATCTCAATCCTGCATCTGGTTTCTGATCTCTCTCCTACTATCGATTAGGCTACTGATCCCATTTGCAGTTTCCTTACTTACTGAAAGCATCTGTTTGATCAAAAAGGATAGGAGCAGCTTTCTAGCTCTATTTTAGTCTCCTTGTACTCATTTTATTTAATTGCCTACAGTTCCTCTGTCTCATATTTCCCACTTCCAGGCTCCTAAGCTCTCTTTCCTTCCTTGTCCTTATGCAGTACCTTCTATAACATGCTTTTTCCTTCCATAACCTGCTGCATCCTGAAGAGACTAAATGGACACTCAGTTATTTTTTAACTAAAATTGAGAGTAAGTGAAACAGGATCTTCTAATGGAAAGATTTTGCCATCTTAATCACAGTAGTTGCTATTTGTGGTGTTTATAATAATGGATGGATTTCTTGACAGTACAAATATCCATTGGCAGAATAAATTTTTTGTAATTGGATTTTTTTATATATATCTTCAGGCTAAATAACTTAAATTGCCATTCCATTAGCTCTCATATGCAAAGTGGGCCAAATCTTTGAATGCTACAGTACATTCAGTAGGAACTTTTGCTGATAATTCAGTGTTTTCTCTTTTAAATTATTAAATCATTACTGCAGACCAGACTGTAATGAAACAGGTGCCCCTTGGATAAATTCCTGCCTGGAATGACATTTCTACTTAAATACTTTCCATTTATCAATGTTTTTCTTTTCTATGAGATTTCAACCATCTCCTTCACTCATTAACAGAGATTAACTCTGACCTGTGTTTTGGTTAGTGACTGCAAGACTTTGAGATTTTAAATCAGCCTTTATTCAGTCACATCTTCTGAGTTTCACTGTCTTTTTTTCCTGTCCTTGCCTACTTTATTCTTTTATGGTTCACAAATGAAAGACTATTGCTTCATTGAAATTAAAGCGTAAGAAATAGAGAAAATATTAGCATATGATCCTTGCTAGCCATGATGTGCCACAAATGTGAGTAAGACTCTTAAATTTTTTCTTTTTTTCACTGCTGGTTGTATAATGTCTGGTAACATGTAGTACTCTGGTATTGGGAAGTGGCACATCATTAATTTTTAATTAAGTCTTAAAGCTGTCATTATCTCATTAAAATCAGATATGCTAAAAAAGGTGAAATTATCATGGATAAAATATGTCAGTGATTGTAAAAGTTGAACAGAAGTATGGGTAAGAAAATCATAGCAATCTGAAAAAAATATACTAAGAATTTTCAATTCAAGATTGCCTTGTGGCAATCTCAACAGAGGAGCCAATCCTTTAAGTACTTTATCGTGCCAAACACAATTGCCAGCAGTTCACTCTAAGTCCCTGGGATAGCATTCAGGATAAAGATCTTTGCTGTATATTTTGGCCAAAGTTCTCTAAAATATACAGAGTTGTGTACTATGTGAACAAAGGATGTTTAAATACTGGGATATTAGTTTCACAGGAGACTTAAGCACTTCCTTTTTTTAGTTCAAAATTGATATTTTTTATTATTTCTTTCATTATAAAGTTCCAAAGCAATATATTTTGGAGTCAATGATATATGTTTTTGTAACAAAATCAAATTGTTTTGTATACATTGGTTAAGAATTTCCTATTATAGTGAAGCAAGTAATTTTTACAGCAGTTTTAGTACTTCAAATTTCACTTTGTACTGTGTTATACTAAAAATGTAAGAAATTCATATCTGTATGTAAGGTGTACATAGACATGGCAAAACTTGACCCAGCACTGTCAAAACTAAAAGCCTAAATGTCTATTTTTACGTATAAGAATGGTAACAAAATACTGAGGCCAAAATGCCTTTATAATCATCTTAATATTTTTTTCTGAAAACTGTGACACTAAGACTTTAAAATTCTGTTCTAATTATTCAGTTGTTGGAGTGGAGCTACAAGAAAATTAATAAGAAAGGAAAGGCCGCATATGAAGTTATAGTGAAACTGACACTGTTCATCTAAACTCCTTACCTCTCTTCCTCCCACCTCTCCCATACAGCTTGTCCTTAAATAGGCCCACAGTCAATAAACCATCCTTGTTCAGTTTACCTACCTGGTGACAAAAGCTTGCACATTCTGCCTTATCACACAGACTTACAGTGAAACTTGAAGCCCAGCAGCTTACTTTTATTTCCTGTTTTTACCTATACACTTCTAAATATGTGCCTATAATATGTATACATACTTTTCCCTGGGGTAAAGATTTTCATAAAAGAGTGTAAAGTAAAAGAAACCAGAAACACAAGAGACAAAAAAAGCTATCCAAATGCAAAATCTGTGGATTCTATGACTGTTTTAAATGGACTTATTATGAGACTAATAACATGTAAAGAAACAAGCTTTACAAATATTATTTAAGACAGTAAACCACCATATAAAATTTAACTGAGTATTTTTAGGAGACATGGATTTAGAGTATGTATAAAATTTGTTGAAAATTGAAGGAAAAGGAATGAAATTCAAATGTTTACTTTCACAGCATCACAGGTACCTTATTAAATTTAAATAAAATGTTAACTGAAATAAATTTAAATAAATCACAGCAGTTGAACTCAATGATTGTTACGGGTACTTTCTGACTTGAGATAGTCTGCTTCTGTTAATTGAATAGAGTTAATGAACATTGAATTCAGATAATGAACCTTTTGAAAAGAGTATTTAAGAACTTGTTACAGTCATACCACAGAATCAGAGAAGGTTGGGTTTGAAGGGACTTTAGAGATTACCTAGTTCCAACCCCCCTGCCATTTTCAGGGACACCTTCCACGAGACCAGGTTGCTCAAAGCCCCATCCAACCTGACCTTGAACACTTCCAGGGATGGGACATCCGCAGCTTCTCTGGGCAACCTGTTACAGTGCCTTCACACCCTCACAGTAAAGAATTTCTTCCTAATGTGTAATCGAAACCCCCCCCCCCTTTCAGTTTAAAGCCATTCCCCCTTGTCTTCTCACTAACCTCCCTGATAACAAGTCTCTTCCCATCTTCCCTGTAGGCCTCTTGTCATTCATTTTCAAAATAGTCATATATTATCTTCTATCACAGAATCACAGAATCATAGAATCACAGAATATGCTGAGTTGTAAGGAACCCCCAAGGACCATCAAGACCAACTCCTGATCCTCCACAGGACACCCCAAGCTTCACATCATGTGCCTCACAGCATTGTCCAAATGCTCCTTGAACGGTGCCAGACTTGGTGCTGTGACCACTTCCCTGGGTTCACAGCACCACTTCCCATTCCAGTGCCCATCCACCCTCTTGGTGAAAAATCTTTTCCTGATATCCAACCTAAACCTCCCCTGACTGAGCTTCAGACCATTCTCTTGGGTCTTGTCACTGTCACCACAGAGAAGAGATCAGTGTCTGCCCCTCCTCTTCCCCTCATGTGGAAGATGTAACTGCAATGAGGTCTCCCCTTAGTCTCCTCCAGGCTGAGCAGACCAAGTGACCTCAGCAAGCAAAATAAAATGGAGAGATCCTTACCAGACAGAATTTTTTTTTGAGAGTACATCTGTTTTTCTAAGTATTACATTTAGGCATATACCAGTGTTTAAAATTGTACATCTCCTCTTTCTAGGAGTAATACAATTTGAAAATAATGATTCCTGACATCAGTTGTCTTGTACATCCAGTTGATCGCAACCCTATCTAATAAACTTGTTTTGCATTTCTTTCCCTTCCTACAAAAACATTTGAAGATATGTAAAATACATAATGGTTTTGGGTATCTTTAAATATCCAAGCTTTTCATATCAGGCACAAAGATTTCTTGTCTTCAAACTTTACTAGCCTAACACTCCGTGCATTGCACATGAAGGCAGCATTCATCAGTCTACTTCAGTTAGTCAGGGCTGCCAAGTTTTATTCCTTTTTTTATTTTAATCTTATTGAGTATCCTGAAGTATGATGAGTTTTCTAGGATAGTGCTTATGTGTTCCTGTTTATTCTTATCTCAGTTAATGAAAAACAGTCAAGGCAAGTGAATGAGTCACTGATGCGTAAAACCCAAACCAAATCTTTTCTAAAAGCAAGAAATACTGTTTGGGATTTAGCAGCTGAAAAATCTGTAAATGATGTTTGTCATAGAGTTCCATGCTTTCACTGTTGATGGTCTTAAAATGCTTTCATCCACTTTAACTGATACTTTTTCCAGACAGTAATTATGAGTGATGTTTTTTAGGCACAGACTGCAGATATGTTTGTTGTTGCTATGAAAATGCATGTGAACTAGGTCACTGTTGCAATATGCTGGAATGTGAGTCTTCATTTTGTTAATGTTTTAGATTCTAGAGGATTTACTTCTGGGTTTGCTCAAATCTACCTTGATACTGAAATGAAATATTCATACTGGTGTTAGTACAATCAGGTGGTCATTTTGTTTGACAAATTGGGTCACCTTTAGGGGAATTAACAGTTTGTGAGCTGCAAAGTCATTCTGAGTTTTGATGCACTGTTCATTGTGAGCACCACGGTATTGGCACACATGGGCCAATACTGTAACAATGGCACAAAATAGCTGGAAAGCACATTCTCCTGAACCAGTGACGGTAAAGTAGTAGTATATTACTTTGGTCCTGAATTGAAAAACAAAGATTTCTGTAGAATTCAAGAAGGGGAAAACAAACATCACAGAAACCATTTTCCATCAGTAACATGGCTTTTCAAAAAAACTTTCCCAAATGTCTTTTCACTATGGCTAACTCTACTTCACTTAATTTCTCTTTTTTAAATTTTTCATTTAAGTAATTTGCTCAAACAAATTCCTGGAAATGCCCTTGTAAAAATAAATATGTGGGCAGAGACTTAAATGCATATAATTTGTATATTAAAGACTTTTCACACACTTCAGTATTAGTAATGATTATCTCTGTGCAATGGAAAGAGCTGAAATTGGTGATATTAATTTTCAAGACGGAAGCCAGCAGGCAACATCTTGAAACCTGGTTCCAAACTAAATCATTAGTGAGCATCTCACATGTGTTTTCTACGTTATCACATACACGGGACATGCAATCTGGAATTTGTATCCGTAGCTTGTTTTGCCATTAAAAGGGTCCTATTTACGGATTTCATATAAGTTATCTAAGGTGCGAACACCAAGGTTGTGAAAGATTTACATGATATGATACCTAAAATTAAGTTGGAACTAATTACAAAAATGGGTGGGTAATTACAACAAAAAAAAAAATACTGACATTGCCTACAAGTAAAGTACCTACAGGAGCAACTTTATATTCACTGTTTGTACCTTTCTGATAGAAAAAGTTGCAAAAAGTATAAAAACCTCTCATAGGCATTTTGAAAAAGGACTATAATAAAAAGTTTACAAGTTTCAGTGTTTGAATTATAATGCCTGCAAAGATGATGTTTCCGCTTCAGCTCTTTAAAATACTGCTTGAAATGGGAATGCATTTAGGCACTTAAGGTTTGATTTATAAAACTTCTATTTACTTTTATGCAGGTTCTTTGCATAATTTACTTGGTAAAAGTAGAACAGTTTTAGTTTACATAAATCATATTATTCTTTTTCTTTTTTCATGGAAACTCTTGTGGATGCTATCTCATCATTCGTATTTCAAGAATGTGCATTAAGATAAAAAGGGGTTGAAGGTGTGAAAGAACTGAGGTAATCTCAGACTCCATAAGCAGATTGCACTGCAATATATTTTATTTAAAGAAAAATAGTGGAAACATTTTACAATAACATGCAGAAACTAGAGTTGCCTGGAGAAAGGTAAGACAGGAAAAAATAATTCTGCTTTGAAACAGGACTGCTTAGCTGTCATCTAGTTTTCCAGTGATTTTTACCCACAAGAGCTGTGAGTAAAATGAGGTATCCAAAAACTTTTTTGTCTTGGTATTACACTGGAAATTTCTCACATCTTTTGAGTCCTAGAATCTCTAGGCAGGGACTGTCAAAATTAAGTCCCACCCATCGCAGAAGAATAGAATAAAATTAATAGAACAGAATAGAACACTCCATATATTAGGGGGCTTATATGAAAGATATAGTGGACTTTTTACCAGGGGCCATAGTGGTAGGACAAGAGAAAACAGGAAGAGGGTAGATTAAGATTAGATATTAGGAAGAAATTCTTTACTGTGAGGGTTGTGAGGCACTGGAACATGTTGTCCAGAGAAAGTTGTGCTTGTCTGGGTTCCCCTGCTTTACAATCTTACCCGTTGCAAAGCCCAGATTGCTCTTCCTGGAAATAGTACCTGTGTTTCTTGATAATCCATCAGTGTAACTGCTGAGGTTTGTTTCCTCTCGTTTTCTCCACATTTATTTGTTCAGGTGTGTGTCTCCTTAGATGTTGTTTTGGTTTTTTTTCTGGTTTCCCTCTTTTCCTTTAGTTTCCTTCCCAGTTGTCAAGGTCTTCTGACAGATAACCTTGCTGGAATAAATGTTCTCACAATCTCATTTGCCCTCATCAATTAGTGTGGTTGATCAGGTTTTGTTCTTATGATTGCTCTGTATGTTTGGTTATGACTTACTCCTCTTTTTCGTTATCTCTTATCACCTTGACCTGATATCCTTAAAGAGGCAGTCCCTTCTCTTCCACATATCTTACAAACATGAATAGAGACAAAAAGTTACATCATTTCTTCACCAAGTCATGATTCTTTCACACCTCTTCTATTCCACTTTCCACTCACGTGCAGAAGCTCCCAAAAGAATTGGAGGACGCTTGAGGCAAAAATGTTTTGAATAACCCCAATAACAACAAAAGAACTATGTTTTTATACTTTTCCAAATGTTCATTCTTTCAAGCAATGTCAGTTCAAACTGTGTTTTCCTCCAAGTATTAAATAAATGTAGAAGCATTGGGAGCATTAAAGTAACACTAGGCAGTCTCTTAATGTATTTTGCAGTAATTTTCTCTTCATCCTGAACTGCTATTCATTGTTGTCATAACTATGATGAGAAAAAAATCTGTGCTAGTCATAAGGACTGTGAACCCACATTCCATTTGCATGAATTTGCACAACAAAATGTTTCCTGGGTTTATACCAGAGGATTTTTTTCTGATCTTGAGCTCCATAACTCACAAATTTTTTCTTAAAAGAAAACAAGTAGATAGTAATCCACCTCTCTGTAGTAACCACAGCACATATATTTTCATTTTTTTATTCTTTTCCCTGCAGTATCTCAATATCGGAGCTCAGATTTTTCAGTCTATTTGTAGTAGATATTTATACATTGGTACAACACCTCTTTTTCAGCTCTGCTACAATTTATCAGCACGCCTAAAATTGGCAGTTTGCAGCTTTTCTTTTCTACATCTCACTGCAAACACATAGGTCTGGACTTCAAAGTGTGAGCTCAGATTAGTGTGAAGAGTCTCCTCATTGAAGTTGTTGCTAATCAACTAGTGAAATGTCACAGAAGCAATGTGTAAGCATATGTGTGTGTCTAAAATGCAATCATATACTTTATATTTATCTAGCTGATAAATATGAATATAAACACATGTGGGTACATATATATATACACATATACATGTACACATACATACAAATTTTTAATTTCTGTATCAATCAGTATTGCCAGACATTTGTACTTAATGGTACTCTATATAGAGCTGGTTTATTTGCCATCTTTTTATGCTATTGACTGTCTCTCTCTTTTCATTAGGCCATATTAGCCCAAGGTTTTATACGGCAGCAGCTAAGCCAGATAATAGGGGCAGATTCCAAGACTGAGAAGTACATCAAGATCTTCTGATAGAGGAATGTGTGATATGAAGGAGGTTTGAACCACAGAATTTGTAAAATATTGTAATGGTCATTGCCTGCTGCTGGCTTCCAAATATAGTTCAATTAACTTAAATGATTTGTCATCCTCTAGAAATGATTGAGATTGCATCTTGAGGTTACTCTGAACTTTCAAGTGACTTGTTCCTCCTGCACAAATTGGACCATGAATCTCTTTACCATCAGAAGATGAATCACTGATTCTTTCAGAATCTAGACTGAAGAGATGCAAAATGTGTTTAGTAGACTGTCTTCTGACAGGTTCAGCTAGATGGGTTAAAAAGCTCCAATTCTTATGAAGATTTTCATGAGAACAATATAAAAAAAGTCACAAGGATTAATGATTGTAAGGTCAATTTTCTATTCCTGTAAGGGGAATACCAAGAAAAATCCACCTATTCTTGCTACATAGTAATCTACTATGTGCCTGTCATCACAACTGCTTTTCTTAAGTCTGATGGAAAATGCAGAAATTGCTAAGGAGCTGGACTGACGTATAGGTTTTGCCACACTGCATGAATTCCAAAGGACACAAATCTTCCCATGAAGTTCAATCGCACACACAGAGCTCCTCTGGATTTCACAAAAAGCCCACAAGTTCATGAGAAAAAAAAATGGTTGCAAGTTTTCAGTATAAGTTTATTTTCTTTTCTGTATCTATCCGTAGTATTTCCCATCTGAGACTTAAAAGTCTCAAATGATCTTTGATTTCTTTTGTCTGAAAAAATTAAAGGGGTCTTGCATTATTGGCACGTATTACCTTTAGGTATGGTACCATATTTCCTAGGGTGCTGTTTTTTGTTGCTTCTTCATGGGTGACATTTCCATATGGATCAGCCCTTAGAGACAATCTGCATCTCCATGGCACTTCTGTTCTAAGGGAATGATTATTTTCAGTTATTCCAGCTTCCATTTTTTGGACCCTTAGTCAAAAATCAAGGTTATTCTTCCATACTGACAGTATGAAGATTCCTGATCTTCCTCTCCAGCCTGGAGAGCATACCCTGTGGCATACAAGTTAAAAAGGATCTTGACAGACAGGAGAAGATTTGGAGGATTGAGTAGAAAAACAGAATTTGTTCTAAAAAAATATGAAATGTTTTGTTTAGGTCTACAAAGGAAAGAGACTGACATACTGATACATAAATAATAAGAGTGCAATTTAGTAGGTGAAGTAGCAACAAAATCCGACATTTGAAACTTAAAGATACTGGTTTTTATCATAAATAAACTGCAGCCTCACGGGGAGACAAAATAACCATTGGAAGAATTTGTCAAGAGAAGTAGTACAAATTTTTCTTCTTTTTATTTATTTTTGTATTTTTAAGAGGTATCTATTTTAAACTATTATTTTAGGGATTTTCTATGGTTCATGTTGCACTGGTATTGAAGTAGATGATTGGGGTGTTAATACCTTATTTATCACTTCTTAATATACCTAAAGATGTTTAAAATTCCTTCTATATTTTTCACTCACATTGTCTGTTGGGAACAACATAATAGTTATTCATTTGCTGAATGCTGGCTGAAGACAGTAAAGGTAAAACTTTCACAAATGATCCTTCATTAGGAGAATTTATGACAGCTTGATTTATTGATATACCTTAGGGTATGTAGTCTGATTAGTTTGCTTGACTTTCACATACCTTTTTACTCACAGGATCTCTGAAATTTGCTTTCTCACATTTTCTCTTCTCCAGTCAACTACATACAAGGTACCTGATCTATTCTCTGTCACAATTGTAGCATTCACCTTGCTATGTCTAACCATATTAAACAGATTCTGACATTTAAATATAAAGTGGTCATTAATGTTATCAAAAATATTAGCAATTTATTTTTATTTTCCCTATATTTTAGTCCTAAATTCTCCAACAACAAGAGGCAGTTTACTAACTGTACTCTTCTAGCATAGAGTTTCCTTGGAGAAATTCTAAACTTGATCAGACAGGGCAACCTGATCGAGGCTGTTCCTGCTTTTAGGAGATGGCTGTACATGATCTCCAAGGGTCCCTTCCGACTTAAATTATTCTATGACAGTTTTATGGAGGAGAAAGGAAAAGTTTCTCACCCAAAGCCAGACTCCAGTTCTAAGTGTGAATTACAGTTAACTTGCTATGAATAGTAGGCTGGATACCTGGGACTCAGATTTGGCAATTCACACCTTCTGTCCTCCAAACAGAAAAACAATGCAAGATATCTTGTAGCTGCATAAGATGTGGGTTTTTCCATTTTGAGCATGAAACAATATAAAATAGAGTTGGCCTGAACTTCTGATAGTTGTATATAGACATAGAGTGGTCAAAGACAGGGACAAATATGGGTATAATTCTCCTTTCCAAGGTGGAAGATACTGGTTGGTAGCATGTTATTTTTGTAGGTATGAAGGTATGGAAGGTTGTGACATGTGCAGGGGGAAGCTGGAGCCATGTCACTGCACAAAGATCTTCTGCATTTCCAGCTCCCTTCCAGGGGTGGTCAAGACCCGGAATTGCTGTGTCCTGCAGGTATATACTGTGAGGAGCAGCAGCTCCTGAGCTGTTTTCCTCTGTAGTGCTAATGCTGATTGCATATCTTTACAGTTATGATACTATTTCAGTAGAAAGAGTTGAATGCCCAGAAATTATTTAGACAAAAATGTAACAACCTAAGTATGTGACTCTCAGCATGATTTTTGAGGAGATAATATTGGTAAAATCCTTGCTGATGTAAATCAAAGAAAAAATTAGGCTTATGAAGGTAGTGTTTTCTAGCCTCTAACAGGGACCACACAGTGATTAGATTACATAATTTGTCTGATAGAAATGAAATTTGTTGTCAGGGTGTGTTGAATGTCACAGCTGTCCCTTGAGATCCTTGTATTTGTCAACATCACAGGGTGCCCATTTACTCAGATTGTAGAGGCTCATGCTTTTAGCACTAAGAGAGTCTGACTGACTGTGTCACAGTACTTAAATTGCAGTCTTTTTTCTAATACTGAGGCAAGGAATTACTTCTATTTCATTAATTCAAGAATAATTTCTAATTATTTTAAAGGTTCTTTAAATAATGTGGTAATATGGTAACATTTAAGAGATGAAAATTAAGGACTTGGACAGTTAGCAGATAACTGTCTGCTGATGAGATCCATTTACTCCATGAAAGGACAAATTGGTACTTTGTCCAGTTCCAGGCATACTAGTGAAGACATTAGGAAGCTCAGGAGAATCCAGGGGGAATCCACCAAGGTTTTTGGGGGCTGGAGCACTTGCCCTTTGTAGAGAATCTGGGGGATCTGTGTTTGTTTATCCTGGAGCAGAGATGGCTTCATGGGACCTAGCAGTGTTTCCCCAGTGCCTGCTGGGAGGTTCACAAGACTTTTCAAAATGGTGATTGCCAGGAGGAAAAGAGAAAACAGACACAACCTGGAGTGAAAATCATAAGGAGAAACATTTTCCCTGTGAGGACAGCTAGGCAGTAGCACAGCTTCCCAAGAGAGGTTGTGCATTTATCTGTCTTTGGAGATTTTCAAGACCCAACTAGATGAAGTTCCAAGCATCCTGGTCTAACCCTCTGGATGTCCTTAAGCAGGGGGTGTGACCTTCTGAGGCCACCTCCACTCTGAATTATTCTCTGATCCTATGATTTCTCTGACTTCCATATTCTGTGTGTCCCTCCTTCTCTTAAATGCTTGACTGTGGTATTGAAAGAAGTACCAAATCTGTAGTGTTAAACTTAAGTGAAATATACTTCAGGGTAGGGCTGTGAAGTGCAATATTTTCAGTTTATTCAGAAGGCAAACAAAGGCATGTATTTTCATTTTGTGTGAGACAGGCAGAAAGCACTTTGACACCAATTTGGATTACACAGAGAAACTGGAATAAAAAAACAACATTCCTGCGTATTGAATTATATACAGAAAATTCATTTAAGGATGCCTTGAGTCCTTCACTGTAGGAATAACAAAAAATATAATGTTAATCACCTAGCTTCAGATTTTTAAATTTATTATTAAGAAGGGAGTTACTGTTGATTTAGTTTAGGAATTTCAGCAACTGATATTTGTTTAAAGGAGAAAGTCAAAATAAACAGTGAGCACAGTAAGAGATTTTCCCCCCAGTCCTGTGAGCTTGCTGATATGACAGAGTATCTAAATGACAAGCTGTCTCTTCAGGTTCACAAAATTTGGCTGAATGTATAGTTAAGGCTAGAAGAAATAAAGTATCCTCAAGAAATATCAGCTTTAGTTTTAAAATATTAAGTTTACATGTGCCCCGAAAAAAAATGAAAGACAGATTTTTAAACTTATACAAGAAAGAAACATCTACACACAGCGACTTGCATCATCTGGTCCTGTGGCACTGTGGCATTTGAAGGTCAAGTCACAATGAAAGCTCTGATTCCATTGGTCACACACAATTCCTGATAGGGGGACACAAGATGAAAGCAGCTGTGCCTCTCCATCTGTGATCTGTTGCAAACATACTGCATATTAGTGGAGACATTGAAGGACATCCAGTCTCAAGCAAAAAACAATCACATCCCTCATGATTTTCCTCTTCTACCTTGATGCAGACAAACCTTGATGTCTGTCACAAGGGAGAGTGTGTTTTTCCCTGCTTGGCACCTGACCATCTTTTCCACACATCATCTGAATCATAAGATATTGATCTATGGCCTGCACATGCCATCCTTCCCTCATGAAATAACAGATTCATGCCACAGACAAGATTTATGGGAATAAAGAACATACAAGAGAACCTAAAAAATAGCATTTGTCTATTGCATTTGTTCTTTCAGAAGTTAATTACATTAAGAATTGCAAAGGACCTGCAAATGTCCTCCTTTTGATACTGTTTTTGTGATGTGACCAGTAAGAATAGGCATACCTTTTGGAAACATTACATATTGTAATGTAAGTGTAGGCAAATTTCTTTGCTGTAAGACAGAATATGGAGAAAATGGTAATTATTTTAGTCAACTGTAGTGAAATGGGTTTTCAAATTTGCATTTGTATGCTAAACACAAGATTATGAGTTGCAGCATACGTCATGACCTACAGCAGACGTCCTGCTCTTCCTTCTTGAAAGAAATGTTCCACATTATCTGTTGTTCCGAGCTACGTTTCAAACTTTTCTCTCAGATCTGAAGACATATTAAACTTGACCTTCTGTGTCCAGCTAAGCAATTTGAGTCCATATATAGACTAGAATTCGTCTGTAGAAAACTTACATTTGGAAGAGTCTTGTGAAAGGTTCTGGAATCAAATACCACATAAAAATATTCATATTGTACAAGCCAATGACAGAGAACCCAGTCTCAGTATCAGCCTGAATGACAGCTCCTGAAAGTCTGTTTGGCTCTATGCTTTCTGAATGACAAGTGATCATTCCACAGAGAATATGTGTGCCTACCACTTATGCACTGGAAGTGTACCAGAGATCTTCTCAGAATGCTTGAAAAACTGAATTCATTTTCTTGTCATCAACATAATTGACTAGAGTAGACTCTCAGTGTGAAACTACCTTGGAATATATTCTCGAATGCATGTTTATGTATATCCTTAAACAAATCACGTTTTGCTTCCTCTTATTTACACAGGAATATAAAAACCAAGGACATGGTAAGGTCTGTGAACCTTCCCTCTGACTTTTTAACCTGAGATACATTAAGGTGGATGCTTAGAATGAGTGTAGCTGAGCAACAGACACTTGCCCTTAATCAAAATCTATTCAAAATTCAAAAAATTTTTTAAAATTTTATTTCATGAAAGATTACATCAGTTAATGTGTCTGGAAATTACATTTTACATTGTGTAAGAAAAAGGCAGGACAACAGCTATTTTATGAAAAAGATACTTTGCTGGAGGCAAACAGAATTTTTATCACCTTTGTCACCAATATATTGGACGTGCCTTTTCTGCTGGCATTGTGCCACAAGCATCTATGCCAACTCTACTGAAGGGCAGTGTCTATAAGATCTAACAAGACTGACAAGTCATTGTTTTTGTCTACAAAATGCTTCAGGAAATCACAAGCCTTCCGGAGAAATTCACTGCAGTAATATAAGAAGACAAAATGACACTTCAGAAAAACTGTAAAGAAAATAAAACTGGAATTTCATCTATTTTCCCAGTAATCCCAGTGTTCAGGAACATCACCATTTTGTTAACTAGAAAACAAGGCACCCCAGTAAAGGGGGGGATAAACAAAAGTAATGTCAAACCAATAAAAAAAAAAAAAAGACATAAATGGATGTAGATTGCTGAAGGACATAACCCTATTTATATTATATTAAAATTAATATTTTTCAAGCTAAACTTTTTTAAAGAATGGATTTCTCTTCTCTGATGAGAGGTCACTATAATACTTTAATTTCCATTGTCATGTTATTTTACCCTATTTCTTTTGCCTTTGGCCTCTTGAATCTGCTGGGGGGTAAGGTGTATTATTTTTACAATAGTTATTTCCAAACATCAGAACATTAGTTTGTGCTGTCTCTCAGAAGTTGTTATAGACCACATTGCATCTCCAGCCTCAAGCATTTAATTCAACTGTTCATAAAAGCACTGGGCTTCTCTTGATCAGCAACACATTTTTGCAACACCTCTTCATGACCCACTGATGATTCCAGGACTGTTGGACAAAAACCAGTGTTTACAGCTTTACTTGACAAATGTGTTAGGTATTTGTTAAACAGTTTGGGTATTCCTTTTCATAATGATTATATCATAGTCCCATTAACCTATTATTTCAAAGGATAGAAGAGTGAGGAACTAAAACCATTTTTTTCTAACAGAGCAGTATTGGGAGTGTATTCATAGGAGCAGAGACTTCAAACTGCCTAACAAGACATTGGGAACTTAAACGATAATGCAGTGCAACCTCATGGATTAAATAATAAGATAGTTAAGTGAAGTGATGAAACACAAATTATATCCATTCACATATAATAGATTTAGCATTATTTATTAATGATAGGCATGTATACCAAGCTGTTATTTGTGTTGTTTGATTATAGACACTAAATTATATGCCTATATTTCAATTTTCTAGGATATGCCAAAAACATTATTGATTGGATTACAATTTCATAGAGTATGACTATGGAAAAATATTTTGAGAATTTAGGACTAGCTTGTTTCTTCCACCGCTTTCACTTACACTGCAAATTTGTGTTATGAGGAAAATTATCAATCCTTCCACTTTTAGTTAGAAAATTTTTTAGCCTTGGTACATACATCCCATCACACAAATCGGACAAGTTCCTATTCAACTCTAACTTAAGAGAACTAAGCACTCAAATAACTTGGAAGTGTTTAAATAATGGTGGCATTTAAAAGAAAGGATTTAACAGGTAGAAATACTCAAGCTGCATTTGTGAGGATGAAGAGCAGGTTTATATGATAAGCAATCATCTTTTCTGCTCTCTGCTTAAAATCAATGCCTACCCAAAGGCATTGCTTCCCTGACATTACAAGTGTTTCTAGAGAGGGAAATAGTTTCCTACACTCTTTATAAAGTCAATGCAGTAAAGTAAATATATAACAAAGGCACTACCATTTCTTCCTTGTTATTTTGAAAGCCTTTTGTTTCTACTGTAATAAACAGAAAATGCTGGCTGGTTTTGTGTATGCCGGATTAAATCTCCAAGTCATCTGAAGATGGACATTTACTGCGGCATTAATGTGGTGCTAATTCCGTTAGCCTCTTTTCTCCAGTAAGTGTCTTCCCAAGGTGCAGTAGATTAAATTTTCTGAGTATCAATCAAGCTCAGCAAACTGAGCTGGAGGTAGGTAGAATGTGGAGTCCTTCACATTGTAAAGTTCTTTTAAAAGTCGGTGTAAAATCCTTTACTACATATAACACTTAGATTTTCTACACTGCAGAACAATATGAAACAAGTGTATATCCTAGTTGTTTTAAATTTAGAACTATCATCTTTGTCCTTCAGGAACAGTATATTACTATAAAATTAGTGCCATAATAAGAAAAACTAAGGTTAAAGGCTGAATTTGCCTTTATTTGGAAATTATTTCAAAACTACTATGCTCATATCCTAATCTCCTATGTACCTTTAAAAAATTGGTTAGTTTAGTGCTATACTGATAAGAGTAAGAAACTTACAAAGGGCCAACACAGTTAAAAAAATATATTTGCTTCTTGTTGCTTTTCTTATATACGTGGGAGGAATCCTTTACCATCTTCTATTTAGTTTTATCAGAACACTGTAGGCAAAATAATTATATTGAGAAAACAATCTGAAGATCAAGGAAATAGTAAAGTGTCTCTAAATGCACTTTATTCATTCTCCTTTAAAGTCAGACTGTCAACACCATAGGCAGCTGCAACTGATCTAATTGTTTAGATTTCCTACTTAATCTGTTGCACTATTAGGATGCAATTCATTCATGTCAAGTTGACATCTAAAATAGGTCAAATGAATCAGGCCTTTGAAGTGTCTATTTCTTTACATTGCCTTGAAAGGAAGACTAGGATAAGTGGCTCAGATGTAGCTGTAAGGCAACTGTGCTTTTGTGGTAAAGTGTTAGAGGGAAATAACTTGCTCCAATAAAAAAATTAAGCTCAAATAATAGAGATGAAAATTCAAGATTTTGTTTCATTACATTCAAAATTATTTATGTAAAAAACAATTTTTAAGAAGTATTTTTTAGCATTAACATCATACTGTTACCTTTAAGTATAATCATGCTTGAACCTTCTCAGTTACTAGTCACCATTACTTAGTCACTATAACATTCATTTTAGGTTTCCTTACATTTTATTCAAATTTGGTAGACCATAGGTATATATGACTATCTGAATCAGTAAGTCTAAATACTCTAACATGATGTTTTTACTTGTGGTGAGTTTAATTACAGGTAATTTTAATCTACAGTCTATGCTTGTAGTGTTAATTGGAAAAATATAATATCTAGTACTAATTAACTTGGATAAAATTAATGTATCCTACCACTGAGATTGTTCTTGTCAATAATTTGCAATTACACTGATAAAAATCCCATTCATATTCTCAGAGTGGGAAACATGTACAGTGGGTTACAATGAATTAAAGAAAATAATTTATATTAAATTACATTGACAGTTTGGGTGCAATTCTCCCCGGGTATTTAGGTACCATGTCCTTAAACATCACTCCTTCAAAAGAGATTTCATCAATCATTATTGAAGCGATAACACTGCAATAATCTGGTACCATTTCCCTGTGCTATCACACACATCACTGAAAAGCCTTCACTTATTTATTATTTTTTTTTTAAGAGTATCTCTTAGTTTGCTATTATTTTTTGTGTAAACAGTTCATGCATGAAATCTATGCTAGAAATGATATTCCACCGTACAGAAACATTTATGCGCATGTTTAAATCCATGGAGTCCGAGAGAATAATTTTTTAGAAGTGAACCCCATCACATGAAGTTCATTTGTAGGATCAGTTAAACTCGCTAGGAGATTAATTCAGAAACTTGGATATTTTCTTTTAAGAAAAAGAAACTGTGGAAAAGTATTTGTCTTTTTCTTACCTTTAATTCCATCAGATTTTTTTTTTTTTAGGTTTAGGCATTTATCACTGTAAGATGTTTCCTGTAATGCAAATTTATCTCAGAAATTGTCTCTAAAACCTTTCAGATGTGTCAACCTCTTTTTACAAATATGGCATCAGAACAACATGTCATACTTATGTGACAGAGAAGTTTTCAAAGGACCTGATTTTCAGACAGCAAAATCTCAGCACTTTTTGCTAGAAACAGCTACAACTCTCACTGGAGTTGGGGAAAACAAACTACTTTTACAACATATAATGTTAACTATCTAGAAACTGACAGGTATGAGTAAGATTTTCCTCCTGAAATATTTCACACACACATACACAAAATTTCACCTGTTATTTTTTGTTAGCAAGGCTCTTACGCCGTGTTAGGTCCTTTGTAAATTAGCAACACTTTCAGGAACAATTTCTTCAGCACATCTGAGGTTACAGATCTATTTGTTCTAAGATATTCAATGCTGCAAAAACTGTTGATCTGTAACTGCTTAATCCCTCAATTTTGTTTCCCTGATCTTCCTTTTGATATTGATTACTAACCAATTCATTCTTTACATAAATTCATAATATTAAAATCTGGAGAGTCACCTTCATATTCTTCATTTCACAATTTCTAATTGTTTGTTCTGCTTCAGGGTAAAAATAAAATTCTTTTTTCAACACATTGCCTCTTTTCCTGAATTGAATTTTTGCTTGCTTCATACAGTCTATTCAATACAGAAGCTTGGATTCTTTTCCTGATGGTAAAAACATATTATGTATTAACTCTGTTCTACCAAAAGCACATCACATATTTAAAATGGCTAGACCCTTTTAACAATTTCTACCTATATGCTCTTTTATGTTGGACTCTCTTTGAATACCTGCTATAATTCTTTAAGGTACCTTCCTACCAGGACAGTACTACAGGTCTGATTACTCTAACAGTTTTCCTATGACATGGAGAATCAATGTATTCAGGGCTCAAATATTCTCCAGCCCGAAATTTATCTTTTTTTTTTTTTTTTCAAACCCGTCAGTGGTTGATTTTACCCATAGTACTCAATACCTGTACCATGGAGACCAGTGTTTCAGTGTGGCAAATCTTTGTCTAAATATAGGATTGTGATTATGGTCAGTCATAGCTTTAAGGCCTACAAATGCTGTGAAATTCATTATTCTTAATGTAGGAGGAAGTATGATTTCTATGCAAGTATCTGTCCAGGACTTTTTTTTTTTTTTTTTTTTTAAAGCGTGGTATATTGCTATGGTTAGGAGTGGCTGTAGGATTAGAGAGCATGGTCTAACATTTGGTACGCTTTTGTATATTACATAATCAGCAGTCCGTATGACTGGAAAAGCTGTCCAGCTATCTTCCCACTGCATTAGTAATACTACCAAAATACACAAAACTTCAAAATGAACAGCCTTCACAGCTTTGCTTGCATTTAGTTTCAATATCAAAAGTCATTAAAAAAAAGTTACCACTGAGACATACTTGGTAGCAATTTGCTTTGCCCTAGGAAGGTCAGTAAAAAAGAAGAGCAATTATTAGATTGCATAAAGAAATCAATCCGTATTGTGGAGTATCTAACCGACATAGCTCAGGAAACATATCTTACTTTTATTTCTATTGATTGGTGGGTGATAATATATAATTGTGACAAATGGCAAAGGAGTTTAAAAGATCAGATGAACTGCTGAGGAATTGCTGCCTGATGTGTATTCTTAAAGGAAAGACTGTGATTACATCTTTGTGCAACCTTGTCACTGAATAGAGAGGAGAGGAGAGGAGAGGAGAGGAGAGGAGAGGAGAGGAGAGGAGAGGAGAGGAGAGGAGAGGAGAGGAGAGGAGAGGAGAGGAGAGGAGAGGAGAGGAGAGGAGAGGAGAGGAGAGGAGAGGAGAGGAGAGGAGAGGAGAGGAGAGGAGAGGAGAGGAGAGGAGAGGAGAGGAGAGGAGAGGAGAGGAGAGGAGAGGAGAGGAGAGGAGAGGGGAGAAATGCTTCATGCTACGCAAGCTCTCCAACACTAATATATGCAGGATTAGAAAATAAGTGACATAGGGAAATAACATTAGAATACAAAGAGAGGGATGGGAGAAGTAAATGCCTTTTAGAAAGCATTTGATACTGCTTCAGCCAAGACTTCATGAAATTATGAAACCTTCTAAGAAGGTTTAACTTTTCTGATCAGAAAAATAAATAAATTTTGTGCCATTTATTTGCAACACATTAGATCATTAAAGGGATGTTCAGACCACCTTCGCCGGGCTATAAATTGATGTGTTCCAGATTACAGTTTGAAAGGATCAAAGCTCATAGATGGTAGTTGCTCAGCTGACTAGTGACAATTTATTTATCTTTGATGACTCTTACTTGTTCAATTACATGCTCATATCCTAAACTGTGATTTGCAGTGACTGATATCACCTTGATATTAAGCAGAATGACATGCTGCCATACAAACTGCCTTATCAAAAACATTACCTAGCATCATATGTAACAACAAGCTGCTACCTAGGCAACACTGTGTTTGTAAGGCCTTCATTTCCAGTTGAGCTATTCAGCTAAGACCAAGGTCTTCCAGATTTACTCCTCGGATGTGTCCAAACACTTAGTTATCTTGTCACAATTGACTTGTAGGTCATGCTGGGCACTACAACACTTAGAGAAGATCAAATAAATAATTTCTGGGAGATTATGACCTTCTTTTTTTTTTTTTTTTTATGGCAGAGCAGAAGTGAAGTATGGAGGCATTTATACGCATTAGTCTAGTGAAAAGTCAGCGCAGCAAAATGACCTGTCTAGAGTGGAGTCAGAATGTCATATCTCATGGAAACGGTGTCTACAGGCCTCCAGCTGTTACTGAAACCTGAACAATTGTGCCATTTCCCGAACCTTAGGTCTGAACAACAGTTCTCAGATACTATATTTGTCCATTTCATTCATATAATGACGTTCTGAAACAAAACCTCCACTTATGCAAAATATGAAGAAGTCAGGGGAAAAAAAAGACTAAATAACAACTGAAACATTATCAAACATCTTGTTTGTTGTCTTCACAGCAGGGACACTGGGAGATCAGGCTTTTGTTTTATTTCCTGCAGATTTTTTGTTTGTATCTCCCCAGAAAGCCTCAAATGCAGACACTGTGGAAGTTGTAAACTTTTTGATTCAGTTAAGCTCAGTGCCATCATTTCTGAACTTGGGAAACCTTACTTCCTTTGCCACTTTTCCCTCATGAGAAGAATTTAATTTCTTAAGTCTTTTATACCCTTTCTTCTGTTAAATTCTAGCTTTGACAAGGCCAGATTTGGAACTTAAGAGATGCAGGAAAAAGAATATTTGAGACTAAAGGTTTTCAATATATTTCTCAATATGTGGAAATGAAGCCATTATGTTATTTTAGGACTAGAATCCATGAACGAAAGGTATTAAATATATATAAGAAATGTTTTACTTCCTGTTATGAATTAGCTCAATGAAATACAGAACAAGTTATCCTTAATGGCTTGTTCACCCAGAGGATAAGGAAAGGTTTTTTCTCCTTCCTACTGTTGCAACCTCCTGTGAACCACACCACCTACACAGGGATTTTCCAATAAACTATATGGAGGAGATTAGTCATTGTCCATTTCATATTACATCAACAAAAAGGGAAAGAGGACTCATAAGTAGAAAGGAAAAAAAATAAGAAAGTAGAATTTTCAGTATCATCTACACATGATTTATACAGGTTAGTATACCACTCAGTGCCAGGAAGTTCTATGGAAAAGTTTGCAAATACAAATGTGTGTTTCTCAAGATGCAGATAGCACAATGTAAAGCAACATGTTTACAAAAAAATACATTGCATATATTACTGAAGTGAAAATATCTATTTGCTCAGCTCTGGCAGTAGTATGATTTATTGGACCACTTTACTTTGGCGGTTAAATGTTGGCATCTGTATTTGAAAATCTTCTTTTTGTTGCTTAAGATTGGTAGCTTATTTGTTTGGTTTTAGTTGTTGCATCTAAATGAAAGAATGAAAGGATGAGAAACACTTAACTATAATATTTCCACTTGATTCTGCATTTTGCCTGGAAATTTCACTACACAGACATGAAAGACAGCTGAGGAGCATGCTGAAATAATTCTTGTGAGGAGAGATGAAACCTGACAGACACAGAATGATTGCAACTAATTAATCATAACCATCAACAACTGTAACCGCGAATATCCTAGTTATTGTGCAATTAACCTGTCAAGTTGAATCATATAGCAACTCTATAATTTTCAACACAATCTTCTTATTTTATTCTGTATGTAAATATTTCTTATAATTCATTTTTGTCCAGTATTTCAGGATTTATGAATGCAGAAATCCTACTGAAGTTCACGGAGATTTTGGTACCTATGAATTCCCTTTCTTCTTTAAGGCTCTGAGAAGAATTAAGCTTTATTGATTATACTGATGGTATTAATTGATGTTATTGAAACCATGTGTAACAAAATGAAAAATTCTTCAAAACTCTGAATTTACTTCACATTATTGGGGTACCTTTCCATGAAAGATTAGATTATAGAAAAAATCAGTAGATAGACAAGACAAAACAGTGGAAGAAGCATATAAATTCATAATTTATATAAAATCTGTGTAGGATCACAAGTAGTGAATATTTTAAGTGAAATATTGTATTCCCTTTTAACACGTACAGCATGGTAAATAGTGAAAAAGTCTATATTTTGTCTTTTATAAAAAGTAACTTTTCTAATTAATAATAATTAATAAATATAAATCAACAACAGTAATACTTATAATACTAACAATAGTAGTACTAATTGTAATTAAGAGTGAGAAAACCGAGAGACAGAGGAACAAAACCCAGCAGAAACAAGCGATGCACAGTGCAGTTGTTCACCACCCACTGACCAATGCCCAGCCCATCCCCAGCAGCGATCGGTGCCTCCTGGCCAACTCCCCCCGGTTTACACTCTGAGCATCATGCTCTGTGGTAGGGAACATCCCTCTGGCCAGTTCGGGTCAGCTGTCCTGGCCATGCTCCCTCCCAGCTTCTTGTGCCTCTCCTCACTGGCAGAGCATGAACACTGGAAAGTCCTTGATTTTGAATAATCACTGCTCTGCAGCAACCGGCACATCAAAGTTTTGTCAACATTATTCACATAAATCCAAAACACGCTGCTGCACTGGCTATTAAGTAAAAAAATTAACTCTATTTCAGAAAAAAAGCAGGACATTTGGATAGTTAATTGTTATTCTAATATATTGTATTACGGTAGAATGTATTGGCCACTTTTATGGATTCATTACTTCACTGTGATAGGAAATGTAGAAAGTACAAAAAAATGTTCTCCACTTACAAGATAAAACAACTAGATGCAGACAATTATGATGAAGAACAATAAACAGTAGATTAGGTATCTTTAAATTGCTATAGTTTATAAAAGTTATAAAAATGTATCATTAAGGACAGCAAAAAATGGTCCTTTATTTGACTATTTGCATTTCATAATGAAAATTTGGTTCAGGGCTAATGAACCAATAGTGTATACATTATATGTCATGCTGACAGCACGATAGAAAAAAAAGTCTTTTTTTTTTTGGAAGAACACATCCAAGGAGGAGCATTATTCAAAGATCCCTCCTTTTTTTTTTTTTTTCTTTCAGACAAGAAAATACCCTGTGGTACCTGAAAAAGATTCTAGAAGATGTTAATCTAAATATAAGTACAGCATCCTGTGTCTCCTTTTTCTGTCTTTTACATTTTCAGAGAAGAGTCTTTAAAAATTCTCCTGAGCTCCTTGTCACCTCTTGCTGGCACTCCCTGAAAACATTTGTATAACACCCCTCTTTCCTTTAACTCTTCAATGGCTCTGCGGATGTACAGAGATAGAGGCTTGCTGTCATGTAGGCTTGAGCTATATCGTTGCTTCTCTATACTCTATTTCTGTTTTTGCATAGTAACCTGAGAAAAAAAAATTTCCTTTTTCACATCATGTCAACCTGTTGATCCATGAAGGATTAAAAATCTTTCTGGTAATAAATAATAACAGCAGCAATGATAAGCATGATATGTTCTGAAGTGTTTGAATCTTGTCCTTGTTTTGTCACCTAAAAGTCATATGGTAATGTGATTTTTGAAAGTTCAAGATGTATGCTTTTCCCATTATCAATGGTGAGATGATGTTTCTGTCATGGTAGAAATCTTTTTGTCTGAGCTTCCTTTCACACTCTTTCTAGTGAATAATTTCAGTATTAAAAGTTACTCCTAGGTCAAATGAGTGACTCTAATTAACACAGCTCAATCTACTTTATCCGGTATTCCTAGAAAATAAGTGGAAATATAAAATAATCTATTAATTTCCTTGGACATTTGGAAATTCTGTGAGCATTGTGTTCAATTCATCCAATGTAAAACTTCCCTATAAAATCACATGTGATATCTTTTCAATACCCACCTTTCATTCTTCTATGGCTTGTATTTGTGGGCTATTAAACAGAACATTTATATTTTCCATTGTTTAGAGTGTACAGTCAAAGCATGTTTTTGATTTAGGTTATAATGGAATTTTGAGAAGCACTTTTTAATGGAATTCTTTTCCCTGTAAATCTTGCCTTTTTTAAAGAGCTACAATTCCAGCTCAAGGTCTATTTCTTAGTCTTGTCTTTCATATCCAAGGAGAGGAAGGCTACCCTCTCTTAGTGACAATGCAATAAATAAGTTTGTCCTTGGCCTGACAGAAAAATCTTAACTTGTGTAGAGCTATTTTTACCTTATTGGAAAGAATATTGCCTGCTTTATACTTGTCTTTCGGTATCTTCAGAGTAAGTCTTTAAACATTTTAATACATATCATATTATGTCCATTTTAAACTCCATAATAAATTTGCATATAAAATAGTTTAAACTTACAGAACTAAGTTGGCAGAGGACATTGTTCTGCACCAGTCTAATTTCTACTTTAAAGCTAAATTGACTGGGTTAAGTCACTGATAATGAAGTACAGAGCCTTCTACAGCTTCCATGCTAGGTTACCAAGCAGTAATTGCCTACAATAAAAACAAGATCTGTTTTTCATCTTTAATTTGATCCTGATTTCATAGCAGTCATCCGTGGACTGTTGTCTGGGTCACAAAAATCTGTGCCTTCCCTGTTGCCCTCATTAACTGCAGCAAACTGATGAACACAGTGAATGAATGATCCCTCCTATGCATACCCAAAATGCAAAGTGCATTGAAGGTGAACTGGAAGGCCATTAAGTGATAAAAACTCCTTCAACTTTTGTACAAGTCCTCCTGTCAATGGCAGAAAATTTCCCCTCTTATTTAGATGTTTATTTTGTTTCTAGACCTGCAAAGCTTTTCAGTTGCTTCGACTGCCTTGAGATTTTTCTCATTTATTTCCCATTACTCCTTTCAATTTCTGTAGAAGTGTTTTCTGTTGAGTCTTATTTAAACTGATACTCTTGTGGTGGTAAGTGTCATTCTTCCACAATGCATATCAATACTTACGTATGTGCTCTGAGAGAAATCCATGCTTTAGTTCTTTTTCAAGGAATGGGAATAGCCACTGCAGAGAGAGCTGCACTATCGGGCAGCTGCCTAGGATCAGATATCTAAATGGTTTTCCCAAGTTTAGAACTTCTCTCAAAGATCAGATATTACACTGAGCTAATTATAGTGTGTAAATAGGACAGTGTAAATAGGACATCCAGAATGCATTGCACCAAATCCATTGGATTTAATGTCTGGTGTCTTCAGTAGCTCTGGAATTTCCCTACTATTTCCCTTTCACAGTGGAGACCACTCCTGTGCCACAGGCTGTACACTAGGGACACTATATAAATGTTTTTAATTGAATAATTTTTTAGCAGTAGAGGAAATTATGTTATTCCTGACACATTCTCTCCATCTAAATGTCCTTTGTATGTTTTGTACATATATTGTTAATAGTAAGTTGCATTAGACATGGTGACTGGCAGCTAACTACATTTTTTCAAACTGGTCCAGGCTGTTTCTTATGTTAAAGGGTATGGGAGTTATGTAGCTAAAGCCCAGGAACTGCTTTGAAAATAACATAGTAGGTGTTATCATCTTTGCCACTAGCACTGAGATAAGAGTAAATTAATCTTTCAGGGGAAAAGATGAACACCTATGGAGCACAGGGAGGTATTTTCTTATCAATCAAACATATGTATCATAGTAAGATGAAGGACAGACACATTCTGTGTGGGGCTGTCTGGTGTTACAGGTTTACACTGCATCAAGAACATTAAAGCGCTGGCCAGTGCTGCTGTGTGAGAGGTTACAGTTCCCCCCCTCTAAACCTGGATTCTGTCCACCCTTTCCTTTATTATCTACACCTTTAGAGTTTTAAGGTGAAACAAAAGGGGCTTCTATAGATTTTAGTAGGTTTTTCTTCACTGTGGATAGATATGAAATGGCTGAGATTCAAAAGAAATTAATTGACTTTTGCTTTGATTTTTCCATATTGGGCTTATTACCTTAATGTGGGGGAACTGTAACCATTGCCCTTCACCTTTCCTTCCTTTTAAGCTTTCTTACATTTATTTGTTTTACGGCTAAATCCCTTCTTTCATACCTGTTAATTCTTTTTCCACTGTATGTTAACAAGAAATCCAATTCAGAACCAACATACAGCCAAAAAGAGCTGAAATTCAAAGCTCTTTGATACATTCCTCCTTTAGTTTGAAAATAATTGTTTTGAACAAATAAAAACTTGAGTCATACATGCTACTTTTATTTTTAAATGAGAAAGAATATCTTTGGTTTTAATTTGGAGGAAAAAAGTATATTTGTCCATCACAGTGCACATTCAAAGACAGAAATGGAGAAAAAAAAAAAAAAGGTTGCCATAGCTAATTGGAAAATAGTATTTAATCACTTGAGTACTTAACTAAGAAAAATTTCCATTACAAGATGTTCTCCCATGGAAAGGAACTTTTTATGCAGGGATATACCAGCCCACTATTTTATGGACATAAAACAATAATTACTTTTCTGCAGAATATATTATCAGGTAACATGCATTAGGAGACACTTTCAAGAGAAATTACACCAGAATATATTATAGCTCATGGTGCCCTTTTAAAATGTGCAACATAATTTTTAAATTTTTAATTGTCTATTCATTAGCAAAATTTTGTATAATTTGTAACGTAGCCTATTTTTCTTAAAATTCTACTGTATCCCACACACTTTTTCTCTATTCAGACATGGTACCTATTGTTGAAATTAAAGCACTAACTCATTTTGGCCAAAGATAACACAAATTTAGATGCATTTAAATTTTAGACTTCTACCTGTAGCCCAAAACATATTTTAGAAATGCAAAAAAACCAAAAATCAACTCCAATTACTTTTGAAAATCATTGAACTTCAGTTTTATGCTCTACTAGGTCTGGAGCAAGATGTGGAATTTCAGTATCTGATAGAGAAGTGCCAACTGAGTATAGTTAAGATAGGAAAAATTCGGCTCCACCTGTTCAAACTGTTTGGTGGTGTCTGGCTCATCACAGCACCTTGGGATGTATGCAGAAATTAGGAGGTATGGCTACAGGTCATAGAACATCAATGAGAGAAGCTCCCATTGGCCCAATCTATTAATATTTCCCATCCTCATTAAGTGCCTGCTGAAGCTTCTGTGTTATTTTCAAAGATATCTTGCTGCTGCTGTCTTCACCTTGATCCACGTAGGGTAGAAATGTCTTTAGAAAACCCCTGAGAGAACAGAGGCTTTAAACCATCAGTGCCTCTGAGGAATGGGTGAAGACACCAGCCTGATGGCAGAGTTGAACTCTCATATCTCTTTGCCACAGATACACATGCTAGAGGATAACTATCCACCCCAAATGTGAATCCAGGTTCAGTGTCCTGTGTTCTGAATGGAATAATAGGATCTTCCGGTTGAGAGCCTTTAAATAATCACAGTGAACTGATCATAGCAGTGCCCTACAGTTTCATTCAAAAATGTTTGTTCCAAAAGTAAAGTATTTGTTATTGCCTTGCTGGAGGGAAACTTTTAGAGGGAAAATATATTTACCCACAATTGGTTTGGTCTTATGGCACCAGAGAAATCAGAAGGAAAGTATTTCAAAGAGTAAACGTGTTACAGAGTAGATTTGGTTTTAGAACCAGTGTGTTGATTTTCCTTTCTTGTCATCACAATGTGCTCTGGGTACTGTCCAGGTGGCACCTGCAACATCATCAGTCTGGATGTTAGCCAAGGTGTTCCCTCCAGTTGTATTTCTTTTTTTTTTACTGTGTATGAATCCCTTCTACTGAGAGAGAAAATCAAGCAGGATATAGTAAAAAGAAATAAAAGCACTATTAAATGTATTTGTAAATGGCATATATATTGTCTGCCTCTTTTTCTTTGATACCATATGCAAGCGCACTAAAAAAGTAGCAAAGTGCTGATGCAACATGGAATTTTTTGTAATGGAAATAGATTTATTTTTCAGGCCCTCCTATTATAGATTAAGGTATGAAAAAAGGAACAGTCAGCTTTACAAGAGGAAACAAAATGTAAATCACAGTAGCCACAAAATTTAAAATCTTTGGTATGTAACTAAAATGCTCTGTTCTTTTGACAGATCTGGGGAATTTTAGCGGTCGGACAAGAAGTGCTGTCTCTGTACGTGAAGGTCAAGGAGTTGTTCTGATGTGTTCTCCTCCACTTCATTCTCCAGGTACAGTTGGCTGCAGCCTGTATTCATGCTGCTCCTTTACACTTTCCTCATTATTTAATGCTCAGTATTTTAGATACAATATGTATTTGATTGTGGAACTTCAAAGATGAGACATCCACCATTCTTTTGACAGGTTTTGGAGTACTGAAAGACTAATTTAAGCTCATATATTGCAAACGCCAATGAATAGCAGCACAGTTTCTGTTACAAGATTGTCTAATTCCTGGTATAAAACTTGAAAGTAACAATAGTCTCCATGCCGTCAGTGGTGACTATGCTGCCTTGAGCTCACAGAAGATTTTCTTTAGAGTTTAGAAACCTTCAGAAATTGCTCCAAATTCTAATGTCATTATACTTTGGTTGAATACAAATTTTCTTTTGTTTTCAGTAGCAGAGACATGATTTGGTTGCTTCCTTCTGCTGTATAACTTAGTATCATAAAAGTGCATCCTTTCTAAAAGTCAGAATTACCATAAATTCAATGCGATGCCTGTAGATTCCCACATGAAAGTACAGGGATTCCAGAGAGGTTACTTTTTTTCCTTTTCAAATTGCCACTCCTGCAAGGTCTGCAGATAGCTATGTCATATAACACCCGGAGACACGATACTAGACAGTATATCTTGTTTTTCAGTAGGTGCAGCATAGCCTATCCTTTTCTTCCCTGGGAAATGAGGTCTGTACTAAGGAGATTTTTCTACTCCAAATTTTAGGCCTGAAGAAAAGACACTGCAGATGGAAGATCTGCAGAAAATAAAATCTCCTCTGAGTTTCTGCTCAGTTTGTGTTCAGTTTCTATTTCTAGTGCAAGGACTGTTATTACTGTATTACAGTTATCAGTGCCATCTCTCTGCTTTTCTCTCTTCTGAGAAGATTCTCTTGTTGTGGCTGCCTCTACAATCTCTTTCTGAGTTTGACACTGCAGTCTATACGGTGCAATTGAGTACATGGTGTTAAGGCCTCATTGTGATAAGTAAACTGAGCGGCAAAATATGCAGGGAGAAAAAGTGAGCCATGGTTTCAGCTCTGCTGCTGAATTTGATTTCCCTAAACAAACTGAGAGTGAAAGGATAGATGGACACCAATAGCAAATGAAATAGTCATACACCTTTTAACAGCTGCCATTCCACAAAATACACTTTTATGTATCATCAAAATATTTTGAATTCTTTCCCTGAAAATATGCTTCTGATTTTTTTATTTAGTCAGTTTCTAATGCAGTGTTCTACTGCAAGAGACATTGCCTTTGATGGTGAAAAACTAGTATCTTTCATTTTCATCACTGGGCCAGCAAAATCCCTGCTGTGTAAACTACAGTGCTCAAAACCAGCATTTAGTTGTTTTCATTTATATTGTTTGAGTACCAGTAGGCTATGCCAGCAGGAAAATTACTTCCAGAAAAATATTTTTATCCTCTGTTGGCATAATTTTTTCACCATAGTTAATCCAGGAAGCATTCTGTATTGTGATAGATTAATCAATAAAAGATGAATAATTACACTATATGCAGATGTAAACACAGGCTCATGTCAACGGGAGAAAAGCTTGGCCTCCCTTCCTTTTGTTCATTACTTCTTTTGCCAAGCAGAGGTCCTTCATGATTTGTGTGCAGGAACATCTAAAAAAAATTTTTAAGCATTCAGTTTCAGGGTACTCCATTTTAGTTTCTGTGTCTGATTTGCAAAGATGGTATTATCTTCTAAAGAGCCCTAAGAAATTTTGAACATTAAAATCACCCTGGAGACAAATTTTCAAGTGGATACTGAGATATTATACAGGATATATCAAAACTAGAGACCTAGTTTCCAGTGTGCGAACATCTCAAATTAACAAGACCTTGAGTTATGGGAGTGTTTTTGATGATAGAGAATTTTTTGTGGATGAACACTGCAAGCTTTGCTTTATTGATTTATTCATATTGATCAGCACCTTTAGAAATAATTTTCACTTACTTATCAGAGGAGATAAATCCATGATACAATATCAAACCTAATAATTCTCCACAATCTCATAAGCAATTCATCCTTTAACAGAATCCCATTCCTCAATCTCTCAAGTCAATAACTGCATATGAACTTGCCCAAGAATTTCAGATTGAGCCCTTTTAGAAAATGGCATTATCAGTGTGGGAAAAGACAGATGACTTAGTGAAAGAACACTGTATTAAGAGAGGTACAGTTTTATTAACGTGTTTTTAAGTGGAAGATAAAATGAATACTTTTGATTAAATAGTACCTGCATTCCATTCTTACAGAATACAATTTTAGAAAAAATCTGAATGCCTTTACAAAGCACCACTGCCTGAAAAAAACTACACTCATTTCTTTTAACAAGATTTTAATCAGAAAACAAGTTTCATATGCATATAGACTTGATTTCTGTTTATTTATGCTGTATCATATGGTATAATACAGCATAAATGTTAGAAAATATATAATATATATATTGTCAAGAGGTGATGCATTAAACATACAAACACACACAAACTTGTGATATATATCGATTGTTCATATAGATATTCATTAGTTTGCTATCCAAATATTTTACAGGGAAAAAAAGGGGGAATGTGATGTGGTAAGCACACTTGAAATAGATTCTGAATATTGCAGAGTAGATTCAGATGAGAGAATTATCTCTTGAGTTTAAGAAATGAGTTTTTTAAGTTATTGTCATCTTTACTGAGAAATAGCTAGACAACAAACTGAGGGTGTGTTTTTGGAGAGACATTAACCACTCCTTCAAAATGGTGACAGAAAATATATTCAATGAAAAGATTTTTCTGCTGATTCCTTATGTCAAATAGCCACCAACAGATTCTTGCCTCCTGTTTTTCCTGGACCATCGCTCATAAAAAATGCCACCTCTAACTTCATTGGGAGTCTTGTATCATTTTGATGTGTCTACTCCAGAAGCTTTCCCACTAACACTGTTTTTGTTGCCAATCCTTAACTTGTCCCTTGTGAATTATATTAAATGTGGATAACTTGATCATTCATAAATGTAACACTTTATCCTTTTTTTTTTCCATAAACATAATGTTTGATTCTTCCCAATTATTCTTTTTCTCCAAGAGGGGTTTCCTAGGCAGTTAACTCTTAGGTGTCCTTGCTAAGCAAGGGTTACATTAATTACCAGCTGCTTAAATAACAAGCTTTGTTCGATGTTTCCAATTTAAAATGCCTCTACTGTTTTCTTTCCATAAACAGGATTATGGTTTTTCATTGTGGTATTCTAAAGGATGTAAATATGGGGTTTTATTCAGTCATTTAATCATCTTAATTACAAGGTTTACCATAGCATGATTAAAAATGAATGGAAGTTTTCATCCAGATTTACATGTTTCCCTCAGAATTAATACTTTCAGCTGAGCTTTTTAAGGCTTTTATTCAAGGCTTTCAGTGCGAGCTTAATGGAGAACGACGATTCCTATTGTTAGGGTGAGTAGAGCTCAGATGCACGCAGGGGAAGGCAGATGTGTGCTCCGTCCTGCCTCAGAGGGATGCTGCCGTCTGGAGTGAGAGCTGCTACATAATCTATCTACAGCATGTAACATCTGTACAGATTACATTTTTTAACTCTTTCGAAAGGGCAAAGCTGATCTTACAAAGTTTGGGAACTGCTGTAAGGTGCATCTTCTATACCTTCCCTTTACTGTTATAAAACTGTACTTTTCATGAGAAATGTGTCACCAAAGATGATTAATGCCAGTGCCGTGGGGATCACAGTCCTTCCCATCCATGTCTGGGATGACATCCATGGCTTCGATGTCTGTGCAGTGTGTTGCTAAACAAGCAAGCTGCTAAAATAAAACTCCTTCTACCATGGCCAGAAATTTTTGTCCTGTTCTTCTATTGCCTACCCTGTCTTACTCCTCACAATAACTGGAGAAATTCACACTAAATAAATCTTTTTAAAATTGTTCTTAGCTCCTATTTATGCATAGTTTGGATGTACACAGAAATCCACACTGGAAGCAAACACAAACCCATCACTTCTTACTGTTCAGGATCTGCAAAAGGAATCTGAAAGACACATTTGCAGTAAAACTGCAATTTTGGACTGCAGCTTCACTACTAGTAGGATACCAAGTCCAACTGAAGTGCAGTAGAGCTCTGGCTAGAACTCCCCTGGTTAGAGCACTGCGCAAATTGTACATAGAAATAACGAGGTAGGCTCTAAATTACCTCATTCAGGTACAGAACTGTTGGTAGACTTCTCCAGGCAAATTAGTTATGATAATAAGATTGTTATTTGGGCTGTTCTCAGTATGCTCATTAGCTTGTTTACAGGCAATTCGCTCAGGTATCTGCATGCAGGACATGGCAAATTCTATTCTGAAGGTGTCCATATGCCCTCTGGATCTCCATTTACTAAGCTGATTTTGGGAATACAGTTCACAGATGTCTGTCTATATGTAGTCAATGGTTACAAGGTTATCTTAAAGTTGTGGATTTAGGATCCAGGCACCCAACAGTGGCAGTTCAGTGCCCAACATTAGAGAACTTCTGTTCTTTATGTAGATCTAGCCTTTATCAGTTTCTTCAAAATCAGAGGAAGCCTTCAAGACCTTAGATTTCTGAATCTCCAGCTATCTCTAGACATTAGTGGATGCTACTTCATCATGTTAACCTGTCATTATCGGTGAGATTTCTTCCTGACCAAGATTTATACTGTATAAAAGAAAATTATGTACTGATGTATTAAACAGTAAAGTTATATCCAGGTCGTTTTCTATTATATGTTTTGGTTTTTTTCAAACCTGACTTTTCAAATCAACTTCAGTATAGAAAGCTAAAAAATTTGCTTTCAGGAGAGGCCAATGTATTGGTGAAAGCGATATTTCTCCTTTTGCCTTGAGATCAAGGAGCACTGTTTTGCTGGTGCCTATCAAAGCACTGGTCATTCACAGGTCACCAAAACAGCTGGACAAGTCCTGTATCCAACCATGACTCTCCCATAAGCTAAACAGAATTTATTAATTAGTCTGTACCTTCCGTTAGTTTGTAGAGGTCAGTATGTATGAAGCTGGTGATGGAAAGTAGAACATTTCGCATTCACTGTATACAATTATCATCTCCACCTAACTGCTAGGTTTGCTGAGAGGGTGGAACAGCCCAGTGCTCCAATAGGCTTCCTCTTCTACTAGCAAAAGTGAGATTGAGAGGAACACTGATATTTGGGCTTTGGGTTTTTTTCTTGTTGCTGTTACTGTTTCTTCTCCTTAACACTTGTATTCCTGTTATAATGAAAGCCAAATCGTAGTATCCTAGACTTCATCAACAGTTGACGTGTTGATCTGTATGAAGACTACAGAACACTCTACTCTGCTTTGTTTTTCTCATGGTTGCATGCCATAGCTTGTTCTTCACTCATTTTAATTCCTAGTAGAACCATGATGCTGGGTGTCAGAAACAGATCACTTAAGGAACAGTGGTAGAAAATAATTGCTTATTGCACAGGACAGAAAGGTTAATTTAATAAACCCATATAAAAGACAAAATGATAACTTTCTTATCTCTTCTTTGCATGTCTATAACTTATAAATTATCCACATATAAAATGTTTTAAAACCATTGTTTTGAGAGCCACATGTATCAAATGAATGAGTTAGACACCATGAGCTGAAGGGTTCCTGCATTTCCCTATTAAACTTTATTGCACCTTTGTGGTGGTTTGACTTCTATGGGTAACTTAAATAAACCTTAAATTTTGCTTTTGAATAATGGGAAAAGTGTTACAAGACATGTTCACAGTCCTTCAAACTTCATGTTCCTGTCCTAGTTCTAGGTTAATTTCATAGGATCATCTTGCCTCTTCACACATCACATTTTTGCTTGGAAGAGTCTTAAAGATGTTTCACTCTTGCATTTCCTACTTTGTCACTTTTACTAGAATGCTTTTGAAACTTTGGTGTCTAGCAAGGCTAATTCCCATGTGTGTTATCATTAAAGAGAATGTCCATGGCCCCTGACGCTGCTCAACACAGGAATCTGTGTTCTTTATTTGTGCAACTGATTGATGACTATGCCTGTAGTTTTCATTATGGAATGAACAAACCCAATTAACTTTTTTTCTTCTGTGGTCTTTTCATTACTCAATACATGACCAGTAATTTTGCTGCTGACTTCCCCGAAGCACTTTTTAAGGTTTCCTTCCTCAATCTTTTTGAAGGCATTCATCTGAGGATATGAAATTTAAGTTTGGGAATTATAGAATTTTCTGTAGGGTAGCATTTTAACAAGCTATATTTGCCAGAGAGAAGCTGCTTCCAGTCTGTTGGCAATGCGCTGTTATTAGATTTTAATTACATTTTAATGATCTGCATGTGCCCCAAATTCTAGACAATATCTGTATAGTAGGTATATGCAGAAATAAACCTGTATTTTCTCTCTTTTGTTTGTTTGGTTTGGTTGGGTTTCTTCTGTGATTGTTTTTGGTGTTTTGGTGGGTTTTCTAGGGTTCCAGGTTTTTTTTTTGTTTGGTTGGTTTGTTGTTTTTGTGATTTGAAAAGTAATTGATGAACAAAAATGCTTTACTAGTCCAACTGTCATAAATTCTCCTAAGGAACTTGTAATTAAGTATTTAGATATAACAACAGAAATCCAAAAAATTTTACAAATGTTACCACTGTTGAAAAATCTTCTCCAGCCTCTCAAAAGTACTAGTAATTCTTTCCAAAAATGCACTAACTTACACTAGAAACTGCAAGTTAAATGTCCCTAGGCCTACTGGATAGCTCACTGGAGCTGTTCATCCCCTCAGGGACTGTGAAAATGTAATGAGAAGAAGATGGTTGACCTTGCCCAATTAAGGCAGCACACAGCAATGGGTGAAGGGGGCAGCCCTGACAGGGCTCTGCTTAAGGGATGTGCGCTGTATTTTCACAGTCGCACCATTGCCAGCAAATATTACCCCAGCTGCCAGCTCAGGAGAAATAAAGTGAGAGGCGATACCAATAAAAGAGGGAGGAAGCATGGGAGATTAATTAATTTTAAAAATGCACAGAGTGAGTTGGCCCTCAGGCTCATGCACTATTGCCTCTCAGGTGCCAGCTGTATGTGCCTATTTGTCTACAGCTTGACAAATAGGACACAAATGATGAAAAGTTTCTGTAGTGGGCAAGCTCCTCTTCCCTCGAGACAAATTACTGGCCTGTTACTGATATGTCCCAACAAATTAGACATAACTACCAGGAACCTCTTAGTCTAGGGATTAAACCAGACAGCATAGTCCTGCCAGGTTTAACAGAAATGGATGCTCATGGTATCACATTAGCTTTCTGCAGCTAGTGTTGTAAAGGAACCAATTAAAGTATTGCAAAAATAATTTCTGTGGCAGTGGTTACACAGTTACTAAAACAGCAGCAGACCAAGGTTCATAGATTTCAGACTGAAGTAACATACAGCAGTCACCATCTCAGAGGTGCTGGGATCTTGCAGAATTGACCTGCTTGTAATAGGCTTCCCTTTAGAATCTATTTGCTGTTTAGATCTGATGTTTTACTAAGCTGGTGTCTGAAAGAATACCATTTTACAAACATGTCAGTTAGTTAAATGTCAGAAAGCCCATTTTGTTTAAGATACAAAATACCTAATTAATCTTAATTACCTCCCCATATCACGGAAAAGAATAGAGTGAGAATGCACGTTAATCTGTGTAACTAAGGAGAAGCCAGAAATACAATACTTATCAGACAGCTGAAACAAGAGGAAACAAAAGAAGGAGAAAGAAATGACAGATTATTTATTTCTAAGGCTCTGGATTCTAGCTTTTTCTCTCCCTTACCATTGTGATGAAATCTTAAATTATGTCAAAAAGCAAGGGATAGAAACAGTGGAATTTTCAGAAAATGCAATTCTTCCGAACTAGGCATGATTAGCTGAATGTAATAGTGATTGTGGTAGAGGTGACTGTTGTAAATGTTAGGAGACCAGTTTTGATTCAGAAGCAGAAGGCTTTGGAGAGAACTGATCTGAGTTCTATCAGATTCCATTAATAATTTTCCCTATATAATAATGTCATTAATTCCTTATTTTGCAATTATGAAATGAAAGAGAACTTACAATCATTTGAGGTGAAACAAAGCTTAATGAGACATAGTTTTTCATAAAGCATGATTTAATCAGTTCCGCAAGATTGTTCCAAATATATTAAGCGGTATGAAAACAATTGTTGTTGAGTACCTAGGCTGCATTTTTCTTTTTCAAAAGGGAAACTGGGAATTGCTTAGAAATATATATATATATTTTTTTTTTAATATATATTATGGGTTTTTCCCCCTATCCAATATAGTTATAACTGGCATGAAGGTAGCTTTAACTTAACAGTAAATATGTTAAAGACAATTGCTTGGATTTTCCAAGGAGAAAATGACTGGATAGATATAAGCATAATCTCATAGAGTTCAGACAAAAATCTGATTACAGGCAGATCTGAACCCCTGTGCAGCAACACACGTACATTCTTTATATTCTGCCAACAAAAGATGATTTCCAGAGGAATAATAGTGAAAAAGTGAATTTTATGACCACAATGCCATCTTTTTAACAATGTAATAATTAATACCACACTTAATTCTGATAATTTGATTGTCCACTTCTGTCTCCTGTGTTCTCATGCTGTGTTTCAATACTATTAAAATCATGGCTGATGACTTTGTTAGCCTGTTGATATAGTCCCTGTTGTGTTGATGCTGCTGCCCCAGAGTGGAGAATGTGCAACCAGAAAATTTCACTTAATTTATTGGTTTATTGAAAAATAAATTTGCATGCTATTTTCCTCCTTCAGTAAGTGAGAAAATGTCCTATAGGAGACTGCAGGGATAAAAATTCAGGAGAATGGAAATAAGGATTTAGGTAATACTGATAAAGGATTTGTCTCAGCTTGGCTTTTTCCTGCAGAACCACAAGGTCCTTTAGGAGTTTAGCAAACTAGTTTCAATCCTGAAGAGTCTTGTTTCAGCTCTACCAAATGCAAGAAGAAAGAAGCACTGCCTATTTTAGAGGATAACAGTGGATGATCTATAAAGAAAATATTAAGGAAAGATTAAAATTACACAGATTTAAAATCCAGATCTTGTGACTTTACAAGATCAAGATCTTTTATTGCCTAGAACTGGAAAAAAAGCCCAAACAAATTGATAACATAAAGAGCAGCCTTGTAATGAAAGATTTCAGGTGCACAAAATATACCTACACACACACACACTACCGAATATTCATGATTTTTATAAGTTTAACTTATTAGTGAATCTAGCAAGTTCATCCAATGAGAGAAAGGTTGTCCAGGTAACCCACCCTTGGACCTGCCCCACGGGGGTTCTCCAAGGCGTTCTTAGACCTATATCTTATTATGTCTCCCAAATGTTGGTGCAAAACTGGATGCCCATGTCAGAAATCGTTTTCCTTCAAAATAAGACCAAACAGAATTTCAGGTGTGTGACATAACATGTGAGAAAGGGTGACTACTGTTCTAAATTGTTAGAAACTATACAGCTACATATTAAAAATCTACAAAGCTACAAATATAAGAAAAAAATAAAAATCTTTAGTCCTCACATCACAATTCATTCCTAAATGAAAATGGATTTTGAAAAACAGAATAAGACTTCTGAAGAATGTGCACATAGGCAGCACAAGAGGGAGCAGGACTGCCTGCTGCTTTGCATTACCTTATTAATGATATTTCCTTTAGAATAAACAAAAAGCTCATGAGAGTTTGACAAATACCTACTTCTTCCATGTGATATGTGTATGTAAAGTGACACATCATATGTATATATACATTTCACTTTGACTGCTATTACTAAGGGTTTGAGGAGGGGATATATAATCATGGCATGCTGATCTAGGCTAAAAATAAAACAACAGAAGGCTACATATTATCTCTAAATCACAATTATGTGACAAGCAGAAGACGGATGGAAGCAGTTCACTGGGTTTCCAGTAGTGCAGAACAGTGTGCACAGGGAAGCAACAGCGTAATGTCTGTATGTAGAAACAGGTAAGAGTTAGGTTTTCAACATTGTTACATTTTAAATGATTTATTGTTGCTGACATTATTTGAGGTGATTTATTTGTACAACATGGTTGAACAGCAGTATCAGCATTTTGGGACGGTTTGCTAATGTGACATGTTTCTTCCTCTTCGTCTGCACTTTGAGTTATTTTTTAATTAAGGTGCAAAAAAATCATATGTCACCATCATTCTTAATATGCAAAAATTTTCTTTTGTGGACTATAAAATTGTTTTTATGCTATTGTCTAAAGCATGTGTTTACCAGTTCCATTATGTTCAGAAAAATGCAATGGACAATTCATTCCTTGGTACATTTAAGCCTAGAAAACATACCAAGGAGGAGTTGAGCACTAGACCTTTAACATCAGAGGGATTATGAGATTTATACTGCTAATTTTTTTTGTTTTCATATTTGAAAACCATATTCAGAGGGAGGATGAGGGAGTAGCTAACTGTCTCTGGTGGTTCATCCGCAAAACTCCTAGGGATTCATTGGCTATAATGCTTTGTGTTTGTGTTTAGCATTTCTTGTAGATGTACAAAGAGCTAGTGAGGAGAGGAAAAAACACTAGAAATTAATAGAATTATGTATTATTGGAGACATCCATTTGGCTATGGCTTGATTCAGGACTGCTGGGAAGTAATTTCCTTCCACCTTCTTCAGTCTTCTCACACAAAAGTGATGATAATGGTACTGCCCTTGATTTAAGATCTTAGAATAATAAATACTAGAGGAGCAAAGAAGCAGGATCAAGAAAGATTCATTACTCATATTGTGTCATGGCCGTGGCGGAATTCACCAAACACTGACCTGCAGACGGACCCAGCAAGAGCCCTTATATTTATATTAAAACACTTAACATCAAGAGAATACAAAGCAGAGAGGCAGTAGGCTGTGACTTAAGTTCAGTGAATACAGCCATACCAGGGTATCTCTACAGACTCCAAGTACCCAGGTTTTGGCAGTAAATTTCTATGATAACAAAATGCATGTAAAGACTGGTGAATTCTGATAGAAAAGAGGGTTTTGAAGTATAAACTAGTACTCTAATTGCCTTTTATTTTCATTTCTATAACCAGAAGCCTGAATTTAAGTCTTGTTAAAGAAATCTTTCTGCTACTATTAATCCTTCCTGGCATTAGGAATCAAGGTGACTGAGGTATAAAGGGACAAATTTAAATGGCTTTCTTTCTTGTAAGTACAAAAAACTGAACTGAAACATATGTGTAAACTCCTTGAGAGACTGACACTATGACAACTGAAGTTCTAGTGAGTATTTGCAGCCAAATTAGAGAAATTGCTGGACAGTTTCTTCTGCTTAATAAGGAAAGTTACGCGTTTTGCATCTCTCAGCTGAAAAAGAGTTAAGACTGAACAATATTCTACAAAATGTTCTGCAGATTTGCCCTTGCCAAATTTTATATTTCCTGGACATGAGGGATTACATCTCCATAGGGTTTGTTTTTTTTTAATTCTTAAAATGGGCAGCAGTAGAGTATAAAGAATTCCACATCCAGTCCTCTTGATCATGCTTTGCAGTCAGTTTTTATTCCCTTTAATGAACAGTAAGTTAATTTTGAGATTTTTCCAATTATTTTAATCAACATGTTCTTTTATAAAACATGAATTTGAATTCTAGGTACATTACAAAAACTTTGCTGTCTTGGTGAATAACAAGAATAATAAAAATGAGTCAGTTGATATCAAATACTTTCTTCCAATATTGTTAATTATATCTCACTTTTTAAACTGTATTAATCAAGTCTCATATCACTCATTGAACTACTTCAACTAAGATTGAAATTGATGAATTTGTAATGATGTGCATCTTCCTGATTACCCTTTCTAATGATAGACCAAAATTAACTCTAATTCTTGTCTTTGGAAATTACTAATCATAGAATAATTTAAATTGGAAAAGACTCTTAAGATCATCAAATCCAGCAACCCTAAGTTTTATGCTTAGGGCTATGTGTCTTCTCCTACAGGGTTTGTGATTCCACCACTTCCCTGGAAAGCTTGTTCCAATATTTCACAACCTTTTTTGTGAAATCTTTTCTAATATCCAATTCAAACTTCCCCTGGCACAACCTAAGGCCATCTCTTCTCATCCTTTCAGCTGTTGCTTGAGAGAAGAGACTGACCCCCACCTGGCTACAATCTCCTTTCAGGTAGTTTTGAAGACTGAGAAGATCCCCCTGAGCGTCTCTTTCTCCAGGCTAAACACCCCCATCTTCCTCACAGCACTTGTGCTCCAGACCCTTCTCCAGCTCCCTTTCCCTTTTCTGGACACACTCCAGCCCCTCAATGTTTTTCCTGCAGTGAGGGGCCCAGAACTGAGCACAGGATTCGAGATGTGGCCTCAGCAGTTCTGTGTACAGGGGGACAGTCACTGCCCTGGTCCTGCTGGCCACAGATGTTTCCATAGTTTTAATAGTGATTCTCTAGTATTAATTATTTACATTATTTATATTTATTGTTCTTTACCACCTAATTTTTTTTTCTACTTTTCATAGAAAATAACTGTACAGTGACATTTGTATTATCTGGTGTTTTATAAACCATAGTGCATCAATTTATATGGAGCATTCAGGAATTTTCTACATAAGTATTGATTTCCAGTCCTACCTAAATACAGATGAACGTCAATAGCAGAGTTCTTGTTAAAAATTTCGTAATTGCTTTAAAAAGATTTTTTAAACATTCTATTTGTAGTTTGTCTGCCTTGTTGTCAGAATTCTCTTTTCCCAGTGTTTGTCTTCCTTAAAAAATTTCTTCCAAACATTATCACAAATTTGTTTGCTTCTCCCATCAGCTTTTTTTTTCCATAAGTTTCTCTCATTTATACATTTTCTTTATTTACATAAAAGAACAATATATATTGATAAAATGACCCTTAAATGTGTCTAAATATTTCTTTACATTGAAAGGGTACTGAGAATATAGTATCTTAAAAATTACTTCAAAGTATGTCAAGAAAATCAAATTGGTTTGTTTTGGTTTTGTTGTTGTTGCAGTTTTTGTTTGGTTTTGTTTCAATAAAGGAGGCCTCATAGAGCTTGAGTTCTGCAAAAATATATTCTAATATATAACATATTATAGTATAATATATTTTATGTTTAATACAATATTAAACACTGGATTTGTCAGTAAAGGCAATAAGACGATAATGAGGTTTTAAGAAACATACAATATTGATTTATCAAGAACAAATCTTACCAAATTTAATTTTAATTTTTGAAAGTGTGAGTGACCTAGAGGAAAGAAAGGCTTATTTAGCATTTGAGAATGACTCCTGTAAGAGGTCACAATTACTGCAGAGCACAAATTGAAAATCAAAAATGATCAGTGCATTGGAGAAATTGCTTGCAATGAATAACACAAAATTCAGCAAAATGCAGATTACTCATCAAAAATCAAATATACTAATAGAATAAAGGGAAATAAGTGGCTGAACAGCATTCTTCCTTAGAAAAATTTGATTACAAAAATAACAGAACACTTGGTAGAATGGATGGCCAGAAATAGAATGCTAGAATATACTAAAAGAACTGCTACCTATGGAGTGTGAGTGACTATTGTTCCACTTCTCAATAGTGTTGATGTTGAGTTTTGGGTCCTACATTATAAGATGTAGAAAAACAATAGAGACGAAAATACTAAAATTAAGCAGAGGATTCAAAATTCTGAAGAAAAGTTGAAGAGATCTGGCTGGTCCAGCCTTGCAAACAGAAGTTTGATATGCACAGAGATAATGGTCTTCCACTGTAGATGTAAAAGTTTAATATTGCTCTTCAATAATATGTTTTCAGTACTTCCAATATGGTATTTGGTATAAGTAATAAACACTATTAAAAAAAAAAACAAACTATAGGCAAATATTAAGGAACACTATCTAATTATCCAAGCAAAGAAAGAGGTTATTGTGAAGATCTAAATTTAGGAATATAAATCACTGGGCATTCCTTAAGACCGGGCTGAGAATATCTGGTCTTGCCTGAGGGCAACAGAAGGGCCTGAATAAAGCGTGGTATTGATAACAGTGTTTTGACACTTTCTGGAACAGGTATCTTTTTTAATACAAAAATCATGCCAATGGCAATCAAATGCAGATGATAATCCAACATATTTTCAAAGCTGTATTTTTTGATGTATGCTATGTGGTCTCTTTAAAGAGTGCATGAATGAGAAAGACATTTCATCGGCCTTTTTATGTTTCAATGACTGGCTACATGTCATACATATTAAAGTACAAATGAGACAATTTCGACAGTCTACACTGGTAACAACAATATAATATTTGTATCTTCCAGTGCAAGATGAATCCTGACAGTGCATTTACCTTTTCTTGCATATTTTTAGTTATTGGCTGCATGAATGGTTATAAGAAAGAAAATATTTGGAGATTTATCACTGTAATTGAATCGGAAGAAAGACAAATATGTGATTGGTAGAATTGTGTTTCAGATAAGCGAGCAGTAGACACAGAGTCCCCAGAGAAGGAAATAAGCAATTTCATTGCTAACTGATAAATCGATGATATCTGTTTACTGTATGTGGGTGCATTACAATGCAACAAATAAATTATGTTCATTAAATCTTTTCTTGGAGGATTAATGAGCACTGATAATAAACCATAGCAGCCCAAAGAAATGCACCAAAATTATTTATCTGGTTGTTGTGGGAGGCTGGAGGAACCCATTGTTACCATTCATTGTAGCTGAAAAGAAGCCTCTTTCTCTCTGAATGCGAAGTGATCCCCATCATTAGAGAGTACTGCATATTGCACCCTTATTCTGTGGCTAGTATACAGAATATCCAAACAATTTAGGGGAAAAAGTTGAAAACTGGGCTTAATAGAAAATTAGCCTTTATATTTTCAGAAGGGAAGATGTAGACCTATATTTCTTCTGATAGTTTATTTCATTTAAACAGAATAATTCTAAATCCTAAAGCAAAGCTATCTTGCAAATTTCATGGGCTATTGCTAAGTATAGTAAATTCAGCCTATAATCTTGAGTGCACTTTTTGCTGGTTTACTTATCAGTTTAAGAAAAAAAACTTCAGAGTTGTTAAAACTCTCAGATTAGCTCAGATTTTGGCCGTCATCTGGCAGCAATACCATTTATTCATCAAGTACTGCCATCTTGTGGAATTAGAGTAATCAAAGCAAGCCCTAAATGGAGGATGAGAAATACATCTTTCCAACAGGATCTCCCACTGCATCACAAGAAGACTAAAACCAGACTTATTTCTTGTACAAACACCATAGCTACTCAGAAGTGCAATTATGGGGTGGGTGTTTTGCATGTTTTACCCTTGAATAGGCAAAATTTAACCATGTTATGGATACTTGAGTTTTCAGTGAATAGAGTTCATATGACAACCTTCCTGTTGTCTTCACTTGTACCCAAAATACCACTTAGCCAACAGGGCTGGTGAAAAGGCTGTCCAAAAACTTGATGTTAAAAGGATGAAAGGAGCAATTTCTTCAGAGAAAAGCCCTGAAGCAAATCTAGGAAACATTCAGGCACTAACAAACACGGGAGTGAATATTTGGTGCCATCTGAATGTTTCAGCACAGCTCTCTTTACAATACTTCAGGCATTATTTCATACTGACCCACAATGACATAGAGACTTTTGCATTACCATAGTACTTACATTTTCTACATCAGAATAGCTCCAAAAGCACAGAACAGCACTAAGAAAAATGCTGATATGTCAGTACTCCAGCTTCATCCATTATGGGAAGTACATCACATTGTGACAGTTTAGGAATTAGTGTTATTTAGCAGAGAAAATAGAACTACAGAGAAAATAGAACTACAAAAATCATTTAAGGAATTATAGTAAGCAAGATTTCACACCATAAATTCATTTTGGCAGGAAATAGATGAACTCTTCTTACTACTTCATCACCAAGTGACCCAGATTTTCACCTACATAGCTTACTAAACAGTGCCTAATAAAACGGAGAAACAAATTGGACGTTAGGAAGGCTTTCAAAATCATCTTCAGAAAAAAGACAAAAATTTCCTTAGAGACATTTTTCTGTAAACAAGGCTGGTCATTCATAAAAGGAACTATCAGTTTTGCAGTTACCAGAATGACTCATATCATTTTTACACCACAACTTTATATATAAGAGAATTTAGCAGAAGAGTCCTTCAGCCCATGAGAAAAATGTCAATTTATAACTGTTTCATAATATATAATTTCTCTGTCTCTTTAGTCTGTGTTTCTGTATGTGTTGATGCAAAGTATCTGTGGAAAACTTTCTTTTAACTGTTGAAAACTTAAATGTTAAAAAGTTAACTGTGATTTCCAGGAAGAGCGTTGCATCCTCTTTGTGTTTTTGCCATTGGTGTCACATTACAAATAAAATAGACGGGCATAAAAATAAAAAATAAGCTCAGCATATATTCTCAAAAAAGCTCTAAACTTCTGTATACTACAGTACTTAGTTTGCCCTTTTGTCTTAATTTTTTTTTTTACATATTGAAAGCAAATTGTGTATAGCATGGAAAAAAATGTCTTTTATCAAAACTAAGTCTTTTCTCAAAAGTAGATGAGTTCAGGAAGTCCATGTCTAAAGCAATTAGTTTCTGATTTTACAGTTTTTGTTTGGTTTTGGTAGCACTGGTTTTGGTAGATTTTAGTAGAACTGACTTTTAGCTTCAAAATCTGTTGAAGGTCATCATTATTTATCTGTCAAGCTTGAGATGCATCTCTGGAGTTCAAAGTTAACTCTCTGGAGTTAATTATAAATAATGAATTTATAATTAAAAAGTTAATACAATGACAATTGTATTTGTGCTTTGCCAAATGACACTGGTTCTAAAATCTTTTAATATAAACTATTGTAGGAATATTCAGGTTTGAAGTTCAGTAAAAACTGCAGTGAGCTATGTACAAATAGACCTGGTGTCATCTGTTTGGTCTGAGGCTTCTTGTTCTGAAATTCTGAAAGCTCACTCAGCAGTTTACCATTTTGTAAGAGTAGGATTTCAGATAATATTTAAATGCCTCCCTTCTTGAGTTTACATGTGCTCCTGTGCTGAACTCCTGTGGGACTTGTGACATGTAACTATATCCATTGTTGTTTCAGAATATTTTATTGTGCTTGTGCTATAGATGACAGATTCGCCTACAGAGAGACAGCGATGTTTTAAATGTTGATTCTCCATAAATGTCTTTTTATTAGTAATTTTTTATATGTCTTTGCAATCATTTGGGTATTCTCTTATGCATGATATTGCCAGTAGAAAAACAAACCATCAAAAGAAAACAAAACAAACCCCCAGGTTTTGTACTTGACCAGCCTCTGCTAGCAATTCTGGTTTTGACAAACTCTAACTTGTAATTTTGCTGGTATACAAAGTAGGAACAGAGACACAGAATGTGAACAGCAATCCATGTTTTGTGCTCTACTATGGCTGCAAATTTAGAAGTGTGAGATATTTGCACAATGGATCAATGTCAAGGTACACCCATTTTCCTTAATTGCAAGTCATTCTGTGAACACCCTTTTGTAAAATCACTTCTACAAGATCATCCATCTATTTCTGTCAGCTAAAAGCTGTGGGGTCCCCAGATCCCAAGCCAGCTGTGGTTGTTTCTGACTGGTCTGCAACATTTTCCTGAGATATTTCCACTGAAGCCTATGCATAGAGTATGGACATGACCCTCAAAATTTTATGTAAGAATCTGCTGAACTCATTAACCACGTCTAACAGAAGAAAAAATATCAAGTGTCTAAGGGGGTTTTTACATGCAAAGGAGACCAAGAATTCCAGATCAATTCCAGATCTGAGCATTCAGATGCAAAGTCTTCAGATATTTTAAAGTGTATTCCTAGGGTTTTGCTTTTTAGAAATGAAAAATAGGAGCAATCCTTTCAATGTCAATGGGCTGACAATGATCAAGATGTAAATAGCTAACACTTTTTTCTGGACTTTGGAGATTGGGCTCCTGGCTGGAATACAGATTCTCTAGGTGTACATGAAAAAAAAAGACAGAACAATAAAAACATTAACCACAACTTTACAGCATAAATGCCTTGAGTTTTAGATTTGGCAGGCATTCTGTTACTTTTTCTTCTCACTACCCTGTCCCAGTATACATTCATCCATCACTTCATTTTTAACAGCAAAAATAATTAAGAAGGTGACAAAACGACAGTATTCCCCGGGATTCAGCACTGGCAAAGACTAAGTATTTTATTTCCTTAGAGGCACAAAAATTTATTGCCTGAAATCTGTTCCTTAGTATTAATTCTAATTAATAAATGAATAATTAATTGTAAGCGGTTTTAGGCTACAAATGGAGAAAATTCTCTTCTGTGCGAACTGCCAGTGAACCCACACTGATGACTGTTTTGCATTTGGTTTGAACTACTTTTAAACCTGAGCAATTAGTGAGAATGATTGCTTTCCATTTGAATTGGTAACAGGTCTTCAGTTAAAGCCTATGCATTTTCCTTGAACTTGTGTATTCATCGTCACTTTGTAGAATTTTATACTGCCATGAATCATTCTTTGCCACAAAAGACATTATGGCAAAATGTGGTAATGAAATTCTCAGAGACATATTTGGGGCTAATTAGAATTTTGTGCGAAACAGAAGAGGAAGGAAAATTTGAACACTCAGAGAACTCTCTGAGAGCCCTTAATTCCATTGAGTCCTGTGTAGCCACTCAGAATTACTAATAAATCTAAAAAGGATTTTAGCAAAAAGCCAATGTGTGCAGTTTAATTCCCCATTTTGAGGCAGTCTTCCCTTCCTGTTAGCTAAGTATGTTCAGTCCTTTAACACAGCATTTTTATATTGACACCATCAGTTTTTCAGGAGAAAATTTTCATCCGATCTCAAAACTAGAGTAAACTTCTTAAAAATTGATTCAGTAGTTACTGCATCTTTATAACACTGCATGCACTGTTTGCTTATATTGGTTGAAAAAGTCGTTGTGGTTCTCTATTCCTTTCTCACCACCATGTCAGGGAATGGTACAACATAAGGACAGAAAGGACAAATCAGTTGGAATTTCTAATGTTTTCTATACTGTTATAGTAAAAGTGCACTCATGGCTAGGATACAAATTGTTTCACACTTCTTGTACCAAGGACAGCTGCTAACCAGTTCGTCTCCTATCATTAGAAGAAAAACACACAGCAAAACTTAAATTTTGAGGCACTTCCTCTCAGCCCTTTGACCCTTTTATCTTCCAACTAACTTTATATCAAGAAAACATTTTGATTGTCATGAGGATGAAAGTATGAGAGAGCTAGACCAACATACTTGAAATTATTGTCTTCCTCTTGCTGCCGAAACTGAGAGGAGTCACACCAGAAATTTCAGTCCAAAAGCTTGGAAATTGTTATACCAATGGAGCAGTTGGCATCTTGGAGCAGTAGTGGGAACTTTACATTTCTAGACTGGTCTTGGCTTTTCTCATCTTGAAGCCAGGCTCTTGAGGACTGTCCGGGGGGGAGATTACAGAACAAATAACCTTAGAACCAATGTGTCAGTTTAAGTAGTGAACAATATTTTTTTAACAGAGAATGAAACAATGGAAGACAAGTTAACAAGGAGAACAATGTGTAAAAGAGCAAACATAGGGTTAAGGCTTTAAAGTCAAAATTGGTGGAACTCCACATGAATAATTCCCTGCAAGGAATATCCTGCTAAATCAGAATCTCATTAACTTTACTGATACTTCTAATGTTGAGACATAAATGAATCTACGTTTTTATTAAATCATGATATAATCTCATACAGAATAATAGGAAATAACAGGTTTTTGATTTTTTTTTTCAACTAGTTGTTAGGAGTATAAAGGGAAAAGGATATAATTTTCAGGTAAATAGTATAGATGATTCATGGGATAAAAATAAAAACCAAGGGACTGGATTTAATAGCTTTTTTAAAAGTCACTGATTAGTTGGTAGTTCTGATTTAAGGAATTGTACATTGGTCATAGGGATTTAAGCTGCATAAAGGAAGGTTAAAGGAATTCTTCCTTGAAGCAGATGTAAAACACAGAAATATAGACCAGTAATATTACCTACAAGAATGGTTAAACAGTTATAAGAATCTAGTGATTTTAATAACAGACATTCATCTGTTTATCCACACACTTGCTGAAGTCATCTAAAGCTCTGTAGTAATCATCTTGACATATTTCTGCAAATCTGAACAAATAGAGAAAATAAAGCTTTTTGTATTATTGTTTGTTTGACCTGAAAGAGTAGAAAAGAGAATTATCTAATATCTTTTTGCTATTTTCTGAGTCTGATGAATAATTTTTCCTGAACTAAATCTGTCTTCACAAGGAACTTGTGAAAAATTCCAAGGAGAGAAAAAAAAATATTCTCTTCAATTCTAAACTAAACAAATAAAACATTTCAAGCATCTTTAGCATTTTTCCCCCCATAGATTGTTGAAATAAAACAAATGAACATTTATTTAGTGTATCTATTAACATGACACAGGATTGTTTCTCTAATTACTTTATCTTATTTTCTTTCTGTGTTCTTTCAGAAATCATCTATAGCTGGGTGTTTAATGAATTCCCATCTTTTGTGGCAGAAGACAGCAGACGCTTCATCTCTCAGGAGACAGGCAATCTCTACATCTCCAAGGTGCAAACTTCTGATGTTGGCAGCTATATCTGCCTCGTGAAAAACACAGTGACAAACGCCAGAGTTTTGAGTCCTCCTACACCTCTGACACTGAGAAATGACGGTAAGAAAGGCATTATTTCTGGGTACTACTTGAAAGAAAAAAACACCAAAGCAAAAATACTTTAATTAATTTAAGAGCCACGATTTTACTGTTTTTCAATATATGCATGCATTTACTGTAGCAACTGGCAAAGAAAAGTTATTTATGAAGGCAATTTCTTTTAAAACATCCAGACATTGTAAGAATATTTAGATCTGCGAAGGCTGAGGTGCAAACTGACACCTTTTGATGTATTTTGTTTAGAACAGTTACTCCACCTTGCTATTCTGATGTTCTGTCACTGAAAGAGAGAAGCACATCTCCTTTACAGGCAATGTCTGTTTCCTTAGGGCTCAGTTCAGTCGCCTCAGCCCAAGTGGCCACGGCCACACTGACACTCTCAGGCACCTGAGACATCCACGGGGAACTGGCAAATGCCACATGGCATATACAAGCCAGCTGCAGGATCCCAGGAGATCCTTCATGTATTTGGCCAAAGAAAAAGTGGTTAAAGACAACACAAAAAGTTTCCCTAAATACACAGGCAGCAAAAAAAGGCTGAGATACTTAGTGCCTCCTTTGCCTCAGTACTTAATACCAAAACCGGTTGTACTCAGGATACCCAACTCCCAGAGCTCGAAAATTAATTATACTTTCTAGTTCTTCACGGCAATTCAGCATATGTGAATTCATACCTACATAAACCAAAAAGAGGGAGAAACTTTTGAGAGAGGATTTTCTTTTGTCTTGCTTTTAGCTTTTTCTAGAGCTTATACTAGTCCTATGCTGCAGACACACTACAAAAGCTAGATTTAAACACAGATGACTTAGTTTAACAGAGTAAATTAAAACTATGTTCACCAATTAGAATGAAATTAAGTTAATGTTTATTTGCTGTGGCAAATTTGAAATTCCTTCTGCATAACATGTAGCCTCTGCAGCAAAAAGCTGCATGTATCACTTCCTATTTTCATTGCTCATTTAGTACCTATGTTAATTATTGAGTTTCAGGCATTTAATTTTACTGACTTAACATAATGAACTTGATCTTTTTGATTTTTTTTTTTTTTTAAATTACAACCCCCAAACATGGACAGTCTTTTAAATCTCTTTGGACTCTGAAAAAACCCCCAGAATTTTATTGTCATATTTATTATTCATACCTTGCTCTACTTATTCTAGATTATATTTCTTTATGCTTTTATTTGGTTCCATCTTGTGCAGAAATTCAGCAGATTCATTATCCATCTTGTACTGACAGTACATAGGCACACAATACACTGTAAGAAAGTGAGAGAGTAAATAAGGATAAAGGCAGCAGTCTACATCACTGAGCTAAGAAACAAAATCTATGAAGGAAAACTCTGCAGATCTTCTTTAAATGTCAAGTGGGTAGTAAATACCAGCCTCCAGCAAATTTGTGTTTCACGGCTGGCTGTCACACCACTGTGATAATCCAACCTTCTGAACTGTGCTGGAGTACTGGGGAAGTGTTTGCACATAGATGAACAGCTCCTCAACAATTTCCCGGTTTCCTGACTCATTTTCTCACACACATGAATTTCTACTAGGCTTCCATGCCTTAATTTTAATCTGTTGGGATTTATGAAAAACTCCTTTATTGCCATGGAATTCTTTAGTATTTCTTAATAAATTGCTTGCTTTCCTGTATGGCTGAGCAAGTTTCTCAGTGAAGAGACCCAAACTTTCTACCTAACCTTGCAGTCTCCATAAACCTACTTTGAAAAAAATTATTAAGGAAAATTCTGTTTGCGCAATCATATTATTTGGGACACCTGCTTTGTTCTACATCCTCCATATAATAGAACAATATGGGCCTTTTAAAAACTATCTGGGATTACAATAAAAAATTTCCATTAATTGTACTGTACTTTTTCATTTTGATGGAAATGGCCTTAGGTAATATTGCCTTGTCCATTGACCAATATTAAAGGGTGATGACAACCTTTTTTACAATATGCATTCATTATGTTCCAAAATACAGAATAACTGCTGTAAAGTAATGCTCACTAGTTAAAGAAAATTAAAGTAATTTACAAAGAAATAAACAGCTGAGAATGAACTCCAATAGGGAAGTGAGAAATTAAAAATGGCATTAAAACAAACATCAAATTACCTGAAAGTATACTCAATTCTATGTTTGCTGATTTGTGTTATATGATTTTGAATATGGCTTTTTAAGCTTTTTCTAATTATAAAATTACTTTAATTACTTTGAACTTTTCAAATATTCACTTAGGTTTAAAAATCATACATCTTTCTGAGATCCCATGGCTGGTATCATAACAGACATTACCCTAAGCAGTCAGCCCATTTGTTAAAAACCACAGGAGGAGCTTGTGGTTTTAAACAGTTTTTACAAATGGCTCTATACAAATAAAACAATTTATATAGTCTGTATTCTCCAAAAATATGTATCATTAACTCCAAAATACTTTAATTGATTTCTTTATCATCATTCTCAGATTTTGATGTATATACAGTATCTGTGCCCAGGGGATTAGATAGCTTGTGACAAAAATCACTCCAATGATGACATTGGTCTCTATTTATCTGTAGGAAATAAACAGAATAATATTAAAGCATTCTGTCAAACTCTGCAAGATTGTAAGAACTTACTGGGATTTTATTAATCTTTTATTTCTTCTGTGATGTGTCTCAAAGGGGAGCTTAGCTCCTTGATATGAAGCAAATTTAATAAAAACATCAAGAAATCCTCAATGTATTCGGAATAAAATGAATACCTCATTTGTTCAGATGTCCTCGACAATCAGTCATTTCATATAATTCAATTTCACTTCAAGCTGGGTTATAAAAACACCTTAAAATTCTGAGAAGATAAAAAGTTTTAGCAGGAAATAAAAAATATGCATAATTTCATTAACGGCCTTATTATGCATTACAAACTTTGAGGAATTATTTGATAACTGTTTACAAATAATAAACAGCTTTGTTAAATTAGATCTTTGCAGGCTGGGGTGGTGACTGGGAGCACTAAATTATCTTGACTTATAAAAACAACCAAAAGTCTCTTCAAATTTAGGAAATAGAAACCTAGGAAATATAAAACATTTGATGTTTGATAGCTTAAGTTATTTTGAGTTCACATATTTTTATTCCAGTTTTTCTTACTTTTTGATCTTTTTGATCTTTTTTATTTCTTTGGAAAATATGTTAACTTTAACATTATTGCCATACAGGAGAGAATTACATAATTCTTCCTTTTAGCTCTGTGCAGATACTGCCTGTTAGCTCTGCTATGGTGAAATTTCCAGAGTAAAAGGAAAAGCAACAAACCTGTACAATTTCAGACATCAGAGGTTGCTTTCTACTATGTTCCATTACAGCAAATTAGTTTAAGCTCCAGAGGCCAATATGTCTGACCAGACATATTCCCATGTAACTAACTTTCAAATTTATTCCATATCTTCATAGTCTGTGAACTTGTGAACAGAATCTTGTCTGTCGTCATTCTATTGATTAATTCTATGGTTAATAGCATCACATAATGATAGAACATTGAGTTATCAAGGTATTAAGGATGTTCATTTCTAATTTTCCATCATGAAATATGCTCTACATATGCTTGTCAAGGTTAGATTCTGGGATATGTTTCCTGAACATCACTGGGTTATCTAAAGATCTCTTTCCCAGAACGAAGGAAAATTAGGAAGAAGTTGTAGCAAATTCTCAAATGATAGAAATCAAGCAACAAAAATGGCCAATGTAGCATAACAAGGTAATAAATAAAGATAGAACAAAATTGGCAATTTCACAGACTTCAGCTGTATCCATCCCTGAAGAATGCTGACAGCTGTTAATTAACCGATACCTAGAAATTTTGAAAATTGCTTAAAGATGAAGTCTAATGTTTTTGACCTGTCAGCCTTTTCCTTTCTCTATTTTTTTTTTACATTTTCTTCCAAATTTCATTAATAGTTTTGTCTTCTAATGTGGTTATTCATATGGAGCTGAATTCTAGAAGACAACGAAGTACACCCAAATTTTAATATGGGTTCAAAATATATATTCAGCAGTGACTTAACCTTACCAGGTTTCCTGGAGTTTCCAGGCTTATAGATTTCCTGTTTCGTGAGGGTCACATTGCAAGGTTTTGCAGTAACATTTTGTATTTGAATTGTGCAAGTCCATAAAAACTGTCTAGAAACCATAGGAACTCTCCTTCCTTAATACTCCAGGACAGGACTCAAGCCGGAAATAATCCTACTTTGATTTTTTTTTTTAAGCAGAGCCAAATTGTCTGGGCAAAATCAAGTTTTTCCTTTAGTCATACTGATAACACTGACAGAGATATGAATGTATGCAAGGTTTGCACCAGGGGAAGATAGATAAAATGGCAATGTCCTTGGACAGCCATTACCCTGTAGTAAATATGTTTCTCCTGTAAAACTATAGTGAGATATTTTAATGATGGGTCACTACGAAAACTGAAAATAATAGACCTCCAATGATCTCTGCTTTACTCTACTGAGAGTATATCCTGCATGGGTTACAGGTATTTTGAACATTTTTGTTCTGCTCTTGTGCCAAGGTTCCACTGCAATGTTGTCAAAATAATAGGATGAAAATCAGGATTAAGAGATGTTAGTGTAGTCTTATTTTAATTTTTTTTTTAAGAAATTAAAAAAGGAAATGCATACAATAGGATGGGGGGGGGTGTTATTGGTTTTGTTTGGTTTTATTCCCAAAATAGTAACATTTTTTTTTATTTTGAAAGTCTGTTCCAGTTAGCACCAATGGCCCTTATCTATAGGCGGGAAAATCTAGAGGTAGGCAGAGAATTTTATAGACTGCTCCTACACAATAAACCTTTTACAGAACGTTTTATAGGGATTGAAGAATAGTTGAAGAGCACTAAAACAGCACTCAAATGTTCAAAGACAATATTTGTAAAGATTTAACCTAAAAAGTTAGAGCGAGAAAACTACTTGGGATGGTCTTTTGACAATGTAAAAGGGCTGAACCCAGGGGACTATTACAGGAGGGAAACAGGGAAAGGTTTGGAAAAGATTATGTCCCAGGATTCAGTGTAGAGCAAGAACTCTTCCACTGCAAGAATTTGTGTTGAGTTTAGACTGTTTTTGAGCTCTATTAAGGTAACCGCTTTAAAGGAGTTTTAATTGCTAAGTTTTCCCATTAGTTTATAGAAGCACTATAAGCTGGAAATGCAGTGGTTGCTTTCTTTAATTAGCTAAAGTAGCTTAAGATGCTAGCCAAGTATCATCTTGCACATCTTCTGCACTGATGTTTTCTTGTTTCTTTTCTCGTGATGATTTATAAAACTTGCACAAAAGAAAAAGTTAACTGATCCATATACAGAATATACAAAGCAAAAAAAAACTGAACTTGAAAAAAGAGTTCATCTAAATTCAAGTTGGGATTAGAAATGATGTTGCACTGAACCATAACCATTAAGATTTCAGACAGAATATGTTGCTACTATCTTAATACTTGGTGACTGAATTAAAAAAATTTGCAATTGTGCAAATTGATAATGAAATTAACCTCTACAGCTGTGAATGGTTTCAGATTATAAAGAATGGTCCTGAATATTATGTACATTAGTGTCTCAGGACCTTAGATACAAATTTGTCAGTGACTGCTGCTTTGCAGTCATAGGGTACAGCATAATGTTGAAATAAAAATTACATGTCAATTTGGAGCTCTTGACAGCACAGCAAAATAATTTGATTGTGAACAACAGGAGTTTTGCTTGAAGTTAGAACTACAGCAAGTATGTAACAGGATGATTTGTTACTGTTGGGTCTAAAACAATGGGTATTTCAATAGTTGTTGCTGATGGCAGAGAAATTTTAGTGTTAGTTTGATCTTTCATATTGAGGAAATAATATGTTCTTGGTTTTGCACAGTTACACAAGCAGTCTCAATTTAAAAAATATTTCCTATTTAGGAAGGTTTTTCCAGTTACTTAGATACAATTAATATTAGAGCAACACTATTTTGTGCAGTAGTGTTCTAATTGATCAGAAACAAAGGAAATAATCTCTCTGGACATCGCAATAATTTTTACACTTCTAGCACCCAGTTGGAAAGGCAATATTTTGTTTTCATCCTGTAAAACAACTGTGCAGGTTGCAAGGAAAAGAAAATTACGCTTAAGGTCATACTTGAAGTACAAACAATTATGTCACTTACGATAAGAAAAATGAGATTCTTAGAGAACTGTGAACATCTCATCAGGAAGATAGTTACAAACCCCATAAAAATTAGATACCCCTCCTAATCACTTAGATTAAATAATATTTCCGAGGTTTCTGAATATCTTTTGTGAGCCTGTCCTGGAAGAATATCAGGCAATTGGAAAGGAGAAACAATAAACATTGGCCAACAATGCCTGAAAGAAATCTGACACATATTTCTTGTGCCAAGTTCAACACAATCTTGTCCCCTGTAAAATCAAAATGGAACAAAAACCCCCATGATAGCTTTTTCAGTTTTGTTGGCTTAGACCTGTCAAGCAAGATGGTATGTTGTCTAGTGTAGTGAGTCCTGTTTTTCTTTATGTGTATGGCTGCTCAGAAAAATTATCTATATACCCAGTCAGTGAAAATGTTCAGGTTTTCCTGCTCAGATACAACTATATATGCACAAATCTTCATATTGGAAAGTTGTACACAAGCCATTCAGATGTCCTCATTCATCTCTGAATGTCCAAAGGGTGAAGTTTGGTTTCATCCAATACCAGATGTGCTGGATTTAGAAGGAGAGCTTAGATGCCACTTTACAAATATGTGGGAAATTTGATGAAGTCTAGGTTATTACTCAGTTAAGACTTTTCTACATAGAAAAAGAATGCAGACTTGGTCATAGTTACTACTTGACATCTTCAAACACAGGTAAACAGAAATCTCTGCAGCCCAATCTGTACACCACAAATTTTGGCCTCTCACTTGAAGAACTAAATAAAATACCACTGTTTCCCTCATTGTTTATTCTGAGACTATCTCATTGCTTTTGTGTCTTTAGAGTTTGGACTAAATTCCCTTTGTTTCAGTCATAAAACATCTGTTTTCATCGAAAATTAAGTGGTTTTAGTAGTTTTTGATGTTTAAGAGAGGCAGAAACCTCGTTTGTATGTATGACATGCATACATTACATTTAATAGTTACAAATAATTATCTATTTCAAGATAGTAATACTATTTCCAGAAAGGGCTTTCTAGAAAGAGTTCAGAGTCCAACTGATGAGGTAGTGAAATGGAGTGCAAATAAAATATGTATTTTAAAGTTGTAGGAGTAAAGTTATGTTTAAATTTTAGTTAAACACTTTGTTTCTGCTAAATGTGATTTTCTTTTACATTTATTCTTCTATAACTAGAAATACATAATCATCTAATCTCCAATTTGTAAATTAGAGTTTGTTCCCTTCTTGTGCTTATTCATTATTTTTTTTCAGATACTAAATTATTAATTTTATTTTTCTATTAGGATATATTCCATTAAAGAACTCTTTTCATCCAGGTATAGGCAACAGGATTTGCTCTCTAACACATAAAAATAATGTTAACACTTCAGTATTAATTCAGTTTAGTGTTTAGTTCAGTACATTATACAATGCAATTTCACATGAGCATTTTCAAGGCTTCTCAAATGATAAATTTATAGCTTGAAACTTGGCTGAGAAACCTCTAAGTGGATGGAATGCTGTGGACAGTTATCTTAAAACAACCAGTTCCACAGTAAATTTTTAGGGGCTTAGAGCAGATGCTGGTCCTTCCATTTAGAATAAGATTAATAGCAGGTTAGTCAATAAATTCTTCTCAGTGCATTTAAAATCACTGCTGCAGACAGGATATAATGGTGGTATCATCATTATGTTTGAATTAATTCAGTTTGTGCTGTCAATTTACTGTCATTGTAAATGTGTAAATTCAAGATTCTCCCAAATAAATGTCTGGAGACATTTAATGGTTCAGGTCTTCAGGGAAAGTGCTAAATATTCATTCGCCACAGAAGGACCCACACCTAAGACAACCCTAATTTTCATCACAGCTTACAGATAGGAAAAGAAATTATACATGAACATTCTGTATGCAATTTCTTAGGCAAAATATTCTTGGGTATAGATACATATTCATACAACAGATCATCATTATGATGTGGTAGGATACTAAAATTTTGATCTGTAAAATTATTAAAAAATTCCTATGCATCAGGACGAGTTCATCACTCCTCAGGAAGTTTCCCAGAAACTGAGAGGAAGATCCAAACTAGTAAGAATCTCAAGGAAATTTGTTTTTAGGGCTCTATCCAGGCTGTAAGAAAACCATGTTAACACTCCTACGCCGTATGATTAAGATCAGGGACTTCATGCAAAGATCTCAGATGAACACTCCTAGTCACTGAGATGAGGTTTTATCATTTGTTAATAAAATAATGGCAAGTATCAATCCATGCCTAATCTTTCTCCTGGGTACAGGAAATATTTGGTTTTCATTTTCTCCTTAGCACTCCAATGATGTTTAGCCAGGAATCTCATAACCTTTTCTATCTACAGTCTTAAATGCTTATTAGCCACTTATTCAAGTACTCCCTGCAACCTGTTCCATTCAAAATTAGGCTCCAAAGGAAGTTAAAGAGCTATTACTGAAGAGTTTGAAACAAACACAAATCATTTTAGCTAAAAGGGTTTAAGGAGCCTTCATGTTCTGGGAGATGCAAGAGGGTAGTTAATATCTGGAAGATTAATGAAACAAGAATTAACCTCTACACAGCTGGAGTAAGAGGATGTGTCGTGATTTCTCAGCAGTCTGATTCTCTTTGCCCCATGAAGGAAAAAATTCTTATTGTATGGATACTGTCATACCTTTGCAGTTTTTCCACACTCTTTGTCTGAGGTTGTATAAGTCATGGATTGGCAGGCTAAATGAAGAGGTAGAGCAGACCTTTTCAAAGTGATAATGTCTGATATCCTGTCTGTAGCTCTTTCCCTTGTTCTTAGCTGAAAGGACTGAAAATCAGAAACTGGTCTTGCTTCTTTATTCCATTCTCCATTTCCATTAAATGGCCCATAGTGTATAATGTAAAGAATCTTATCTGTAGTAATATCTGTAAATGTTTGAAATTTTATTACATCTATTCCTGTGATATGTGAGCACCTCAAAATCAATATTTATCACATTATTATGTCATCTCTACTTTTTCATAGAAAAATGAAATGCAGACATTATAGCTTAGAGTTCATAAGACCCTGTGTGGCAGAGTGTAGAACTCAAGCCAAAGAATTGCAGCAAAGTTGGAAGAACTTGTTAAATGAAACCCCTTGTTAAAATAAACCTCATTTTCCGAATATCTTTTTATATGCGGGTTGGAGAATAATTACTTTGTGATAACTGCATCATTGTTAAAAACGTGTCTGAAGGAGAGATGTCTCCTATAAATATTGAGGTTCCTTTCTGGCCAAGTGACTAAAAAAACATTGATTCCAACAAGGCCAAACTGTGCCTTGTCCTGGGATATGTTCAATCATTTGAATCCGTGTCTTCTTTGGTAGTCAGAGACAGAATAAAAGGATTATTAGCTTTTAAATCTCCCCTAGCTAAGAAGACCCTGCCTGAAAGGGCAGAGTCCCAAACATTGGAAAATTTAAAGTGGAATGATGTATTTCATAATAAAGCCCAGGGACAAGATTCACTTAAGCAAACAGAAAAGTTTGGCTTTTAAACGCTTTTCTAATCCCAGACCAAATTTCAAGATATGGTAAACTAGGTTTATTTTGAAGAGGTATATTTCATATCAATCGCAAATTCAGCACTTTCATACCTAGATCCAAACTCAGGCGAAAGACAAAGCTTGCTAAGTAGGGAGTATAGTAAACTAAGTAATTAGCCAAAAAAATATTGACCCATGGTGGTCAGGTCTTGAAAGGCAAAAGGTTGTCAGAAAAGAGGTATTTTCATGTGAAGGCAGAGCAGAGCAGCATTGAGAACAGCATCCCATTGCTCTGTAGTGCTCAGACCACGTGAGCTCTGTGATTTGTTAGCTGCTTGAAAATCGTATATTATGTTTTTATTCTGTGCTTATCAATTTTATTTATTGTTGTATTTCATGCTTGATAACTGGATATAAAAAAATGACTGAGAGGATTTTTTATGGCCTTAGCCAAACCCCCGTAAGAGAGTCATGTATATAAGCCTGAGAGAGATTGATTCCAGTGCACATAACTCAAAGCCTCAATATTTCTGAAAAGTTCAGGTTCCTTTTAGCATCTAATACAAATGAACAAAAATCTTTATGAAAAGCAGGTGGTGGTTGCTTTGTCATCACTGACTCATGACCAAAACAGCAGCTGGAAAGATAAAAAACCTAGAGGCACCACAGCCACAGCAAAGCAATCACAGTGTAACACGGGAAGTTAAGGCCTTCATAATTCCCTTAATATCTATGCAACTGTAATGGCCTCATGGTCTCACAGATCATAAATAATAAGGATGAAAAATATCCCTTTGCAATAATAGACTTTTGTTTCCTAGTTTTCATAGGGACATCAGGCAATTGCTCTGTAATTTTTATACATTTCCTGCGAGTTGCTACAGGCATGTTGCTTGCTAAGGTAGCAATAACCCAGAAGAACAGGACATGGTACAAAGCATCAGTAGAGCAAAATTTCATTAAGAATATGAAATGATGACATGACATGAAATGAGCATTCAGTATATGTACAGATTTCACTTACCAAAGGGAGTTAATGTAAGTTAAAAACATAAGATCTGAAAGATAATATTGTCCCTGAGATGAGTACAAATGTACTGTATAATTTTAATGGCAAGAATAATTTAATCCTATTTTAAGTTCAGTTTTTTTCAGGGCTAAACAAGCAAATGTTAAATACTATATGACAACTCAACACAATTATTTTCCAAAACAAAGTCTTACTCAAAAGCGAAAACGCCCCATTTTTAAATTCATTGAAGCACAAAACCTGTCAGTGAGTGTGAACAGTCAGCAGATGCCAGAGATTTAAAAGGAACACCTTAGGAATATAAGGCTCCATCATGAAACCTAAGTGAACTATTTTCAGCAGTGTTCACTACAAGGGAACTCAGGAGGTTTCCCCTGTCAGGACTGAAGTTCTTGCAATTGACGTTTCAATAGAAGAAATTTTAGAAGAAATATTGACACTACAAATTGACACTACAAACAAACCCCCATGTAGGATTTGGTGGCCAGTTTTGTTTTGGACGGTCGGGATGGAGACGAGAGATATCCGAAGTCAGGTCATAAAGCATGAGGTTTATTGTGGAAGGGCATGGGTGTAGGGGACCGGTTAGGAGCTGTCAGATGCAGCTCAAAGCAGGTCAGAGAAGTTAGAGAGAGAGAGAGAGAAGCAGGAGGATCGAATAATGATAGAATAATGGAATACCGTGGTTGCCGTTTACAATACAATAAATCATCCTCTATGCTGAATATTCTAATTTTCACTAACCAATCTAGAACAAGCTACAAATCCTACAACATTTACATACAGCCTATGAGAGTCATTGCATTACCATACGACGTTATATTTTAAACCCCAAAAACTGCTTTTTGGACCCTCTGCCAAGTTGGTAGGGTCTGTTCTGACCCTTGAACCTGCCTGCAAGCAGAGGGTATTTTTTAATCAAAAGGGGGATTACCTTCAGTCAGCCATACCATTGTTTTCCAGTTATTTAGTAACTGGGGTTTGGTATCTCGAAGCTTGTCTTCATTTCAATCTTGCTTACAGTTTCCATATTCTCAGCATCTTTTGCCAGGTAATAATATTTATAAGGCTTTCCTATTTCATCTTCCCCAACACCCCCAAGACCAAACTTCTGTATGAAAGGAAGTTGGATTTTTCTTCTATTTTTTTATTTTCCTTCACTGAACCTCAGGATTAGAAGGAGGGTAGGTAGAAAAGGTGGGGTTATTTTCAAAAATGGGACTCCTAAGAACATCTGAAGACCACTAGGTCTGACTTCTGTGTCAAATGTGTTGATAAAAAATACATTAAAAGTACCTTTTTTAAGATTGTATTTAGCACATGATCATACAGTAGACTTACCACACAGTCATACACCAATGACACAGCTTTTGAACAGGGAAATCATGCTTCAGTCTGTACAAAAATTTCCTAAAGAGTCTGAGAGAGCATGAACAGGAACTGTCAAGGTGCTTTCATTTCACATAGTTCTTTACAAGGCCACTCATCAAAAGCTGTCAAAGAAATTAAATTCTTAGAGGTGCTGAAGTACAGCCCCATGTTCAATTAAAAATAGATTAGAAAAAATCCTGTTGTAGGAGTACCTAAATGGTTTGGAGAACTGGGAGATTGCCCCTGAAGACTTTTCTTGGACATTCAACACACAAACTATCTTGAAACAAAATGACCAGAGAAGTAGAGAAAATTGTTGATATAAAATGATTCAGAATTTTTAAAGTCAAAACTAACTCTGAAGAGCTGCAAAAGGATATTGCGATAACAGAAATACAGTGGATAGGCAATAAATAATGTCACCACCAACAAATTTATATAATACCTGAACCTAAAAATATAATACCTTTATTAGATTTTGTCAGTAAAGAGATTAGGGTGCCACTGTGTATGAACATCAGCTCAAGCACAAAATGGCAAATAGAACTGAATCCTGTGGAAAGCAAAAAGGAACAAACAAAGTTTCTAAGGAAAAAAATGTGTGAAAGATCTACATCTTTATTATTGCTGTGAAGTTCTCATCTTCACATCTCAAAGTGATAGAATAGAATTTGAAGTGGTGCCACACAGGCACTAGGAATGTTTATTAAAGATTCATTGTAAGGAAGGATTAACATTCTGGGGTTTTTAAGTCTGCAAAAGACACATTTAAAAGGAGATATGATAGATAGCATATAAAACCATGTAACTGGCTAAATGAGATGAATCAGAAACTAGTATTCATAATCAAAAAACTTTCATAAAGCAGTAAAAGTCACAAGGAGTGTAACTAAATTATGAAATTCATTGACAAGACAGTGGGAATACGTTTTTGTGACATATTATAGTAACAATCATTTCAGTCTGGGCTAAGGAATATTTTAATTGATTACCATTTGTTTTATGGCCTGGCTTTATTTTAATGCCCAGGACACACATTAATTTCTTTTTTTCTATTTAAAATAAAAATTAAAAATAAATAAAATTTTAATTTTTTTAAAAGGATCATCAAGCAATGTCAAAATACTGATTTAGTCATGTTTTTGAGGAAATGGGTCACTATCACAAACACATGTAATACTTGCAAGATTATGTTTTTTAAAAAGAGATCTGCTACTTATAAAGCCACATTATTTATGGATTTACATTATTTGAAATAAAGACATTTTATGCTTTTTGCTTTTGTCATTTGATTCACTTTTCAGAAACATTTAGATAGTCTAACTCAACTCCAGCCCCTAATGAAATTTTTAAATGCATATATGTTTCGATTTCCTCCCAGAACCAGCTTCAGGAGCCTGTGCGACTGCGGGAAAATGAGAGCACAGCCCCACTGGAAACTCCTGAGCCCCATAAGGAACATTTGAAGGGCTAGGAATATGTGTTTTACAATTTTAGTCTTATGGTTCTTTTTCTCTAATAAGTTGTGAGTTGTTTTTCCAGTCTCTGCCAGCTGGTTCATCTCTCAGCTGTAAATCTCATATTCCTCTACTTCCATGTTTCTTCTTATGCTCATTTCTTTTCTATCTTGCATAAGATATCTGTTTTCTCTCCTTCGTTTTCATCTCTTGTTCCTATTTGCTTGCTTTAGAATTTTTTTGAGATCTTGACTGATTTCTATACATGTCGATTAGACTTGTCTTTTCAACAAGTACTTTTTCAACAAGTCAGATTTTATTGTTTTCCTCATCTAAAAATCTCTGCAATTCTTACTTTGTTAAATATAACTTTTAGTTCCTGCGTATTTCCTACTCCCATAGCCCAACTTCCATCTAACCAAACACAGCTGTTAGAGTCATATTCTTCTCCTGCCTTGCTGATTATGACATTTCCACTAAGTGGCATCAAAGACAAATGTCTCACCTCACCTTATCAAATACACTTCCATTTCCCTACAGGTTTCTCATTTCTTAAGCTCTTGTGATTCTCCAATGCTGTCAATCACACTACAGCAAATCTCAGATAACTCTGTTGATTTCCTTGTTTGTATTTTCCCATTCCTTAATGTTTTCTAGTTGTATCTTACAGTACTTAATGTCTTGTCCTGATAAAAAGAATAATCTCCCAAATTAAAAGTCTCACTGAAAATGACATAACTGAAATTTGTATGTCTACATATCTCTGTTTGTATCTGTGTATACAAATGCTTCACATAATTTGAGGGGTTTTTTTCTGAGTTTAGAAGGTCCACAGTCAAACACAGAATGATACATTATTTCTTATAATTGTCACTGTGCTGGTAAACAAAGATTTGGTCTATGAAAATTCTGGCTGTTCTATTGATTTCCCACTTTAATCTTTCAAAATTTAAATATTAACCCAAGTTTGAAAAAATAAATCCTTTTTTTAAGCTAACTGTTGTGCTGCTAGTAACTTGAAGAGCATGTTAGTGTATATATATTGGACCCGAGCACAGCATACCAGATCAAACGAGTCTATCTCCATCAATTACAAGCTTTACAGCTGGGCAGATTCAAAAAGCAAGCCACAGGGTCTTTCTGTGATAATGGAAAACTGATGATATTTCATATTTTAAACATTCGTTATTTTCCAGGTGTGATGGGGGAATATGAGCCAAAAATTGAAGTCCATTTTCCTTACACAGTTACAGCTGCAAGGGGAACTACTGTTAAGATGGAATGTTTTGCTCTTGGAAAGTAAGTACAGATTCTATCGTAATTAGACATCATTGTTTATTAAGATGAGACATGCTTAATTTGTGGTTTCATTATTTTGCTGGATTTCATTTTCACAGACAGTCCTTACTGCACTCTCAAAATAACCAATTGGCTAACTAGCTAATTATGAACTCCCTGCCCAGCCATTTCTGTGGTCAGGAATTCAATCAAGTTAAAAGACTCTTCGTCAAAATGAAAAGTAACGCTCTCATAAGCAAAAAGAGGAAATGTTTTTTTAATTGAAAATTTTACCCAACTCCCACCCATTTATTCACTGGGATACTATAAATCAGTAAATTAGAGTTTGTTCTGTCAAAATATCTTACTTGGACAATAAACAAACATTAGTAGTGTTTTCTCCCCTCCCCCATATGCATAATTTATACATGAAGCTAAAAGGACAATGTCTTAATCACGTCCTAACACCTTTGTGGTGGTGTTAGAACCTCTCTAGTTTCTGCCTGACCTAATAGCACTAGTACAGAATGGGTGTCTGCTCTTTCTGTCAAGGAGCTTCTATATGTTTGTTGATAAAAGGATTTAGAGAGAGAAAGGTGTGAGAACCTGAAACTACAATTACTTCTATACAGCATTCAGATTACGGAATACAGGATGAAATTGATAACATTTCAGTTTTCTGGTGGTAGTTATTATTAGTTATTCAAGTTATTATTATGATAGTTCCCAAGAATAAGGTTGGCAAGGTTGGTATACAGCCAGACAGAACTGAGGGGAAATTCCAGTGACTCAAAGAAATTCTTTCTTCTTTACATATATGCTGCTAAAAGCAGATGTTCCATCACTGATGTTTCACTAGAAACATATAAAAAATTATAATGGGTAGGGCTCTTTCCAAAATACCCCATCGAATTCTATGTGGTGTGTTGAAAAAAAATCTCACAGTATTAAGTTCTTTCTAGTTCCTTTTCATAATGGTGTTCCTTTTGGACATCTTGCCCCTACTCTCCAAAGATATGATGCTAAATATCATATATCCTGCTTGCTTTTATAGTTCATAGCTTATCAAGACACATACAAGTTTCTTATAGCCTGACCTTGATTAAAGAATAGGGGGAGGATTTGTCTTTGCAACTCCCGTGGAGGAACTTCACAAAAGATTTAATCTGAGAAATACTGCATTTTACATACTAATTCTTCTTTCTAATTTACCTAAGGAGGAACAAAATGTAAGAGGTTAAGAGTTTTAAGACAATAGTCTGTTTTACTAAGTATCACTACATCAGCATACTCAGCAGGTCTGCTTTTCCAGAGTGATTTTTCAAAGCATGTCTCTACTACATGAGCGGAGTTTTTGGACATTTTCATAGTCCTTTTGGCCTTCATGTATCACTGGTCACTGGATTCTTTTCTGTTCAGATTTTTTTCTTCACAGTTCCTAATTACTGACTGGATGATACATGTCTGAAACTTACTCCCTTCTTGCTGTTTTTTTTGTGTTTGATATCAAGATACTCTCAGTGTGCAGTTAACAGAAATTACACACAAGTAATTAAAGAGAAATTCTGAAAAGTCTTTTCAGTTGTATCTGTTTAGGCTCAGTGAAGTTGATGAAGAAACAGGACATAACCAAAACAGTCCAACCAATGCTGGGGGACCGTAGCCCACATACAGGGAGCCATTAGTGACAGCAACTTTTGCAAATCCATTCCCAATATAAATGTAAACAATAGTTTAGAAAACGAACGTGAAGCAAGAACTTTTGTAGGATGAAACACAAGCCTTATGTTTTATATAGTAAAGATAAGGAAAGAGGTACATGACAGAGGACAAAAAAGCAATAAATGGAGAGAATCCCTGAGATGCTCAAATAAATGAGGAAAAGGGCTGCTCTGATGGCTCCAGGCTCTCTCCTGTCAGAAACACTGCCAAGTCAATAGTTGGCAACGAGGCCCTTTTAGACTCTTGGCTATGGCTGAAGCAGAAACCAACATATTACTTCTTATTTTCCTCATTTTGCTGGAATTAAATTGCAGTTGTTGACAGATTACAAGTCAAATTTCCAGTGAAAAGGAAGTATGACACACATTGTCCTTTGCAACCATCAGTGACAGGCAAGAAACACAGCTACTGATACCTTCCTTCTTCAGCACTGTGAGATTTAGTAAACTTCATCAAAACTATTCAATCACTATTCAAATGGAAGGTGAAGTTGACAGGAAAAGCTTCAATTAGGTTATGTCCTCCTTTTTATTTTGTGTTAATCTTTAATAAACAAAAAAATTAAAACCACCTGAAAGATCAAGGAACTTAAGGTTATCTTATAAGATAGTTGACCTCATTTGCTGCTATTGTAATGGGCAGCTATTTTTACCATGCACATCCTTATCTTCCCAGCCATTAATGCACAATCAAATCAGTTGAGCTGAAATTGTTTTCAACCTGATATGGTAATAATTGCATGAATGACATTTCAGACACCATTTGAAACCTGGAGGCTGAGGTAAGAAGTAGAAATGCATCAAATTTCCTATTAATTTTCATAATTTTCATTTTTTTGTCCCTGTTTCTTATTCCTGATGCCTTGTAGGGGATGTTGTTTGTTACATTGCCATGGGTCTCATTTAGTAAATTGAATCAACAACTAGTTTGTTCCTTTTTTATTTAGTATTTTGAGACTTTGTATTTTGAATTCTTATTGTGAATAACACAGGGGTTATTACAGTCTCAAAACCAATATGCTGCTGGTATTCTCATGCTTTAATTTAGCTGTCTGAAACAGTCTGCTTTCTCCACTGTAATTGTGAGAATGATAGACGTTCCAGTGAGATTTCCTGAAGTAGGCATTTGGCAAATATTCCAGGAAGAGCCCAGTCTTTAGTTACAGATTAATGATTTATTAATAGTATTTATTTAGAACTGCCAGTCAATGTGGCTGAAAGAATTAAATAAATTGAAGCTCTGCATCTTTTGTCTTCAAACTAAAGTCAGATATCTTAATTGCTTGACAGAGAAAAATTCTCTGAGAGGGATTTTATTCTGACCCAAGCAATATGTAGGTGGTTCAGTTAAAAGTGAAAATATTATGTTATTGACGCCAAGTACAAATAGACTTTGTAGTTTCTAAAGAATTCAAAGTAATGCAGGAGTGAAACATCTCACGATTACCTTATTTGTATTAGATAAAGCTGCTCATGATGAACATCAGTATTGGCTAAGAAATCACTGCATAAATCAATGATTTACTGCTGCTGATGTTTAACAGAATATATGACAGAGGAGCCAAATAAAATTTACTGTGCATATGTCAGAATGTGCAGTTTGCAATTAGTGATGTTTTGTGCTGGATATATATGCTGGCCCGAGGTTGCTTTTTTAGACATATTCATTGTCACATCTACACAACAATGTGTGTTTTGGTTGCATCTATCTTTCATATAGCATACAGATATGTTTTCTGCCACCCATTTAATTATGTAATTTCTATTAGAAATACTTGAATTTCTGTTTGTTCCCTAACAAAACAGGGGATCATATTTTTTAAAAAATTGTTTAAAAAAATCACTGCAATAACAAAGTATTAACATATACTATTTCTTTTTAATTTTTCACGAGAACAGAAATACATCTCTTTAATTTTCAGAATTGTTACATCGTGATTAGTACTTACATTAAACACGGCTAAAATAATCAAATAATTGAAAAGAAAGAGAAATATATCTTAATATATCTTAATATATCTTAATCAAAACATCAACATTAATAAAAATAGTTCTAACCAGCAATATGTTAATGTTTGCTTTGAGGTAACACAGTTTTCACTCCTTGTGTCCTCTCTTATTTAAAAAGATGAGGTAATTTTTTGTAAAACTAATAAACGAGCTAATGGATAATGAGGTTTCTGTTTGTAGTCCAGATAATCCTGATTTTCTATGTTCATTTCAGTGTCAGAGCGTAGATTTCTTATGTAAATCAGGAAGACAGATCATGACCTTGTTCTTTGGATAAGTTCTGGTGAAGAAGACATCATTTTCCTAGCTTACATTTTTGCACAAATCACTGCATTCCTGGCTTTTCCTGCTCCAGAAATGCAATTTCTCAGACACTGCCTTCTGTGACAGCAAGTTGCCATTTAAATTTTCTCTCAAATGTTACTGACTTTGCTTCCAAGAACATCTAGAGGCAACTGGTTCCATTCTTTAATTTCTTTTTTCATGGACTTTATTCAAAGAAATAATTCTGATGCCTTCGTTTAGCTCCCCATTAGAAAGAGAGTAAATTAATGCTGTTGATGTGCAAAAGGGCTCTAAATTCTGTCCTCACTATATGACTATTCACTAACGAAGCACTTCAGTGACAACCATCCAAGCATCCTTTAGCACTTCCTGACTTTGGAGCATACTTATAAGTAATTTAACACTATTATTTTAAATATGGGTCTTAAATGCAGGCATAGATGGAAATATACAGCCTCAAAATGAGAAGGTTTTCATAGTTTGAGTAATGATACAGGACTGTTTGTCCAAGTTGGCATGAAAAGCTGTAAGTTCCTACCCTCTTCAATGAGCCCAGACCCTCGGCCTCAGAGGAAAGCAAAAAAATGCAAGTGTCAGAAACATACCTTTCTTTTTTTCCTTTATTATTCTTTCTGGCACATAACTTTAAGCAGTTGTCTTCTTTCCATTTCAAATATTTCTACTCTCACTCTTTCACACAGATTTCTTAATTTTAAATTGCTTATAGTGCATATACCCTAGCTGACCCTCACACTTCGGCCTTTTCCTTAGTGCATTTTTGTTTGTGATTTACACCAGACTTCTATTTTATTTACCATATAAAAGTCACATTTCATTGATTTTCTGGCTCTAGTCAGAAAAAAAAAATAGAGTTTATATTGTGATAGTGCCAGCAGCCAATTTTGAGTGAGTAATCATATTTTATTTCTCATTAAAACAAAGTACAGGATGTAGATTATTTCAGTACTTGTAGATTACCAGAGTTTTCAATCTTTGCTTTTAAAATAAGAGCCATGTAGACAGCCAAAAGGATTTTTTTCCTAAAAAAAAAAAAAGGTTTCATGCATCTTTTTTTTTTCTACAATGGTTACTTTTTAATCACATAGATCAACACATAGATATTTGAATCTAAAGAAACAATAGAGAAGTGTGCTAACAGATGATTTTTCTTAGGACACATTTGCTTGTCTTTCTGTATTTTTGAGAGACTATTTTTCGCTTATGCTATTTCTGTACAATAGTAATATATACGTAATATACCAATATCTTTCTAAATGCTAGGTTCTCTTGAAACAATGAACTCTGAATCAATTCAGATTAATAAATATCTCAAAGTTTTAAATCCATTAAATATAGTATTTTTTGTTACCTTCTTTGACTGGTTTTCTTTTACCAGACTTTCCTAATTGATCTTCAGGCTTTTATTAAAAAGTGCTATTATTTGTTTTATGTCAGTATCAATATTTTCATTACAGACTATATACCTGTTGTGGATGCCCCTGGAAGTGTTTAAGGCCAGGTTGGAAGAGGCTCTGAGCAACCTGGTCTAGAGAAAGGTGTTCCTGCCCATAGAAGCGGGGCTGGGCCTCAATAGTCTTAGTTTCCTCCCAACTCCAACCATTCTATTAATCTATGTAAAGAGAACTTACTGAATATTTTTCAATATGCAGAAATAAACGCAAAGTGTTTGGATAAGCAAATATAATACCTAAGCAAAGATCAGAGTGGCTAAAAAAACAACTTTATTGTCTGGTGAAGACCATTTGACTGTAAGTCTGGGGAATTGCATGAAGTTTCTGAATAAGTTCTTCTTGCTACTGTAGCTTATATAAGCCAGTGACATAGGGTAATGGGTATGAAGCGGGTTTCTGGACATTGTAAATATTTTTGCGGGTGTAAAAAAGATAGACTTTGCAAGTCCAAATGTTAAACGGCTGTTCCAGTGGGATCTGGACAGTGTCTGTCACATAATGTAATGATGAAGAGAATAGTTTGAGAAAAGAAGGTTAAAGGCACCCAGGAATGCATATTTGATCAGAGGTTTCATAGTACCTGATTCTTTTCTTTTCTTTTCTTCCTCTGCCACATAACTAAATGTGATTTTTGCCAGGAACAAGAAGTTCACAAACAATAATTTTATAGTGAGTCACAGATCCAGGCTGCACCTTCTCTATCTAGCACAGGCAGTTGTCCATCTGGTCTCTCTACACAAGGAAATAGAAGATTCCAGCATTGCACCATATTGTTTCCTAACTTCAAAGGACTAACCTTAACCCTCTCTGTTCTTCAAATCTATAAAATATGGCTTTTTACTTTCAGACCACCAGTTAAAACCATGAGTTAAGTCTTCCATATATTTCTTTCTGACTCCTGTCTTCTTGTAGGCTTCTCTTGGCAAATCCAGTATTACCTACTGGTCTAGAATGTTTCCAAAGAGGTATCCATGTGCTGGCTGTAGCTGCCAAGATTCATTCTGGCTCCAGACCTGGCAGGAGCCATCTCCTTTTACAAACTGTCAAGAGAACCACACAAGATGTTGGTTGTGACCAACCTGACCCCTTCCCAGTAATCTAGAGTCAAAAAAGGTGTCATGAGAATTTCTATTCTGGGATCAGACTCTTTTCTAACCTAAATCTCATCACCAGCATGAATCCACCTCTTCCTTCAACCCTGTTGTTATGCTAAAGAATAGCAGAGCTAAAGCAGTTGGTTTTGATGCTTCAAAACCAACTTAAAATTAACCTCTCTTAACTGCACTACAGTGAAACCAAAGGGGCATTGACATGAGTGAGTGGTCAAGGTAGCAAGCAGCAGATGAGTATTATTGGGTACAAACATGGGAATAGAGCATAAGTTTCACTGGTTTTATATATATATATGCATATATATATATATAACAACAAAAAAAACCAATGCTAACATCTGGGTTATAAATCGGGCTTCATTGTTTTTAGGGCCAAGTGTGACAATTCTGTTGTCTATTTATTTGGGATATGTCAGCAGATCTTTACTTTTCTCCCTGAGTATAAGCTGTCTTTTCCTTGGGCAAATGTATGAAAATTTTTCAGGAGTGACTCTTTGCTAAGGATTCTGATAGTTCACAGAATAGCCATTCAGCCCTGGCGGTGGCTTTTTTCTGGTTACCGTGTTTTGGAAATTATTAAGCTCCTTGTACTTTTCCGTGAACACACAACAGTCCTTTCCTCTTCCCACAGTAATGGTGACATGACACACAGACACACAGAAACACCTCTGATATGAGACATAAGCTGATTCCATGCTAAGGACATTCAGAGCACATTAACAGCTCTCATTTCCAAGGAATCCTGTGACACTATCACGAATATTGCTATCCCCTACATGGGCACTGTTGGCCAAAAAAAAGCATGAAAGGACACAATGTATCACTGCATGATTAATGAAAGTTGGGGTTTTGAGGGATTCTAACTGAATTTAATATACATTTTACAGGCAAATAGGAAGCTAATTTTGACTTGTCTTTTAAATGTATTATGGTACTCACAATTTAATGACATGTCAAGATCCCTGGCTTGCATTAAATAAAACAAACCTATCTAGATGCTATATATCAAATTCATTGCTGGAACTAGGATTCAAATATTCAGTGGTTTTCCTACATATGGCAGAATTACTGTGGGAATAAGGCATGCTAATAAATTAGCATTTTCAAGCCTTAAGCTAATTCACAGTGTAGAAGTCCACAGGTAGTAATTTGCCTCTACCCTTAAAACCAAGTCTTATCATGACATTCTGTTTTTCATCTGCAGGTCACAGAGATATGGATTGTCTGTTTTCTCTTTTCAAAACAGAGAAACCATGCCATAGAATATTAATCTGGTTTAATTATTTGCCTAAAATGAAACTGTATGATAGATACAAAAACTGATATAGAAATACTGTTTCTATGTTCCATAGGATAAAATATGATGTTGCTCTATGTCCCTTCACACCAATTCTCACTACTGGAAAAATATTTTGTTAATCCTTTCAGATGCCAAACCTGGAAGCTGTGTAAACCACTTTTAAAGTTTATTGGTTGTGATGAGCGGAAGAAACTTTTCTAAACATGAACATGATATCTTCAAGCTGAGTTTGCTTATATGACACAAATAGATCCAAGATTCTCTTTTTTTTTTTCCTTTGATAACACATATTTTTTATGTCAAATAAATCTTTCTAAGACTTTCATCAATCTCAAGTTCATTTTTAGCTCATACTGAATAAGTATTTATGTTACAAGGTGCTAGAACCAGATTGAATTTTGTTCGTGGTTTTCAGGCTAGATTTATTTCTGCCTTCCTTTAAGTGGACTTTCTCTTGAATAGAGTTTATAATACTGTTACAAATACTGCAATCATTCATAGCATGTAATAAAAATTCTTTGGTAAATCTCAAGTAACACTCCCAGGCCTCATTCTGCCTCACTCCAAATAAATTTAAAAAAATAGATTTGATTGCTTTTACTATGAAGCATAAGGAAAGAGGGAGAAAAACCTACCAAACTGCAAGTCCCCATCAGTAGAATGTCGTTCTTGAGGAAGCAATATTACTAATCCCCTCCCTTTCTCTCAGAACCATCAAAGAAAATTTATAAATGTTACTAAAATCTGTTTTCAGTAATTTCATAGCTTTGCTTCAGGTTTAAAGATGGAGGAGCTTTTTTTTTTTGCATTCCAAACTTACTATCCAGACGCATATGCACAGGCTTTCTCTCTGTGTCAGAGTCTGAGAGGATCAGAAGACAAAAAGTTCTAGCATTTGTCAAGAGTTAAGTCCCCAGACTTACCATTGCTATGTTTCTCTTCAGGATTTCCCACAAAGAAACAAATCCCTAAAATACTGTGGTACAATAGCCTTAAATGCAGCACTTCTGGACATAATCACACTCTCTGTCTTCAAACCCTGTGTCTGATCAGCAGGCTCAAAGCCATCTTGCACTCTCCAGACACACTGAATTTCTGTTTGCATTTGCATCATGATTGATGGTAGAGCTTCTTTTTTAAAAAAAATTCTGGACTCACTGTAACCAATCTTCTGGATCTTCTGGATTCATTCTCATACATTGGCTGTATCTGAACAGCAGATTTAGGAAATCCTAGATCAATGTTCCAGCTACAGAAATTCTGCCAGGAAAAAGTTTGGAACAGAGAAAAATGACACAAAATTTCAGTTATAAAATAGCTTTAACACAAGGCAAATAGACACAGTTCTACCGTAGAACTGTGACCCTGAGGATCTGTATGAACACCTAAAAATTGCATGTCATCTTTTCAAGCAAATTTTCTGCTTCAGAGCTTTTGTCTCTTAACTTAAAATCATAGATTCTTCATGTATTATCCCCTATAACAACACAGTAGATATCATATATGTCTATTGCTTTTCAAGTTGCTTCAGATTTTCTTCTCAATAGCCTTGATCAAGTCACAGGCTGGTGGTAATTTACCTGTTGTTATGTCTGTAATAGTTTTTAGAAGAATGTCCATTCACTTCAGAATGCCCCCAGCCACATTCTGAGGTAGGATGTGATACAGAAGCTAGAAAAAATTGTTACTGGATGACTGAGGAAAAAACAGAGCTTATTTCCATCATTTTTTTCACAGACATGACAGTTCAGTACCTCCTCAATCCCACAGTATAAATAGCGTCTACAATACTATGATGACAGAAGTATAATAGGGAATTTTACAAGGACAACACTGAAAACATAGGAGATGTTCAGTTGTTTTGTATTAAATTAAATTAAAATGTATTAAATACCTGTGCTCTTGTGATTTCATTAAGAATAAATACCACTACCTAAATTTAAATGCAAAATCAAATGGTTGTGGAATGGCTTTTCCACTTTGCTCACGACCTATCAACCCAAAATCTTGCCTGTTGTGGTGGTTCTGTTCTCATTTGATGACACCTTAATCAGGTGACTCATTTGGTCATGATTAACTAAAAGTTAAGAATTTGGAAAATAAATTGAAATCACCAAAAAAGTCAGTTATATCATCCAACTTAGGATATTGAACAGGTACATTATCTAAATTTAGCTACTGAATAGATAAGTGTCAAGGCTGAGACAACAGTTTAGGCTCTGATGAACCAGTAAAGAGAAGCTGTGGAGTATAATTCACTGCAAATAATGAACCATTATAGATAATGAATCATCATTATACATGGCACTATTTTAGAAGCTAGAGATGCTCTAACATACTATAATTTAAAGCATGAAGAAAATGTTTTGGAGCTGGATTTGCAGCCAAGCAGGCACTGTCCTTGCTCTATGCCATAAAAAACCAGCCAGTGGGGGTGGGAAAGCATATCCACATTAATACACGACACTCATATATGCAACAGACTCTTTTAGCACAATCATGGACATCTGTTGAAGCGGCTTGCAGACCTTGACTTGTTCCTGCACAGTGACTTCAAGCTCATCACCATTTCCTTCTAGTCTATTTAATTTTTAAATCACCATACTTACTGCTGCTATATTTCATGATCTCTAACTGTCTTTTAACAACCAAATGAAAGGAAAAGTGGTTATTGTGTCTCCTCAAACTCTGAATGGATTTATATGGGACATTTAAAAGGCAGATGTGAATGGTTGATGGGCGTTGCTGGAAAGCATCTGACACAGAGAATTTCATTATAGTCCTCAACATTTTAATCTTCATAGTTATCCTGTAATAATTAGAAGACATTTAACACAGTTGCAAGACAAGAGGGCATAAGAAAATAAAGGGTTTTTTCAAGTCTCCGTAGGCATGCAGAGCTTTTGAAGATACATTATGATGTGAACCTGTGGGTTCGAAGGCACAGCTCAGAACAGTGATGCATGGTAAAGAGAAATCGTGTGGAGAGGAATTGAAATTACAGAAGAAGATAAAATATTTCAAAATATTGGAAATCTGCATCAATGCGCACCAACCAAATATAGAAAAAGTAATCTATGCATTCCTATTTAAAATATTCTTGACATACTGTGAGCTCAGATCCATGGAAAAGATATTTTAAAATTCAGACATTACTCTTATTTCCATGTAACCCCTTTCCCAAAATAAACACATGCTTTAGGGATGTATTGGAATTCTTTCACATATGAAATTGACAGGAAGAAGAATTGCTTCCAACAATTTTTTAAAACATTTTTATTTACATATTTTATGGAAACTTGTGAAGATTTTCCAACTAATTGAATAACACTCATCCCAAGTAATATACTGCTGACAACTGACACTTACAATCTCTTCTAAATGCAAAGGTAAAATTATCACTCATGCTTTCTGCAAACTCACAGTGTACAAGTCCACAGTAATGTCTATCATGGTCACCAGGGACCGTTTAGATTTTTTATTTCAGTTAAGATTAATAAGAAGTTTAATGATGGTATTTCTGAAACCAAGTAGTGTTTTTCTTGGTGATACTAAGATTTGCCGGCTGTATTCAGAAGATTTTTTCCAAAAGTGAGGAGAAATCTTGTCTTTGAACTCAACTGAAGCTCAAATCAGTTAAGTCACAGGAGCTGAATGTGAACAGGGTTACAATAAACGAGAAAATTGTGTTCCACAAGTGTCTGCTGAGACCAAAATAGAAATAGATTATAATGGTTATAAGATTCAATAATTACGCATATTACATTAAACTCATATTAATGCTAGAAATACTTCTGCAGTTGCTCTCTTTTTTAAAAAGCTGTGGATCATTTGAAAAGATGAAAAATGTGCATATGTTAGTTAGCCTTTATGGTGGATTTTATGAGTTTTCTGGAACACACAATTTTATTCTTCCATATCCTCACTCCTATGTTTTATTTCATTGTCACAGAAGTCACAGAGGAGAAATAGGTATAGACATATTTTTATTTCAGATGGAAAATTCATGTGTCACTTGTAAGTTATGCAAGGAAAATAAGCTTCATTAAACAGAACTATATGTTGTCTGCAAATACTGATTTATAATATGGGAGTACTTTCCTTTGAAGTCATTAAATCTGCACAGCTAAAGTAACTTTATCTCCCTGAAAAATTTCATTTACTGCCTCATTCTGATGGAGAAATAAGTGAGTTGTTTTAAAATATGTTTCCTAATGACCCAGACAACCAGTTTCCTCTGTGTTTACCATGTTATACACATTTACTTGCTGCAGGAAACACAAAAGCAAATTTCAAAAAATTAGTTAAATTAAATTTAAAGGAAATTTTCCAAATACATGAATTTCCTAATAATCTCATAGCAGCTAAATGAGACAATTTTCATGGTTTATAAGTTTTTTCTCAGAAATATACACTCTCCAAAAAAATTCCTTTTGCCAGCTCTATTCAGCAGGACCTGTTTTCCTCCATGACAATAGAGAAAAAATATTTTTGTCACTGATTGTAGTGGAAGCAGGGCTGAAGGCCGAATAACTATCAATATGCAGCAAGCATGACTCCCTTACAGTGCCAAAAAAAGGGTATGTGCACACCTATTTCAGTCATTAGTATATCAGAAAGAATTATCCTATTTATCCCTCATATTTAAAATTCAACATGTTGAAGTACTGGAATCAGATAGGAATAGGAAGTTCTTTTATTCTTTTAACTGTATATTATGTAAAATAACTTCTAATAGGAAACAAACTTAATCAATTAGAACCGTACAAGCTGCAGTAGAGTCCTCAAATCAAACCTATAGGACACCAAAATTTGAAATCTGTCATCAAGAAAATAATTTAAGGTTAAAAATGAGAAAGGTACCAAGCTTCTATGGTGATAGAGTGGAACAAAAAAACCCCCAAAAAGAGGTCTTATGATCCACACCTGTCACATGATCTACAAATGTCTATAAAAAGAAAAATATATATGTAATTGGAGACCTGGAAAGAAAAGAGATCAGCCTGTGTTGCTTAGCAATAAGAAACAAAAAAGTTCCATACATCTATTTCTACTGTGGGGGACAGTGATAAAAGATCATTTTGCAAGAATAGCAAAATACTGTAGGGACCATGTCTCAGAGATTAATGCAAACACTCACAAGAAAGTTCATTTTGTCAGGTTAATTAATCAGTGCAGCAAACTGATAAGGGAAATAATGATTGTTTCTTTCCAGTATATTAAAATGAATTCCATATGGGACTATATGTTGGCTTTGTAAGGTACTGATGTTAACAGACTCAGTGAAATTCAGTGATAAGTGACACGCAGGAGTTAAAATTCAGGAAATTTTCTGATATCCAACTACAAGTTTGGGAATTTTCTTAATCTCTGTAAAGAATTAGAATTTGGAGCATCTTGTCGGCAAGTTTGAGTACAAAGGCACTATCTCACAGTCTGATTTTAAATGGCTGAAGAATAACCAGAACTTGGTTGCCATATACTTATTTTTTGTGTCTCAAAATGGATACCCTGAAATAGTGAGGGAAAGGTGATAGTCTTAATGCAACTTCATATAGTTACAGCAAGTAGAAGTCAGCAAATCATGACAGCTATTCATAGCAGTTTTGAATTTAAACTAAATTAATTTGAATTTTAATTTTAACTATTATGAAGTACTTTTCCTCATCTAAACTGCCACAAGATCTTGTGTTTATATCTAAGCTTAGACTTTAGAAATGTTCAAAATATGTTTTTCAAAAAAGTTCCATTTTCTGCTATGGTATCCTCCAAGCTTCTTGTGGAGTACCTGAAGCAGTCTAGCTTTCAGTTCACAATCAATTTCTTTTTTTTAAGTTCTCTTTTTTATTGTTTTTTTTGTCCTTAAATATCTGCCATATTTAGACAAATGTATGCCTGTACCATAGAGCCCAATTGGTGCACAATGGCTGATGAGTGTTTGGGCTGAAAAGAAGATTTTATGAGTGTAAACACTATCTAAACCATTTCTTCTCTGAGTATGAATGTAAATGCACCAGGGTCCTGGCAGATCTCTGTGGAACTGCAAACTACAGTGAAAAACCCTTCTGCTGTCACAAGCAAGATTGTAATGCTGTGAGACAGAATCAGGAGTGTCATTAATACACAATACATACATACATTGTGTCCTCTTACACATCCAGTTTTGCAACTTGAAGAATATTGTAAGGAAAAAAGTCTCCAAACCTTCTTTAATTTGCCCAAGAAAGAGCTGTATTGAAATCTTCCACCGAGATTTATGTTTTCTCTGATTGATCTCCTGAAGTGCAGCTTCATTGCAGAAAAATTGGGATATGTTAGAATTTACTAAAATTCATCCAAGTTTTGAAGTTGTTATTTTCTCTGACCTATTGAGTGAAAGCATTCAGGAGTAAAGCATAGAGTCCTAGAGAAACTCTAGAGCGAGTGATTTCAAGTGATTTACTTGATCTCAATAAAAACAGCCTCCCTTGTGGATGAAAGAGACACATTCCGTGTAGCAATCCATTTATTAAGGATTCCCTATAGAAAGTGAGGTATATCAACCATTATATGAACCTTAATTGTGATTATATTTTATTGCTACTTAGAATATTAAGTGTTTAAACTACCAGATAACAGAATCTATATTCTCAATAGCGGAAGAGTGTTAACATTAATTTTACTAAATATTTCAGCCCTGTTCCAACAATCTCTTGGAGGAAAGTTAATGGTCATAATCCAAGTAAAGCCCGCCTGAGAAAATCCCAAGCTGTGCTTGAAATACCTAATGTGCAGCTAGAGGACTCAGGAATGTATGAATGTAAGGCTGAAAACTCTCGTGGAAGGAATGTCTTCAGAGGACAGCTGCAAGTATACAGTAAGTGTAACTGCACACAATATTGTCCTGCAATGCTTTGTCTACGCTTAAGGCTTTGACTACGCATTCCAAGGTTCGGTAGAAACAAGACACTTCAATATATTGAGTATTCCCAATATATCAACAATAGTATTGAATTAAGGAATACATTTTTCTTCCTTACTGTTGCATTAAAGTCTGAAATACAAATAGCATTGACTCCTTCAAAGAACTGACTTAAATACAATTTCATATGGGATTTGTTCGGGTTTTTTTTAATTAAAGAGTATAGTTGTAATTTTAAAAGTCTATGTCTTTTACTCCTGATATAACAATTATACAACCTAAACATGAAATATCTGTCAGAAAACAATATAAGAGATGTTTTAGGATTATCACCACACTTTTATTAACATTTTACCTGTGCCATGCTTGGCTGCTGAGCCTTGTCAAGTTCATTGTATTGGAATGAGAGCTGAAGTAGGATTTGTTTTCTGCAAAAAATTCTCAATCTAAGCATGCACGACTTCCAAAAGTTCTGGTTTTCACAAAGTGTTCAACATTTTCTATCTAAGACTGGCCATCCCAAAAATTTTTGAGTGACTATAAAAATAAAGTTGAGTCATGCATAACATTGAAAAGAAAAAGGAACCCTGAAATTATAAATATTTTATTAACACCACGAATTCCATACAATATTCTTACTGTATAGAAGAGTCTAGAAACAAAAGCTTATGTAATATTTACCATGAACACTTACAAGTCAAAGTTTTGCCTATATTGCTTGTAAGCTTGAGTCCCACTACTTTTATTCAATTAAAGCTACACTACTTTCTATCATTCCATGAACTTTACAACCTTAAATATTTAGCAGGAAAGGTCTACTGTGGGAGATTATGCAACAAATCTTTTTAACTGAGTTGTTTTCTGTCTTCAAATAATGCAGACAATGGGATTCCAAATGCTTCAGTTTAGGTAGAACCTCAAGTTAATGGATATGTCTAAGAAGGAATTTCTCCTCTTAACCAATTTTCTTTTTCTTTTCCTGATTTCAGCCTGTGTCTCCTAATGCTTTCTCCCCATTACTAACTATACAGAGTTCTCTGTCTTTGTAACACACTTTCATCAAATAACTATAGACCAGCGTCATATATTTAGTTTCTTTTCCACATATGTCAATATTTCCAGGTCCATAGTCAATTTTTCTGTCTCGTCTGACTTTTCAGTGTCTTTATCTTAGCTCAGTTGATTTTAGTGAGTATCAGCATATCTCTGGATCATGCTTCTTTCCTTGCTTTTCATTCTCATCCATCTAGAGCCCAGGGCAGGTTTTTGTCTTCAGTTTTTTTTGTATATGATGGAAAAATTATGGAATGTTTAAGATGACAGTTTGCACATTTAACTTCTGACCTGCCATCTTGCACTTGCAGCAAAGGTTTTGTAAGACTTTTGTTGAAAACAGCAGTCAAAGCCCAGGACAGGCTCAATGCCTCCTACTGTGCCAATACCCTGCTGATATTTCTCTGGTATTACAAAATCTTACTATAAATTACTTCCATTAAAGTATAGCACCTCCTGCAAGTGACCTGAGGGCCAGGGGAATTTAGCAGCTGGTGTTTTTATACAATGTTTCTTAAAATGTTAGAAATTTTTAAAAAATTTAGTTATAATGTGTGTCCCAGCTCATACACTTACTAGCTGTTTTCTAGAGCTGTGAAACTGCTTGACACCAAAGCAGCTTAAAAAATGTTATAATTATCACTACTTCCCTCTTTTAGACTTAAAAGAATATAACAGGTGCTCCTCAAGAGAGAAACTAAGATACAGTAAAACAAAATTGTTTTTGCAAGAGCACCATGCAGATCTGTGGCATAAAATCACATCAAATGTCATGTAGTGTTCTACACAACTCTTCCTCTCTCAGCCTTTTGCTTCTAGCAGAAATAAAGGCAGTACTTAAATCCATAGAAAACGTTTTCAGTGTTAGTTTTGTTCTGTTTAGATAGAAATATGAATTTTTCGTTCTTCACTATTGTCTTAATTATACTTTCTATAGTCACTGCCTTTATAGGATAGAGCACAACTTTAGCTCATTGGCGTTTTTTTCAATAATATTGGGACAACTTCTTTAACATTTTAGACAGAGGGTCCACTTCATATTGTCTCATTCCTGTGATTAACTAATATGTGAAACTAATATATTATTAAGTTTCATCCATCTGCATTAGCAGGCAGCAAGGTCAGAGCAGGTTACTGAGGGCTTTCAGATGGACAATACCAGCAGTGACCTCCAGTACAGCAGGACAAGGAGCACAGACTTTACAAGCCCCCTACAAGTGCTTTTCCTTGTCCTTGAATGGGAATAGTCCCCGTGGAGCCCCTCACAGCCTTCAGTGCTCCTGAAGACAGCATTAGTGTCTCACTGTCCTACAAACCTTGGCAAGTCTTCTCAGAGGTGTAAGAGAGTTTGTGTGAGAAGGTTTTTACCAGCACAAAGTTTAGCCAAATGTTACTTCACAAAATTCTCATCTTCCTTTGCTGACAGCTGATGTTGCAGGATTTGGGGGCATTATCTGAAATAGCCTTTTCTGCTGTACCTTTAGTTCATAACAACAGTCAATATGAATTATTTACCTGTAAGCTCACTGTCTTTTCACTGACATCTTATTCCTCCAGGTGACAACGATTACTTTGGCTCAGAAATTCAGATGTAGGCCGTCATTCCTTACCAGGGGTTTCTTGTAAATTTTCAGAGCAGCCTGTAGGACCAGCTGTGTCATACTGCGGTCTCACAATTTGCATATCTCTGTAGGAATTCACTCACTGTCTGTTTGAATCGTCTTCATTCTGTCAGTTGCATCTGATTTGGGTCACCATGGAGTATTTTGGAGAAAGCCCAGGACACCCAGTCTGCCTGTCTAGTCACATTTAATCACAAACTAGTGATTTTTCATTTCTTACCTGCTGCTGCAATCCAGATACACCATGACTACCTGATAGAGCTGACAATTCAGATGTTGTTCAGAAAGCAGTGTTTCAGATGCTGACAACTTCAGATTATTGTAGTCTCAGCACTTAGTGGAAATTCAGCTGTAAACATTAAAAATACGGTTTTTAAAATGCCAGACATCCTCTTATGCATTGCAACCTCTTTTGAGAGGTGTGATTTTCCCCCAAGTAAACTGCTTATCCTGTAAACTTCCATGAAATTTTATTCAAGCTCAAATTTATTAATAGAACACAGCACAAAAATTAAAATGTGAGTGGATAAATTTGCCATTAACCTTTTTGCTTCTCCACAAATCCTGGCTACAAGCATTTTCCCAATGGTAAGCACCAGTTTGTGCAATTCCTACTCCTCTTTCACTCTTAACTTTTTGAAGTTTTGTTCTATGTTACCTACTCACTAGTGCCAGGATCAGCAGGGGGTGGTGATGTGAAGAGATTACAAAAACACATTTTTGCCCATTTTTCTTTTGGCTGTATCAGTTTCCTCATCCTGCTCACAGCAGTGCCCTCTTCACAGCTGGAGGGAAGGCTTGCCCTAACACAAGAGTAGAACAAGCAGCTGAGGGAAGAAATATTCTATACAGCAGTGTAACTGACCATACTGATTTTAAAAACTGTTTTAATTACTTCCTTATAAAAACTGTATGGGAAAAATTACTCCTGCCACAACCGGTTAGTCCCACACACTAAAACTGGCAAGAGAATAGATTTTGTTGTCAAAATTGTACACTCATTTTAAATTTTCTATCTTGACTTTCTCATTTATGTTTCTCAATATGCTTCTCCTGCTTTACTCTTTCCAACTGATCTCATATACAGGAAAATAATTTTTTTGCACCCCAAACTCTGTAGTCATCCACATTTTAGTACAATATTTAAAGTCATTTGTCTATGTAAAATTTTGTTCTTATTTTCTCGCAGACAAAAAGTTGTTTAAAAATTTGAGAAATAGTCTGAATTTTCTGAACCTTAATTTCATTTTGCACAGAGGATGTAAAAACTGGCCTGTAAGCTTGCAGATTTATTGCCAGTTTAAGTATGTAAAACATTTTGACATACTTGAATAAACAGGTTAAGAAATGCAGCATAAAATAAATCAAGAATTGGACAGTGATTTTAAAATTTCAGAAGCACTTTACAAAGCCCTGGCACAATACCCATAAAGATTACTGAACGATGAAATGCATCCTTCACTTCTTACAGTCACCCCAAAGACCTTCACTGGACAGATAAAAAACAGGCAGACACCTGTTTCTTCACAAGACGAATGTTGCATTTATAAGAAGAAAAAAAGGGAGTTGTTACTGTTGAAATCCATTTAAATGCTCTTAGAAATTATATTTTCTAATTAAAATAAAGTGTGATTATGGAATGAAGTTTTCTTTGCATACACATATATCAGGGTTATGATAACACAATTTTGTTTAAAAAAGACCCAAAAATGGTACATTGAGTCAGAGGTTATACATTCAATTAAATGCTTCCCCTCTAAAACCATTGATAGGATTTTAGAGCACGTGTTATGATTTTATGGAGAGTGACCCTTGCCACTGAGTAGAGAGGGAATTCTCTGTAATAAAGTAAGGAGTACATAGAGAAAGAAATGGAAGCCAAAAAGTGATGATAGCATTTCTCTTAATCGTGCTTTTAGCTCTATTCCAGCTACATCTACCTATTGCTTTGCTACTTTATTCTCAAAGGGGTGGGAATCTTAGTCATTGCCTTCACTGACGGCAAGTTCAACAGCTTGAAAAATATGACTCCAAAGGCCATTTAGGCTATAAGGAGAAAATTTAGGGTAGAAATACCTCAGCTAATGGAAAAAGGTTGTTCTTCCCAGTTAGTCATACCACTGTGATTTGCAAGTTCGTAGTTTCAGAAGAAAACTTGTGCCACAATTGTGTTAGCAAGACGGCCACAGACAAGGGGTAGGGAACAGCAGTTCTGAAGAGGACTCACATGCAGCCAGGCTTGGGGCAGTTCTGTTTCAGTGTAAAAATGTGCCTACTCTTTTCTGGACACTCTGGTTCATGATTAGATGAAATTCAACATAGAAAAGTGAGACTATATATGCTTTGGGTCAAAGAGTAGAATTTACAGAAAGGCAAAATAATGAAAGTAAGTAAATATGAATGGGAACAGTTTAGCGCCTCTTTGAATCGGCATGATTTTATGGTACTGCTGGCTGTCTTTTATGACTTTTTAGTTACACATTTAATGGTCTCATCTTCCAGAATCATATTAATGTAGTCATTTTCAAAGGAAACAATCGCCTCCCAGCATGTTTCCTTTGTGCATATTGAAGCAGTCAAAGAGAGAACAGCAACTATACAATGCAATTGAATTATACTTTTAGGACAAGAGAAAACAAATAAGCAGGGACTCCCAAAACCTGTTTCTTTCTGAGGATTTTTGAGTGACCCTTGTTTATAACTTCAGGAAGAAGATATTCAGCACAGCAGAGCACATGTAGAGAATTTCATGCATTGCCTTGACTGTAATAAGAAGAATAAGGAAGCAGAAATTTTTTTGTCTTGGGTTTGGGAGTGGGGCTGGGTCAATAGCTCTGTTTTCCTCTACCAAAAAGGAAATGAATGATTCTTCTTCTAATATGTTCCCAATTTCTGACAAAAGTCTGGTCTGGGACTCTGAAGCAGGCTATTCCCTGCTTAGGAGTGATAGACACCTCACTCACTTTCTTTATCATCCATGCACAAGACGTAAGCTAGGAGCAGTCAGTCACCTGTCATACCTTTTCATATCTTCCCACGTCTTTGATTGGTGACCTGTCAAATGCCAGCAAGATTCAAAGATTTATTTTTAAACTCAATTCCCCATGTTTAAGTACATTATCAATTATCTGTCATTTGAAGCAGAGACTTTGTTATGACGGATCTGGACTTCTATTCATACCAAGGGGAATTTCACATCCCTTGAGCAGTGAAGGCATTTTGGCTACTTATTCTCTATGATTTGGAAAAACAACAAACAACAACAACAAAACCAAACAAACATTTAATATCACTAAGTTAATTTCATCTATCATCCTCTGTGCTATACAGAATGATATAGGTACAGTATGAAAATCCAAAACCTGGCTTTTAAGCATATATTTTTATTTCTGCATATCAATGCTCAGTTTCTCACTGAATCATATAATGTTTTCCAAATGATAAGATCTAACAAATAGCTATCTGATTAGCTGCTGCATTAAAGATCTACTTCTCTGCAAAGAATATTTCTTGATTTTTAATGGATTTTTTAAATGAAATTTAGGTACAGTGATCACATATACAGTGATCAGCTGTCTGTCTCTAAAAACAGACTCTTTTAAGATTGACTTACTGTGTAATTTATGTTCTTGGTGAATGCTAGAAATCTCATGGGCTCTGTGCTCAAAAATGTTAAAAGCATTTTCTCCCTTGAAATATGAATTAAACTCAACAAAACGTTAATAAAAATGTGAGCAAATGCCTTACTAAGCTCTGAGTCATTCCTAACTAAATAAATAATGATTTCCTTGTAAACTGAGAAAACTGCATGAAACAGAGTCTATGACAATTAACCTCCTTCCTATAATTTAAGTAGCTTAAGTCTCATAAATCACTAAATGTTCTATTGTGATTACCAAATATTTGTCTTAAATTCAGGAATGTATCCATTAATATATAGTACTGCAATTTAATCCATTGGACTTTATTAAATCAGGCAGGTTTGTATTCTTGGCCATGTTACTGCTCATGGTAATGCCATTGCAGCATTTCCTTTAAAGTCTTGGAGTTTGGTTAATTTTATTACTGTCTGGTTTTATTCTGACTTTTTTTTTTTTTAAAATGTGCTTTTTTCTGAGGGTAAGGTAAGTCTTGTAAATGCCATTAATTTAAACTTTTTCATTGATTAAGTCTTTGCACATGAGCTACTTACCAGTTTACACATTTTGACTCTAACATGGCAATTTTTTTCTTGCAGCCTACCCACACTGGGTGGAGAAGCTCAATGATACACAATTAGACAGCGGAGATCAGCTCCGATGGGAATGTAAAGCCACTGGGAAGCCAAGGCCCACATACCGCTGGCTGAAAAATGGAGCTCCCCTCTGGCAGCAGGTACACTAAACAAGGAGTCACCCAGATGTTGGATGCTTCTTCTTTCACTTGGATAAATCAGTTAAAGAAAATACTGAAAAGTACTTCAGAAATTCCAGTTTGGTCAGCGTAAAAAGTACAATGGCCGTCACATTTTCAACCCACTTTATTCTCTGCAAGTAACAGAAGTCACCATCAAGACCATTAAAATGGTCCATGTAAGACTCCTAGAATGTAAAGTGTTTAATTACAGTCGCCTGATATATTTTAGGATGAAACAAATAAAATTCTCTTTTTCTTTTAAAAGACTGCTGGTGCATACCCTGTCTTTTATTTCACTTTATTCTGTTTCTCTCATTGAATCATTAAAGCATCATCCCGCATCATGTGGGTTTTCACCTAAAACCTTTCTATTTTTGTAGTTCCAAATTATTTAGAATAATGTTAAGATTTTTAAATTTATTTAATCTATTTTTCCAGCTTAAAATAAAGCTGTTTGATTCTGGGAGAAAATGCCTATATTTGCAAATGAATTCACAAAAAGGATTTATGAATATAAAAGATGTAATGTCTTTTCAGCAAATGTCCCTTCTATCTGTGAGCATCAACCAATTATGCAAACAAGAAGAGAGGAAACATTAAAACAGTTTACTTTTGAAGCTGTGAGGCATTGAAAATAAGATTACTCTATCCATTTCTGCCTTTTTAGATGGAGCTATTAGTCCTGAAATTGAAGCCATTTAAATATCTCTACTTTTTGGTTCTCTGATTTTCCAAACCATTAGTTTCTCCAGGCTCTGAAATTTCAAATTAAATTTCACTTTGAGCTGGGTGGGGGCTTACAACAAAGTGAATTTTTCATCACAGTTTCCTGTGCATTCCCAAACAATTTATTCCTTATCAATTTTAACTTACAACTACTGTTATAATGAAACTTAGAGTTGTTTCATAGCAGTTCAAATTATTCATAATAGAGCTCCATGAAATACGCATTTCCATAAACAGCTATTGATGTCCCTTCTCTTCCAGTTGTGGTAATTATTTTCTACTAGTGGGCTTTCAAATAAGAAATTTGTACTAATGATGAAGGCAATTGGACCCTTTCATTCTCACTTATGCAAGCAATCTTTCATATCTACTTTTATGAAAATAGCACCGTGACTGAGACCAAATATTTGTTAAAGATTGGAGATCATCAGCTATATTACTCCCACAAATTACTTCTTGCCTCATTAAGGTTCCCAAGATGAGCTTCTTTTAAAAACCGTTTAAGGGTAATAGCAAACAAACAAGCAAACAGACAAAAGCAAGCTTCGAATATAGTGAATTTGCACTGAAAAATATTTGCTGTCAAATATTTTTGGAGATTGTATTCTTGTAATTCCTTATATAACAAGCAAAAAGTAAGCCCAAGGAAATTTGTTGCTCAGTTTTATTTTAGGTCCTTTTCTGTCCCTTTGTCTTAAGCTAATAGCACAGTAATTGTCTAGTGCCTTTTTGCTTTTATAGAATGCTTTTTAATTTTTTCTTTTCTAAAATTCTATTACAGAGCAGGATTGAGATGGTTAATGGTGTTCTGATGATCCACAGTGTGAATCTCTCAGATGCTGGAATGTATCAGTGCTTAGCAGAAAATAAGTATGGTACCATTTACGCCAGTGCTGAGCTGAAGATTTTAGGTGAGTATTGGAAAAGAACAGGCTCTTGCTTTTTCCCCTTTTGAGAATTAAATCTTTTCTTAGACTGTTGTGATAAGGAATAGTTTCTGCCAGTATAGACAGCAGAGAAGATGAAAGTGGTTTCTTTTTATTCTTGTTATTTATGTGTGGGTGAGTCCTTTATTGTCCCAGAGAGGATAGGGTCTTCTGTTACCAAAAATTTTCATTCATAAATAACTGACTTCATTAGCAACTATTTCTCATATAAGGCTATTTCAGGTCAAATAAATGAAAAATATTTTTTTACTCACTCAAACATATAGGAAGGAGGTGAAACTTAGAGGAAGTAAATGTATTTTAATGTCTGTTAAAATTCAATTATTATTTCTACTTTGGCCATTATTCAAAGGTAATTACACATGATCTTAGTTTCAAAAAACTTCTTATGAAATCATCAAAACTGATGAAATAATAGAAAGTATATAATTAGGTGAACATCATCCACATAAAAACAGACTATATAGTACTTCATGGAAATAAAATAAAATATCATTATTCAAAGGCTGAAGCATGATGTTAATGAAGAAAAGCTTGAAGAGCTTTTCAATACTCTAATTTTCCTTAAAGCAAACTGTAGTAACATGCAATGGGTCAACAGTGATAAGAGGCCTTTCACAGGATTGAGACAGACATAAGAATCATTTCATCTTTATTAGAGTATGGTGTAGGTGTGTGTCCATCAAAAGACATGTGTCCATCAAAATCATGTACTGGCCATATCAGAGATTAGTCTTGCACCTGAGAATCATTCCTGTAAACTCCCAGTCAAGTGAGTAAGAAAGCCGTAATTACAGAAATAATATACTATATTTCATATAACATTGGGCTCTTTTGGCAAATAACCTTTCCAGTATATTTCAGCTATTTCCTAGATGGCCAATATTAGAATTCTACTGATAAGTCTTAAAATTATTTCTTTATAGCCATAAAGTTAAAAGCCAAGGTCAGTGATTGTTCTATTTCAATCACTTTTTTTGGTCATTTGTGATTCAGTCAGCAAAGAGATCCCTATTGGCTGCAGCATTCTTTTGCTCTGTTTTTTATATCTGTTATATAATAGGTATATATGGTACTATGTCAGGTAGTTGCACACTTTCTTCGATGTTCTTTAACATCAGAAATAGACACGTTATATTGCTGCAGTAAAATTAGCTTTTCATTTTCTCACTTGTAAGATTGTACCCCTGTTAAATTTTAACCATAATATTGTATTAAAGAAGCAATTGTGTTTAATTTTCTGCCTTACTAAAGGGAAAAGAGCAGAATAAATTGTCCATATATATATATCTCTGATATGAGAATTAACCAAAATAATGGTAGGAAATTCCTACGTATTTGAGGCAATGAAGTGTAATATGTCCCTGTAGGTGTAGCTGAGATAAGGGTCTTTGATTTTGCAGAAGTACTTCAAGAAAAACACAATCAAATGAAATTACTTGAGAACAACTGTCCTTTCTTGGTGTGAAATTACAGTAATTAGTGTAATTTTGTGATACATTTATTAGTTTAGCTGCTGTTTGTAAACAATGGGACTTCTTGAAAAGAGAAATACTAAGAACAAGACACGGTTAATGTCTTCTATTAAAAAGTTCTGATATTAAAATTCCCAATATTCAGACAAATATAGAAAGTGAAAGCAATAAAATTTCTCTATCAGTAATACTTTTTGTAAGAATTAACTATAGAGAGTGCATTTTGAATAATTATGCAATTAAAACTTTGTTTCATTTTGAACTATTTACTTTTAACAAGTTCTTGATAAAATTTTAAAAAATGGGAAAAGTGTAGCTAAAACATTTGTATTATTAGATTTCTAAAGCTGTTTGATTTCACAAGTAATCTTACTCTAATCTCCTGATGTGAAAGACTTCTCATTAATCCAAAACTGAATTAAGTTATAAACCTGCCATATAATCCTGGTTTCTAATTTAAAATATTTTGTAAAATTCCAACTTTGACATAATAATTTCAAAGAGAAAAATGGAGATTCTATTTCCAAAACCAAAACTATTTTTCTGATCTTTTAATAGAATATAATGAAACAGGAGTCTCTGATTGTTCTCTGTAGAGTTAACATACTTCTTTTTAACAGCTTCAGCTCCCACTTTCCCACTAAATCAAATGAAGAAAACAATAATTGTTACCAAGGGCCAAGAAGTTGTCATTGAGTGCAAGCCACAAGCCTCTCCAAAGCCAACTATCACTTGGAAGAAAGGAGACAAAGTGTTAAGGGAGAATAAGAGGTCAGCAGTCTGTTCGGTAAACTGAATATTGTGTTTGCATATTGGATTCTGTGTTATGATATGAAAATGCAGCGACAAGAACACGCATACGTTAGCCTCTGTATGGCATAATTATTTTGTCAAGCTGATTTTTTTGACAGTAGTGACTTTATTCTTTACACAATATTGAAATGAAAAATCTTAATATAGTTCAGAGATGCAGAGAGATGAAAAGGTGTTAATATTTTGTCGTGGTTTGTCTCTATTTTCTATTATTAATTTCAAAAATCTTTCATTTATTCTGTAGAGATACTACTCATACTTAGTGTATGAGAGTATCAAGAACATAGAGGCTGAAGTAGTCAGGACCACATAAAATATCAAATGTGCTTATTCATTTGAAATAATTTTAATAAGGCAGATTTACAGCTTGATTACAAGGAAGTCTATATATGAATAGCTGTAAAATAATTCAGAGAAGGAAAATACAATTCCATTATAGGATTTAATTATAACTAGTAATTTCTGTACTCAGCAGCACATTTGTTTAACAGAATATGTTTGATGAAATAAGTTCCATCCAGCTTTGTATGGTAAAAGTAGTTCAAGTACTGCAGGTTAAATGCCAGATGTAATTGCACTTTACAAGATTGCTTATCTGTACACTAGAATAGCTTTGCCACTCTGCACATGGTCTTTAAGTACAAAGAGCAATCTTTTTCTGGTAATATATGTGAATGAACCATTTAAAATGACTTGTGTGGTATTAATCAGAAAGATAAAAGCAAGCCCCACTTTTGTTCAATTTTTGCAACACTGATGGAAGCAGTAGAGTGCATCTTTCCTCATTAGCTGCAAAAGCCATTTTGTTCAGGTGTGCTGTACTTTCATCTCATTACATTTGTTTTGTTCTGAGAAGAAAAAATTGGTAACTTCTTGTACCATACTGAATTTTTCTTTTGAGGGGGAGAGAGCAAAACAGCATTATATACATTTTACTAACAGGAGGGGGTTGTATAGTGTATATTGACAATATGACAGATTAATATTACAAAGAAGCTGAAAATATCAAATATTGTGACACTGATGCCTCTATGCTCTACCTACACAGTTAACACTTTTCACTACATGGCCTTTTCCTCTTATCTCCACAAAAATCACTATAGTTTCTCTGATCACCACGTGTAAATCACTTTTTAATCCAAGACCAGTAAAGCATTTTGGTAATTACCTCTTGTCTGTCCAAACATAGCCTAACTCTAAAGTTAAAATCTTACAAAAATAGATCTGGAGTTACATTTTTGGTATTTGTAGCTTTTGATACTTGCTTGCTTTGACAGAGGCTGGAATGGGAAATGATGAAACATAAAAATGAAAATTTGATTGAAGTATTTCAGATATTTGAAAGATTAGGGTTGCGTTCAACTCAATTTTTTAGTCAGCTGTTCAAGGATTACTTTGTGTCATACAGAGTAGTTCCCCTGCATCTACTGTTTATATAAAGGTGGGGGTGAAAGGATATCAATTTCAAGGGAACTCAGTTCTGCCGCTGCAAAGTATGCTTTAAACAATAACAGAGTCTGTTGGAAGAGAAGGGGAGGAAGCCTACTGTGATCTGTGAAAGGAAGTGTAAATCAATGAAGAAATTATGTTTTGGGCACTCTGAGGAGGAACAATTGGAAGGAGCTCTATTAAACATTTTAAAAGGGAATAATAAACATTGTGAACATATCAATATACTTCAAGACTATTAAGCCCTTAGAGATTTAGAAAATAATAATAAAAATAAAAAATAAAAAAAAAAAATAAATAAATAAAAAAACCCAACAACAACATTATGGGTAAGTAAGACAGAAGGGCAAGGATGGAACAGCAGAATATATTTTCTTCTTTTTTACTACAGGTCTTTTCTTTTTCTAAAATGCTTCTATCAAATGCACATTGTGCTTTAGTTTTGTGAGCCTAGAAAAGAAATTTTAGTAACATCAATAAAAAAGAGCCCTTGTCCTCAACAGCAAAGGAGAAATTTCACTTGACTAGTGGGTCTGCTATTACCTATTCCAGATCTTTCAAACTGTTTCCCCCTTAGGTTCCTTTTATACAACCAAAAGCTGGTTGAGAGAAATACCTCAAGCTGTGGTACTCATGGCTGAGTACAGTTCCCATTGCAGTCACACCTTGACTCAAGCTCCTGGAATTTAATGCAGTCTGAAAGCCTCAAATGTTTCAGATTCATTGGAAAGCCATGCACTTTGCAACATAACCGTGGAAAGCCTTCATTAGCTTCATTTCTTGGTCTGATTTCACCTTTGAACAAATTATCCAACTCAAGGTCTTCACATTCACAGTCCAGCTATGATAGGCTTGATCCCCAGAAATCATTTTGAGCAGCCAGGTAATCTGATTCCTTTTGGAAAGCATCTACATGTTGTAACAGGTTTTTTATATAGAGTTCTGAATGAGTGACAAGTCTATGACGTAAGTCCAATAAAAGATCAGGATATTCACAGCTATCTGATGACAAAAAGCACTGCTCCAGGTTTTACAATCTCAAAATATATTAAATCTGATGAAATTACTCTTATAGACAAACATTTATTTAAGAAAGATTCCGAAGTGTTTACAATTCATTCTATTAACTAGAGATAAAGATCAAGAATTAATGCAAAAGAAATAAAATATATGGTATTGGAGATCTTCTATGCAGAAGACTAAAACTTCCAAAGATCAAGGCATAGTCTGTGAAGCTTACTGATACAAGACATTTAATGGTCAGCATTTGAAAGGAATTCAAATCTCTTTCATATATTGTTATCTCAGAGAGTCATTAATACATTTGATCAAATATAATTTCATCAACATTTTCACTTAGAACTTAAAATAAGGGAATTGTTACACTTCTATTTTGGAATTAGAATACAGCTGAGGACAGCACCAAGGTCAGTGTTGTAGGTGGAGAAACATATTTAAGCCGTAAATTTTCATTAACCACCTCACAATAATTAAAATTCTTAACTATCTTCACAAATCACTTGTCTCTACATTCTGTTGTCTCATAGGCTGATAGGTGATTGTGTTTCATTTATGGCAGGCTGTGATAATGTGTACTCTGGTTATTGATTTGAACAGTATATTCATCTATAAGAATTTCTAAAAAACTTTGGTATATTTCAGTTCATAAGTAGTTTTGGTTTTATAGAGAAGTGGATTGTACTGGGATCCAAGTTTGAGAAAAAAAGTTCTTGCTTGGATTTGAAGCAAACCGTTTGGTTAGATCTTTGCTTTGGGACCTAAATAGGAGAAATGAGGCCCTTGGGCAAGAGTTAAATGATCAGCAAATATTTTTGTGATGTTTCTGAAATATTTCTATCAGATACTTCCTAATGTGTAATCAAACCATCATTTACTACCTTAGCATCAGCTTCTAACCAAGACCAAGACCCAGCCCATTCAGAAATTAAACATTTTTTAACTCATATATCAAACTAAAAAAAAGCAATAGAAGTGATATTTTGTAGATAGTAAATGTTATAATACACACTAGAATAGACTGGAATCTGGTGTCAGTTGCATCAATATAAATCATCAGTTCTACTAATAAAGTCAATGATTAATTTCCAGACAAATATTTCTTAAATTTTTTTCGGCTTCTGTGGTCAGGCATCAGGTATTTTATAATGATTTACAATTTTAAATTTTTGTGAGCCATTACTCCATCAGCTGTAATCTTTATCCTCACTTTCTTAAAGTCGCCTACATTTCTTGTCCAGATTGCCTTGTAGTGGTGACTACAGTTGATGTTTAAACAGGTACACCTGAGGAGTCAGAGGTATTGAAAAGCCTTATAAGTACTTGTTCAGCTGTTTTGGGGCTTTCTCCTGCAACGAAATTATTCTCCTCATTAAACTTATACTAAATTTTTACTCTAACTCATTATTTCCATTACATATCCATTAATTATAGTTAAAACAAAATCATTTGAAAGCACTCTAGCAGTGAAAATGTTCTCTTTAGTCCCTATTTTTTTTCTTTATTAAGACCATTAAATAATAATAATAATAATAATAATAATAATAATAATAATAATAATTTTAAAAGCATGGATAACCAAAAAATGTGTAACTGAGGAAGAAAGCACAGCCAAAGCAATGAATGGGTAACTGAAGGAGAAGGACTTTTAATGTCCTGCTTTTATGCTGCTTTATTTTGCTTTAGTTCTTTTCCTTTTGGAGCTTCTCATATTATAATGCTTTTTTAATCATTGTGCTTTTAATACTTTAATTTGTTTGTAGATTAATGTTTAATATAAAGAAAAAATCTAAATATAGTCATATCCTCATGCCTATGTATTCATTGGTAATGTAGATCTGTGTTTATTGACTTCCTACTTTCCACATGGGGCAGAGGCACAGTCTAAGCTTTCTCCTTCACCTCACAGAAGAAGCTGAGCAGAAAAACATTCGCAGTCTCTGAAGGTCAGATTCACCACAGATCACCAAGAGCAGAACAGTACCAGTCTCTCAGTGGCCACTGTGTAATTGCTCATATTGATCCACCCAGGTCCCAGATTAACTTCTGCTGAAGACCTAAGTACACTAAACATTTCTGTGGGAAAATAAATGGTAACAAAACTCAACCTGCCACTTCAAATCAGTCACTTTTCCTATGGAGCAATTAGTTTCCTGTGTTCCACTTCTGTTTGAAGGAGTTCTGGATATAAGGTGAGAAAACTTTGGGTAGATTAAGCAGCAGAGGGAATTTTAGATATTTTGAATTTATTAGGCTGGGTTTGCCCAGACACAAACTTCACAGTAGTAATTTTATTGATTTCAAGTGGGTAAAAACTCTTTCTTTTCTGAATGATATCAAAGAATTACAGAACAGCAGTGAAGGGCATGGAGCTCTGGATAACACCTGTTCCACTCAAAGGATCAGAGCACTGTCAGGTAGAACAGGCTGCTCAAGGTCAAGTCTAGTCAGGTTTTGAATAACTCTGAACACTGCAGCCTATCTGGGAAATCTGTTCCTATTACAGTTAACCACCCCTACAGTAAAACAAAACAAACAAACAAACAAAACCAAACAAAAAACAAACAAAAACCAAACAAAACCAATAAAATCCCAAACAAAAATTGTTTAATGTTTAAAGAAAATTGATGTTTATGTGGAATTGCATGTTTCAATTTGTGCCCATTGCCTCTGGTCCTGTCGCAGGGCACCACTGGGAAGAGTCTATGCCTGTTTATTTCCTCCCTTCAGAGTGTATGCATCAGTTGATCAGTGCCTTTAACAGCTGGGAAGCCCTGATCTACAATAAATATGGCCATGTAATGAATTCATATCGATGCCTCTTCCATGCAGATCTGTGTCAAACCAGCCTGGCCAGCAAAATCCATAAAATGGGGATGTAACTTCCTCATACAAAATTTGTCCAGTGTGTACTGACATGTTGCAAAGTTACTTTCTGCTTGCCATATTCTTCATTCACTGTATGCCTCCCCTGAGGTCATTGGGAATGATCCACAGCCATAGAGAAACTTGTAGAGGCTGTACATTGAACAACAAAGTACTAGATATCAACAGGAAGTGCTCGGACACTTATTCCTTTAATATTACAAATAAAATTAGTGGATACCAAAAATAGGGAGACATGGGTATTTGTGATGTTACCAGCCATTAAAAATATGGGGAGTTATTTATGAGGAAATTCTATCTTCACAGATATGTGGATGCAGAATTGCAAGCCATACATTGATCTATGAAGAACAGGAGAACATTAAATAATGCTCATTAGGTGAGAATCATCACCTCTAGGTACTAAATTTGGAACAAAGCCACTGGAGGGGACAAAGAGTTCAAGCTGCATGTTACAATACACAAGGGAATGAATTGAGGTTGCTGAAATTTTGCCTTTCACTAAGCTTGCTTTATTTTGCTTTCTTTCAATTGTGTTTCCCTAACATTCAGCAGCTGTAAAAGTAGTCAGAGAAAAGAAAGAGAAGAAAGAGATCTTTTACAATGACATTAAATTCTAAATACTAATATTGTACAAAGACACTGGGAAATCTGATGCTATTGCTTTTTACCTACCTTCAAGTTAATACTGAAATCTTTGAATTACAGAAGTAGTTGTCCTCTATGCCTAGATATTTTACCTGTCCCACGTTGCTATGCAATTAGTGGAAACACATAGAGCACTTAAATCTAAAAATATCATCATTCAATAACTAGGAAATAGACATGTTTTATAGTCTTCTGGTCTCTCAAACGCCTTCATTTTCAGTTTTGACAGGTTCTTATTACACTTTTACTCTTCACTCTATTTAAGGACCTGTCAATGTTTCCATTGTAAGGTCCTATTTTAATAGCTTTTAAGCTTAATTACTAAGGAAAAATCAAAGAAGGAAAATGAGGGTGTTTCAGAGCAGCAGCAAGAAAAAAATTGAGTTTGCAGGTGAAATTTGTATTCAGTTTTATGAAGCACTTTGATTTATACATGTTGTGTTATGCTTTTGAATATGAACATGTAGCATAAGTATCTATTATATGCTTTCTTCATAATCATGGTGGTAGCTTTCCAAAAGGATTTCAGTTCCATCTAACTGTGGTTTGTAACACTTCTTTGAACTGAAAACTATGCACTGTGAAGATGAAAGTATATATGTAAAATGGATGGAAAATTACTCTGAACCATATTTTTCAGATTGTCTATTGGTCCCTGGATTGCCCCACACTCAACTTGGGCTTGGCACAAGTTTTCTTGCATTTGTGCAATCAGCCACACAGATAGCAGAGTAGCTTCATCTACTATCATTCCATTTTTGGTGAGAAAAGAACACCCTTCATTTCCTCATAATAAATAAATAACTTTCGAATTATTCCAACTGCAGGGGCAATTTGTTAAGCAGTTTGAAGATTTTATTCAGTGCCATCAATTAAATATCCAAAGAAAATGGCTACTTGTAAGTTTTAATTAGTTTAATGAATACAATTTCCCACAGACTACCAAATAATTTATGCTTTTTTATTCAAGTAAAGTGTTATCTACAAGATCCTACGTGACTTCTCTGAACTGTCTTTCTTCCCAGGTGTGGTATTCAGGACAATACATTCTTTTAGTTGTCCTTCATAAAGTATTTCATATACAGCTGTGTAGGCACTTGCTTACTCTTTTCAGGGAAATAAGTGTTGATTCAAAACAGAAATATGTGTTTAGGTAACAGTGCATTGAAGTATACTTTTCAGGAAAACATTCTCTTCTTCACTCATTGGACTGATGTTTGAAGAAGTGCTCCACTACATCTTAGCAATTTTCAATTCAAATAGCCTTTATTTGTGTGAAAACAGATACACAGTTCTCTACAATAGCCCCTATTGCCATCCAGTTGCTTTGACAAGTCTTATATAATTACTCTTTAGAATCCATCAGGCACACGTAGGTGTTTAGACCACTTCATGTGCCTACAGACTAGACACTAATACTTGAGGAGGTGAGTCCTGCTCTGTATGATCTTGCCTTTTGGCGTTTCCATAAAATTGCATTTCTGGGCTTTTTCCTCAGTTACTGAACTGTAAGTATACAATATGTATATATTTATATATTTCCTTGACCCTAATGAAATGTAAAAGAGCTCAACCATTTTAAGTTGCTAACAATACAAGATATTTGATCTGCTGTCTATGCCTTGAATATCCGCTAACATAACTCAAGTAATTACCATTTGAGACAAGAGTTCATGAATTTTGGTTTTAACTGTGATTCATTTCTCTGTTGTTGTTATAAATGGCTGCCTGTTTGTGCGCCACACAGTTAGAATATGACAAGTCATCAGTGGCCTAAAGGTTTTTCTTTGCTTAAGGCTCTTCAGACAATGACTTTCAGCATAATTTGCCTTTAAAAGAAACTTAATCTAAAAATCTTGGGAATTTAAACACTCAAGTTCATGCTACCAGCTGATCTGTAGCTGATCTCACGCTACAGATCCCCAGGAGGAAATTTAATAATGATTGGAAATAGTGAAGAAAGGAAATTCCCAGGACATTAAGAAAGAGAAGCTTCACGACAGAAACTCTAATCTTCCTGAGAGAGTTGCGCAAGTCACTTCTTTTCAATTTTTGCATAAATCATGGTCTAATTTAGCTGTGGCAGGCTCATAATGGGAATTAGAGAGCTGGTTATAAAGTAGAAAAGGGAAACAATGATAACCTTGACTAAAGAGTGAGAACAAATGGCAAGATCATCTCTTCACAAAAAGGAATCTTTGTTCCAGAGCAGCATTGTTTCACTAATTGACCATATTACAAGAGTTTTTACAACACAATGATTTTGGCCACATGCCTAAACAACTCTCATTCTTCCCTCATGTTTTTTTTACAGAGAACATGATTAAGGAAACAGTCCAGTACCCAGAAACATTAAATGTTTCGTGCTTTGTGGACTTTAGGGAAGAGATTTCCTTTGCTGTATCCATGTGTGAAGATAGGTATGGTTTCAGTGACAAACTGCTGAAATTTCCATCCCTCATCTCAGGCCTCTTGCCTTACTGTGAAAAGATTCAGGAATCCACTTCAGGCGAAAAATAGCCCCTTTATTTCGCGTAAGCTTTGTTGTTTGGTCACACAGATGCAGTTCTGCCTGTGCCAGGGCAGCCCAGCAAGGACTGGAGTGACTTTCCGTGGACTAGGACAGGCTCACAGAGTGTCCAGCACAGCACACACACCCAGTTTCCCATTTTTCTGCCTATGTATGCTGAGCACCAGTCAGAGCAGATGATTTACCCACATGAGTAAACTAAAAGGTGCCTTGTGATCCTGCCTGGGGCTTCGCTGGGATGCAAGGAGCTGTGCTAGTCTAGCAGTTAGTCCCCGGCAGGGTTTTAGCCTGCCTCGAGTAGCCGCCCCTAAGCAGACCCCGAGCATCTTAGGAGTTTGTGCGTGCCAAAAGCCAGTGCTGTGAGACTGTCTGCGTGCTGCCACTGTGTTTTAAAGGCTGGCATCATTTAATGAATGGAAGCATTTCTGTGATTACTGACTTCAATACGTGAGGGAATACGCCTATTTATTTTTCCGATGGAGAGATAATCACTGTTTAAGTGGTGCTGCAAATGGGACTCTTACCTCAGCCAGAATCTCTGGGCATTATCACTGAATTAGTCACAAGGTAAATAATAATTTCTGTGGCTCAGTGACATCTCACCACATAAGAATAAACTGTTTAAAGTCTGTAGGCCCCAAGTCAATTTTTAAATTAGAAAGAAGGAGAATGTGAAAGTTGTCAAGGAATTGTGGGAAATTTCTGACATGAACCCAGATGGTTTGGATTGAAATACTTTGTCAAACCGTAAAATATGAGTGTGTACTTCCATTATATATTTTAATTTATAGCACCTTAAAGGACTATACTACATTTTAAGTGATGCTTAATATTTTGTTAAATCTACCAGTCAGTATCCATGATACAAAGATCTACTACATGGGCTGTCAGAATTCATCTTGCACTATAAAAGCTCCTTTCCAGTGAATACTCTTCCTTACCTGTCATAAATCTAAAATAATTAGGGTGGCTTTTCAACAGATTATCATCTATTGCATCAAGATTTAGTGATCTTTGTAGCTATATTGTGAAATTTATTATTAAATTTCAAACTTGAAGAGGAATTTTTGTCATGCCTTTAGCATCTTCTCTCACATTATGTACTGACATTCTCCAGTCTGTCATTCTCAAAAATCAATGGATTCTCAGTATTTATGTGCTAATTGGTCCCAGAGACCAAGGAGAATAAGTCTATGCATATTTTTAAAAAGTTAGATATGTTTTGCAGAAGATGAAATTATATGCAAAAACTTAAGCAAGTGATTCATTATTTAGGGAAAAAAAAATACGGTGGAAACTGGCTTTCTAATGGCATTAGTAAAGAAAGAAGAATTACCTTAGTTTGGAAGACAATGCTACGATTAATCCACATGGTCACAATAGAAGATAATGACTCTTTCAAGATCAATGATCTCCAGGCCTCTGCCTAGCTTTATGAACACTCTTCAATCCATAAATGACCATAAATTTACTATCCAATCAGCAGTCTCAGTGGTGTATTTCTAAGCAATATGTGGCAATGAAACTGTATATTATACAGCAAAAAGACACTTTAGGTCAGAACAAGGGATATCCGTCATGTTTGCATTTTGCATACTTTCAATTACTGTAGAACCTCAGTCATTGCCGTTGTCAAGTTTCAGATTTGCTTCACTGTGAAAAATAGACATCATTTTCCCTCATGAAAATTTTATGCCATTTTATCTATAAGGAAAGCCAAAGTATTCCCTTTTTTAGGTAATATGAAAATTAGTACCACAAATCAGAATGACGCTATTACTGATTATGGGTTACATTCCTTGTCTTTTACAGTATCAGTCTCATGCTCTCATTTGGGTAAGGGGTTAATTTAAAAGAATTTTAAATGTAATGTTCCTCCCTAGTAAATCATGGAGAGAAGGCAAGAATCTGAAAATATTTATGAAAAAAAACAACATGAGTGATCTCTCACTGCTTGTAAATTGTAAATTCACTTACCACTGGGAAAGATACTATCTGTAGTATGATCTAGCTGTTCATAACATGAGTTTTACCATGACATATTACCAGTATCAGTGAAAATCACATTACTCTGATATTAGTGACTTCCGTGTAAGTAGATGTTCTACATATATATCTGAGATTCCTGTATTTCTCATTTTTCTTTTCAATGGCTGTATACAGCTACTGTCCCTAAAACAAATAAAAGAAAGTCAGAAGGAAAAGAATCATAAATGTAATGCACACAGGAAGCTTAAAAGTGTATCTAGACTTCTTTTTAGTAGACTAGTCTTGAAAAGGGAAAAAATGTTCTAGCAAGAGCAAGCAATTGAAGCATTTGATATCTGTGAAGGCTTTTAATGAGCATACCTCAACCTTGTCCTTCCCTTCCACTTTCAACCTGCTAAATCCTTTTAAAAATTGTTTCTGTAGTTACTGGGTTTCAAATTTAACAAGTAAGAGCTCCTAAGTTAATTATTATGCCATTTTAATCTGATTATTAAAAAATATTCAGTATAGTTAGCACCAACATTAATATCTGTAGCACTTCACTGGACCTAATATACAAGTAGGCTTTTGTTTTTCTCCTGCTGCAGTAGCCTGTCATCTCTGTACAGTCACTAACATGATTTTCTATTATGCTCATTGGTTATTATCTCTTTGCCAATGTTCACAGCAGACATCATCAGGCTAGAGGTGGGAAATGTATCATTTAAATTTTACCAAAGCGTCATTAAATTAACTGTGCCAAAACAATTGAAACACATTCAAAGGATTAGAAATTCAGAGTTTCTAGATCAAAACTGAGGAAGATATATGAGAAAAGTTTGTTATTTTCATATTTGTGACTTAAGGTCACATTGCACTAAATGTGCTCATTACATAGTCTGAAAAGTGATAATACGGTACTGTACCGATGTAAAAAGGTGATATAGTGTGATAGAAGTATGGCTATGTTGGAATCAGAACAGGCACACTCTGAAGCTACTGTTCGATGTAGCTTCCATCAACTTTACAGTTTTATAAAATTCTCAAACCATTGAGCAGAAGGACCTTTCACAACCCCTTTTTTTGTTATTTTTGTAGGAGTGACTTGTTTCAATGTTCTCAGATCTATGCATTATTGACTCTTTGACAAGAACAACTACCTCTGTTCAAAGGAACGTCTCAGACATTTTATGGTTTCCTGACTTTTTAATAATCTTATATTTTACCCTTGTATTTTTGTAATTTCATATACTTTTCTCTTTCATCCTCAAAATTTTCTCAATTGTTCAATATGTACAGCAACTAGATAGCCTCAAGAACCTCCATTGGTGTAGTTCAACTGTCAGCACTAAGGCAAGTGACGTATACTTAGTGGTAATATTTTTAATTTTTTTTCAAAGAAACCCTTTCCATGGAACATTAAGTCTGCATTGTTTTTAGTTTAGAACTGAAAATGTTTTCTGAAGCTTGACTGGAAAGTTACCATTATCCAAAAACTAATCAGTCTTTCTTCTTGTCTAGAAAAATTCAAGAGACAGCTCTCCCCACACTAAAAATTACAAAAATAAGTTCCAGACTAGAAGGAGCCCAAATAAATCTACAAATAATCTCAGCCTATTTTGATAATTCTTTATCACTCCTATCTACAGAAATTAACATTGTCATGATTTAACCCCAGCCAGCAGCCAAGCCCGAGCAGCCATTCATTCACTCCCCCACCACCAGGCTCAGGGAGAGAATCCAAAGAGTAAAAACCAGAGAACTGATGGGTTGAGGCAAAGACAGGTTAACAGGGAAAGCAAATCTGAAACATGGCTCTATACTAACCACTGTAAAGAAAATTATCTCTACTCCAGTCAAAACTAGCACAACATCCACAGATTTCTTGGTCTCATTGACAGCTTCTATTTTTCTGATATATTAAACACAACTTTGAAACACTTTTACTTTTTGCTCTTTTATTGCCAGTGATTTTTTAAAGCCTCCTTTCTATGGCTCTGGTACATCTTTGCTGTGAATGGATCCTGATCACCTTTACTAACAATCCAAAGTCCAAATCATTTGCAATCATCAGTTCAAAGCAAAATGTTTTGGAGCTGGTTAGTGAAGGCATCCAAAAAAAAAAAAAAGGCAAGAAAATACCTTTCCCCCCCCCCCCCCCCACGTGTTCTGCTCCTGGAAAGCATGACTGTTAAAGAATAACTGAAATTACATACAGTTTCTAGAAGCCATCTAGTCCAACACTCCATTCAAAACAGGACTAACTGCAACTTTCTCAGGAGCTGGTCCAGGCTAGTCTTGTGTATCTCCATGAATGGAGATTCTACAGCATGTCTTGTCATCTTGTTCCACTATTTGGACACCTTCACAGTATTTTGCTTCTTTATATGTTGTTATGTATTCTAATTTGTGTCTGTCTATATCTTCAATTCCAGCTCTGTCTTCCCAATACTCTCCAATAGATGAATATACACAGAAGGAAAAAAAAAATTTAAAAAAACTCTATCCTTAACCTGGCTGAAGTAAAGAACTTTTTTCCAGGCTGAAGAAAAGAACTTCAAACTTTTCCCAGCCTCTACTTATTTGTCATGTGCTTTCACCCCATGAACATCTTTGTATATATCTTCTGGGTTCACTATAGTATGTCAATGTAATCAGTGTCTCAGATACAATGGGATGGGAACATTTTCTCAACTTATTTTTTTCTCAGCATTTTTCTGGTCACTTCATTTTATGTCCACCTCATATTTATAAAGAAAAGTTAAAAAATATAAAATCAACTTTTCTATTTATCCCACACTCTAAATCCAAACTAAACTAAGATTTTGCAATTATTTCGTCAGAGGAGAAAGGAAAGAAATTGTTTTACTGTGAGTGATCTCTCAGTGCTGGGGAGCATTAGTACGTTTGGTGAATGTTTCACCTGAAGCTTGAATCTGCATCAGGCAGGTTTTGTGCAAGGCAGTGGTTGCTCTGCAACAGGCTGCTGGAAAAAGCAAACATGATTCTAGGACAGGAAGACCCTGCTCTGCAAAATCATTGACCTCCATCAGCTTGGATTTCTCTCTTCATATATGGCTTAATAATCCCTGGCTCACTTCTGGCTGAGATAGGGATCCACTTCAACTCAGAAACTGAAATTGTTTATATTGTAAGCAAATTTTCCAATAAATAAAGCCAAAAAGGTATCAAAATTAATGTACCTTTAATTTACCTCAGACCTTAAGTGGATTCAGGAGAAATTATGCTAAACAGTTCAGACTTCATGACTGACATCTCTGTAGCTTCAGACTAATCTTTGTCAGCCTATCTCCTTGCTTTAGGATTTCTCCTTTTTCTCTTTATTCTGATTTCATACATTGCTAAGCTCTGAAAAATTCCTGTCTCAGAGCACAATATGCACTAATTTTGCTGTGACAACCTTGTAATGGGAATTATAATACTTATTACATTTTTTTCTAGGTAAAAAGAAGGGAAGTAAAAGACCCTCTGTGATAACCTTGCCTGAGTTATATGACAGCAGAAGTGCTGTATTTCACTGGTTTGGGTTTAATGACAATTAGGAATAAACCATATCATGTACTTTATCATTGTGCTGAATATCCTTCAGATGAAAAGCAGTATTTGTGGGGACTTAAAATTCCTAGTACTTCAGGAGCTAAGTGCAGCATTCAGAAAGGTACATCAGTTTAAGTTTTTATCATCAGATTCCCCTTAGTGGTGAATTTGTCTTGAATGAGTTTTTCAACACTTCCTCACTTTCGCATGCAAGGCACAATGCATTGTAGTTGTTTTGTTGTGTTTTGTTTGGCATTTTCATTCTGTGGCCCTTTTCAGGATCAAGGCCCACATAATAGCTCTTTGTTGTCCACTGATTACCCACTGAGGGAAATCTTACATCCTCTTTGATATTCCATTAATACACAGAGGTTTCTAAACTCTTAACGTCAGCTTAAAAGACTCATGCAATTCAGACTGTTGAATTTAAGCACATGTGCTTTTTCCTTTAAGACATTATTGCTGCTTGGTGTTGGACTTCTGCATTATGGCTCGACTGCACTTTCATGTGACACTGAGATAAAAGCCGATACTAGAAAGTATAATCCAGATTTTGTACTGAAGAGAATCCCCTGTGTCTAATACAAAGTCCTATAAAAAGAAATACTTGCAACCACAGCAGTAAATGGATCCTTATTTATTAAAATTCATTTATTCTTTAGCAAGGGACTTCCTGTTCAGCTGAATGTAATTTGCCCTAATATTAATGAAAAAAATTGCCACTGTAAAAATATAATATTGAAACGAGCTAATTCAGACACTTCCAACAGGACCCCAGAGTGTAGAAAACTGTGCAATAAAACTGACTATACATTGGTTGGATAATAAAACCAGGAGAACTGTTCATTTTCAGATCATATCCACAATTTTTTTAATTTTTAATTTTGCAGTTAATCAATTTTAATTTAACCCCTATTTGTCTGCTACTTTTTCCTCCCATGTGTGTTGATATCTGTGCGTATGTTCTTTTCTTTTTGTTGTTTTTTTTTTTTTTTTTAATGTAGATAATTTACTACCAACAATGAAGTATCATTTTAGGAAATAAGACAAAAAAACCCAAAAAACTTCTAGCAAGTCACTGGAGTTAAACTCACACATTAGAATTTTTTTATGACTGTTATATGGCATTCAAACAGGTTAGTGAACAGATAAAAAGTATATTGCCTATATTCAAAAGCATTGATCTTGTGGCACCATATTTTTGCCCTGTCTTCCATTTGGCCTGAAAATTATATGCACAAATGGCCTAGCAATAGGTAGCTCTACCTTGCTGTTAGCTCCTCTCCAGGTTACTGCAGAGAAGAAGTCCTATTACCCTTTTCAGCTCATCAGTCATGTAAATACACAAAAAAGATGTTTCTATTTACCTTGACACATCAGTTGAATTCATTTTCAGATGACTAGTCTTCCGTTGCATTTCTTTCCACGGACAACTTGTTTCTCTTCAGAGCCCAGGCACGTTCCTTAGCAGTACCTATGGCAAACGTCACTCAGTGATGTGAGGTCAACAAAGCAAAGCCAAAGGAGAACTTTGGGTATTACCCCCAGGTGACTCTTCACAATAACACTCTTTTCATACTTTGATTCATTCTGTTCATCATTAGTTTAAGAGCATTGTGATAAAGTACTGTGGTTGAGAGACTTCATTTTGACTCCTTTCAAATACTCCAAATAGCTGTTCTTTGTCCCTGCTTTAAGCCCCTATGTAATGCATCTTTTTTTTCAGTGTGTAGCAAAGTCTAGTTTATATTTCTGTATTTTACCTTCCTTCCATCATAGCCCCTTTTCCCAATGCTGTGATAAATTTCAAGTTCTTTACTGATCTAGTTTAGTTCTGCCCCCCTTTCCCAGAAATAAATTTTTCCCTTTACTTGAGAAACAGATTCCTTAAAATTTGTGTATCTTTACCTTAATAAAAATCTTTCACTCTACCTTCCGGTCCTTTGTCCAGTGAGTAGCTTCCCAAGGTTTCATCTTGTAATCAAGTCATTGAGCTTCTACATTTTTTCCTAGGTCCTGTATCCAGAATGATCAAGATAGTGAAAAAATGTTGAAAGAAGAGCCAGTTGTGTTTCATGTTCAGGAATAACTGCATTAACCATCTTTAGTATTTATTATTCAATCCATGCCATAGTCTCCGACTGTGACATGATTTTAGGAGGTATTTTCTTGTTTGTTAATATTTCAAAGATATCTTCCCAAATCTAAGTCTTCCTGCAATCCTTTCAGACTTACAGACCTCCTTAACTGATCAAACTGAAAGAAGTCAGCTTTGAAAAGTTTATTGATTTTAAATATCACGTCTAGTATTTTCAGAACTTAAGTATTATCAGAGCATAGGATTCACAGTTAAATTTCTCTCTATCTGGGGCTTCCCAGTAGTTCTTAAAGTATCAACCTGAACTGTGGTACGAGCAGAGTAACAAAGGATCAGACCTTATTCCAGTGAGGAGTCTGCAGGCAGACACAACCCTGTCAGCCCCATCTGGGAAGTGCTTGGTTAAGACAAGGACTGGAGAAGGATTTGAAGGGAAGGGTACTCTGAACACAATTATATTAAAATTTTGCTAAACTTGAATGTGGAAGCCAGAAGAAAATCAGGCAAATATGTCCCTAATGTATAAAATTATACTATTATTGTGCCTTAAAAGAATGTGAAAAAAGGAAATTAAAAAATTGCTGTGATATATTGAACTATCTGAGCCTTTGCTTTACTACAAAATTCACAGTTTAATTACAGAAACAACCCTTTCAATGGTAACATTACAAGCATCAAGGTTTACATTGATATTTCCACAATATATACCTTAAGTGAAACATGAGCAAAAGGTAAAAAAATGAAGAGATTGATCAAGAACAGCTTATCCAACAAAAGATGTGGTTCTTAGGCGAACACAAAGTGCAGGAAAATGTACTCCACTTTAAAACTCTTGATTCTGAACTTCAAAAGCATTTTCCTTTCTCCTTAAATATTGAGGACAGGAACTTCTTATTGTAGATTGTGGCTTAATGTTCTTTTCTATGATGTTGGAACCTTGCTAGAGAAAAAGAAACACCTGCCATGCTTTTAATGCACATTCTGGAAGCTGTTAAGCTATGTACTGTTAAGTTAGATTTAGCACTTAGCAAGTGGAGAATTTTGATCAATAGGAGCAATTCTACACAAGGGACTCTGGACAGGCACTAAACTTACTGAAGCAACTAAATGAAGTCTCGAGGAGTCTTGACAAATTACAAGCTGCTGCTCTTGTCACACTCTTAACATTAAACTGACTGGGAGAAAATAACTGCATCAGAAATGGATAAAATGTGAAACAGTTAAAGCACAGCAAGGTGGCAACCTTCTTATTTTGTAAGAAATATCAATTTCCCATTAAAAGATTCATAGGCTGAGCCCAAAACATAATGAAGAAACTGAAATGTCTCACTGAATATTATGGAAGCTGATTATTTTTAGCATTTAGAACTATCAAAGGGGATTTCTATCCCACGTCTGTCCACCAAAAAAAAGAAAATCTTACATTTCAATGAATGTAAATTATTCAAAGTTATGAGACAAAGATCAGATAAGGTGAAAAATCGAATTCAGGTAAAATCAGAGGATCACAAATTTTGAAAAGCCACCTTGCTTGTCATTACATGGGTTCATTAGTTTTTTAACCAAAAGGCATGGAACATAACTTGATTGAACTATTTTCCTTTTACTTCATCCTCTAGCATCTGAATTGAGATCAACAATTTCATAATTCAAACAGAGGCAGAAAATTGAATGGAAAGGAACAAATAAAAATGCATGTGTTCTTTCCCAATAAATTATTTTTAGATATAACGATTCAGCTTTCAAAAATGTGCAAATAATACACCTGATATCAATGTTGTCTTAGCATCCGTTGTGCTAGGTACTGCCCAAGCACATGCAGTTCCCAGGTGAAGTTCCAGGTTGATACAACGAATGGTGTTTCTGTAAACAGGTTTCATTCTTTGTGGAAGAAATGCTATTTATTATTTAAAATCCAGAAGTCAAGATGAAAAGCTTATGCTTTGTGTGTAGAAAAGTTGGCACTGTCAGTGTGTCCCAGGACACATTGGTAGTCATGAGACACAAATACAGGATATAGTAGCATTAGTGAGATTGATAATCAATATGACACATGAAAACAATAGAAATATTTTCTCATACATGGCAAAGCTCTCATCATATCCTCTTTAACTGCTAAACATTGTTCATAGAATATGTCAGGATTTGATATGCCCCCTTTTACGTAAGATAATATAAATACATTTCTTACTTAAATTCAGAAAAAAGTATATCTTAATCGTTGTAAGCTATACTCTAATTCTCTACTGCAGGAGAAAAATAACTTCCCCTTTTTTCTAAATAGCAGCTTGAAAACCTGCATTTTATGAAATGCCCACTGACTGATTTGATCACCCTGGAATATCTTCATAGCTTGTGATTTATAGACAGACAAAGGGTCATGGGAACTGTTTGCCACATTAATTGTGATATATGAGAAACTTTGATTTGGTGGACAAGATCTGAGGCCAAATTATGCCCTGAGAAACAGATGGGGTGTGAATGGGAGCTGTGTGATACAAACTAGCAGAAAAATGAGGCTGTAACCTGGACTGTGAAGCACCCAGGACTGAGTCATATAATGTTTCCTCTTTCAAACTAGAAACCTAGAAGCGAATGAAACTTGTAGATGTTTTACAATACACAAACCACTGGTATTGACCAGTCATGTTCCTGGTCACAAAGGTTTCTGGTATTTTCTGTCTCCATTAAATCACTTTAGTGAGACTCTACTAACTGGCATTTTATAATGTTGAGTTGTTGTTGGTCTTCTATTCCTCATCTCATTCACAGATTTCTCACATTCTCAGCTGTCATCCCCTTGTTTTACAAGTGCATGTGGTTTTACCTAAGTTACTTGCAAAGCTGGGCCTTGATTTGCAGCACAGACAACTAAAGAATTTTATTGCTAGTAGCTTCCTGAGTAATTGCTTTCAGTAGCTCTCTTTTTACAAGAGACACTGCGTGTCTAATGTATGGTGCAGGAAAAGCCAGTCTGCGGACCTGTGTCCTCCCTACTTGCCATTCAGAAACATATCGTTTCCACACTGCTTTGAGATGCATTTGTGAGCATTGTGCATGTTGCAGAGAGTGCCATCTCCTTTTCCTTGACTCCAGTGTCTTTTACTCTCATCCTCTCCTTCTGCACACAACACGAATTTCCCGCCTCTCCTCATCATCAAGTTATTTTGGAAACTGATATATTTCACCAACATTTTTTGTTCAGTAAGTCTCCCATTACAGTAAAAACATCATTGCTGGGACTTCTGTCATGTACACTGCAACTTCATTGTCCCTGGAATTCTGTGGATGTAGAAGTTGATTTTGCCCAAGCCTTTCTCTAACATTTATGAAAACATACCCTATTGTTTTCATTATCTGACTTCTATGGTTTTGTAGAGATTTTTATCAGTAATTTTTCTGACTCTTGAACTATTTGATATGATTTCACATATTAACTTTTTTAATAACAAGCAAAAGGAATATTGAAAAACGGTCATACATATTTACATAGTATCACTTTTATGTAAGCAGTTTATAGCATTAAGGATCCTTAAATATTTGTTCATAAATTTTTTTTTTCTAGGTATTTGCAAGTATAAGTCAATATTTATTTACCTTTACTGAAGCTGCTGTCTGTGCAATACAGAACTCAGGTTATTTTAATGTCTGCTAGCTGTGTTATCTCCAGTCTTAAACACAGAAAGTATAAACATCAGGTTCAACAAAGTCATTTGTTATGAATCCCTTTCTAAAAATGAAGCAGACTTTACTTTGAAAAGACACCTTCACAGACTTTTGATTTTAGAATAAAAACTCTGCCAACAAATGTACACAATTATTTCTGACATGTATTTTCTGACATTTTTTGGCATTTCTATAAAAGAAGTATGTTTATTTTATTTCTACTTCCTTTTCTGCTTTTCTTCACTCATGACTGATAGCTAATTCCTGATTTATAGCAATTTATTTTAATTAATTCTGGACACCTGCAACCTGTAATTGATTTGGCACTGATATAAATTTTCTGACTCCAATCCATCCATTACACTGCCTTCAAACATATTCAACTTCTCCTTTAGATATGGTGACTTGACTTAGTATGGAATTATTGTTGCTGGTTAACTGATTTTCTTTTTATATTTCCTTCCTTCCATTGGTCCAAAAAACTGCATATAACCACAAGATAAAATTATGCTACAGTTTGCACAGCCATCATCCTAGTTACATGGGGATTGAATATCTGTAGACTGAAATGGATATAATTATGTTTATTTAAGGGTTCAGACTACTTCTAAGTACTGAACCATGTTCATCACCAAAGAATCACAGGCTGCTATGCCTTAAAAAAAAAAAAAATCTTTCAGCTTATAATATATTTGATTTTAATTAGCATTTCTTAAAAGGAGAATATTTTGATAGCATTGATACCCTCTTCCAATTATCTTCAAATTTCCTCCTATGTCCTGCCACTTTCAGGCTCAATATGTTTAATTTCCTCAATTTTCTAATTAGAATAGGATAGAAGTATTTCCAAGATGTTGAGCTGCGCAGTTCTTTTCTTCAGTGTAGAAAACCAGTGATGTGATCCCCATTTTGAGTAAGGAGGATAAGGTCACTCTAAGATCCCTGACCTCAACAATTACTGAGGATACCTCTGTCAACCACATTCAGGAGAACAACCAAAAAATATAGAACTAATTAGAAGTACCACAAAACTGTCTTCTAAGGAGCCTAATCTTTAACTGGAGAATAGCCTCTACAGGAATACAGGCAGAAAAAAAGAATAATTTGTATTAAAAGCTTTAGGAGATATGTAACCCTCATCCACCTGTATTACAACATTAAATACCCACAGTAAATGTATATTAATCACTAAAGATATTTTCTGTAAGCTCTGGGGCAAACACTGGGTTATTTCTTACGGGGACCATATTAAATATTTATACTATATATACACTGTATTGTATATATTTATAAATGATAAACTATTTCTATTAAATTTATGTATTAAAATGTCCATATTACAGTATTTATTATATATACATGTTATGATATGCATCTGATCATGGGCTTTTATTTCTTGCTACTATAATAGGGGAGATGCATATATTTTTTTTGTAAATACCATCAAGATCTTATTTTTTTTCTTTGTAGTTGAATGAGCAATGCACTAAGGATACAGAATAACTACCTGTTTCAGGCAATTCCTTGCCCCTTTACTTGTCTTTATGGTTTATTTCACACTGATCATAACAGCACATAAACTGAACAAAACAAAACCAAAAAAAAGGTTAATAAAGCATGTATACACTAGATTAGATATTGATAAAATGCTCTGTGCCAGTAAGAAAAAAGCTTTGCATGGCAAGAATCACTGAGATTGTTTGACAGTATCATAAGGGAGGGGAGGAGACATGCACCTTCTTACTGCTTCCAGGGATTCTGACAGATAGTCTGTCTAAATTTAGGAATAGAATTCCAGCAAAGGAATTATATCAACTCACCGTTTCCATGTCTGAATATTTTCAGGTTGTTTGTTTGTTTGTTTTTAACCTTGCAAGCGACTTTTATCATTGCTTCTTGTTAAATACATATCATATCCAAAAGTTCAGTTCAGTAGAGATAAATACTTCTGGTAAATCATCTGAAAGTCTTAATTTCCTTGAGTTTTCTATAAAACATTCTTAAAATGTCAAAGTGTGTCATTGTCTCTCTGAATGCACAGAGATGAACTTTAGGGACTGAAACGTGACTTTGACAAGGAATACAATTACCCTAAATCACTTAATTCTTTGGATTCCCCATCTTCACTTGTGGGATGGGGGTAATGTTTCTAATTTATTCTGAAGAGGCTTTCAGGGTTAATTAGTCATATAATCAGATCATCGTTCAGGTTGTAAGGGACCCTGGAAAATCACTAGTCCCAGTCCTGATCATAGTTCAGTAAACACTGAATCAGACCATGCTGTCACAGTACTATGATGTACTTATGAAAATTACTTTTAAAAAAGTAACAAAATTAATAAAAATCGGTTTGGGGGAAAAAATATAGTATGTGGCTTCATATTGTAACAATGGTATAAATTGGGTATGGGAGGAAGCATCATCACAAGAAAATTTAGTGTTGAGTTTCTTTGTCAGAATTTGGCTAATGTCTCTACATATAGTTCAAGCAAGAACTTACAGCTATCTAGCACAGAACAAATTAGTTATAATTAGCATTGAACAAAATATGCCAAAAAAGACCATGGCATTAGTATTTAGGGCTGAACTAAAACTTTTCAAACTAAAACTATTCAAAGTTTATATTTTTCATTAATTTAATTTCAAAAAAAGTTTTAGAGCTATTTCTTTTCAATTCAAAGGTATTTCCTTACAAGTGATTCAAGCATTTATAATGTCACCTTATACCAGAATATGTGGCAGAAATTCCCTATTTTCCTGAACTCTAAGACAAGTTCTGGTAAGAATTGGTTTTTTAACCTGTTGTAGTAAAAAAAACCTATTTGAGAGCATTTAAAAATTATCTGTCTTGAAATTATGTGGGATATTAACGAAAAGGAGAGCCTTGTTCTGAGAGCTCACTGATTGTGTCATCAGTCTTAATTTGTGAATTAATATGCTGGGATTGTTCCTGACTGATCTTATCTATGTTCAAAGCTATAATAGAAACAGTAAATGCACAAAATAAATTTACAATTTAGTAATTTATTAGACCAAAATCTGATCAGTCATTTTTCTTCTAGAAAGCATGCAATCCTTTCCTGTAGCTTGAGGACCCTGAATCGTTATGAACTAGCATAGGTCTTATTAAAAAACAAAATTGGACACTCCAAATAGCAGCATTCCTGAGGCAATAATCCTTATATTTTCTGTTTTGTGTATTTCTGGCTAACCATGGGCATTGCCTTCCAAGTGAAATTTTTGTTATGATTACAAGCTGATTTTTTCCCCCCCAGCTATCTTTTCCAGTATTTCCTATCCTGGAAATAGCATGACCAAAATTTCTTGTTTGTCCTCTGAGCAGCTTGTAAAAGGCCACCACACAACATGTTTCACGGGGGCACACCTGTGCCCCTTTAGCACATTTCTTACGGCAAGCAAGCAAGTTATGTCTTAAGTTTTGCCCAGATGGATTTTTTCATGGCTCATTATCTCCCCTGGTGCCTTTGACTGACAGTGGACTTCCCATGTGTGGTGAGCCTGTCGGCAGCTCTTACTCTTACAAACACAGAAAACTGCATTAATCCTCATGCATTTGATGCTTCACTGCAGCTTGTACTGAGAAAAGCCAAACAAGTCTGTGAACCTTGACTCTTTCTTTCTTACAGTGTACAGATATCTTAATAATCTCTGCAAAAAAAATGCTTTCATGTGTCAAGAAAATCCTTTTCTTCTGCATGGCACAGTTCTGTGACAGAGGAGGTGGAATGCTCAGTGTCATCTGGACCCATCATGGCCTGTCATATATGATCAAGCGAAAATTTTAGATTTGTGAACAACTGCTGTCAAAATGGCATGGATGACAAATACACATAAAGGCAAGAGAGTCTACAGTGGCTCTCAGTGAGTGAAAAAGTGACGGTATGCAGTGACTTCTGTAAAGAGGCACTGATCTCAATTAGCTTTAAAGCAAAATATGTCATAGAATCATAGAATACCCAGGTGGAAGAGACATCAAGGATCATCTGGCCCAATCCTTCTTTGCAAAAGAGAGACTAGAGTCTAGTGAAGACAGCCCAGAAACCTGTTCAGCTGAATCTTAAAGGTGTCCAGAATTGGGGAATCTGCCAGTTCCATTGGGAGGTTATTCCAATGGCTGGTTGTTCTTTGTGAAACATTTTCCTCTTCTGTTCAGATGGAATATCTTGAGAAGTAACTTGCACCCATTACCTCTTGTCTCCTTCAAGTACCTCCTTGTAAAAAGGGAGATTCCCTCTTCATTAAACTGCAGCATCCTGATAAGGTGCTCCCTAAGACTTCTTTTCTCAAGGCTGAACAAATCCAGTTCTTCCAGCTGTTCCTCACATGTCAGGCTTCCCAGCCCTTTGATCATCTTCTCTGGACTCTCTCCAACTTTTGCACATCTTTGGGTACAGCAGGGATGAAAACTGAAGGCAGTACACCAGATGTGGCCTGAAAAGCCCTGAGTAGAGTGGGATTGTGGCTCCTTTTGCTCTGCTACTGGCACCCTTGTGGATGCAGCCCAGCATCCCACTGGCTTTCCTTCCTGCAGCAGCACACTGCTCATATTGAGCTTGTCCACCAGGACCCCCAAGGCCGCTTCCAAAGAGCTGCTCCCCAGACAGGTAGATCCCAGTCTGTGTTGAACTCCTGGATTATGTTTTCCCCGTTGCAAGATCTTACACTTGTCCTTGTGGAACTTCATAAGGTTTTTGTTGTTCTGCTCTCCCAGCCTATCCAGATCTTCATGCAGAGAGTACTGCTTTCTGAAACATCTATTTTCCCACTCTGTTCAGTGTCCCTGGCAAATCAATCTGATCACAGTTATAGATAAAATATGATTCAAACTGATGCTTTGACACTAAATGGAAACTGTACTATGAATATTGGAAACATCCAACACTGATCATACCAATACTGATCATACTGTAGTTGCCAAAAGAAGTCATCTCTCAAAAGAGATAATGCCATAGAGATATAATAACTTTATCCTATCTGCCCTAGAATTGTATTAAAATAGTATCATATGACAAAGGTTAATTTTGCTTTATTTAAATAATCAGTTTATCTAAAGTTCTGTGTATAAATAAGGCTTCACTTTGATAATGTTTATTACCTCAAAGAATATAATACTTAGTGTCTTTTTCCTCTTAGTCTTGCTAGTATTTTTCTTGTCTACTAAAGATATTTCCAAGTCAAAAACTAAGAACACTGTGTCCTATACATTTTAGCTTTCCCTTCCTGTTTTTTGCTTTCTCCCTTTCCTCTTTTACCACTGATGATTTGTGCCCACAAGAGCAGTGATATATATATATTCTTAGAAAAGGTATATATAGCACATGATGGATACTACCAGACAATGGATGCAATCAAACCACATATAAAAAATACAGATAATTGGAAAAGAGAAACATGTACATCATGACAACTATAAATTTCTTAGTAGTTTAAGGTTCCTTGTTGAACAAAACGAGAAATGCTATCTACTGTTTTTATCAATAAAATCCTTCTTGTCAAATAAATATAGTACTTTTAAAAGGGTGTTTGGGTGGTTGGAGTTTTTTCTTCCTTTTTTTTTTCTTAATGTCAGTAACTTGCGATAGTATGTATTAGCTTCTTGTTGGCTTGGTTTGTCAACAAGATTAGGGTGGGGTTTTTTTAATCCATTTTACTCATAAACCATTAAAGTCCCTTTGAAAGATAGAGAAAACATTCAGTTAAATAGATTTCTAGTACAATGTCTCCTGTCTATACACTTTTGTATTTCAGTCAGAAGATAAACATTTTATTCCACTGAGATAAGAACAAAATAAGTGCCATGAATGCCTGAATGCATCTTGCCTTTCCTGTAAATGCTCTATATGTTCTTACTGCATGTAAGATGAGATGTAAGAGCCCTCCACAACACCTGTAAGAAAAAGGAGTAGGCCAAACTGTGTTATCCATCTATCAATCAGAAAACCAGCAAATGCTCATCCATGTGGTATTAGACTTCAATGTCCATGTCCAGGCCTGGTATAAATACAGCTCCAATGTCTTTGGTTACCTCACTCCATACTAGGGAAAGGCTGAATTTAGCCTTCTGCTTTGTTGGTGGTGTAGTGACACGTCTCTGTTAGTAGTCAAATGCAATTTTCATTTTGTATTTGTTTTTTTCTATACAACCAAATATTACATAGACCAAATTACCATGTTCAGCAAATTTTGGCATTCTATAGGTTTATGAAAGAAGGTAAAACATGCTGACATCAAATATAGCAACTGTTGAGTATTGCATTGTTATTTACTGCACAGATAAACAGAACAAAGAACTTTTATCAGCTCAGTCCAAATCTGCTTTGTTGGTAATTCAAAACATTAAACAAATCTTGCTGTATTCTATTTTGTAATATATCAAAGGAGCTATTTACTATACAGATAGATAGCAACTATCAAATCCAAGGAATTATAATTTCTGCTACCTCAGGACAAGTTGTACAATAGTTCAATACATTCTGTATCATAAATCCGCTGGCAATAGACAAGAGTGATCTCCTGCTTTCATGGAAATGTGCAAGAGGCAACTTGTCTTTTCACATGCTTTGTGTTTCCTCCAGGCCATCATCCATTGTGAACAAGCTGCATAGCTGGAATCATGTCCACTTATTACTAAATGTTCTTAATTTTCTTCTGTCATGAAGTGTATTGCTGGATTCCAAGCATATAATCATTTGTCAATGCTAACGAGAAGAGCCAAAAAAAGAACACAGTAACAGATTATTTCTTAGGGTTATGGAGGTTAGAACTATAATAGGCCTCTGGATGATCTAGTCTGGATTGCATTACACCTCAGATCCTCCTTACTCCCTGCAACATCCTCCTTACTCCCTGCCATGTAGAATGTTTGAGTATAGCAAGTCTTCTTTTAAAAAGCAACCTAGATTTAATAAAATACATAATAGGATAGGTATCTGGCTCTTCCTATGCTAGTTGTGGGAATTTCTTTCTAGCAACTAATTTTTATTTGCCTGCCTGTAGTTTCCTGCTATTTGTACTTCTAGTCCCTTTCCCTTCCAGGTTGTGACCTCCACCTTGCTACAGCCTCTTTTCAGGCTGCCCATTCAAAAATATTTCATGGTCAAGTTTTATTTTTCTTGAGTAATCATGTCCTCTTAAGGAAAGAAAAAAACAAATAAAAGCCAAACCAAACATAAAACAAACAAACAAACAAAAAACCAAACAACAAAAAAAAGCCAAACAAAACACCAACAAAAATACTCAAAACTGAACAAAAACTTCTAAAAACCACAGAGCATACTTTCAAGTTGGGTATCACGTTCGTATGTCGCTATGTTTGTCTTAACCCTTGTCAGCTAAGGGTGGAATAAGATGCCAGTAAAATGCATTAGCCATGCTCAACCTCTCTATTGAGTGATGAATCTCCACTATCAATCAGAGGTAGCAGGGAAATCTCTCCACGCAGGCTCTAAAACACAACAAATGCTGCTCTGCCAGTTTTCATTATGCCAAAGTAGTGTAACAACAAGATTGCTTATGAATTTTTGAATCTGATGTTATCAGTTTTCTTAGGAATAACAACCATTTCAGATTTCTCTTTTGACATTGAAATACAGCGCTTCTTAATAGTCAGCACCTCTGCTGTTCTTACATTTAGCAGCAAATAAAACTAAGAAAAACAACCTAAATTAAAATTTTAAGAGATTTAAGGACATTAGGATCTATCCTGCAAGTTGATAGCAAATAACTATTTACAAAACATTCAGTAGCAGGGGTTTGAATGAATTGTAAGCAGTTCTTCAGACTTTTATCTAGTGTCCTCAGCTGTGCAGTGTTAATGAATGTTTGCAATTACCATGAATTTTAAATACTACTCAGCTTTATTTTTAATTGATTTGTTTACAAACTGCATACATTAATCACATTAATGTCATATTTTATCATTTTCAAAATTACCTGATGGCAGTTGAGAAACTCTAGATAAAACAGCTTGTTTCTGTCTTTTTCAAATGCATTATGAGAGGTGATACAAGAAAAATTGAAGTTATTACTAATTTATTCTTCTGAAGAGAGTTCATAACAGATTTTAACATAAGGTATTTTCTCAGATCCATTTCATTTCAGTATCTTATGACTATGACAGAAATTATAACCCTGTAAACCCTTTACATAAATGTTCCTGAAAGGAAGTTTTAGGCAATAAGCAATTAAGTATGTTACGAAAAGGTAAATCTTGGCTCTAGGTATATTAAGAGTAATTAGAATATTAATTTCTGTGACTAGAAAGGGTTATTCTTGAGTTCTGTATGGCAAAATGTATACTAAGTATACCAATATATATTTAAAAATATATTACAATTATAAATATTGAGATTATTATCAGGCTATTTCTCACTGCCATTCTTTTGTATAGTTATTTTTACATTATTGATGCTGATTTTATTGATAGCCCTCTGACACAGTGCAGATAAGGAGATATTGGTGTGCTACGCTACAAAGCCGCAGCACTCTAGCAATGTGGAAAGGAGAACAAGATCAGGCAGGGCCTTCCAATTTTCTTCTATTTTGATCTCATCCATGTAAAGTCAAAAACACACAGTTACTTTCAAGAGCATCTCCATGGGCAGTAGTGGCATTTATTTTCAGAACTTTAGTGACTAACGTAGAAATCCCCAACAGTGCCCAACAATATGAGATGCTGATTTTGCCATGCAGTGCAGCAGCAGCTTGGTGTCACAGGGGCAGGCTGAGCTTGGGCTGCCTTCATGGGCACAAGGGGCACCAGGTTGGAGCTGGCAGTAGATAAAGAACCCAAAACATATGATTCTCCACTACCTGTTAGGCTGATGCAGCCAGCGAGGATAACCAACACCAATACAGATGGAAGTGGAGGACACCACCTAGTTCTGCTGCCTCCAACCTTAAGTGTTCCTTTTTGTTTTCATTGAACTTACTTGCTTGCAAGAGCCAAAGCCTATAAGTGAGTTCCATTTGAATATGATTATATTAATCCTTTTACAGGTTTGCCCCTTCGTACCTCTCTGAGCAGCTGAATTAATTTTGATAAGGCAGAAATGGAGCTGCTAGACACACTGCATGGACTATAAAGGAGCCAGAGCTCCTTTTCTCATAACCAGCCTTACTTTTAACCAGGAGGTATTTAAGCAAAAGCACTGTTCAATTTTCTCCTTTGTAGTCTGGAAGGGAGAAAGTAGTCCAATGTTGCAGGATCTTTGTCAATTAGTGTGAGTGTGAAAGAGCTGGAGTTGAGTGGCAGTTTCAGACAGCAAGACAGCACTGAAGCATGCTGCTTTTAAGTCCTCTCAGTTCTTTACTTTGGATCAAAGACAAATTCCGCTGCAGTCATCTGAGCCTTGGGAGTAGCTGATCTCCTTACTAAATGAAGTACATACTCCTTTCCGAAGGTCTAACTCCATGAGCCTGTCATTCTTCTGATTTTATTCATCAGGCGATTGCTGTATTCCTGGAGCATGACAAACAGCAATAAAACCCACTCCGTGACCTTGATAATGGAAGCGGGAAAGCAGAGAAACCTTGAAAAATGCTGGTTTTAGCCATCAGTCTGTTTTAGCAATTTAATAATTCAATGACTAGATAAAACTAACTAAGTATGTTTCTTTTTAAAGTTCTTGCCAAAAAACCAGGAAAAAATTTTATCTCTCAAAGTAAAAAGTGTATTTTGCCACTGTTTTACTTTTCTTTTGTTTTACTATTGTATATGTCTTGGATGAAAATGAATTCTTTCCCTCAGTGACTTATAGAACTATTCTTAATATTTCATGTTGAAGAAGGAATCAAATTCATAAATAATAAATCTAAACCTTGTAGGTGGAATACACAGGAATATAATGAGTTTCTGTGAGAAATCACATATTTAATGCAATGATGTAGTATTTTAATGTCAGCTATACTCTTTTGCTACTACTGCATTAGAATAAATTATCAGTCATTAATTTACGCATTCAAACGAAGGTAATTACTATATTCTTCACTGATTTTTTGTTACATCACTTAACAGGAGTGCAAATATTAGAGATTACAAAAATGAAACAGTGTACTGCAGACAATGGGGTCAAAATGAGCAATGTATGAGAAAAGATTTTATGTTATTTCACAGACTCCATTAGGTTATATTTGAAAGCCTAAGCCATAACCACAGTTAAATAAAACAAGGGGAGCAATTTGATAAGCAAATAAAAAATTATCTCAGAATAAAATTTTGTCAAAAAATGACAAAAAACAACCAACCCAGTCATAAAAGAACCAAGCTCAGTAGGGTTTCACAAGATGGTATATATAGAACATAAATAGATGATAGCCAGCACATTCAGGCTGAGAGTTTCAGAAAACTTGAAACACTTATGTCCTGTGTTAAACAGGAACAAAAGCACAGATTTATCTATATAACAGACAGATGGCACCGACACCATGTTCTGCCTGTCTTCCAGACCTTTCAAATACTGTGGGCCTGAGTTACCACAGCCCTGAAGTTCATGCTGATATTATAGGTTCTGTGCCTCACTCATATCAATGTAAGTAACTAAGAATTTCAGTACTCAAGCTCACAGAAACAATCTCTACAGTCTAAACTATTTGAGCTAAAGAATCTCATTAGGTCCCTCTGAGAGTGGGAAGAAAATTTTGTGCCCCAGAAGTTGGGCATATATAATCACTGCTAAATTGGAGGCATCTCGTTCAATACTTTAGCTCTTACCCTCCCTCCTTGAAAAGCTGGATGATCTACTCATTTTCCTCACCTGGACAGAACAATATTGTGGCAAAGTCTAAACAACAAGCAGATGTCTTCAATACTTTTGACTTAAAAGATGCTGGGCAAATGTTACTTGACTGAATTAAATAAGTGGGTACTCAAGAAGTCACTAAACATTTAGCTCAACGTTGATAATTTTTCACTTCAGCTGTCCAGCTGGCTGACTACTGTTGGGATGTAGATTTTTCCTGCATGAAATGTCTTTCCAAAAACAAAGGTGCACAAAACTGCCATTCAGGTAAAGTTTAAGGGAGCTGTAAGTATGACCACCTGTCAAGAGCTGTTGTCTTTGATTTGTTATCAAAATTACAATGATTTGATTTATCTTCTCTTTCAAGAGGCAGTTTTATAAGATATATACCCACGCACACAAACGTGTCTAGATAAACAGGTATAAATTAATTTGCTGGCAATGTAACTTTTGAGATTTCTACAGATTCAACATTTTGATTTCTAATCATACTTAGAGAAGTGGAGCCAAAATATTCTGGTTCAAGATGTTCAGCTGTGTTCAATCTGTTGTAGTTAACTTTTGTGGTGAAAAATCAGTTTCCACGACCATTGTCATCTGTGGTATTTGAGCTATTCTCATTGTAGAGTTTAACATAATAGACAATCACAGAAAATAAAGGTTTTGAAAGATTCAGTGAAGGATTAGGAATTTAATTGTATAATAATATTTACATTTCAAAAATACACTAATTTATTAACTTTTAATAGAACTTCGGGGATAAATCTCTATTGCAGATTGAAGTTGTACTCTAGACAGGCCTGTGGTGTCATTTTCCCTCCTCTACCTTCTTAAAGCAAAGTCATATGTGCTGACACCCCTCCTTCAACTTTTCTCACTGGAAGAACAAGGGACTATTATTTACAGTCAAAGAGCATTGAGCATCATGCGATATTATCACTTGTTCCTCAAGTATTTAGACATGTTAGAAGAGAAGTAATTTTTTCTTTGTTAATTGGATTGAACGGTATATGAATACTAAGGTTATCATACTTCCATAGTTATTACTGATGGTGCCAAATTTTCTGGATTATCCAGGTTTTTCTGTAAGGAGTGTTTCATTGCTCAAAAAGATCATTTTAAAAAAATCTTACCTTAAATAAATATTGTCTATATCTAATTCTAGCCGAAATACAGATGGTATTTTTTAAAGTTACAGCAAATAAGTTAGGCAGAAATTACCTTCCCCCCCCCCTTTTCTTTGGTAATATTCTATATACACAGCTCAAATCTAACATCAAAATTTTACAGGCTGAGATGCTGATCTATTCCTCTGGAGCCTGAGGCTATGCTCTTTTTCATGTTTTGTTGATTTCTCATTGGATAAAGGCTCCATAAACTCACCGAAACTCATCAAAAGAAGGTACTTTCCCCAAGTCTCGAGCCTAGAAATTAAGTTTTACCCAGTTTGCTTTTGCAGAATATGTGCTGTTTCTAGTGCCATTGTACAATTATAGCTCCAGCAAAGTTGCAGACTTCTGTACTATGTAAGCACACTGTGAAATGAGAAAGATCTGATTTCAGTGTTTTATGGAATCTTTTCTCTTTTGAGTGTGGTGAAAAGCAGAAAGTCCAAGACGGGGTTTTAGAACAGCGCAAAATTTTCTTTTTTTTCTTTTCTCTTTTTTTCTTATTTTTCTTGTTTTTCCTTTTTCTTTTTTTTAATGGAGAGGTTTCATACCTTGATAGTACAACATTCATATGAACATCATTGGTTGGTAAGGGAGGTAATAAAAGGGAGGTGTGTTTTCTCTTTATCATTTTTAATATCAGAAGTCAGAGAAAGTTCCAAGACATGGCAGGACTGAAGCAATCATATTAGTTGAATTAGTCGCACAAGTACCAAGTTTGGATATCTGTTCTCAAACTTCTTATGGAGGGACCCAATCTTTTTTTCCTTCTTCATATTTACAGATACATATAGTACAGTATAAATGCCAGTCTGCTCATCTCTCTGGCTAGCTATCTGTGAGCAGTCTCTGGCACGCTCCAAAGTTCTTCATTTCGGCCACTCTCTCCTTCCTGATTATCATTTCTTTCCCTTCTGGAATGCTCTTCCACTGACCCCTTATGTATAGGAAACCAATACCCATGAATTCAGAGGAAGAATTGCACCCCTCTAATGGCAGTCAGAGATGAAATGTTTTAAAAAAGAAAGAAGGCGGCAAACAAGAAAGCAGTCAGAAGAGAAACAAATTTGACTGAGGCTTAAATACATGTCTAGATTTAGAAATTACAGAAAGAGAGGAAGAGAAAATTCACATATCCTAATGAATGTTTTGTAAAGATCTAATCTATAAGCGATAGGTACATTTTCCAGATGTTTCTGCACCATTTGTTTTCACAGCATGGTGTAATTTAGCTTCAACCTTTGGAATCCATGGTCATTTGTCTGGGTTTAGTTCAAATATGTCTAACATAATGGCATCTCATCTACTTTGTTGGATAGGTTCCTTAATGTACTATAAGATTTAGTTCATTGTTCATTACTGCTCAAGATTTATTTGATTTCACTATGTGACTTATTTGTCACCATTATCTAAGCAGTTACAAATACACTGTTCTGTGCCCACAGATTTCTCTGTTATTGAGTTAACTTTATAGAAACAATTTATTTCGTTTACTCAGCTGGGTCTGGCAAAATCATCAATGTACCACTGTTGGGAATTTGAAGTAGGTTTCTCAGTCTTTGAATGTTACTTATTTTTTCATTGAAAATAATAAATGAAGATGACACTTCTATTTCCATGTTTGAGCATACACTTTATCAATTTCTTAGACATTTTTTTTATTTCCTGTGCAATAGTACAGATCTTATCCATTTGTACATTGCAGACATTGAAATCCTTGTTTCTCTTCTTTTGAGTTTGAACTAGACAGCTGCTTTGGAAAAAATGCTTCTGTGCTTTATAATAAATGTATAAATTTCTACTTATGTAATCACACACCACATATCTGCATTAATGACAGATAATTAAATGTGGGAATGACAGGAAACCCCATCTCCATCATCTGTCTCATTTTTATAATTAAGCACAGAAGATTTTGTTGTTGTTGTTTAAAGGAGAAAAGAGATTACTTTGTCTGTTACCCTAAACACGCTAACTAAAATGAAACTAAGAAGAAAAACCAACGGATTTTTAGAAAATAATTATGTAAGTATTGTGGGACATTCTTAGTTATTGCATGACTGAATCCTTAATCCATAATTACTGCACAATGAAGGTCTAAGGATAGGAATAATGCAAGGGAAAGGAAAAGGACTGTCTTTTGTTAGCCAAATAATACAGTTGAAAATCAAATAAAGTTTTGAGATTACTTTCTGCAGATATTCTAAATCTGTAGGGAGTATACTACAAGAATTTTGTCTTTTATTTGTTTTCTAGATTGATGGGTCTCTGCAAATTGATCAGGTGTTGTATTGTTTCAGATTAATAGTTATTATAAGAAGCCACGGTTAAATAGAAATAGATGCTGCCATAGTTACTATGTGATGGATTACAGAAAATATGTGAGCTACATTCACAGGATTCTCTATTTGGTAGAAAGACAGTAATGACCATGAAGGTGATGTTTTTCCATCAGTAGCTTATTCTGGGAATATGTGCTGAGTTTGGGCTCTAATATCAAGACTGGTAAATGCCATGCATGTGGTCTGCCTATTACAAGATTTAATTGTACCAATTTTGAGAGAATGGGCAGGTTGGAAGAGGAAATATTTTACATTTCCTCCTAAAAGTATCACAAAGGAATTTTCATAGATATAAATTTAAAAAGGAATACTTTGGGGGCTAGAAGCAGGGCTTTCCGGATTACCAAAAGTATTCAAGTGTGTATGACAACAATCTAGAACCAGAGTTTTTATATTCATTAACAGGGTGATTGTTCAATTCCAAATATAATCACAGAACAGCCTATAGCACTCAGGTAAATTTATTACCACTCTGCTTCTTCTGACTGCATCTCTACTGTGTATATTACAGGTGTCTTCCATCTCAATCTCTTTCAAAATAGAACTATAATATTAAACTTGTTGTAGAAATGATGATAAAGTGTTCCTATGCCAGTGGCTTAATTGTCAGTGTTTTCCACATTGAAACAGAGGAAGTGTCTCTGTCAAAGGCAGATAGGTGAAAGAAAAATTAGAAGCAGTTATTACATTCATTAACTAAGATATTTTAGCTGTTACCGAGAAGACTTTTAATATTATATCAAATGTAAAAAACATCAATTAGGTGAAAATTTCCTTAGTATGTTAAAATTAAATATTTTTTCGCTATTATGTTAGCATATTGATTTAAAATAATGCGTATATACATCCAAATTCCTGTACTGTGCTACAAGACAAACTTCACTCCTTACATGCACTGAGTTCAAACCTATTCTATTAAAATTAGAAAGTCTGTCAAATAGAGCAGCAGGAGCACTCTGTTCCACACTGGTGAAATTTTGCTGCTTTGCAGAAGCTCCTCTTATGGCTGTGACTCACAAGGCAGTAAATCCACTTTCATATTGCTTGTTCTGAAACCAACTGTACTGAAGCTATGTTAGAAAACACTGAAGCACAAAAACGATCTGCTGATTAAGAATTGCTGGGGTTTTTAAACAAAGATCAAGTCTCAGTAAGCTTTGTGTGAATTAAGTAGTCTGTCCTCCCATGCCACTGGAAAGCAAAACAAAAACCTAAGTATGTCATAAACTCTTAATAATGAGTTTTGGCTAATTGGATAGAAATGCTTATTCTTCAACTGTCTCGAATTTATGGTGGAAAGAGATCCAGTGTAATTGTGAAATGAGAAAGACACTTGGAATTAGAAACAGTTGCTTCAGTTGTTAAAAAACACACAGTTCTTCCATAAGTTTCAGAGCTGAATATAGCAAATTTTAATTAAACATGTGTCTGCTTTGCAAGATATTTTTAACAATCTGCCCTGTTTCCATTTTAAGCAGATGTTTTCCAGTGCATTTGTCTATGTCTTTGTTTCTTTGATCAGGCATAAGAACCTTTAAATTGAATTTCTACATTTGTGGGTTTCATTTTAAGAGTTTCCTATTAATTAGATCATATTAAAGGAAATCTTATGGCTAGTGTCCCAACATGAAGATCAAGAACTAGTGTAACTCCATACAATGAGATACAAGTCATTGTTTAATTGCCAAGATATTAATTGTTTAGACATGGTGATTAATTCATTTGGCATTTACAAAGATGAAAATGGTAATTCTGTAATAAATTAATTAAAGGCATATTGCCTTAAATGAATCAAACTTCAATCTATAAATCTCAATGAACACCGGCTTAATTTAAATGGAAACATTTTAAATTCCTTTTATTTTATATTTTCTGATAAAGACAGTGATTTTTGCCCAACAGGCAACATTTTGAACATGAAAATATTACTCCAATAACAAGACAGGTTTTCTGTTCAAACACCAACAATTTATTTAAACAAATTTCCATGCATAACAATATTGATGTGTAAAGTAATTTGTAAAGAGGCAGAAGTAAGGCTTGGCGCTATTTATTTGGATGTTAATTTTTTTACTTGTTCTAAAGCTTAGTTAGACAAAAACTATGAAATTAATTTTTAAGTCCCTTAATTTTGACCACAAATTTTAATCTCTTCTTTCATGCCCTCTCATAGTGAGTACTTCAACTGAATGACCAAACTGTAGATATTTTACACTTTTTATATTACTAGTAATGTAGAATGCTGATCATTAAAAATATTTTTTCAAGTACTCTGATCAAAATACGCTAATTTTTTTATTCAAAGCCCAAAGAATTCTGGAAATCTGGGGGAAGGGAAAATATCTGCAACAAATTTGAACCTTCCACAGCCATGGGTAGTTCTACGGAGTTAGATACCCGAATATCATCCCTAGAATACTTGAATATCATCTAAACATTAATTATCAGGTACCATCACAGCTAAGAATGTGGTGCAATACCAGTGTAGCATCCAAGAATTTCTTGATGGTCTACATTTTTCTCTTGATTATAAGCAAGTGACTAGTGGGCTACTGAATTCTGATTGAGTTTGAAATTCAGGGAGAACATCAGCCAAAAAGCTTCCTTCAGAAGGTACCTACTCCCAAAAGGAGAACTTGGAAACAAATGTCTCCCATGGTCTGTTAGGCTTATGTGCTACCTACAACCTTGTTAAATTTCTATGGTAATGTAGAAACAAAGCAAAAGGAAAGATTTTGTCATTATTGTGTTAAGGGAAAGACTAGCCTTCTGCAAGTATTCTCAGAGCTAGAAGATTTCATCTTCAAACAGAAAATTAGAATTGGATTAAAGCCAACCTAGGAAAAAAAAGAGAAAAAACAAACTTTGAGTGATCACACAGTTGTAAGAATTAAAGCACAGCTGAGCTTAAGCAAATCTCAAACACTGTATCTTCAAACACTCAGATGTGAAACCAGATCTGAAAAGTGTCTAATGGGATTAAACCTATGTCTTGACTCGAAGTCCCTTGCTTTCTGGTGAACTTCGGGCTTTGAGTTTATAGTGATGTCTAATATCAACAACATAAATATTCGCAGTTTCAGATGAAAATAACTGTAGAAGATGTGATATTAGCTGGCAGCTATAAGGTTCCTTTATAGTCACAGTGAACACAAATGTTTCATCTCACCCTTTGGTTTTTATTTTATTTTTTTTTATGACAGCATTGCCTAAGGGCTTTGGTGTGTAGGGCTTTATTCTTTGATTATTTTAACACTACCTTGCCTTCTTTACCAATTGTGGCTTTTGATTCACAGTGCCCAGATTCTAGAGGAGTTCAGAAAAGAGCTGGAGTTAATTTTGAGGGTGCACAGGCTGTAAAAGAATGTCCAATATTTTCTTCATCCCAGTTTGTCCTTCACTCTTCTAGCACCTGCTCTCCTTTCTATGCAAAACTCATGAAAGTTCCTGGCCCTGGCAGGAAATTGGTTAGAAAGCAGCAATAAAGTTTTCATGTGTCTTCACTGTTATTTGTATATCTTTGCAAGGATAAGAATAATAACCCTCTTAATAATTTCCTTTGCTTAACCATCAAGCCTGAGGTAGGATATTCTTAGTAATTTAGACAATAATAACTCAGTAATAATGACTTTGTTTATTAAATAAATACCAAATAACAAATTATAAATACAACTAATTCCAGATTGACCAAGAAAAGCTTGTAGATAAAAATCGTAATTAGATAGAAAGAGTGGTCTGTGAAAGAGCAGTCAATGGACCACTGTTCATAAATGACTCAGAGGTCTCAAGCTCTTCACACAGGTATAGTGATCATTAATGACCGCTTTACAAGGATAATTACTGCAGATCCATACTTATTTCATGTTTGGCAGTAGGACCAACTGATTAACAAACTGATTTGTCTACTGCTCATGTCACTGCTAAACAACTGAAGAGGCAGGCTGTTCATTTGTTCCATTACAGACTACAGGCATAGAGCCTGTCTTCCCTTCTTGGATTACAGAATTAGCTACAATCAAATTGCTGAGCATTCATTGCATCTCCTTTCGTATGAAGAATAACCCACGGCCCTTTACAGTGACATTAATTTGAAGACTATTTTGTTCTTTTCGACCAACTGTTCCTATTTTCATAGAACCATAAAATCATAGAATAGATTGGGTCAAAATCGACCCCCTAGTGTCCCTTGCAATGAGCAAGGACAACCTCAGCTGGATCAGGTTGCTCAAAGCTCCATCAAACCTGACCTTATTTCCAGCCATGGGTTATCCACCACGTCTCTGGGCAATCTGTTCTAGTCTTTCACCACTGTCATCATGAAAAATTTCATCCTTATATGTAGTCCCAACCTACCATCTTTCAGTTTAAAACCATTAGCACGTTGTCCTGTCACTACAGTGCCCATTAAAAAATTTGTTCACATCTTTCTTCTAAGCCTGCTTTAAGTATGGGTAGGATGGTTTTTTGAGTGTGAAGGACAACAGTGGCAGATTGGCGGTAGAGGACTCATAAAGGTAATGTTACTGCATTATAAAAGTATGCTAATGGAGCTAATTTGATTTAGATAATCTCACAATTCATGCTATCAGTTTGCATTTGAGTATTAATCTCCTTAGAGTCAATATTTGGAGATACAAATCAGAGTCCCCACAATAAAGATAAGCGCATAAATTGGAGTGCTTTATAAACATCCATAAATAAAAGTCCATCCATGAGCTTGGAACCTGTCAAGCAGCGCCTTGCATATACATATATTTCTGGGTATCACATATTAAGTCTTATCAAGGTAAATCCCCATCCTTTTTTTGGTCTTAAACTACACCCCACTCTCAAAGCTATGTTTTTGTCTGATTCTTGTAGTAAAAACTCCATCTTACTGTGTTTACTTCCACAGCTCCACTGCTAAATGGAAGCTTAGGTTTCCACTATCAATAAAAACAGTAAATTAAATTATCTTATCTTATAAAAAAGGATCTTTTTTTTGCTGACTGTGCATGGAAGAAGCTATGAAATCTTGAATTAAAAGAAAGGTCAATAGCTCTTTGCATTTTTCTACTTTTGTGAAGTTCATAAATAATCCTATAATCATAACTGAGTAACTATGTCAAGAGAACTGCAAAGGATCTGAGTTCAAACACCCAAAAATAAAGGGTGAAAAATGATGGATGACGTTACAAGTGTAATCTCAGTTCAGCAGGAATTCAAGTGTGATAGGAGCATGCGTCAAAGAGAGTTTTTAGGATTTTTCTGCAATTTTCATCAAAGTGAGCATGCCTGAAGCACCAAATATCTTTGAACCACAGGAGCTATGTTCTTTGAGAAGTGAAGTAAAATCAAGGAGCATTTTTAAAATTAAGAAAACTTGGCAACAGAAAAGTGAAACTGTAAACAGGTTATCCCCATCACTGTGTCCTTGGAAGGCTCATCCTTCCCTTCAGGTTTGCTCTTAGTTCAGCAATCTTTCATCAGGTTTCAGTAAACCTGTATGTAGTCCTCTCTGTATCCTTAGGAAAAATATCTTTCTTTTCATTGCCTCTGATCCCTGACTGTGTCTTTTCCCAGACCTCTGAAGAGAGGCAAAGAGAGATGCCAACATAGCGAACTAGAAAATGACAGGCAAAACTTGTGCCATCTGTCACTACCAGCTCTAAGGACACATTCCTTTAGACTACTGCCTTTAGATACTTAGCTTAGCCTTGCCAGGTCCCTGGGAAGTAGTCACCTAGTCTAATAGATTCAGAGTACCCAAGTTATTAAAAATAGATTAAAATTCTTTTAAATGGCTAGAAAATAATTCTGTGTGCAAAAGTGAGATGTGATTATATAGCAAGCAATGAGGTCTCTGTTGATTCCGTACTCCTCTCTGTCATCCTGAGAATGGAGTTTGCTATGGTACAGACATATAAAATTATAAAATGTGGGGCTTTTTCTGATTAGTCTATCTGTATAATTATAGGACACAACTGCATATCTGGCAGCAGGTTATCCCCAGTGACACAGTAACTTTTTGATCCTATTTTCTGTGTTCCCATCTCCATGCCAATGTCATTGATAATGCATTTCATAGGTAAGGTTAGGGAAGAAGCAAGATGGGGTAACAGTTAAGAATGCCGTAACACGCTGTTTTGTGTAGGAAAGGAGATTTAGGGAAAAAAGAATTAGAAGTAAGTAAGTTTGAAGAAAAATAGTAGAATTTGGGAAAACAAGGAAGATTATGTCACTGAAGAAGTATCATGTTCTTGTTTCTGTGCTGATGAGAGAAGCTGCCAATTTATTGAGACTGTTGGTATGGACAGACAGTAAGCTTGGAGTTGTGCGCCATGTGAACGCTCCAGTGCTGCTTTGACCTTCCCAAATAGGAAACAAGAGTCAGTTTTTAGCATTAGAGTTTCCCATTACAACAGCAGATACCTCTGAATGATTGCACAGCTACCATGTCACCAGTCTGTAGGTGTGACACAGCCACACAAGAATTCCCTTCTGCCTCCAGACCAATATGGGATCCTCTCCAACACCTGCTATCAAATGGTGGTGTGGCACTGCAACCATGACTGTTTATACCTTGAAATTAGCAATCCACAACTGATCACCTGTATCACGTGGGAGTATGTGATCTCACCAGTGGGATGTATGATGTGTACCCAGACTTGCCATAATAAATAAATATGAGGGGGCATTATGTCTCATCTATCATCTACCTATAGCTGGTAGAAGCAAGAGCAACCCAAGAGCCATCCAAATCCTTCAAACGACTTGGGCATCAAACATCACTAAATTAGCAGTTGCATCTTCTCTCCAAGAGCTCTCATTGGTTCTTGCTGGCTCTGTCATCCTCTCCAGACCCTGCAACCACCACAACTTTGTCTCAATAAAGACATTGAGAGACAGCATGTAGATGTTTTGTGGCAGTTTGTGCATAAAGCAAAATAGGCTTGGCTTGAGGACACCTTTTTTTCACACAGAGTGTTTCTCCCAAAGAGGATTATGATCAGCTCATTGTGCCAGTTGGGGCGCCCAAATCTAAAACAAGAGGGACCTTTGGGAGCAGCCTGGTGGAGTAGCACAGATAGAGTCACTGACTTTTTTTTCTCTTGTTCCATTATTTTTGTCACATGCCTTATTGTGCATAACTTACATCACTGTGGGAATTCCATCTGTTCTCTTCCATGCACAGCAATACAGCTGCAGGTAGTTATGTCAGTTTTAAACACAAGCACTTCCTACTGAACTGTTATTTCAACTTCTAATCAAAATTTTTGAGTCATGGCTGAAGTACAAGATATTCCAAAGCAAACTAAAGCTTTTAAGGTTCAAACAACCCTAATCAATAAATTGTTTGTCAGTAAGAACTTTGTAGCCTTTTCACCCTTAGTGGCAATGTGGTTCTCTGGAGGAAGCATGTGTCTTTTTAACTGCCTTTTCCAGTTAATAGACTGTATTTCACCTTGTGACATGAGAATAAAATAAATCTTGTTTTACCTAGTTTTCCGGCCATGGCATCCATTTCTCCCCCCAGAATGCAAAATGAACTCAACTGACCTGAAAAGTGGTGTCAATAAGATCCTAGTTCATTTTGGTCAGAATCCTATTTACCACTCCTACAGTCTGGAAGTATTTTTGTGCTGAGCCAATGCTTTTAAACTGTCTCTCCACTGAACTGATTGTCTCCCCTTCCTGCAAGACGTCTGCATCCACAGGCCAAACTGGTTCTTTCACAAAATGTGAAAACTACTGTAACTCAGTCAGCTTTACAGCTTAGCTAGATATATTTTTTTAACCTCTCATAAAAGTTTAAATACTGCAAGGCCCTATAAGTAGGATCATTAACCTGTGGGTTTACTAATAAAATAAAAAACTAATTAGAGAGAATTTTCAATAATTAGAGGGAAGGTAGTGTGCCAGCAAAGCTGTCTTCCAGAATAAATGTTCCTGTGATAATTTTGTATGTGCTGCAGAAACAGCACAGCCTTTATTCTCTACTGCTATTTATAATGGATGTTTCTGAATCTTCATCTTGCACCAATATCTTAATAAACAGCAACATGTTCTTAAGAGGTACTGGCATTTGAGCACACCCCTTGTCAAGGATGCACTCAGGAAGTGTGTTGAATGTAAATGATGCAGAAACCAAAATTTATAAGTTAGGGCTACATCATGGAACTATGTAGGGAAGGTTGTTCATCAGGCGTGCTTTCACTCCTCACTTTTTTGCAGAGTCTATTCTGTCCCACAGATTTCTCCACTGTGAAGCCCCTGTGTCAAGGTGTGGAGTAGTATGGAGTAAAAATGGAACCATGAGATATCTTTTTGCTTCAATCCTTTGCTTTCTTTCTGGATGTAGCAACAGATTATTTAGATCTTTCCCACTAGATCTAATTGTCAATGAAGACAACAGAAAAAAGAAATGCTGGAATTTCCAAGGGTAAACTGAGAAATATTGCAGAACTAACAAAACAAGTAATGACCGTCCCTTATTGTTCACAGTGTGGTGATCTCTTGATTTGAATAACCAGAGGACCAGCACGGACATCTTACTACAAAGCAGGATGAATTATTCTGTTCTATCACATCTATCGTTGTATTAATATATGCCATTTTTATTGCATACAGTCTACCAAGCCTATCAATGTTCAAAATTCCCTAGACATCTCAGCAAGTGTATTTTGCGAGCTAAAATAATCCATATTCCAATTATTCTTTTCCCATTTTCAGAAGTCATTTTTGTACTATGAAATTCTTTTACTCTACCCCCTCTAGATCATCTATCTTTCATGAAAACAGTTCGTCAAACTCGTCTGTAGTCCAGCTGAGACCTTATGGTTATTAGGCAGGGAGAAAATAGGGGCCATTTCCCACCAGCAGTGGTTAGAAGGCTAGCAGTTCTGTGGAGCACTGAATCTTGTAATGACAGTTCTAAACAATCAGTGAAGAACTCATAGCCATTGATCCAAGCATAACATATATCATGCTGATGGAGTCCCCCCTCCGAAGAGTTTCTACCTGGACCAGCATGCAGTAAGCACAGACTTTACACACTTTTCCAGAGGCAGAGTAGTGATGAAAGCAATCAGTCTTCATCTTTCAGAATCTAGCAGTACCTACTATATGATAGAAATATATTTAGAGCTTCTCCAGTTGACAACAGAGTCAGTTTGATGTAAGGATAAGGCAGATATCGCCACATTCATCTGTCCTGTCTTTGAACTACAGCTGAGATTAAACACATGAGATGGTTGAAACCACAATTTTGAAAAATGCACTCAAAGTAACAAATCAACAGAATGCTACATTGACAGTATTTGTCAGTAGACCATTAAAACTATCTCAGCCCTACCATACCATGATCAGACTAATCTCATCATCCTGTCTATTTCTAAAAATGTCAGGAAAGGATATGAATTTTTGGTGTGCTTTGTTGCATTATATGAATGGGACCCAGAAAGCATGTATTTAAGCCCTAATTCTTTTCAAACCTCCATGCTAGCTATTATACAAGGATTTACAGCCCTCTTGCTGATTTGATTTTCAACAGTCAACTTCCTTCTCAAGCATCCCGCCATCAGTTTGACTGCTGGTCCTTTACCATCTTGCTTGGGATTATTCAGCTGCTTGTGACACTTCTGTAACTGTTTATGTATGCCAGGGAGAGAACATTAGAAGTAGAAAACAGTTCCATCGGGGTGTTCTTAAACAATGCATATTAATTAACTGCAAACTATAATGGGTTTTGGGGGCTTTTGGAGGGGGGTGGAGACTGTATGTTGTTTTTTATTTTACTTGAGAGCAAGGGTTTAATGCAAAAAAACAATCAATTGTTCTCTTCTACCCAGCTCTTCTATTCACATGAATAGTATATCTGGCAAAATAATTTTTCAAAGAGATGTGAAATACTCAATTTCATTGCTGTGTTGCATAAAAATACCACTTGCAGTTAATATTCTAGTAGTGTTGCTATAGAACATAAATCAACATTGGAAAGCAGGTTCCATCTGACTGGACATCATTACAGAGTTTACAACAATAGTGCTTTAGCTGGATGACTGCTGCCCTGAGTATATGAAAACTTCCCATGTAAACATCTAATTAACAGTCTTCAATTTACAAGAAGCTCATTTGGATGAAATTAAAGTTTCTGCTCTTCATGTTACATTGCTAAAGTTAATGTTAACACTTCAAGCATAGCACAGTTCTGCTGTTTTGAGATGCGCCTTTATCTAGTGTGAGCCAAAATAGAACCATGTAGTTGAATGAAATTATGTTATTTCACACTGGTTAAAGATCTGCCCCCTTGAGCACCTGGTCTATATGAATTTTACATCTTGCATATAAGGTCTGCCTTTGAGTGTTAATGTCGCTTTTCTAGTTAACAAGTGAAACACAGAAATATCTTAGAGTACCTAAAGTTTCCTGTGCATTTTTCTTTTCCTGGGGGAGATCATGCAGTCCTACAAGACTTTATTATTTCTAAAGCTTCTGAGGAAAATAGAATAAGTTAATAATTCATTGCTGTCACTAAGAAACATGGAGAAAATTATTGTGATAAGGCTTTTGCTTGAAAAAAACCTTTTCACAGTAGAAGAATATTTCTGACATTGAAATAGTGTGTAAAAAAAGAGGAATATATTCAATTATTAAAAATATTAAAATATTAAAAGAGATATTAAATTTAAATGGGTCAAGAGTATGATATGGATTTTAAAAAATATTAAAGAATATTCTAATAATTTTAATGTATTTTCATTATGTTTAGAGATAAATTGTTCTAAACCAAATGTATTTTATGAAAGTTTTTAAAAGAACTCTTGGACTTCATTGCAGGGCAGAAAAGACCTCAAATGGTCCTTCTTAACCATTTCTTCAACAAGTGTTCAAGTGTTTCTGGAGCACTTATCCTGATATGTCTTCTGAGTAATACTCCCAGTTTTTTCCTTTGAACAAGAAGAAACACATTTGAGGGTAAAATACTTGAGCAGCACGACAAGGTACCAATTAGTGAAATGATGTTAAATTTTCAGTATATACCAACACTTACTAAAGCACACCAGTAAAATGTGGAATACTTTACCATCTTTAACAAAACTTTAACAAAATTTAAAGGTCTGCTTGTTTGTATAATTTCTCTAGCTAATGGATCACTGATCTGAACTTCTGTTACATTTACAGTTAGACTCTGTTTCAGTTTAATATCTTAGCAGATGTTTAAATTTTAGCACCTTTCTAGCATACTTGACATTGATGCTATTCACACTCTTAAGCAAACTACGTGCTTTAGTTTTGATTTGAATAAAGCCATTAATGCAAAGTATTGTTTAAACTAATAATGACCAGCTGATTTGTACAAAGAAAAAAGCACTCTCAGAGACCCTGCCAGTTCTGAAGTATCAGTAGTAGTCAGACTTTATTGCACAGAAACATTGCAGAGATCATATTTATTACCTGTGCTTAGAACTGAAGCTACATTTCTTAGTAAAAAATTACTTCTAGTGTCATCCACATGAAATTATGTTTACATACATAGACAACACTTGCACCAGCAAGAGCTGCGTATTTTCATACACAAATGTTCCTGTGCAGCAAACAGCAAAAACAAAATGAGAGGCCTGGCTGTGACTCCTTTGAAAGAAACTGCCCTAAGACAGTTTGCATAGATTAGCTTAAATAGAGCTGGAAGTAGTTTGTGGTACCTTAATAATAAGGCTTAGCATATTCCAATGACCTAAGATATCACACAGAGGAATTGCACCATTATAAATGTTTGAAAACATGAAGCGAAGAAAATCCAAATAATTTCATGCTTTGCCAAGGGACTGTGCCAAACATTGGATTTTTTCTAATTAAGTCAACAATATTAAAATAAAATTATTCTATCTAGGGTGATATTATTAAAAAATGTACATTAAGTAGATTGCATTTTGCTTATCTAAGTGGCTTTACTATGGCAAAAACTCACATCCATTTTCTGTAAGCATTAGAGGTTTGTACATACATTATGGAGGAGCAAGAGAAAGCAAAGGGGAATGAGATACCCCAAAGCCATTCATGGAGAAATAAAGGTTTCAACTATTTACAAATACTTGTTCTGATTCCTAGTAATCTACATTAAAGGATACTGACAAATCCCAAACCCAAGCTAATGTGAAATGACAGATTGCTCAGATCAGAACACTGTGAGGGGCTACAGGTTAAATGAGTCAGTGCAGCTTCTCTCCATTTGCATCTTTAAAATCTTATTTCCAACATGCAGACAAACCAATTTCATACTCTTGATTTTAGATCCAAATTAAAAATGCAGGGGATGATTTTCTAGCAACCAACAACTTTTTTTTTTAATTCCAGTTACTAGATGTTAAAGTTCGCAAAGATTTTAACTAAATGTAATGCTTCCCTGATTGCTGTGATTACATCTCTAATGTGCTATAAACATTTGCTATAGTTTGAAAATCAAAATAAAATACAAAAAAAATTAATTGAAACCAGAGGAAGATACAAATGTGTATAGCCTAACCAAACTACTCATCGCTAATTCTTCCTCCTCACCAAAAATGGACACGTGTCTGGCTTCTATTTTTTCTTACTCTGTAATTGTTACTTAAAGTATATAAAGCTTCAAGTGAAAGCTGCCTGACATTCATTTCTATTAAGATCCAGACACTGTGTACCAGTCTGTGCAACAAGTCCTCAGTGAAATCCTGGATTGTTGTGCAGCAGTTGTAATGTTTTCTGTCTCAACTACTCAGCTACTTCAGCATCCAGAAACAATTTCTAGCCACAACATCAAGACATCTGCTTCTGTGAATCTGCTATGATTGATGCAACAGAATGAAAATTAGTCTTCATTTCTCATTATCTTAATCTTGATGGAAGTCCCTGCTCACTAATTTAACATGTGATATAGAGAAAAAATGCACATCCTGGCCCCGGTGGGTCAAAGTAAAACTCTCCCTGATGATAAAGAGGGCTGACAATTTCCAGCATAAGTTTCCAACATACAGCACTATGTCCTCTACCAGCTGTAAGCAACATCTGAGAATTTCTATGGTGGGTGGTGCCAGATATTAATAAATTAATATTGTTTCAGTAAGACAGTGGAACAGTAAAAGTATCTGCACTACTAATACATTTCATTTACACTTAAGAATTAATGAAAGAAAAAATTATATGGCAGACAGAATAGATCTTTTTTTATATCAAAACAGTGATGCCTATATTTCCCATTTCTTAGTCCTTCCCCTCAACATAAGACCAAAATTTATGGTCACTCTCAAAAGTTTTCTGTAAACAGCACAGGAGGAAGGTAAAAATTGCTACCTTTTAATCAAAATACCAGAAAAAAACCCCAAACATGCAAAACTTCCCATACAAGTAGCTCTTACATATCATATCCTACTCATTCCCATTCTCTAAAGCACATGAAACCTAAAGGTACCTGAGCTTTGTCATTCACATTTGTGGGGACCTTACACTCTGTTCACCTCCATCAGCACTTTTCCTTACCTCTCTGTCAGTCAGCAGTGATTAAGAGAAGGCATTTCAGACTGCAAAAAAAAAAGGACATCCGAATGCCATCTATAAGCAAAGATCCAGCATTTCTTATGAGCCTGCTTTCCATCCATCAGCTTCTTAGCAGACATTTGGTCTCAGAGAACACCTTTCTATTCACATCAACATCCCATATGCAAACAGCATGGAATTTCATCCTTCCAGATAAAGCAGCAAATTCTTTATCAAGGACTTACTCTGTCTGGTGCATACTTTATTGGTAAAAGAAGAACAAAATTGACAAAATTACTGATCTGAGTGAGCTAATGCATTTTTTGTTTAAACAAAAGTGTTAAGAGTGTTTGCAATATTTTTACAGTGAAAATAATATTTTGAAAATGTTGTCTGAAACCTAGTTGCTGAGTGGTTTTCAGCTTTACAGTGTTAATCTAAGTCCAATCCCGAAAACTTAGATAGGAAAATTTACACTCTCATTCATGTTTCTGTGGTTTCTAGAAGTTCTCAAACTAGTTTACTGGATTAGGCTGTCATTAGAAAACTTGACATTGTAGAAATGCTACTAATATGTGTGTCCAAATTTGCTGATATTCTGGACGAGAAAACTACAGGTGTTGCAAGCTGGGTTTCCAACAACTGCACTATTTCTGATACAATCAGAGTGGAAAATTCTAATATGCAGAGATAAAAGATACCCTTTAAAATTGCATTCACTTTCAATTTAGCTCTTTTAATTATTGATTTGTTGGGGGGTTCAGCTTCATGGGCAGTGAAACTTGTGGTCAATTGATTTCTGTGTCTGTGCACTAAGCACTTACATCCTCTCACAGGTCTTCTGTCACATTTGTTAGTCCAGTGCAGGTGTCTTATGGCTGTTTCTACGAGAGCAGGTAGCACGGATCGATAGTAGAAGCAAAAAGTTGATACTATCCTGGATCTGTTCGCTGCTCACTGTCCAGACTTTCTCTTTGGAATGGCTCTAGCCCCATTCCACAGATGCATTCATGTTTTTATCCGAAAAGTCATTCACTCTTCAAGTATCCCTCCTAGTTTAGTATCAACTGAAGTTCATGTGTACAGACTGCTTCGTTTTCTGAACCAAACCCACAACAAGTGGGGACAATGGGGAAATTAATTTCCATGTCATGCAGCAGCTGGGATTTTGTTCCACAAATGATGTCAGGTCATAAAAGTTACTTATATCTGGGGAACTAAATTAAGGTTTGAGGGGGAGATTCAGTTCCAGGTTGAGATACCAAAGTGTAGAGATCTACAATGTGAATTAGACATCTGTTCTTTTTTACCTTTAATAGAGGTTCCACTGACTGCTGACAAGATCCATGAATTAACATGTAAAATAGAAACTCATCTCACATGCAGACGCCTCAGTTTTAATTTTACAAATAACCTCTAGAACAAAAGGTTTTCTTTCCTCCCTGGTTATCTTGATGATCCTTCCAAATGTCAGCTTGATTAGAATTAATCTTTCTGAATACTGATGATCAAAATGTCCTGCATACCTTATTATATTTCCACAGCACTTCATCTATTAACACTTTCATAAAGAGATGCAGGTTGGTATCTGATGTAGTCTAGGGTTGCATTTGCCTTGACTCCATGGTCCTCAGTTCAGAGTCACAGCTATTGCTTTTCTATGAGTCTGGTGCTCAGTTGTTGTGTCAAAGAACCATTTATTTAATCAAATTGTTAGCAGCTTTTTTGTATCCTTGTATATATAAAAAATAGTAGCGTAGTATAGAAACCAATTTTTCTTTCAAAAAAATATTATCTTTTCTTCAACCAGTTTCTTAACAATCCTTAATTTTTGTATTAAAGCTATTTAACCAGTCATGTGAATTTTACCATGAAAATCATGCTTGAAATCCATGGAAGATTAAATCTGCACAATTTTTCTCTAGAAAATATTTCTTCGTATTAAATTCTATAACAATTTAATCTCATTCGGTGTACTCAAGTTAACCCATATTCAATTTAATCTCAAGTCCATTTGCTGTTGTATCTTGATCACTCTTTCCTAATAATTACTGCTAAAAACTTTGTTGCAATAGATCACAAGACAACACACTTTTTGACATCAAAATTTCATCTCTTTTTCTTCGTGTTATTAGACAGATGAAAACTTTTCTACAGAGATGTTGATTTTGTGACACTTTTTTCAGAAATCTTGTATGGACAACATCCATCTCCTTTCTGTAATTACAATGAGTTTTTCTTACACTTAAATATTATAATCTCCAAACTATCACCCTAATCTCTCAACCATCCTTGCTCTACTTGTTCATCTATCATCATCTTTCCCTCAGTTTGTAATTAGTTAATTATTTAGGGTTGCTTTTCTTCCTGAATTATCCTTAATTCTACCCCAGCCCCATTCTCTTCTCTTTGCTTGCCTTCTATTTATGAAGTAAAAAAACTTTTGATATGGTATTTTTTTTATTAAAATATGTAGACCTGCTATGCAGGTGGTCTCTCTGTGACTGAGAGATATTGGCAGGGAAGGAGGAGAAGACTATGTTCCTGCTGTGTGCAGCAAGTATTATATGAATAAATAAAGCATTTCAGTTTCCATCATAACCAGGCCTCTGGCTTCTTTCCCAAACACAAAATAAAAGGGAAGGACAGATGAGTGCTAGGCACCTTAAGGAAAATATTAATTTCTGAGCCAAATGATTCACCAGCAAATGTGCTTGCAATTCCTTTGATTGAGTGATTATTCTTTCCCTCATGGATAGGAAGAGCTTTTAACAAAATAGAAATGTAATTGATAATATCCATGAGATTCATTAGATAATCTTCCATATGGATCTTTATTTTCCTCCAAGCTCAGAATTCCAAAACTGTTTTATATCAGGACTTAAGCTGTGTGTAATTTATAATTTTATAAATTTGCAAACTTTTATAATTTGCAAACATTAAATGAATGTCCTTTCATTTTTCTGATCCTGTCAGTATATTGATGAAAAGTATTACTGTTTTGCAAAGGCTATTGCCATACGAATGATAAGATGTTGTGTTAGAGCATTGAAAACTGAGCATCTTGACAGAAAAAATTCTTTTAAAATTACACCAAAAGAAAATGAAAGAAGCTTGCATCCCTGTCTGTTTCTAAAGGAGCGTGTTTTTTCAAAAGTGTGACATATCATAACAAAGTTTCAGGCCTTCTTATTTGTTGGAAAAAAACCCAAATCCTCAAAACTCCGATACAGAGTCATTTGCTTAATACAATAATGTTTTCTATGAAAGAACCTTTAGACAAATAATGTGACTCAAATATTGATGTATATTTGTTTAGAGCAGAATGGGAGATGCATCCTCAGGTTGCACTGGGGAACCTTAGAGTTGTCATGTCCTTCCTCTGCTCCATTCACATTTGAAGCTATTATTTTCCTCTGCTGTCTGCTGAGAGCTGTGAGTGGTTTCACATCTGAAGGGAACAGAAGTACATTTTTCACTGGAATGAAATTCTGTTTACTCCACCATAATGTTTATTAACGTCGGATAATAAACCAACATGTCTCACAGAGTCAGAAAATAGGGGATATTATTCTTTTTCCAGATGGGGGGAGGGGGAAAAAATGCAGTCTCATATTAGTGACCTAGTATGAGCACATTATTGAATCTTAAGTTTTTGGTGAATCACTCCTAGTATAAATCAAAGGTAAGAGCTTTTGACTTTCACACATTTGGCCTAGAAAGAGAATTCCTTCCCTTTTTGGCTGCTGAAGAGCCCAACCCCGACCTGTCGAAAGTGCCATACTCGTGGCTAAACCCTTCTCAATAGTAAAACACAACATTGGGCCCTCCATGATTTCTGGTCATAGACTCCTCAGAGGATTCCCAGCAGAAGGGGTGTCAGTCTATTCTGTAACAGCTAGAAGGTCCTCTCTGGACAGTTATATCCAAAAATGTAGCCATCACTGGGGAGGAGCCACCCACCTTCTTAGTTAGATTCCCTGACACCAAGGTCTTACCTTGGCTTTTAAATACATCCTAAGGAAACACTCCATCTCCTCCGCCACTTCTATGGGATATCTGAAAGAATTTGCTGAGGATTATCTGCTTCCAGTGTCCATTCCTCCCAGCCTACATCTCCCAAGACTTCTGAGAGAGTCATAACCTCTACCTAACCTGGGAAAGGATACACAACACCTGCAAGCAGGGCTTGGCTTAAAATGCTGTGCAAGAGTTGCCATATGCCTTTTAGGCTCGTAGTTTTCTGTCAGGAAAACAGCCACGATTATTTAGCACTCTTCCAGGGCTGTAACTTGAAGATGGAATAAATTCAGTGTCTTTGTCATTTTAGAACAGAAAAAAAAGTGTTAATTTTCACACAGCTTCATGGATTTTATGATTAATATTGTGTAAGCAAAACCAAAATTTGAAACTCCTAAATGTGAATGGCTGACCATTTCTCATAAATATGCTTCAGTGGGGTTAATTACCAAGAATTGTAGTGGAGCAGCTGTTATACAGACTCAGAGAAAAAAAATAAAAACCCATCTACAAAAAAGCGGACATTATTTAAGTCCCTTTGCTACACTGTGCAGTGATGCCATAAATCATGTTTTGACCAGCTACAATTAATTTTACAGGGTATTTTTCCTGGTCTTCTTTTGCATTTTGCTTCACATTCTTCTCAGATCTGATTTCTAAGGTCTTTTTTTTTCTAGATGGAATAGCCTGTGCTTGGTATTGAAATGTGATCTGACAATAATATAGTGGTGAAACTTTAAAGACAAATTATGAAAGATTACCTTTTTTACTGTTCTACAAAGGTTTCATTAAAATTCACCCCTAATAAGTGTCAAAGGATACTAATCCATTGATGCTTCTGTGAAAATTTTGAATTAAGGTAGGATTGGTAAAACGGATTTATTAAAACCTTTTTGAAACAGAAGATAGTTCAGTTATCATCTTCATCATCCCTTGCTACAGAGGCAGCAGTCCTTAATCCTATTTACTATTGCTGAAAGACATCATCATGGAATTTGGCTGGTAGGATGGGAGAGATATTTATACATTTATGTATTTATCCTTTCCAGGATAACTATTCTTCCACACGGGAGCCTGCGAATCCTGAATGCTTCCAAGTCTGATGAAGGACGATATTTATGCCAAGGTGTAAATGTATTTGGATCTGCAGAAATCGTTGCATCAGTATCTGTTAAAGGTATGAAAAAATGTTTTGCTGGTAATGATGATTTCTCTTGGCTAATATTTAAATATTACTTAGAATCCCCAGACAACCATAAAACAGCATTCTACAGGAAGAATAAAAACAATTTTCCAACAAGCTAAGGGAAATAATCTCCATCTGGTCAGATATCAAATCAGGTTGCATACTCCAGCTGTTATATTGTAGATGCATCATAAGAATTAGTATATATATTAAATCACTCAAATTATAAATAGTTCTATAGGTTAAGGAATCAATATTCTTTTTAACATATCTTACCTTTGGTAACTGATTTATCCCTATCTTTTTCTGCATGAGAAGAAACTTTTAAATTAAAGTAATAACTGTATCTATATAAAATCCAGAGACAGTATCTTAGGAGATTAATAATAATAAAACCACTGAGTAACAATCCATTTCTGAACCACTTTTTTAAATTTTCAGCTGAATTCATATATGATCATGGATTTTCTTTCCAGGTGTTCAAGCCTTTTGACTTCATTTTTCAAGATTCTTCCTATATTTAGTAACCCAGGAAACATCCTTCATTATTTTATCCTTCAAAACTGAAATTTTCATGCAATCACAAGATGTCAGGTGTTGCAGCCTTAGGGGAAAAAAAAAAAAAAAGCTTTTCCACAAACTAATAAAATTAATTAATCCATCTCAGATGTCCTATAGATTGATGTTTAGGATTCTGCCTTATTGACTCCATGAAACTGTCTGTACCTTCTGATTACCAGTGTCATACTTCAGTTTGCATTGTGAACATATTTCAGTATTTGACTGTCTGTAATGGAAACTAAGAGCAAATGTAAGCTCTGAGTAGACTCAATCATATTATTTTGGTCTGGCACTACAAGTAGACTTCCGTCTGAATGTTCCTAATGCTTCTCTATTTCAAGAACCTACAAGAATAGAGCTGACTCCCAAGAAGATCGAGTTAACAGTTGGAGAGAGCATTGTCCTCAGTTGCAAAGCCCTTCATGACAGCACCCTGGATGTCACCTTCTATTGGACACTCAATGGGCAGCCAATTGACTTTGAGAAACAAGGTGGACACTTTGAAAGCATCAAGGCAGTAAGTGACCATGCATTTGTCATCTCTCTGCCGGGACTTGATATAAATTTGCATGTTTTTATATGATTCCCATTTACCAAATTCTGACCAAAATGAGTGATAACTGGTTCCAGTAACAGTGGAAAGAAATGTTAGCTAGAGGAGATGTAAATTGCAGATCACTGGAATTACTCCAAGTAGTTTTCATCAAGAAGATATTAAACTTATGCATCCCATTATTAGTGATGTATCTGATAATCTTTGTGAGGGAACAAAAAGAAGTTTCCATCAAATCCCACTTACATTCTTCTGCTGATTATTTAAGCCAATAAGAATCATATGGACAAAAATATACATATCAGTTTCAAATATTGCCACTTGATTAAAAAAGAGTTTCATATGGTCAAATGCTATGATAAAGTAATTCAAACCTGTCACATATAAAGTGATTTGAACATTTCTTAGTAGAAAGAAACCTTTTAATGTGAATAGGTTTGGAAATAGAATCTACAGTCATTTAACTCAATCTTCCCACTAATGAAATGTAAATCAAATGTCCATGCCATGTTAATGGAGAAAAATGAAGTTCACAAAGGTCAGGAAATTTTAAAACTTAATGTATCTCATTTGAGTACAATGTAGCAAAGTTACCTTTGCATTATAAACCTTGTCAGCTGCAATCGATTTATTCTTCTGCTTGCTTATACGGAAGTCATACTCTTTATGGAAGCCACATTCACTTGGTAGGGGGTTTGTGTTTTTAAAATTTGAGTTCACTTCAATAAATCTTCTAATTGAACAACATTAGTAAGGTATACCTTAGTGTGAAGGTTCTTAGCATATTTATCTTCTTCTGAGGAAACACTCAAAACGCAGTGTTATTTATATAAGGAAACGATCACTTTTTTTTAACTTTAAGGTCTTTGATTCAACTATCCTGACATAATTAAAATTTGGCCAAAACTGGTAGATTTAAACAGCTATTTGAGTTAATTATTTCCTTCTCAATGTGCTGCTAAAGTGTCACTGCTGCTTTATGAAGTGAGAAAGGTGCTACTCATAGAATCGCAGAATAAGCTGATTTGGAAGGCACCCATCAGGACCATTGAATTCAACTCCTGGCCCTGCACAGGACACCCCAAGAATCATACCACATGCCTGAGAGCATTTTCCTGACACTTCTTGGACTCTGTCAGGCTTGGTGCTGTGACCGCTTCCCTTGGGAGCTGGATCCACTGCCCAACAACACTCTGGGTGAAAAACCTTTTTCTAATATCCAACCTAAACCTCTCCTGATGCCACTTCAGGCCATTCCCTTGGATCTTGCCACTGTTCACAAGAGATGTGTACCTACCCTTTTGCTTCCCCTAAGGAGGATGTTGTAGATGACAACAAAGTCTCCCCTCGGTCTCCTCCAGGCTGAACAAGTCTCTCATAATGGAGTCAATATTCAATGTCTAAATGACTAAGTGGATTAAAAAAACATTATTAAGTTATGGGGTTTTTTTTCTTCTGTTTTGTTTTTTTTTTTTAGGAGGCATATGAGCCATTTTTTTTTCCTAAAACATGGTTTTCAACAAACAGCAAACTTCAGCTGATCAGAAAATATAATCAGTCTGGAAAAAAGACATTACACGTTTTGCAAAATATAACAGAATTGGATCCTACCTTGTGACTTAAAGCAGTGTTGAAATAGGGAAAACAAAGCATCAAACCCTGATATTTTTAGACTGGACTAGCCCCGTTTGCCTTTACAAGATGGTCAGGCCATACTTTCTCTACTTGCATTCCTAACTCATTTAAATATCAAGACATTTCTGGTTTTCATCCTAAAGAGCGGAAGTGTAGGCTTGGATCAACTGGCTGATGGTTAAACTAGGTGTTAGCACTTTACAGGCAGGATGAGCTATGGGGAGGAGCACTCATCTTCAGAACAGAAGTAACAAAACATGACCCTCTTAGGACAATCTGAATGAAAATTTTCTGAATGGTGTTGGGAACATAATGGGACATACCTTTTGACACTCTTTTAAAGCAGTGTTAAAATATTTCGATTTTTGCATTGTCTTGAAATGATGTTGGATCAGTTGAGAGATGCAAATCTTGTGGTAAAACAGCAATTTTTGGGGTGTTTTGACACAATTCCCATAACTATTCATTTGTGGAAAGTTGTCAACTGTATCTCATTATCATATCTGTTAACGTAAGCATGAGAAATTAATCACAAGGTTGAAAATGTATTTCTTTACTTCACTAATATCTAAAGCATGACCAGGTACCAGGATAAAGGAAGATAAAACTCATTTTTTGCTATCATGTATCCTCCTTTAACCTCTCCAGTTTCAAAGGTGAAATACACAATGTGTTAAAGCCATAGGTTTATGAATGGAGACAGCAGGATCTTGAAGTCTGAGAGAATTCTATGTCCCTTAATTTTGTCCTCTGAATGAAACACTTCAAAATTGAATTAGTTGATCCTGAACAGAATACTTTTAATGGAATATGTTTAAGAAGAGTATCCTTTGTATGCATGAAGTCATAGAATTATATATTCATTTTTTATGCACACACTGATACTTCATCAGATAAAAATATGTTCAGGCTTGCCCACAGTTTATTTATTTGTTTAAAACCCTGACAAACTGAACATTATTTAAATGGATTTTGCTAATAACAAAACCACTGTAAACCTCTCATCATTGCTCTTGCTTTCACAGTGTCAGACCCTAGTGTTAAGTATGATGAGCATCCTAATGCTTAAAGGCAGTGTTATGAAAGCTATCATCAAAGTAACATTTATTTGTCTGTAGATAAATTTTCACTTTCTAAAACTGATGATCCCTAGCAACTTCAATTAAAAAGAAAGGCTTCTCTTGCTAATAAATATTATTTTGCTTGTTTTGAAATTATATCAGTAGATTTTGTACCAAACAAAATGTGCTATAATTTTACATATTGAGAACTAATTTTTTATACAAAAGGAAGGTATTTTTGCTGTTCTTTACTGAGTTATCAAAGATTTAGTACCTGTACCAATTCAGGTACTTCAAGATATGTATGGTAAGGATATCAAATTGTGCATGAAGGGCATATTAAGAAAAGGGACCAGCTGAATTCCACTGGAGTGACTGCAGACTGCACTCTAGGAAAGGAAAACATCAAATGTTGTGTATATGCAACTCCACAGTACATTTGATGGAAGAAGAATAATGCTAAGGGTTATATAAACCCAGAATCCTTTGGCATTGTTAAAGTTTTACTCTGTCTAACTAAAGACTTGATAACATTTTAGGTCTGTGAGGAGTAATCTGTGTAATTAATAGAAACAATTTTGCATGAAAGTCTGAATTTCCAAAATTTTCTTGTAGCAACACAGTAAGCAATGAGCTCAGAAAGTATAGACCTGTTTGTTTTTATTAGGATAACTTTGGTTTTCTGTCCCTTGTGCCAAATCTAGGAGGCCTATTCAAAATTCTGTTCAAAATGTTCTCTTCTAAGATCTCTGCTGACCTTAATTTTCTCATTGAGATATCCCTTTTTCATCTAAAAATATCTGATTTTGTCAGTAAATTTTCATCCAACTCTCATTATTCCAACTCTGTGTTTGAAGGCTGATACTGTTTTTATAGCAGCCAAACAAAATTATTTACTGTGGTTACCCACAGCCTGGTAAGCAGCAGCATTGCTCTTAATGTCCCTCACCTTGACCTTTCTGACTCTCAGGAAAGTGATTTGGTCTGTATATGTTCTTGGTCTTTGATCTTTGCTGAAACTGCCACCAGGGGAAGCAATAAGTACAACTTGTCGTGTTATATTTTACAGTGGTTATTTGTTCACATGGAAGTGAATTGAAAACTACCGTTTCACTTTAAAAGGGACAGTAGATACAGTTTGGATCATTCATTTAATTGCTTCCTAGTACTGGAGACTTCAATCTGATAACCTAAAACTTTGGCAAGTGCATAAATCTGCACCTTCCCTTATATTTTCAAGTCACTCCCTAATTTCTTGCAGTACTTTAATCATATTTGAGAAGTTAAGATTAAAATTTCCTAAGCATTTTCTAAATAGGAAGAACCAAGTTCTTTGTTACACAGAATCAATTAAAACAGAAGGCTGTTAATAATAATGTCTTTCCTCTTTATTGGATGTAAACCCAAACAAGGTTAATTAAGTAGGGGTTTTATGTAACGCCCTCCCCACATGAGGAAAACAGCAATAGTTGTCAGAAGTCTTGCAAAAGATACGTGCTCTATGCAAGGAGAATTTCCGTTCAGAGTACAGCTGCCATAAGAACCTCATTGCTACCAATTTGTTTCGCTGTCTGTTGCAATCCGTTCCTGCTGATGGAAGAGGCTGAGCTCAGCCATTACTGTCAGCTCTAATCTCTAGATATTTCAGCCCAATGCTCATTGCCAGGTTTTGCCCACTTGTCACCCTACAGCAGTTACATTTTTAAGCAATCAGAAGCAGTTTAAAAAAACTAAAAGTTCTTATGTTTTGGTAATAAAAACTTATTGTAAATTAGGTAGGGTACTAAATGGAATAAGGATTTCTGGAATTTGCATTCTGTGATTGGTAACTACGAACCAAAAACCAAACACAATGAAGACCACAGTGTAATATTCCACTTTACCATGTGTTACTTCCAGTTCTAGTGAACTGATTGAATTTGTTTCACACTGCATTAAAAAGAGGCACTCCAAACATTTCCTAGAACCAAAAAAGTATGTGAATTGTTGCATGCATGTACTTGTGGCTTTGGCTATTGATAGAGAGTAAGAAACAGAGATGATAAGTAACATCTTATCTTGTTTAGCCTGGAGAAAAGGAGGCTGAGGAAGACCTTATTGCCCTCTACAGCTACTTGAAAGGAGGCTGTAGTGAGGCGGGGATTGGTACTCCTCTCCCAGGTAAAGGTAACAAGTGACAGGATGAGAGGAAGTGACCAGGTTGTACCAGGGGAGATTTAGATCAGATGTTAGGAAATATTTCTTCCCTGAAAGGGTGGTCAGGAATTGGAACCAGCTGCCCAAGGAAGCGGTGGAATCACCAGTCCTGGAAGTGTTCAAAAGGAGTGTGGCTGTGGCACTTGGGTTTAGTGGTGAACACTGCAGTGCTGACTTAATGGTGGGACTCAACAATTTTAGAGGTCTTTTCCAACCTTAAAAATTCTATGAATTCCTCTATTTAATTTTGTTTTAAAAAAGGGAGATAAACAACAATTTTGGAAAATGTGAGCCTCTTTACATTCCTGAATACCAATTTCTATTAAAAAATTATGGCAATAAATCATGAAATAGAGTCAGATAATTTCTACTGGTTTGTTCCATTAGGGTATTCTGTACCTTTCCATGCTTACAAGCAGCATTCTAATGCAAAAAATCTTGGGACAAATAAAAGATATTTCATGACAGTCCATTCTTTCCCCTGTTTACTTGGAGCTGATGGATCGTTTAAGTGCTTGGCACAGTGTTAATCTGGGCTATAACAGCAGAGTCGATTGTTTGAACAACTGATCAATATCAGCCTTCCTAATGCTACCGCTCCTGTTTAGAGCTCTGCCGCCTGTTTTACACTTGCAGCTCCGCAGCCTTTCTCCCCAAGTGCTGTGGCAGTGCCTTCCAGAGCCTTCCTGGCAGCGCTTCTCCATTGCAGTTCTTACACTCATGATCTGGTTTTATTCTTGAGGCCTTGCACCTGCAAACAGAGATTGTATTGTTACAGAGAAGTGTCATGGGAAGAAGCTCTCACTGTCCTGAAACTCACCTCTACCTCTCGCCCCTTTGTCTCTTGTTTGGTAAACCAAGATAACAATGCGGAAAAGTAGATAATGTTAATACAAATTCTTCATAAATATTATTCAACAACATACATACTAAGAATCTTAACCATCAATCACTGCGTAACAACTGCTCTTATTTAACATACACCAATTATCATTAACAAATAGGAAGTTTAAGTAGGTCCCAAAGAAAATGTTACAACAGTAGGGGGAAATAATATCAAGAAATAATCGTCATACTCTTCATTGCCACCTACTGCACTGGAGAGAACCTCAAGAGGTCTCACCTTCCTTTTTCTCCTGGTAATAACATCTCAGATACAGAATATTAATTTAGTAACATGAGTGTAGTGGGTCTCTCTGTCCTGAAGCTTCCATTTTATATATCATCTCTTTTCTCATTCCTTCCCATTCACAATGCTTTTTCCATGTTTCCTTTAATCCCTTGATTTCACAAAACTACTCCAGTACATGACATACCACCTGACAGCTGATATTCTTTTAACTTCATCTTTTTTTCTGCCTTCTTTCAATAAAATTAATCAAACTCATTTACAGCAATTCAAGATACACTTGAGATGCGTTTTAAGCATTTCAAGCTGATTCAAGTTCTCCGTACCCACTCCCAACACTCCGTCACTCTCTGGCATCCACTCAATGCCACCAGCACTCACCGAAACAGCTCTTTTCATAATTCTTGTCAAGTCTATGCAAACTATTCAAAAATACTGCCACTCAAAGGGTCTGCACTCCCCCTGGATGATTCTTAAGGATTCACAAACCTAAAACTATCTTTTTAACTGCTTATAGACAGGGGAAATGCAAGTTGTGTTTTATCAGGTATGCCTCAGTCATCTGCATCAGCCTGGATACTGCAATATTACGATTATTATCCTACCACATACCATTAATCACAACCAAACTGATAACAATCATTTCATCTTCTTTGTTCCAAATGTGCTTATATGATTAAAAGACAGAGCTCAGAATATATTTTTCCATTATCATTATATCAACCAAGAAAACTGCTGCTTCTTAAAAGATTAAATATTGGCAATTTTTAACCATCACAAGCAGTAGACAGATGTAGTTGATGCATTCAAACCTGAGAATTTGCATGAAATGGCACTTAAATTCCCCTAATGAAATGGCACTTAAATTGCCTTAAACACACTATGGACAGAATTTGGCTTGCAGCCAGCAATCCATCATAATGTATATATAAATTGTCAGCATAATTTAAAAGAACTTTATTGTATTGCTGGTTTTCACTTACTGTTAATGGTACAAAGATAACACTGTCATAAGGTTATTCTGTACAATCATTAGTTTTCTCCAGATAAATTCACCAAAAATAAACTCCATTGCCATTTAAATATAGCAAAAATAATCTGTGAAATAATTTTTCAATTTAATATAACTGAATGTCATTCATAAAGGCTATTTGGCTAAATGAAGTAATATATGAGTCAGGTATCCATCTAACCTGTGCGTTATATGTAAAAACACCCATATATTTTAAATAATCATTTAAATTGAAAAAGTTATTAACAGCCCAGACCATTCTTATTTAGGATCTAATCTCAGTCCTTTTTACTCAACACACCATTGTTTTACTGTTCTCGGTTTAAACAAAATAGAATCTTTTTAGGCTTTTAGTACCTCCCAAGCACTCTCTTCTGTATAAAAACCACTTTGTGGGAAAGCATCCTAACCTCTCACTGTCAAGAGATTTAGATGACAGGCAGCAAATCTCAATAAACCCCTGTAGTCATAGTAAAGAAGTGACTCAAACTCCCCTTAGGCTTTCATCATAAAAGTTTTCACACAATGGCAGTCAGTGTTTGCCCACTCTTTTCTTCCCTTTGATTTAAGCTTTTGTTGAATCATGATCATTTGTAATATTCTCATTACCCATTTTAGACATATTCTTCCCAGGCATAGAGACAGTTTTCGCCACATGTTGTCCATGTCGAGTTCCCAACCTGAATCCTCTGCACAGTAATAGGCAGACTTTCTAGTCCCCAAGCCTTTGCAGTGCAGAAGCTAAGAGCTGTGGGTCACCACATCATCTCTACCAACTACACAGTATTATGAACTTCTTTGCCTTTTTGTCCCTCTTTCGAAGATAAATCGGAGCTACATTCAAAGAACTGCAGTTGGAGCACAGAAGGGAAGTATGACAACCAAGGTGGAAAATGGGCAGCATTAGAAGCAGATTAAATGAAAGCTGGGTTGATACAAAGACAGGGTAATGACATTTCATATATATTTTCCACATATGAATCTGTCATTTAAGCATATGTGATAAATTATGTAATAACCAATCCAAAGTGCAATTCTTTTATGGAAGAGGTAGGGAAAAGGGAACAAAAGACTTAGTCGATGTTTAGAAAGTGCTTTAGGGTGTAACTGTGCTCTCCATTTCAAATGCAGACAGATTAGAGATTGTTCTTGTGCAAAGTCTCCAGAAGAAAAGAGTGGATACACTGAATGGACCACCTTGGTTTAGAGATAAAAACAGCAAATGAATGGACAGATTAACAGAGAGGTTTCCTAGCAACTGGTTCAGGACAATGAACTCACTCTCATGGGAAGAATAAGTTTAATTCCCTTCATTTGAAGAAACATATGTAACAGTTGTTTATTGCAAAGCAAGTCACAACTGTTAAGATTTGGTTATTAAAATTAGAGAGATGTCTTTGCCCAAATTACGGTGCAAACAAGACTGTACATCAAAGTCATTGGTATGGATTTTTATTTAACAGTAAATGTGAGGGAGAGAGGGAGAAATAGCAAGAAATAGGAAAAGAGAGTGTGTGCAGGGAGAGAAAGAGAATGACAGAGAGACAGAAAATATGTCACTACTGCATGGATTCTGTTCGTTTTCTTCTGGTCTTTTCAGTGGTGAGGGTCCCAGTCTAGTCAAAGTGATGATCACTGTCTTGAGCCATGAGAGGTGGGAAAAGCTCATGAAACACAAAATCCACTGGGTTTAGATTTACTCAGGTTCAGGTGGGAATGCCCAGGTATGTCGCCTGGATGATATAATACTTTGGATCGTGGGACTCTTCAAGAGCCTGATGGTTTATGACGCCTTCTAAGAGTAAGACATCCCAGCTGCCTCTCGTATCAGTGAAATTGAGTCAATTATGGACCACCAGAAGGGGTGAATACCTTCAGACTGCGTGTGAATGTCCTGGTACTTCTCTGGAAGGAAATTTCCACAGTTAAGCCACTGGTGTAAGGACTTTGGCATGATGAAATCACTAACCCAATTTGCAGGATTTACCTCTTATCAGCCCTTATCTAGTCCAACACCCAGCTATAGCTTCTGGTGATGATGTGCACCCCTCTGCACCTCAGCAGTTAAGTGCTTGATTGTTTGAGCAATTAACTAGTAACAGTCCAGTCTTTCACAACAACCTCTTAAGATTTATGAAACCGAAGGAGAAAAAAGTCCAGATACAACTTCCTCTCTGTGGGGATTTGAGATGTCTGAAGAAGTATTAATTCTCCATCAGTAAATTCTCTGAAATTTGTCCCTTTTTTTTTTCCCTTCTGCCAACCCCCAAGATTGGGACAATGAGTGCAAAAGACAAATGCAATGATGTCATCAGTACTGAGCAAAGTATGCATATTATATGCTCCTTTGAGCCTTTTTGAATCTGGGGAAGCATTACCACATCAAAAGCAAATGCTAATGTATAGGTGTCACCAATTTAAAAAAAAGTTTCAAGCCATACCTTACATATAAAGCTAATTAGATATATTGCAGACATGACTATGACCTCAGACAGCATGCAACATGCCACATGAAGCAGAGAGAACCATAGCTTGACACAGCATTCAATACTGGAGCTGCCCAGAACCAGATGAATTGGATGCTTGGGAGCATAATATGAATGATACAATAATTTGTAGTCCTGGAGAGAAACATTAGTGATGAGAGATAGCATTGTTAGCTGTATTATTATTTATTTGCTGCTTAATGAAGACCAACAGTGTACAGCAGGTCTATAACTGATGCTGACCTTGAAGGCTATTCTTAGCTTTCTTGAAAATCATTTGAAGTTGGTTGTTGAACCTATCAGTTTTGCTTTGTTTTAAGTTTTAGCTTCAGTAAAATGTAATATATATTTCACACAGTGGAAGTTTGTACTGAGAAAATCCAGATATTTTTGATACTTGGTTAAATGGATAATACATGATACTCAGAACACAAAGGAATATGAATTTTTCTAATGAAATGCTCCTGTGCAATAATGAACTTCTTGCGAAATAATCCCTGTCACAAAAGATCATAAAGTCAGTGAAAAAAAGAAGCTTGTAAAAACACTTAATATCTTCAAAATTTAGACCTAGACCAAGAAATTTAAACACTCATTTCAGCGTTGAATAAAATTGAGACTACATAGTTGCTGATACACCAGATTGTTCTAAATCGTGTTAGTCCAGGTGAGAGAGACCTTCCTACACTGTTTGCATCCATGTCACCCGGTTTTTGTCTTCCCCCAAGGGATGTGTATATCTCTGCTTTTGCTGAAGCATCATGTCTTTTTCCACTGGCAGAAGAATAAAAGCAGAAGAAAGTTTTTGACCTTCAATACTTTTCTTAATGGAGTCTCTGCTGCATTCCCACTTAGTACATTTTTTTTTAACTGTATTATAGTTGTTCAACTGCAGTAGCAACTACAATGACAAGGTGTAGAAATTCCCTTAAGACTTAAAAAGCCAGCACATCAGTTTAACCTCCCACAGATCTTTTTGTGGCCTAGAGTCTCTAATTACAGAATAAACTAATCAACAAATAATCTGTCTTCCAAGACTTGGAAGAGTCTGTAAAATTAATGAAAACCCTTTATAAATGCCACTGAACAGCAGTAAAGCAGTATGTTTTTTAGAGTTCCTGGTCAAACATATCTCCTACTTATCCAAATAGAAGCTAAAATGTGTCATTATTTTCTTGATTATGGTCAAGAATCTAATGTGTGAGCATATACCCAGCAGTATTAAACACAGTGAATTTAATCCACTCACACATCCTCAGAAATACTGGCTGCACAGCCTGTTATGTTGGCATAAAAGTGTTTCATGGGGATCTCTTGTACTGCACTGCTCTCTGCTTACAGCAATGATTCTTTCAATTGCTCCTTGTCTGCCCAGTTACACAGGTGTGCAGATGAAACACATATATTTTTCCTGATAAGAATATTAGGATTCACACATTCATGAACCCTCTGGAAGTTAGAGTGACAGCCAAGATTTTTAACAGCTCCTGAGCAATGAAATCAGACAGTTGCTATCCATTATGCTATTCCTCACACTTAACAACAAACACACATTAGATGTAAATTATCCTCAGGAGAGGACAAATGTGGACTGATTCTGGTCTTATCCTTATTAATAACTAAAGCTTTGTACCAAGATCATTAATCATCTTCAGCAACCCATGTTTCAGCAGCTAGTAAATGCTACTGTGCTACACAACTTAAAAAATGTGTATCCTGAATTTGACTCCTGGTAGGAGTATGTGCTCTTCTTCCACATTTCAAACTGTAGAGTACTCAGATATTCTTTTCCACTTCTGTGATTTCTGATAGGCCAGAGCAAGAATATAAGAATTGCATTACGGCCTGACTGGTCTGAGTATCTTCCCTTCAGCAACATCATTATCTAGGCCACTTCAGAAGGCAAAACACTCCCACGGTAATCACACTCTTAGATCTACAGGGTTATTAAGCTATAGATCATGCCCATATTCACTTTGGCCTCAGAGGCAGCCTTGATGTCTCCACCTCTTTTTTCCTTCTTTGCATGTGAATATCCTTCAGTAAAAATTTTGCCTTGGTGTTACATGGACTATTACGACAAGTTAGTTCAAGAAATGTAAATGAAGAGAAGATTGACTGAAGAAGTGTGCCAAGATGTGCTGCAAAGAAACACTTCTGCCTAAAAAGAATAAAACTAAATTATAGAAGATTGGATCTTGAAATTAATCTTATTTCATCTTGTCATAAATGACCTTGGCAAAAGTGAAAGAAGTATGCAAATGACAATTGTGCAGTACAAAACTGGACATCTTACCAATACAGCAGATGATGAAAATAACAGATGGGCACTGACAAGAAATACAATCCTAAGAAGAACAAGGTCATGCACACATGAATGACTGGTTATAAATTGAGTGCTCATAATTTCCAAATCATTAAGGATAAAGATCTGCGTGTACCTACATGAGCACAGACCAAGTGTGTGCCAAAAACAAGCAAATGTGAATCTAGGTGAATTCAGTGATAAATTTCCAACACAGCTAGATAGGTATCAACACTTACTCCCTTAGTAAGATTTTATTTTGAATGTGGGTACAATTCTACTCACTCAGGACCAAAATTACTCAAGTTAGAACCACTGCGTGGGATAGAAATATATACTTCAAGGAAAGACTGCCATTGTTTGCTTGGTTAGCAAAATAGACTAAATCTGAAAAGGGAAATGCCTATACTCAATTAGTGTTTCTTAAAGTGAACTTCAGGCCTAGAATTCTAAAACATAAAAATTTGAACTGGTTCTCTTTTTATAGTCTCTATATATATTTTGTACTCTTCAGATTTAAATACATACAGATTTCAACAGGAAGGATGAGAATCTGTTAATATTTTCTCAATCATATTTAGCATTAACTTTCTCTATATTAATAAAAATCAATCAATACTATCTTTCAAGTTATCTCAATTTCAGCACAGAAGCAAGACATATTCCAAATGTCACTGCATTGCAGTAAAGTGGAAGAGGAAGAAAGTTCTTAATTTTTAAGAGGACTTTTTTAATACCAAGGATAGCATCCAAAATATTTCTGTTCATCTCCTTAATGAATTTCTTTGTGCTAGTTGGAATAATTCTCTTTGAACATGCAAATATGCACAATGTGCTTTAAGCAAAGTCAAAGTTATTAAAAACCTGAAATGCTCTTCTTTAATCCCTATTAATAATTGTATAAATGCAGTGTTCTGATAATCCTCACAAGAGGGTATTAGGACACATACATTTTGTAAGATGAAAGCCACATTCAAGAGTTGCTCAAACTGTATGAAAACACCCTTGTGAACTACCTTGAACACAGATTTACTGAGTTTTAAACTGGCAATTCATCCCTGTTTCAGCAAGCGTCCTCTGCAGATTTAATGATCAGGAACATCCTCCTGATGCACGCTGGGAGATACGGCTGCAGGGTCCAGACCGCAGCGGACACCATGTCAGATGAGACAGAGCTGCTCGTTAGGGGTGAGTATGCTTGTGGTGCCCCCCGAAAACTATCACCACACACAGTTGTGCCAGGGAATTTAAATACCTGAGCTTCAGGGACACCTCTGCCATTTGGTGGTCCTCAGATTTTATATTGTTGAAGCTATTTGTGAATAACCTACTGTCTTTGAAAGCAGTCTCACCATAAACTAACCTGCAGACACTGCAAAGAGAAACAAAAGACAGTGGGTTAATGGACAAAGTCTTAAGAGAGGTAACTGCACAAAAGGTATACCAGATTAGCTAAAATGCAGACAATTAGCCTTCACAGACCTGTGCAAGGTAGTTATAATGAGTTCTTTGGTTTTTTATGTGATGCTTTGCATTTCATCTTATGGTCAAGCCATTCTTTCAGCTTTAGCACTGTAGGAATATCCATTCATTTCCTAAGAGGAGGGCCCATGCAGTCTTTTGTAAAATTATAGATATGAATGAAACAAAAGCCTCATAATCTGACAAGAATTTGGGGTTTTTCACACATTAAATTGTTACCACCAGTTTTTCACTACATCTTTAGGCCCAGTCCTATAATCTGTTAAATTGCTTCACCTGTCGGTTAACATTCCTGATTACGCACAGGAACACAGAGTCCTTTTCCTGCAGGATCTCAGATCATACCGAGGATGCCAAGTAGTTTACAGTAAAGCAGGGCACCAGCACCATCTGTGCCTTCCGTTAAGCAGAGTATTTCTGCATTATGCAATATTTGTGTGTGTGTGTGTGTGTACACAAACGTGTGTTCAGTGCCCGATGGGATCTGAGCACTTGCAGTTCTCTCACTGGCGTAACAACTGGTGGGTCCTGCAATGCCAAGACAGATGGATCATAGCTAGGTAGCACAGCTGGGTAGCCCTACTGTGGATTGCACATTTTTGAAATAATAAATCAAGGTAGATATTTTATTAACATTTGAAAAACTCCAAATAAAGAAAAATAATCAAAATTATTCTGATATTTAAATGTTTCAAAAATTCTTATTCTACCACATTCCACAATGTCTTTAGACTTGATGTGTTCCTATCCATCACTTTCAGGACAAATATATGTTTTAAATGATAAAGAATGTTTCTGGATGACTGCAGGACTCTTCACATTTCCATGAAAGTAATCGTTACATATTTTCATAAAGACGCTTTGAGGACCATCAGGTTTCTGTGAGCTATGGCACTATAGGGATGGTTGTATTCAGTTGACTCATCACAGCCATGTAATACCATTTTAGCAGCCTTATGAAATCTGATTCATCCTTGTGGGGTATGCAAGTCATTTTGTGTTACCTTTGTCTGTCTCCGACAGGAGCTGGGGGCTCTATGGATAGGCAAGGCAATCTCAACTTTAAACTGAACTTTTGGGACAAAAAGCTTTTAGTTATTATCTAGGACAGACCGATTACAAAATTATTTTTTAAGAATACTGGTTATATAAATTAGTTTATTGAATTTGCTGTAGAAATGAAATGATTCTCTGAGGAAGAGGACTGAGATTAAATTTTTAAAAAGGCATTGCAAGCAGTATCAGGATGCATTTCTGTGAGTCTCATTACTATGTCACCATGGTGTTGAAAAATAACTATAACTACTTTGTAGTGAAATTTAAATTCAAATATACTTTGCTTACAATTCTCTTTTTTTCTTGTTTCTACAATTGGATAATTATAAGATCAAGTAAGAAATTTTGTTTCATATTGCCGAAAATGTTTAAAGCACATTCATTGTAAAGCTGCTAATGACTAGTTCTTACAGACTTCAACAAAACCAAAAATGAGAATCTAATTTATTTCTCCTTATACTTTCACAGGAATTTCATTTTCATTTCAGTATCTCTAATTTCTTTTTCTCCCTTATCTCAGTCTATAGAGTGCACTTAGTGGTGTGCAATTTGACACCGATAATCCCAAATTGCAGCACTTTTCAAACTTCTTTGTTTAGCTTGTGTTGATACTGGACATTGCTTAGGAGAAGATGCCAGCAGAAACAGATGTTTCAGTAAATATTTCAGTTAACTCTGAAGCATTCCACCTAACAAAGGAAGTCATCTTCTATGAAGAAAACCCATTGTCACTATGCAGTGAAGTCTGTAATCCAAAGCCACACATTCTTTATTTACAGTACAGTTTATAGTTAAAATAATTTCATTCTATGCATATTATAAAACATCCTTTTGTTTTAAACGTTACAGCACATAGCCAAACTGAGATAGCAGGAGCTTTGTTAAGAACTCATATGTACTGATATAAGCAAACCTACAGCACTTCCTTGTTCTGACCTTACTTTCTCTCCTTTTTCCTCTGCAGAAAATGCAAGTGATAATACTTATAATATCATACCAGCATATAACTCCATTTCAATCACTACTTTTATTGTAAGGTTCATTTGGTATTTTAATACATCATTGTAATTTTTTCTTGAAAAGTTGTTCTTCTTACAATGTTTTTACAGGAAACAAATTTGACATACATAATAAATTAAATTAAAATAATCTCATTCTCCCTCCTTTAGATATTCATGAATATCAGAATTATTGCAACTAACAAATTGACTAAATTTAAACTGAAATATGTATTCAACTGGTTCATGGTTTTTAAGTTAAAGGACTATTTATCAGAACTTAATTACAAGTGACTTGGAAGAGTACTATACCTTGTTGCAACCTCCTCAGATGGAGGAAGCAGAAACAAACTTTGCAGACTTCCATTGCTTATAATTAACATCCTGATCTTTAACAGACATTTATCACCATATTTTCAAGGAAGTGCAATGACTTAGTATCATTTATTGTGGAGAAAGCATGGAGCATCCTTAAACAATATTCATTTATTTTCAAACCATTTTTACTAGATGCTCTACTGGAAGTTCCCTTGAATATATGCCAGGGAATGTCACTATTTTTGCCCTTGTCCTTCTTTGCTCTGCATCATACATTGTAAGTTAAATTCCAGAAATACCACCAATGAAAGACAAAACGAAGAGCAGAGAATGAATAGTGCCAAGTAAATTTCAACTTCTTTGAGTCTAATTACTCATAAGAAGGCAATTAATGGTTCAAGAAGATTTCTGAATTTACTGCGTGTGTGTGGTGAGTGTGTGCGTGAATGTGTGTGTGTGTGTGTGTGTGTGTGTGTGTGTGTGTGTGTGTGAAAAACAAATTAAGACAGCAGCAAGTTTCTATTCTGCAACTTTCTATAATGTGTTACATACTTTTGAACACAAAATTTAAATTTTCAAATTCACTACCTCACAAGTCTTGAATTTGCAGTGAAATGCATGTTTAATACATTTTCAATAATGATTGTGACCTAGTGAATCTCTTTCAGGAACATTCCAAAAGTATATACGACAAAATATTCTAGATCATATTTGGACAAAAGCAGGACTCAGGTCCCATCAGCACTTACTACTCAAAAACAAAATCCAAATACTTCTCTAAGTGCTTCGAAAATGTGATTAAACTATGTATATTAAAACAAGAAAAACTTTTTAGGGGTCCCCAGCAATTTTTTTTTCCTAATGCTGCCAATAACGTGGGTTTCATTATGAAGAGATGTTCTGACAGCAGCTGGACCTGTCAAGCAGCACATTAGCTTTCCAGCTTAAACATCTTGCATTTTATTCTTGGAGTGGGTTGTGAGTGAGAAGTATTTTGGTAGTCTCATGCCAGTCAACAGTGACCTTCAAGGGTGGGCTGTCCTGACATACCTGACATCGTCTGTTTATATTCAGGCAGGCTGCTACCTAATTTGCAAGAGAGTTTCCTCTCTAAAATACAGCTCTACAAAATTCTCTGCAATTCATTGTCACAGGTTGTTTTTATTATTAGGTACCTAAAAACTAAAAGGTCATGATCTTTTATTCATGCATCTGAGATCCACTATCCCCTCTAGATACATACCATTGATTCTGTAGAGGTCCCCAGAGAGTCCTTTTTTCTCTGAATATGGGGAGGATGAGAGAAGATTCAGATCAAACGCCGGAATTTACTTAAGGCAGAAGAGGCAATGCCAATCCGTTTCAACTTACCACAGCAGCTGCAGTGCTCATCTATGAGGTCAGATAACTCTTCCTATCTGTCTCAGACCCGGACTCAAAACCATACTTTCCCCTTAAAAGCATGTTATACTTGCAGGTGGTTGTTAGGTGAGACCAAGATATGTTCAAGCCTCTTTCTGAGGCAGAGGAGCCAGGAGCACAGAAATCAGGTGACAAACAAATGCACACCTGGATGTGTAGGGCACAATTTAGGGCATCTCCAGCAACCCAAATATGTTCTTCTTTCATTGAATTGACTTCTGCTCTAGAAATGAACAGAGGTGAACCTCTGTCGATGGCTTAAGTCAATACACTGAACTGTTTGCTGGAAAGGCAAAAGCTAAATCCTTAAAAGCCACTGCAATATTTTTCTGGAAGACAGTAATTAGGGCCCACAACAGCAGAAGATATATAGGCTGATACACCTCAAGGACATCCAGAAAACAAAACAGATTTTCACACAGGTTGGTAACTATTCTGGCACCAGGCTGGCATAAATGTGCTACTTCGAGTGCAATCCCATAACAGAAATTATATATGTCTGATGAACAAAGAAATAGTTTTAGCGGAGTGAATTAATACAACAAAAATCACTGCTATGGTCTTACATTCCTGACACCCAAGTCATTACCTGATTTCATTTCATTTATGTCTTCTGTTGTTTGCTCACCCAAGGAAATGCAGAATACCTGTTTGCCATGCAAACAAGAGTGTTTACAGGAGAATATAGATACTTGCGACATAATCAACAAATGTTTTCCTCAGCACATGAAGTCAAGAGCCATTTAAGAAGCAGAAGTGATTTATGATTTTTGTAAATGTCAATCCTGTCCTTGACATCAGTCCAAGAATAGTTTTCCCATGTAATGTGCTTTTTCTGGCTACTAGCCTTTACTTATCCACCCAGATCTTCAACTTGCAGTGAATATTAAGTAGCAGAGGAGTGGAATAGCAGAGTGCTACAGCTTGGCTAGTTTTCCGCCTATCATTGGCACACAGTTGAGTTGTCTCTGTACTGATTTTTTACAAAGCGATTACCTGAGCAGAAGGCTCTAATACAGGATAAATATGCATGTCATGTTCTGACACTAATGATATCATCACAAACATGGGTACCAAACACCCAAGTACCAGCCAGGAGACCTGCCTCTCACAGATGTCTCAGGTGATCTTGTAGCCAGCAAAGTGTCAGCTTTTCTCGAGACAATGCCTGCTTGGTGAATTAATTTGTTTTTTAAAGCATGACTTCCAGAAAGGTTTTATTATATTCTTATTTCCCATAATGCTGCTGAAACCTGAAGCTATCTGTGCTTTCATATTTTCACCACAAAGGATATCTTCATGATCCTGTGCTTCAATTATATTTCACTGTAAAGATATTTAGAATAAGAAATATTTTTTTTATAAAGAGGTTGACGCCATGAAAGGGCTGACCCTTTCTACTGTACATTGGCCCAATTAGCTACAGTATTTTTCAGTTTGTGTTTATTTAACTCATCAGTACAAAATCTATTGCTCAGTGACTGGGAGGTTTCAAAGAACACCAGCAGAAATCATAGGTAAGAGCAAAAGACTACTTTTTACATTTACTTTTGGCAAAAAGTGTCCCTCTTCTCTTAAAACACACAGTTTCTAATGAACTCATTAGAAGCACTGCTTTGCCATAGGCCGCAATAAAGAAAAGCTCAAATAGAAAACTCTCCTACCAAAGCCAGTTATTGTATATTCCTTGCTCTTCTGCAGATTTGGAGGGTTGGCTGGAGTAAAGAATCTGCAGTTAAGCAAAGAAAAAGAGTGGAAGTTGGGAACACCATACAAGAGTCTAACATGCTTTCACAAAGGTCATCATGAGGCTTCCTACAGCCAATTACAAGTAGAGACCCTTTTCACATACACTGAGACGAGTAGTAGTCCTCGTTCGGCAGCACTTTCCAAGAACAGAGAGTTTCTTGCAGATTAGAGGATCAGTGCAAAACTTGCCTCAAATCTCATCTCATGGGGATGGGGACAGTGCTTCAAACATTTAGAACAGAATGAGTGATTTTTGTTATATGAATCTCCATATTGTCATATTGTCATATTGTCACATTGTCATAACAGTGACACCATAGATACCAGAGTAATTACTTTTCCCAGTTATCCATTTTATACATGACATTTCTTTTTACAAGTATCATGACTGAGTTAGAAACACAAGTTGTGAAACTAAAAGATTGGCTTACATCTGTGAAAGCTTCAGTGCCTATTCAACGGTACCAAGTTTCCAGGACTTTAATGCTTATTTAATAAATGAAAGCTTTTTATCATAACAAATAACTGGTTTCAGTAAAATTAAGTTATCAAATTAATTCCATCAACTTTTGTTTGTAAATTAGTCTTGCAAAGCTGGTTTACAATTCATTATAACCAAAAGAGTAAGTCATATTGGTTTCAAAATTACTCAGACAGATGTTGGATGCTGTATTATGCACTGCCTCACAACAGTCTGTGGAGTGGCAAGGTCATCTCCAAACTTTCTTTCTTTCTCTAAAATTTCTCCACCTACTCACAAAGGAGAAAATACTGCTAGTCCCAAAATTTCTTACTCCATGTTTGAATTTCTGCAAAATAAACAGCATAAACAAAGGTAATGAAGGTTGACAGTACAAGGTAACTCAGTCTGAGAGAGTGTAGCTGAGAAGCTGACCATTAGGTCTCTGCCAGGGAACTACAGCAATGCAGTAGCCAGGCAAGTTTCCTCAGGTTTTGAATTTGAGATGTAAACTAACAAAATGTGACACTTTCCAAAACAAAAGAGGTTTCAAATAAATAAAATGCATAGAAATTATCTGTTCATGTTTCCTTTTATTTATTAATGATCATAAAAAAGATTGTTTCAGCACATGTAGTCCTTTCAATAATTTATATATTTTTAGATAGATAGATAGATAGATAGATAGATAGATAGATAGATAGATAGATAGATAGATAGATAGATATCACTCTCTACAACTACCTGAAAGCAGGTTGTAATGAGGTGGGAGTCAGTCTCTTCTCCCAGGTAACAAGCATCAGAATGAGAGGAAATCAACTCAGGTTGCACCAGGGGAGGTTTAGATTAGATATTAGGAAAAATTTCTTCCCTGAAAGTGCAGTCAGGCACTGGATAATGCTGCCCAGGGAATTGGTGGAATCACCAGTCATGGAAATGTTCAAAAGACGCATGGATGTGGCACTGGTGGTGAACAAAATGGGGCTAAGCTAGTGACTGGACTTGATGATCATAGAGGTATTTTCCAACCTTTATGATTCAATGATTTCATAATTTTATAAAAGTATTTTTATATTATATACCTACTATAAAATATACTTTAGGAGAAATAATTTACTGGTGCCAGTTATATTACAAATAGACCTGTGTTCTCTAAGCATTAATATAGTTAACTTTGTTTACAGTACTATTTCCTTCATCTACACTGTCGTGGGTTTGACCCTGGCTAAATGCCAGGCACCTATGACGCTTGCTCTCTATGCTCTCTCCTGCTGCAGCTATGCAGAGGAGAGGGAAAATTAACACAAAACACTGGACTTATGAGTTGAGATAAGACTACTGATAAGGGGACGCACGAGATTCAGGGCAAAAGCAGGTGGAAGACTTAAAGTTGCAAAAAAAAAAAGTGATTTATTAATCTAACAGAGTCGGAGGATAAATCAGAGGTAAAAATAAGCTCTCAAGACACCGTTTCTTTGCTGACCCCCCTTCCCTCTTAAGGCACCGCTTCCCAGCTCATCCCCTCCCACCTTTCCAACTAACCAACAACTCCCAGGCAGGGGCAGGGTGTGGGGTTTTTTCTTTAAGTCAGTCCATCACAATTCTTCTACTACAGACACTGTTTCTCTATTCGCCCCCTCCTTCCATTCAACCAGCAGATCCGGGCTGGGGCAAGATATGTGGATTTTCTTAGTCAGTCCAATGCCACAATTCTTCTGCTACAAACGCTGTTTCTCTGCTCACCCCTCTCCCTATTAAGGCCATTTCTCAGCTCACCCCCTCCCTCCTTCCTTCTAACCAACAGCTCCGGGGTGGGGGCAGGGTATGGGGGTTTTTATGGTCAGGGTCAGTCCATCAGGGGAAAAGAATCCTCTACTTAGCCATGGGGGTCCCTCCCACAAGAGACAGTCCTCTGTGAACTTCTTTGGCGTGGGTCCAATCTCACGAGCAGCCCTGCCCGAGTGCTGCTGTCCGAGATTCTCTCCAGGTTGCAGAATTCCAAGCCGAGGCCAGGCTGTTTCCATCCCGGGAGCAAGGCCTCTCTCTCTCCTGCAAGGCTTTTGCAACTCTCAGTCTCTGGGACTCCCACTGGATCACAGCTTCCTGCAGGCTTCCACCTGCTCCTCTGGCGTGGGCACCTCCCCACAGGCTGTGGGGGGTTCTCTGCATCCCCCTGGACCCCATGGGCTGCAGGGGGACCACCTGCTCCCCCATGGTCTTCACCATGGCCGGCAGAGGGTTTTCAGCTCCGGCGCCTGGAGCATCTCCTCCCCCACCTTCTCCACTGACCTTGGTGCCTCCATGTTGTTTCCCTCACATATTTTTACCTCCTCCTCCTCCTTCCCTGGCTAAAAAGAAGTGCGTGCTCACATTGTTTTGATTTCTTCTGAAATATGTTTTCACAGAGGCGTAACTAACATCTCGAATTGGCCCAGGTTTGGCCAGCAGCATGTCCATCATCTTCAGAGCCATCAGAGATTGGCTCTGCTGGACATGGTGGAGAAATTTCCAGAATCTTTACTCAGGACATGCAGGAGCCATCTTTGTACCCCACCCTATCCACTGGCAAAAACTGGGCCAGGCAAAACTACCACAATACTTAAGGATTTTAGTAGATTTAGATGCCAGTTATATTCTGGGTATTTCAGTAATAGTTTACTCATTGTTGTTTGTTTTTATTATCCTTTTCACTCCTACTGTCCAAATTGTGTTTTCTATAGTTATGGATGTCAACAGACACTGATTTTCCAGGGGAAAAAAAAAAAAATGTCCAGTCCTCTTAGTTCTCTGCAGCAATGCTGTATACCCTTGGAAACTTATTAGCATATACAGAGCTAATTAAAATCCTTTGACCAGTACTAATATTACTACCAAAAAAAACCCCAAAAAAACCACACAAAAATAGAACAAAAAAAATCTATCAAAAAAACCCACAAAAAACCCAAACACCCACAAAAACCTAAAAAACACCCCCAAAACCCAAACCACCACACGAAACAAAAAAAAACATGGCAGAAAGATTCTTTAAAACCGAGATGAAGATCAGCTTCTTCCTACAATATATAACATGTATTTTAAGACTCTGCCCTGAGAGCTTACCAAATGCACTGTACATGCCTACTGTAAGTTAAAATGAGCATTCAGATCAGCTACCTGCAAGCTGTAAGATCTTGAAATGAAGCAGAGCACAATCCAGCAGTGTGAAGGGATGAAAGTCTTTGTGACTACAATCTGTGGTTTGAGTACAGATTTTGTGGTCTAAAAATAAAATAAAAAGGTTAAAGCTATTCATCTTATAGACTGTCAAAACTAGCAATCTAAGCAACAAATCCACTCTTATGCTTTATTTCTTGAGAAGTAATGTTTCCTCTGAACTCCAGTGACCTGGAGCAAATATAATGCAGGGACTGCTGGTTAGGTTGACCACCCTGCTCCTTTCTGTTGTGATATTGCCAATAAAACTTAAAGACAAGTACTTGGGTTTAAAGGCCTTCAAACACATTATTAAATGGAACATAAACAAGGTCAGCAGATTCTTGCTGGTCTTTGAAATTACATTTGAGCTGTAGCAAAGGCCAAGAAGATGCCCCGAGCACAGACCCCATTATTTGGACTCACAAAATATGTCCATAATACAGAAATATTCCCTGAGGCCAGTGGGTACAGCAGAGTTCCCATTCACACAGTTACATTCCCAGTCCCCCTCCCCTCAGGATGGGCATGGCAAACTCCTGCTGGGACTTGCCCCAGCCCACAGCTACCCATTAATTGTGCCAAAGCACTGGATGGAAAAGTCATAATTTCACAGGGTTGCAATTGTGATAGGGTCTGTCTGCCAGCATAGAGCAGACAGGATCAGGGCTAGAGTTCAGATCTGTACTTTGACCCTCTTCTGTGTATCATCTGACAGATTTACAACATTGGAAGATAGTATATTGCTGTAGATGGAGAATCAGCCTTTTAGCCCACAGACTTCAACAAAATATTTCCAGCAATTTGATCTTGTAATAGGACTATTTTTATCTTTTTTTTTTTTTTTAATATTTGGAATGCTATGAAAAGGAAATAGATTCATATCTTTAAAAAGCTTTTTTTTTTCAGGAGTTTAAAAATTATCCTTTGGTCTAAGTTTTTTACAAGCATCAACTGAGAGGTATGAACTTACTTCAGCCAAAAAGTGTCTAGAAACAAACACTAAATTAGGAATCAGATATGATGATGTTTTTTAACTCAGTGCCTGCAACACACACATGTAGTCCTGGGAGTGCTGGTGCCCACAGTAGGACTGCAGAGTGAAGGAAACAGCATGGGCCAGAGCTGGGACAGCTGGCAAGGGATGCTCTACAGCACTGAAGGTAGTCAGCAGGCCATGCCGAAGAGAGACATTTCCAAAACTCAGTCTCTTATTCAGTTTGGGACCTGCTAGCAATGTCATCCATGATCAATTCATAGGCAACTAGTGCTTTTACACCTTAGGTGAAATTGAAGTTTCCTGCGCTGTCCATACATTTGTGTCAACAAATGCTGCTACACAAATATCCTGCTCAAAGGTTCTGGGCTGCAGTCTGGAATCTGAGCTCACAAAAATCAGTGGCTCTCAAGGCTGCCTCATCCAAATTCATTATTTTTAGGTTTGCATGAGGCAGAAAAGTCATCAGGGCAAAGGGGCATAACATGACATAGGTACCGCTAAAGGACTTCCCAGGCAGGACACCAGGGATTTCTCTTGACACTCATTCTCGAAATGAGTTGAGACTATTCAGGCTGAAATCCATGGCTTCTCTTGCTCACATTCCAACCCTGAGCCTAACCTTCCTGTCTATCCTGACACTGGTTGGGTTATAACCTCTCCGTCTGCCCACAGCCCTTATGTACCTTACAGAAACCACACATGGAGGGGCTGGGGTTATGGATGTGTCCACTAAAACCAGCGTGTCTCTAGCGTCTGCTATACATCCAGATTTCTGCTATACATCCAGATTTCTCTCCATCATCTCCTTCAGCATGTGAGAACACATCATCTATCATAGCTGGGTACTGCAAAAAGCATTTATGCTGCAACAGTCAAGCTTCTGTTTTATGCAGCAGTTTTATGTGCCTGTTCCACTATTCTGCAGTTACTGCCTCTTTCTTAACCTCTCTTTCTTGACCTCTCATCTTCTTGATGACAAGACAGTGCACCTTGTCATTCAAAAAGCAGAAATCTTCAGGTCAAGAAATCTGAGTTTTTGAACTGTAACATATCAGGCTTCTTAGTTGTTTGGTAAAAGTAAGAATTCTCCTGGTCAGGCATGAGTGGAGTAAATCAGTGCCTATTCTGGGATTCACAGGAAAGGGCACTGCCTCACTGAATGACTACAGCTGTTATTGGTAATTGTTTTTCAAGAACTCTCACACTATCATTGTGTCATGGCAAGCAATCTAATGACCTCTCAGGATGATAATTCCAATAATAAAAAGATACATAAAACAAATTTGCCAAAATGTATTCATGCGTGTCCTGAAATGAAGTATTAATCTATAAAATTGCTCTGAAAGGAGATAACTGACTAATATCCTTGACTGTGGGTTCCCAGTGCTCCTAGAGCTGTATAAGAGTGTATCACAGCCCCAAATGTCTTCTTCACGAAGGTCAACTGCACCATAGTGCATTTATGACCATTTTCTGTGTGGTTTCCAGATAAGCATTTGAGCAAACCATGCATTTTTTCCTCAATTGGCTATTCTCAGCTAAAAAAATTGTTGTAGAGATTCTGAGCAATAACACAGCCCTTGGGAAAAAAGCCTTTCTGCATGAGCCATCTGACTGACACCATGAATGATTACATCCAAGCATCAAATTTAATGAGATTTCTACAAAAATGAGTGACATCTGCATAGCACTCATGTTCTGGCTAACTGTCATACGTTTGTCATTACTGAGGCTTTTGTCCTTTATTAATCCACTTTCAAGAATGCCTGCTGTTGGAAATTGAAATGCTTTTTAGCAGTCACCCTGCAAACTGTGTAAGAGCACACATCTCCAAAAGCATAATGACATATTGGCATGCCTAGGAATGCATTTAAAACATTAAAAAAACATGAGAGAGCTCTGACAACAAAATATATTGAGAATTTAGCAGGGGGTATCAGCATAAATGTATTTTACATCCTTTAATATAAGCAAGATGCATGTTCTTTTGTTATAATATAGTGGCTAGAAACTCTTTAACAATATTCAGAGTGCATGGGAGAAATATTTTCATAAAGGAAATGTACTAAAATATTTCCCTTTAATTTTGTTTGTGCTTGGGACCATTATATAACTCTGGGCCTAGGGCTCCAACCCAGTAAAAGCATATGATTGTATCAAAATCTCAGCTTTCCTCCAAACTTTCCCTCATGGCTACACATAAAAATTTCACTAATATTTTCCTACATCAACAGATAGCCTGAAACAGTAGAGGATGGAGATTGAAGAATCACCCTATTTTATTAAATTAGCCCCAGGACTTTCTATTCTGAGACAAAGATCTGACCTGGTGCTTCCCAGCAAAGAACAGCAAACACTTGGCAGGAAGGCAGGAAGGCAGAGAACACATCTTTCTGCCATGTTTTCTCCAAGCAAGAAAAGCAAGATGTTTCCACTGCAAATTAAATGGAACTCCAGAAGGCCAAGAGTTGCAAGCTGTCCAATGGGTGGCACCATCTTATTCCAGTCGTTTGCGACTTGATAAAAGGCACTGAGAGCAGCAAAGTCAAGCCTGGAGAGCAGGCAGAGCAAGGGAAGAGGAGAGATTCCCAGCAATGAAATGGGAAGTAAAAAACCTTGTTCTTCCTATGCCCCAGAGCCATACCCTGGGTTCCCATGAAGACTGCAGTGTGTTGTGAAGACAATATTCTCCCATCACAAATCCATAGTACTAAACCTTACTGAATTGAACCTCTTGAATTTCAAACACTTGTTTCTCCTTCTTGTTGTTATTATTTCTAAATGCCCTATATTTCCAACACTTTAATGTCTAGTAGTTTCTTGGAGATCATTGCCAAGCAAATAGAGGCAAGTGAATAGCACAATTTGCTTTTTCATTTATAGGATTCAATGTTTCTTTCATTCTGAAGATATTAAGCCCAACTATTACAAAATTCTGATCCTACTGCTGTCATAGTTTATGTAACCATCTTTTTGTTGAAGGCATATCAGAGGAAACATAAAGCTGCTTGCAGCTGCAAATGACAAAAAAATCACAGCATATACAAATACTTCAGTTAATAGGGTTTTTTAGCCTTTGATGTTCAGATAAATTTGTTTCTACTCTTGGACTAAGAAACCTAGCCAGTAAAAGATTTGATTGCATGAAATAGCACTAAAATATAAAAATGCTGCACTCAGTAGTGCAGAAATATTGGCTACAACTTCCTCTTCAAATGGAGGCACCAGACCCCTGTGTCTGCCACCTTGATCTGCAGGTGCCGAGCAAGTGTGACCACACCACTCACCACAGCTCAGAGGAATGGAGGTTTTCAAAGGTCCTGCTCTGCAACAGCTTGGGCTCTCTCAAAATTGTACCAGCAATGGCTTTCTATTAATAAAGATTTTCATGACCACACCTCCTGCAGCTCCATTTTGGGAGAAAGTGTCCATTAGTGCATTTCTGATTTCACAGTCCTCCATCTGTGTAGGAGCAGAAGCAAAACATCAGTTTTCAATAGCAAGAGGATGGAGAATAATTAGAAGAGCCTTGGGTGCCAAAACAAATTCAGATTTTTCATAAATAATTGTAGCTATTAATAATATTAATATTTTATGGAACTATCAAGTTCTGTCCTCCAGGACTTATATAAGCTTTTAAGTATAAGAAACCACAAGAAAGAGTTTTGTTTTGCATTTGCACGTGACAGAGACATACATTTTTCCCAAAACAGCTGGTTAAAAATAACTACGGAGAAGGATCCTGAACCAGGACAAACTTGCCTCCAATTAAGTTTGGCAAGGGCAAATGGACAATGTTTTCAAACACCAGTCATATCAATTATCAAGAAAAATTAAATAAGAAAATTATGGATGGGAGTGGGATGTTATAGCCACATTTTTCTTTGCAAAGTCATGTTTGTTACCCCAGACCTCAGTTACTGCAGCAGTCACCTGGCCCATACAAAGGGCAATTAGCATAATCTCATTTAGAGCAGCTAAATGAAAAGAAATAATTCTTTGCTTTTCAAATTAAGAAGTTTTCATGGGGTTTTTATTTGTTTTTAATGGTCCCATAGTAATTTTCAGCTTTTAAAATATTTGGGTTTGGGTTTTTCTTTTAGTTTTACTAACTTTGAATCAAACAGTTAATGGACTTCCAGCAGGAATCCAGGCAGCTTCCCTGAATGAGAGAATTTGGGAAAAAGGATGAATGCCGTAATTTTTATTCAGTTATTAATAAAATTGTTGTTCTTCCTGAAGCACATCCCCCTGTGCTTCATTTTGCTTACTATCTGTCTTTCCCGCTGACAAGTCTCGCACAAAGAGAAGATGTGATTGTGACTGTTCAGTCTAGCCTGGATGCTTCTTAAACTTCATCTTTTTTTCCTCCTATTTTAGGTTCAGAACAATTATAACAGCATTTTGGGGGTGTTTTTAAATTTGTTTCTATTTCTAGTTCTTCTGCTGTCACTCTGGCAAGTTAATTGATCTTCTCTCACACAGCATCTAAAGAATAGCAACAATCACAGTTTACCATCAGAAATCGTGGAAATAAGGTATCTCCATGATGTAGTACTGTGTATTTTAGCTCTCATATTTCATGGATATTGAACTCCACTGGGTCCCTACAGAATGCATCTCCTGTATTATTGCTGCACATCCACGATGATGGTGTAGTCTGTTTGATTATTCCACTTTATTTCCAGGTCCTCCTGGTCCCCCAGGGGTTGTAATAGTGGAGGAAATTACAGACACAACAGCAACACTCTCCTGGAGTCCTGGGGCAGACAATCACAGCCCTATCTCCCTCTACAATCTGCAAGCACGCAGTCCATTTTCTCTTGGCTGGCAGACCGTAAAAACAGGTGAGAAAAACTTTCAAACAGCACAAGTAGACTGTTCAAAACTCTTGATCATAACAATAATAACTGCTGGCAACTACAGGAACAGATACTCTTAAGAAAACCATGACAAATTAATAGCACTGATTTTTTTTCTTTTTTTCATTCCTTTTGTGTTACTTAGCAACAGCTCTGAAAGGACAGCACAAAGAGACCTGCCATGATGCATCTCCCTTAAATGCTTCAATCTGTGTCTTTTCAGGAACACTACAGTGCCAAAAACCTAGCTGCGATTTCTGACATGTTAGATCCTTGATGTCGATCATTTCTAATGACCATGCTGTACCACAAAGTCCGCTTTCTATTGAGATGCTGCACGTTGGCTTCAGATTTCTGAGTGACCTATACATTTCTTTACTCTTTGCAGTTCCAGATCTGATAAGTGGTGACATGGAGTCTGCCATGGCTGTGGAACTGAATCCTTGGGTGGAGTACGAGTTCAGAGTAGTAGCAACCAATAAAATTGGGACTGGTGACCCAAGTGCACCATCACGAGTGATCAGAACCAATGAAGCAGGTAAGGAAAGGATACAAAGCTTATTTTACAGCACTATCAGAAACAGGAACTGCTTTAATATAATAATAGACCTAATCTCTTTTTGCTGGTACACATCTGTGTATTCAGTCATCACTGTTCCAGCATGATATTCTTTGTAATGGCAAGCCAGTTTGTTTCAATTACAGGAATATTGTTTAATTTACATAAATTTTGAATAGAACTATTCCCTGCTCTCCTACTCTATCTGGGGTGCCTTACTTTTCATCTTACACTTAAGCTGTTAGTGCCTTCCCTCTGATAGACTTCTGTTGCTCTTATATTTTAGGCTGTTTTGCAGTCTTTTTAAAAAAACTTGCTCTTAAGCAGCCTTTTCCTCCATATTTTTCATAACTTTTCTCCTTGATGGGGCGTGGAATTTTTTCAGCAAGATAGGAAAGCCATAAAAAGCTGCTTAATTTAAGATACCTTGTGTACTAAGTGTTTCTTAGTCATGCACACTCTACTGTGAATAGTTAGTATATTTTAATAACTTTCATTGTATTTCTGATTAGGATGATACTGTGGGAGACAAAAAAAAAAATAACCTATTTGAGTCTCTTGAAAGTTACAAAGATTTGGAATCACTGACAATAACTTGGGCGGCATGAAGGGAGATAAAGAAGAACTGGGAACCTGAGAAAAATACCTAGGCACTGAGAAAGACATGTTTTAAGAAGCAGAAAGAGATAGAGATAGGATTTGGACAAAGCCTGAGATGAGAACTACATGTCAGAACACTTTCAGATTATTCTTCATTCTTCTTTTCTATTTAGGATGCCTAGACAGATTATTTTGTGTTTTGGTGTTGAATCACTTGAATAATTTTTAAGTAACTTATTACGCCACTATGAAGACCTCATGTCTGCCTCCTCAGTGACCTCCCCACAGGCACTGGGAGCTGTTGTTAGGTCCCCAAGGCCAGCTCTGCTCCAGGCTGGACAAGCCCAGCTCCCCCAGCCTCTCCTCACAAGACAAGTGCTCCAGCCCCCCCAGCCCAGTGGCCTCCCCTGACCTTGTAGCAGTTGATCAATTCTTTCACATTGTGGCACCCAAAATTGGATGCACAATTTCAGACGAAGTCTAACAAACCTATCTGCAGTTGTAATAAGACATATTTCTTTTTTTCTGCTTTAAATAACTGTGTAGTTGCTAGCTGATATTAAATTTCACTGTACAATCACAGAACAGCACTGGAGTGATTTGATGTCCATTCATGCATGTTAAAAGATGCTTCCTTTCAAACTCTCCCCCTCACCTTCTTCAAGCTCCCCACAGTGGGAAACTGAATAACTTGATAGCAGAAGCTTCAGACACTCTATACTTTGTTCCATTAAGAAAAGGAGGAAATGAAAATGAAATAAAAAGCACAAGGTACTTTCATCTCAAATGATTTTTTAAAAGAAACCATCCCTTATTTCACCACCATTATTGTTTCTTTAATTTTGTACCATATTTCACTGGCAGTGCAAATTTGGCAGGACCCTAATGTTTGAACAATTCTTTATTTATTCAGACGACAAATATCAGAGAGAACAAAAACATTCTGGAAAAAGTTTATCCTGTAATACGTTGCACCCCTGGTATTACACTCTTTCAGACTGAGGAATATTTTCCCTGTTTTTGCAAGGATGGTTCCGTATTTTAATCGACCAGGTGTAGTTAAACTGTGAGCTAAAGTTTTTCTGACAAACTGAAGTATGAAAATGTTAGATTTCATCTAGCTGTCATGTTCTCGTCCAGTGTTTAACAAGCTAAGTCTGTATTTGCTAAAACATATTCTTACAACTCAAGTGAAACTCTTCTTCATACATGTTCATTTTCAATATTCCTTTGCAACTTTATCTCTGTAAAAATGAATTGATAAATCATAATACTGATCACTGAAAACAAAATTGTGGGAAAGACAAAGAATGCAGTGCATGATGAATTTTCATCTGGTGCTTGGTATTCATTTCTGGGTAACATTACATTGTTATTGCCATCAGAAAGAACAGAGTCTTTAATTCAAGAAACAGGGATCTGAACTCAAGTGTAGGGGGCTTCTGAAAAACAACACTGTAGCTAATAATAATGCAGGTCTTCTCAAATAATAAATCAGTAACATATTAGTTCAGATTGGAAAAAGGCCATAGTAGATGCTTACTTGCACTTTCATATTCCTGGTTAAGAATACCATTTTTGCTACCAGTTACAGCTGCACAAATGTCACATTAGAAAAGAGTGGTTTGTAGCATGGAACTGAAATCCAGACAGGTGCCAGTAAAACAACTGAACAGCTTTCAAAGAAATAGAAGCTGAATTTATTTGGTGTGCCAGCCTAATAGGGCATGGCACAGCAGAAGTCTGTTGCTGTCACCCCAATTTCAAAAGACCTTTCTTCAAGAAAATGTTCGGTTTCCATTTCAGTTGCAAATGGTTTGATGTTTTGGGGTGGGATGGCTAATAAAAAAAAAAAAGGATGCAGCCTCCATTTTTTATTCTATAGAGGAAGCGAGAAAAGTTAAAACAAGAAATAACTTTCCAATTTGTTAGAATCTGCACAGAGTTGTTAAGTTGGAGCAATAACACAATGGACTCTGCTTTACACAAAGAACCAAATGAATTTAAAAAGTCCTAGCTGTTACACATATAATTCTTTGAAAAATAGCATACTCTTCATAATATGTATGGCACTCTTGAAATGTCAGAGACTTCATGATCTGCTTCATTCAGTTAGTCAGTTTTTCCTGAACTTCAAACATTCCTGAAGTTCAGAGCCTGTTACCTCTGTATTCTGAAATGCCTCTTACTGATTTGGGGAATTATCACCCTTGGTATAGTTTTCAGATGCCAAAGACATGGGAAACCAGTCATAGCTGTCATTGGCTTACAACAGTTTTTATATGAGTTTTCAAATTAGCGCATCATTGCTTATCTTAGTGAACCCAGTGATCCATTATTTTTCACAATCTCTCTATAAATAACTTTTCTATCTGAAAGCTTCAAGGGAAACTGTCTATTAGCATGATGCCCAGTCCTAATATCACAGATCTCAGTTCTTAAAGGACATTTATGTGAAAGAGCATCATATTTCAGAAGGAAAACGGCATGAGACTCTCTACTCACGACCCAGGTAGAATAACCTGGCTATTTGCACTGATGGTAGATGTGGCCCACAAGTGCAAACAGACAGATTGCCCCTGTGCTAGGTGAAAATCCGTAAATATCCATCTCTCAGGTGAGAAATGACTGTGACTCGTGTCCAGATAAGAGTTGATATCCATCAGGCTGAACAGTAGCTGTGTAGGCAACCCACAGAGGCAGCAAATGTGTCATTCTGGTTCCATTATTTTACACTTAAATGGAAGTCTGCATCTGTAATTCAATGGTGCAAGAAAATTTGACTGGAGACTAAAGTCCTTTCTTATCCCCACACCTCACTTATTTTATCACTTCTTACCCAAGATGGCAACAACATCTTATATTAGTCTATTATCTAAAAACAATGAAAATATGAAAATATGAAAATAACAATTCAGATGGTGTAAGGAAATAAACAGAATAATAAGCAGGTTTCCACTTGCTTTAATTTTTTAATTAAACTCTAATCTTGTTACTTAGCTCATATTTAGTTAACATGATTGCTTTTCATTGCTACTCTCATTGGAACAGATAATACCATAATTTTCTGGCACATCTAACTTACAGCCAGCTGCTGCATTTCTGTCAGTTCTAGCCTTGATACATATTTTACAGGTCCGCAAGGTGCAAAGAGCCAATAACACGAATTTAAGCATGTCTGGCATTCCACTAAGACAGTCGGGGCATTTGAAGCCTGGGGGCAAAGCATCAATTACATTACCCATTCATGGGGAAACATGGAGAGAGAGAAATTGAGTAGAATCAAAGTTTAACCTGCTAATCATGCATGCAGACTCGATTTTATGAGGTAACAATGTAATACATTCTATTAGTAGCAGATTGTACCCTGGCTTTATTTTTAATAAGTCCTTATGTTCCACTAAGCTACCTTTACTCTCAGCTAGAATTCCTTCACAGCATAACAAGAAATGTCTCTGTGCCAAGAAAAAAGTTACCCATTATAGACTGGCTTTTTTTTCAGGGGTTTTTTTCTTGTTGGGTGTATTGTTTTATTCGTGATTTGGACAAAAGAAGTTCCAATTTTTCCCATTATCAAAACTATTTCTGCACTAGGAAAAAAAAAAACAACTATAATCTGCTGTGTCTGGGACATTTGCAGATGATGGCATGGTCTGCTAAAGCCTTTGTAGAAAACGTGCTTTTCCATGTAGAAAATCAAAAGGAGAAAGTAGCCTGTAATCATTGACTGGAGGCTATAGATAGGCACATACACCTACATAGAGAGAGAGAGAGAATGAAAAGCAACTTAGAAGAAGAAACAGACTGTGTTATAGCTTTGGTCTCAGACTAAGAAGTTCTGCCAAGCTGGTGACAAATCCTCTCTCTCCAACCCATGCCTTTTCTACAGATAAAAAGTGTTGCTTTTCAAACTACATCTGTATCTTAAGGTATAAAAAGTTGTAAAATGAATAAATAAGAGCAAGTGTACCTTGACCAAACGTACAGGCCATTTCTTAAGGAATAAAGCCAAGTTTATTAATTTACCTCCAAAAAAAGTGTAGAAATATCAATATTTTCCTTAATTTTTCTTTATTTGATGAAAGTTTCAGAATTTATATAAAAAATTTCCATGTGGAAAATATCTTGAAAAATACAGGATTCAAGCAGAGTAAGAAAGACCTTGTAAATAAATTATGGAATTAGGATTTGGTCAATCTGGACTCAATTGCTTGTGAGAAAACTGTAAATTTGAGGAGCTCAGGTTAACATCTCTTAGTCTAAAAACAGGATTTTAGTAAGACTCCAACTTCTCTGTCTTCCCTTCATGTCATCTATTCCCTATTAAAGGGGACTAAATCTAGATACAGGTTTCTATTGCAATAATGCAATCAATTATATTCAATTGTAATCAATTATATTTTTGGTTGCTAAATACTTTTATTTTGCCCAAAAATTAACACAGACTACAAAATTAAGAATCTATATTTTCTCTTCATAATAAAACATACAAAATTGAGATAAGCCACTAGACGTTTCCTTGGGAAAAAAAAAAAGACAAAACAGAAACACTTCAAAATTATTAATTATCTATTCAATAACATTTTTTAAAATTTATTTACAAGACTGGAGTGTTAAAAGAGCATGAACTGGCTTACAAGTACTTTCAGCTTTTCAGGTTCACTGTGATATTTTCTTTTCCTTTCTATTAAGAAAGGAATCTAGACTTACTTTAAAACATTTTTTTAGATCACTCACTGGCATAAAAACACAGAGTGTAAAACTGCTTTTAAACAAAATGTTTATTTGTTTTCTATAGCAAATTAGAACAAAAATAATAATTTTGGATTAAAATTAAAAATCTATGTCAACTCAAGATGAAATACTGTCATTTGTCTTTCCAATTTTATTTTTTCTATTTTTAAAAACTGAAGCAAAATACATATTATACATATTTTCAAAATCAAATTGCTATGCTTCATTTTTATAACGTCAAAACTAAATATTTAATAAGTGTTAATATTCTGCCCAAAATTGAGTACCAAAAATGTTTGAATCAGCTCATCTTTGCAGTCCACAATTTTCATTGAAAAAATAAACCTAAATTAAAAAAACCCACAGAAAATCCATCAGCCATGCAGACTGAAGAGAAAGGAATTTTTAAATTCAAATTAAATCGCCCTAAAGCACAGAGCAATGTTCAAATTTTTGGACAGAGTGTAAGTCTGGAAGGAAAGTGAACATCTACCCCATATATTTGTGGTTTCAGAGCTATGGTATTATCCACTATTTCAAAAGCCACCCCACTCAAATGTTTTACACTTAAATATAGGGTTAAAATATATAGGTGACACTGTCAGCATTTTTCAGCACTTTATAACCACCATTCCCATACATAAAACCCTCAGCATCAACAACAGCTCTGTGCATATGTTTTGTCCTAAATTAAAACCCACTGCTTTTCATCCACATTTAGCTTGTAATAATAAGATACACATGAATTATTAAACAATGGGCCATGGCTTCATGTATAAGCTTTATCCTTCTATATCACCTTTTCTTCATTTACGTCTTAAGTATCTTGTCAAATGCTTTGTAGGACTGCTGAGGGCTACGTTCTCTGTGCCTGCTCTTAGAGAAAATGTTAATGGGTTTTTTGTTTGGTTTAGAGGAGATAAGTTTTAATAGAGTTTAATTTGACTTTCATTTCCAGCATATCACGGTAACTTCATGAAAATGGAAAACAGACAGAAAAAATCCTGTTGTTTGCATTCAAATCAAACTCCTGGCACATTCATTTCAAGATTCCTGTTTGTTTGCATTAAGTGCAGGTTTCAACATCAACTTGTGCCAGCATCCCACCTTTTTTTACTGTGAACTGCAGCCACTACATCTTTTAGAACACAGTTTTTAGTACTATTTGTAATTCACATTACCAGAATGATGGAGAGACCTGTCTTTTAACTTCTAATCACACTAGTGGCTGAAAAAAGAAAAAAAGAAAGAGGTGACTTGATCCCAAAGAGCTTACAGTCTAAGGATAAAACAGGAGCCAAGTGAGAACAAGTAGTAATGAGGTTAATGAGAAGGTGTTGATCAGAATTAGACATATGATCCAGCTAAGTACAGTCACACTCTATGAACCTAAAGACCAGTTTTAAGCCAAGGAGTAATTCAGTTTCCACATTCTCTCATCTTGTTGTTTAATGAGACATATTAACACATCAAAAAGCTCTTTTCTATTAGCTGTGGTGTATTTATTCAGAAGAAGAAATACTAAACTTCTCAGCATTGATAAACCCTAAAGAAAAGAGGTTCTAATGTCCTTGTTCCCAGGCACATGTATCCTGTTTCCAGGAGCCAAGTTTAGGCATCATATTTGTGTATTTGGTGCAAGTGCATCTCCTTGAGCGCCACTGCTGAGAATTAACAACATAAAGATCGGGAAGGCATTAATTGCATGGCAATAAACTTAGGCCATGAGTGAGTAAATTCAGATATAACATTGATATAAAGGTGATGCTGCCGAAAGTATGGCTGATGTACAGCCTTGGTGCCTGGCAAAAATGTTTTCTTTTAATAGTTTTCTTCACTTAATAGTTACTCATTTCAAACAGTCTCACTCTAACTGTGTATACTTTGCTTTGCTGCACTGCAGAGGAAATTTATTCTTTTGACACATTTATTCTTTTAATGGTTATTCATTTGAAAGAGTTTCACTGTGTGAGTGTACATTTTAGTTTGGTGCAAAAGAAATTCATCGTCTTGACAGTTTTATTCTTTTAACGTTTATTCATTTAAATAGGGCCACAATCTGCAATGCTGTTAACAAGAAAACCCTAGAAAGAGGATGCTGCAGGTTAAATAAGGGCATCATTCTGGATGTTTCAAAGGAGTACAGCATACTCTCTCATTTCTAATGTGGCATGCACCTGCATAAAAACTTCATTTGTCTCTATAATTTACCCAAAAATACCTTAGAAAGGAAAGAGAAAAATGGGTGCTAAACAAGGTTTAAATATGCTCCATTAGAGATGGCTTCATAACTTTTGGATGTTAATTAACTGTCAGAGGAGTCTTCATCTGCATCTTTTAATGGTAGAACATTCATCACGGTGTTGCACATTGATTGTATGCTTTCCTTTTTTAAAGCCAGGGGGAAATTATGTTTCTGAAAAGAAAAGTTCATTACCTTCTTGCCATCTCAAAGGGAAGGAAGGAAGGAAGGAAGGAAGGAAGGAAGGAAGGAAGGAAGGAAGGAAGGAAGGAAGGAAGGAAGGAAGGAAGGAAGGAAGGAAGGAAGGAAGGGACCATGTTTGCCAGATGAACACAGGTTAATTGGAGAGAAACACATTAGCAATCTCCCCTATCAGAGTGCTAGGAACCACAGATAAAAGGGCACCTGCCTCATTTCCAACAGTAAAAATCAGAATCAATTCATACACTTTGTAGGGTTGCATCATTTATGAAGAATAGCAGAATTGGGCTCATGGGGGAGCTCAGCATTCAAAAAGTGACTACACAAATGGACTCTGAAGTTTTAGTTGGTCTGACAGTATCTGATAAAAACTGCATTTTCATTGAACTGAAGCTATCAATGACCAACACAGGAAATAGAGAGGACTGAGTACATTTATTTAAATATATTTTATTTTGTCTAGTTCGAAAGCACAGTGCTACTCAATAAATAAGCTAAACAACATGTAATAAGGCCTAAACATCTAAGACTCACACTACCTTTCTACCAATGACCTATGTCCTGCCATAAAGAAGAAAAGAAAAAGTTTATATCTTAGGACATATTTAATCTAATAGAGAATGCAAGTATCACGTCCTCACAGTAAATAAGCTCAAAACATTGGTCATTTGGGGAGTTTCATTAGAGGCACTAAAAAAGGTAAAAGAAATTATACAATTCCAATGGAACAATTGAGATTTCTGGTTTTGCAAAATATGATAATCCAAATCAAAATGATGATGATAGCTGTAAGTTAAAGAATTTCATCAGCTACTCATGTGCTTTAAAGATATAATGACGAGCTCAATTTTTCAAGAGCTGTAGGTAATACTGCTTCTAACATTTTGCAAGAAATCATGAGGGATGCTTAAGGTTGGCTGCTTTAAAATTTCTGAAAATTGGCTCCCTGGTAGAGCAGTGAAAAATAGATTTACAGTAATTAAAACATTCTAAATCACCAACTACCTGAAAAATAATAGAGACATTATTAATTATGTCCTAAGATTTTACCTGAAATCTGAAGTATGTCAGGTTTCCTGGCATTTCAAGTTGTTTGTTAAAAAATGACAAACACTAACAAGATAATCCTGTTTTATCTCTTAGGTGATCTGTACATTGAAATTTTTACCAATCTGCAGAAGACCTAGTGCTTAAGCAGTTTTTTATTCCAATATTATTTTTATTCTCCCCTTATGCTTTGAGTTTTCTAGTTTGTGTGTACAATTCTCTGAAATGAAGCTTCAGCAAATTTTCTTTACCACAGAGTGCTATGTTTTTATTTCTCTTCTGATTTAACAGTCTCATGTCTTCTGCAGCAACTTATTACGATGGGGAAAACTTCAATAACTTGGATATTCTGGTTTGTTTTGATTTGTTTTGTTTTTCCTTTTGCTCACAGTTCCAAAGACACCTCCAGCTAACGTAAGTGGCAGAAGTGGAAGGCGACATGAATTAGTAATAGCATGGGAGGTAAGGGATTTTCTGTTTAAAGGTTTTGTTTCATGATAACTTCTTTGAGGACAAAGTAAAGAGTACTCTACTGGGGTTTCCTTACAACAAATCTTGTAAACACATGAACACAAAATAATGTTCTTAAATATATTCTAAAATTTCAAAGTACTGTGCATTTTCATGATGTTTGAGTAGAAGACATTACGGCATCAGCTCCAAAGTTCTACTGATTCATCAGGCTTTTCTTCCTGATCTACTGCTTGGGTTTATTTGATTTCTCTGGATCTTATGTAAACACCACACCAGATGAAATAATAGATAAGAAAAGAGAAGGAAAGCCTTGCAAATTTTTTTAAACTCCAATTAAGAAATAATTCTTTTTACTACTTTAAAAAAAATATGAAACCAAAGAGAATTTTGAGAACATATGTGTTCTCAAGTGCGATGTGGCAAGATGCCATGCAGATGAAGGGTCATGTCAGTGGGCAATTGGAGAAGCGGGAGTTGGTTTCCCTGCTAATTAAAAACACATGGTAGAACAAGGACTTTTCTTAAGGAATTTTCAAAACTTCTAGATTCATCATGAAAAGCTCCAGGTGCATAAAACATCCATATGTATATATATATATACTCAATAAAAATTACATCAAATAAAGATATGGGATTAAAATGAAAAAAGCTTTAGCTAAGGCAATTTGAGGAGTGATTCAGATAGTAAGAGACACACTAAATTCTGACTGTTTCAATAGACAAATTTTAGAACATCTAAAGAGACTGCTTCCTGTTGGCCCATCTGCCTTTTTCAACACCAGCAACCAATGACAGCTGAGACAGAGCTGATTTCCATTTGCTTTATACTCTAAAAGGGTAAATATCAACATCTCTTATTAGGAGATAATTTGCTGAACCTCAAACAAAAATACCAGGTGGCTAGAGCTGTATCTGATGTGTACAGACCTAATCCCAGTCCCTAATAAGATACATTAGTATGTAGTATTCACATTAAGTGTCTTTATAGCATTCCCCAGGTGACTGGGATGGGGAACTACTGGAGAGTGTTTTAACTCCCTCTCTCTCAAAGTTTTCTTCCAAAAGAAGCCAGAGACCCAGGGGTGAGACTAGATTACAAAGTCTATCTTGATTTTGGATCCTCTGTCCATGAAGTCATGACTCCTTTTTTTTCTTGGATGCACAGTGCACAGCTTCAGAAGGGTGGGTAGAAAATTTTCTCTGCAAGTGAGCCGCCTGGTGATGAAACAGTCCCTTGAAGTGCGGAGGGGAGAGGATTCAGTGTCACCTGTACCCCGGCTCTGATTCATTTGTCCATTAGCTGTGTATCTATGATGGGCTTTTCTGTAGAGGGAGTTTAGATACCCGTTTTTGGACATTTCCCATAGGTTAAGTATGCTGACAGCTGTTAAATATAACTTAATGCCTAAACTAGTCCATTGGCTTCATAATAAATATAAGCTACTGCTAATTTACTAATTAGCACAAAAAGCTTCATTCATTGGGTTGGACATGTAAGTTTTAACTTTTGCAGTGCTCAGACTTTGAAACAGATAAATCCCTTTTCTAACTGCCTACTTATGTCAGATGAGTCCCAATTTAAGTGACTAATTTCACAGGCCCTCTGAGGAGGGAAAAGCAAATGAGTTTTTTCCACCAAAAAAAAAGTGCAGAACTTTTTGAGACTTAGAACAACTTGGATTTATTGCAATGTATTCTAAGTCCTAAGTTGAAGCCTGGAATTAAATCTCTAAGACTTAACACCTCATTTGGAACAGAATTTAGACAGGCTGGCGCCTAAAACCCAAAAGAGTCCCACCACAGTATGTATCATGCACATTGTGTTACTCACAATATATTGTTCTATATTTTTAACAAAGCCTCTAATAGGGGCTATTACACCAACAAACAACTGGTCAAAGAATTAACTAAAAAGTGGGATATATAAGAGAAAACATTTTTCTGAGAGCAAGAGCTCATTCAGTACTAGAACAATTACCTAACTATGGTGATTAGGTGAGAAAACTCTCTTGTAAGATTCCTCTTTGGAAGCAATTGTCCTTATAAGGACAATTTACTTACCAGGTATGGTAAGTAAAATCTTAAAATGCAAGTGTGAGTGTTTCCTAAATTAGTAAAACTATTTCTGATCATAATTAAGTTTCTGTACTTAATTTTTCAGCCAGTGTCAGAAGAGTTTCAGAGTGGAGAAGGATTTGGATATATTGTCGCCTTCAGACCCAATGGAACGCGTGGGTGGAAGGAAAAAATGGTGACATCCTCAGATGCTTCAAAATTCATCTACAGAGATGAAAGTGTGCCACCTCTGACTCCTTTTGAGGTGAAAGTTGGTGTTTACAACAACAAAGGAGATGGTCCTTTCAGCCCTATTGTGGTCATCTGCTCAGCCGAAGGAGGTCTGTTCAACATGAAGTTAAATTGCATATTGTGACCTATAGTAAGCTATTTATATGTAGTGTATCCTCTTATACCATGCTTTTTAAGTCTTAAATTAAAAATTTCTTTGCAGAAATGTTAAATAACATTAAACATGTTTTGCAGAGAAGAATGTTAACTAACTTTCCAAGCTTACCTAGAAAGCAAATGACAAAGTTTAGGAATAGACTAAAGACAAATAAGTCGTAATTTAAAAAAAAAACAAACAAAAACCAAAAACCAAAAACAAACCAAAGAGCCTCTCTCTTTTCATGAAGGTTCATCCTTGATATGAAATCATTAGTCTCAGCTTAGGGTTCCTCTAACAATGAGAAAAGAAAGGATGTTATCGTCTAATGTTTCTGAGATTCATGATCCTTTTTTTGATGGTTTAATCAGAAAACAGATCAAAGACTAAATAAATTCATTTATTAATGTTCATTTCCTGATTAACGGGTACTAAAAGTGTGCAAAAATAAATTTTGTTCTAATTTTTATTTCATTAGTAGAAAAGTTCTGACTTTGCATTAATATCCCAGTCTTCAATATGAATTATAGGGATAGCTCTGAAGAACAAATGAAAAATATTTCTTGAAAATTTCTGTTGAGAATTGGTATAAATCCTCCACAGTACTTTGTGCAGGGGGGGAAAACAAACAAAAAAACCTACAAACACTAATTTGTACTAATAAAAGAAGTTTTTTATGTTTTGAAATGACCCTGAGTATGGAAATTCCCATGCATGAAAAAGGCAAATAAATTTTGTCCACGAAAATATTTTTGGCAGCTCTATTATCGAAATTCATAAACTTCAGTTTTTCTTTACTATACTATCTTGAGTTATTCCACCATCTCCTATTAACAGACTAAAATAAAATAATAAGTCCTAGTACAGATGAGAGGAAATTCATACTCTCTCTGTGAAAAGGTCTTGTGAAGATAATGGTAGTTCATCTGAAGCTGGAAAACATTAAATTTTATTTCCTATTAAACCACAATCAATGTGTAATTTTGGAACCATGATGTAGCAGATACCGTCTACTATTTTCTCACAGTAATTACAGAGGCTTGAGATGCTGTTTTTGCTAAAAGTAGTTCCAGTAATTGGGTTTTGTTCCACTTTTTGGATCAGCATTACCAAGTACTCATATTTTTATAAAAGCAATCACATTTTAAAATGTAAAATTTCCCAGTAAAACTTGAAAATTGTACAACTTTCTTCCCTGCTCCTCAAGAAAAGCTGATACTGTGAGACCAATGGTGATGTTTATATTTTTTAATAATTTCATACTCTAATCAGAAAGTTCATTGCAAATAAAGTTTTGCAAAGGAAGGGAGACAAACCCTTAACTCTATTTTTTTTTTTAGTAGCAAAAGCTGTTTTAACAAAAGCTGAATGCTGAATTGTAGTAATGCATCCTCTTATACCTTTGCTTGTTATTTGGACAAGACTGGAAATAGAATAATTAGTAATATCTATTTTTTTTCTATCAGTTCTTTTAAAATATTAACTTTTAAAATGGTCTTAATATAATTATTAAAATTAATTTTCTCTAGAAAGCAACTTTTCTGATTTTAATTCAATAACTTGAAAGTACTTATCCATTATAGCTTTGCTAATTCAGTCTCTCTATGTGTCTGTACATTAGATTTGTCTTTTGTGAGAGAAATTCTATGGGCCTAAATATTTTACAAGTCTTATATTTCAGGAAAAATGTGGGATGCTCTGACATTGCAGTATAAAATTAATTTATAAAAAGCTTTTCTCCAGAAAAACCCAAGGTAATATACTGAGAATTTAAAAGAGTGATGATACAGTTTATTACAGCTAAATTTTGAGCAATATGAAGATTGAGGACAATAGACATTGCAGTTTGCTATGAAAATGGGGAACTGCTTTTGAAAGAGGTATGGACTGTCACGCTTAAGGAGCTAAACAACTGAAGGCACAATTTTTCAAGGATTTCTATTGAAGAGTAGATATTAAATAATGATGGACAGTACAATATATTATGGTCCTAGGGCTGATCCAGCAAACCCTTACCTTGCTTTTCATCACACATTCAATTCACTGCTCAGCAAACATCTAGAAAAAGCATAGGATAAAATTATTTAAAATTAAGTCTTTATGTTATATATTACAAGTTTTCCCACATCTAGAAATGGATCTGCAATTATTTAATGATGTAACAAATTTCTCTAAGGAAGTCTAAACCATGTTGCCTCTGTTAAGTACACTGGAAAAAAAAAGAGTTTTCACAGGACAGGTTCTAAACCCTGAAGAAATCTCGTATTTATCAAGAATGAATTAATCTCCTTTTTCTGTATGACTGTGACAGCACACTGCATGCTTTCTGATTCACATTCAGAGTCTTTTTGTGGTGGCTCTGAGATGTTCTTAAACAAGCAGCCTGGCAGGTGGTGTTGAGTAAGGTACCCCCTCAGTGAACACAACAGACTGCCCTCTGATTACATAAAGTGATTCTGACTGCAGCGAAAGGCTTAAAACATTGCCTTCTGAGTAAGAGAACTCAGAAAATTTGTCCAAAACACTGAACACTTTTTCAGAAGTAAATAGAGTGGCTAATATTTTTATCTCTATTAAGTCAGATCATATAATAAAATCGTAGAATTATTTGGATTGGAAGGGACATTAAATATCATCAAGCTTAAACAGACTCTGCCATGGGCAGAGAACTTTCCACTAGACCAGGTTGCTCAAAGTTCCATCCAAGCTGCCCTTGAACACTTTCAGGGATGGGGCATCCACGGCTTCTCTGGGCAACCTGTGCCAGTGTCTGATCACCCTCACAGTAACTCATTTCTTTCTAACAACTAATTTAAATCTCTCCTCTTTCAGTTTAAATCCATTCCCCCTTGTCCTGTTACTGTCTGCCTGTGTAAAGTAGCTCTCCCTTTTTTATAAACTTCCTTTAAGTCCTGGAGGACTACCAGCCAATCTCACTGGGTCCTTTTCTTTTCCGGGCTGAACAAGCCCAATTCTCTCAGCCTGTCTTCATAGGAGAGGTACTCCAGCCCTCTGATAACTTAGTGTAGCTCCCCTGGACCTGCTTTAACAGGCCCACATCTTTCCTGTGCTGGGACCCCAGATGTAGATGCAGTGTTCCAGGTGGGGTCTCACCAGAGCAGTGCAGAGCAGAGCAGAGCAGAGCAAAGCAGAGCAGAGGGGTAGAATCCCCTCCTTCATCCTGCTGCCCATGGGGCTTTGGATGCAGCCCAGGATGTGGCTGGCTTTATGGGCTGCAAATGCACATTGCCAGACCAAGTCCAGTTTTTCTTCCATGAGAACTCCCAAGTTCTCTTCAGGGCTGCTCTCAATTAGTTCTTCACCCAATCTGTGCTTGTGCTTGAGACTGCCCCAATCCAGGTGCAGCACGTTGCACTTGGCTTAGTTAAACCTCACGAGGTTCATACATGTGTCACTCTCTGGAAAAGGTGGCTTTTAGCAGGAAATTTGAAGGAGGACCCCTTCCTGGAGACCTGAGGAAAGGAAAAACAAACAAGTAATCAAAGAGAAAAGAAGAAAAATAGAGGTCACATGTAGTGATGTAAAAAGGGATGATGAGGGACAGAAAGCAGTTCTGAAGAGGGAATAAGGATGATGCTCAGAAAAAGCAGGATAGAAAAAAGATGCACAATTACTTCAAGAAGGCAGAACAGAAGGACACAGTAGACATTTCCAGCACCAGGCAAGGACAAGCCTGAACCTTACATGAAGGAAAACTTTAATAACAGAAAGAGACATGAGAGCACATGGTGAGCACAGCAAATTGGGCTACCTGCCAGAAGAAAGGTTGCAGTGAGTAGGCCTGAGGCTGAAAAGGATCATGAACAGAGCAGAGAGAAATCTTCTGACCATACTTTCTGTCAAGAAAATAAGGTATCAGATTCATGCTAGAACATACTGAAACAGCACTGAAATTCAGTGCAGGTAAAGTTTTTTTTATCCGCAGAGGAAAATAAAATTGTGAAGACCCTAGATATTGAAAATAAAGCAATGAACAAAAGCAATGTTAGCACCATTTGTTGTAACATAAACATTTATGCATTATTTTTTATTGATTACTACATTCCACTTAAATACTGAGGTGCTAAGCATTCCAAGATTTACAAGCTTTCTGTATCAGGGAAAACCATATGCAATTTTTATGTGTGGTTTTAATTCACTGGAAAATGAAAACTAGGAAAATTATAAATATAGCAATGGATAAGAAAACAAGAGTGTGAAGGTATGATGGCAAGCAGATGGAAAAGGCTGTCCTGATAACAGTGATAGCCAAGTTGGCTTTCTTTAACAAGCGTGGCTAGACAAAATACGAGCTACAGGGAAGACAAAATAAAAGTAAGAATTGGATGACATAACATGTGGATGATGTGATAATATATCAGGTAATACAAAACCAGTGCTTGGATAAAACAGAATAACCTCAGGTTCCATGTAATTTTGGAAAAGGGCAATTAAAGAAGCTGGAAGTCAAACTAGAGGTCAGTTGTTGATTACCTTGATCAATTTGGATGCTGAGAAAGACCTTTCTAATTGTTGATAAATATTAAAGAATGTTGTTATTTATGAGAGAATGTAGCTGTTCAAAGTAGTTTGGATAGCAAAAACTAATTAGTAAGGACTAATGACCTTGTGTTCTGGCTGTGCTGATTAGCAGATTCTTTATCCAATACTAAGTGAGAAGAAATAACAGTACAATAACCTCATTCTGATGAATAATTAAGACACTATAGAAAAGCTGATCATAACAGTGGAACACATCATCATTAAAAAGCAAGAAATTATTTTATTAACTGGAATTAACAGTTGAAACTAAAAATAGAAGTGTTTTGGAATGTCTCTAAGCCAAAGGTCTAACATCTATTTGAAGTTTATACTGCAAGAAATAGTACATTTCCAGGACTATATTACATCTCAGGGTCTAGAGATGTATCCTCCAAAAGATATTCAACATAAGTAAAAAGCATGCACAATACAATCCAAGTAATGAAAAGGATAAAAATAACACAACTATAGACAAAATTAAGGTCTTTTTTTTTTTTTTTTTTAAGTTAGGAAAGTATATATGGCATGAAAAAGTGAATAAGGCATTGATATTAAATATAATCAAGGAATGAACAAAAATAATGGAAAACTTTATTATTTATTTTAAATAAATAAGGTTATATAGACAGCATAGCTAATAAGAATGTGAAAGTGAAAATTTTTGCATCTGTAGTGAAAATTTCTGGTATTGTCAATTGTCAGAAATTAAACCCTTTCCAAAATAAACAATGCAGAATTTGCTATTCAAGTGTACTATAAATAAAATTTAATCTGTTTTTCCACTCATGGAGATGGGATAGAATTTACACAAAAGAAAGACTCAAATGTTTTAATTCACATCAGGGCATTATTCTGATAAAACTGCCACATCTTGAGGCAGCACAAGTTGCCCAGAGCCAACAGAGATGATGCTAACAGTGTGATGCTGTATGGAGAGCTGTATGTCCATGCTCCAGCTGGTGCCTCCTCTCTCTCTGTCCCTATTTAGTTTAAAAGTATAGATGCAGCCTAAAAGCACAGGGATAAATATGAATTAGAGTACTCTACAGTACAGGCATAGGTGAGAATACAAAAGGAAATAGAAATAAGCTTCTGGGAGAAAGAAGAAACCCAACTGGTTTCAAGATGAGTTAGGTATTTTATAAAGGGTTTTTTTTTGTTAATGATTGTCACAATGGGTGGTACAGGATCAGTTCTGTTCATTTCAGTATCTAATTTCTCCTTCAGGCACCTGACAGAATTATCTTCACAACAGTTGAAAGATCTATAATTTTGATAAACTGAGTAGTGAATACCACTAAACATTTCTGTATAGGAAATAGGAAGCCCTGAGCAATACGAGTTAAAGCCTGAAGACTCTCATGCTCACTCTTTAAAACCTCCTGAGGGACCCCAGATGCACTTCTGTAATACATACAAGATGCAATGATACTGGACAGAGCTTTTGTTCTTGCTTTGTACTGATTTGTGGTAACTCATTGAGCCAATGGAGATCCAAAGCTCTTAGTTATCTGAAAGGCAAAGGACCACACAAAAAAAGCCTTTACAATTTCATTTCTTCATAATTTTTAGACATTTTGCATCCGGCCAGCTAGTGGATGGTGTTGTATTAAACAAGACACTGCAGAGTGAAGGATTGCTCTGGTTAGACCCATCTCCTCTCAGTTTTGCCCATATTTAGACAAATAAAGTACTATTTCCTTTCCCTTGAGAGTAAATAATATGCAATTACACAATTTTAGATACAACCTCAATGTCTTTAATTAAAATCTTAAATTCATGAAGTCCTGCGATTCATTTCCTAGCTAAAGCTGAGCTGAGCAAGTTTAGGTGAACCTGAAAACTAATAAATTGGCAGATTAGCTGTAAACTACAGAGGGTTATTTCCAGAGGGTATTTCATCCTCCAGATAGACCTGTCTGGAGAGATCCTGTGAAAGCTCAGATAGACCTGTCTCCAGTGATTTTTTAGGGAATGAAATCACAATCCTGACATGCAAGAGTTTAGTAAGAACTCCTCTGATCAATGGCACTAGCCCCATGGGAAAGCAGATGGGCAATCAATATAATGGGCGCATCCTCTCCTCATGTGCTGAGCGTAACTCTGTCTGCTATGTCACTTGATGGGAACAAACCATTCATGAAGATGGCAACACTCCTGTGGTAAAGTCTTCATGGAATAAGGCAGCTCCTTCTTCCCTGGTGACACTCTGCTGTGTAATAAATCTGGGTTATTTGATAGGGAAGGGAGAGCCAGAGCAGGATGTGCACAGTGAGCAAGTATGCAGGAGACCATCATTACAGGAGCAGGCTTCAGAAGTTCTACCCAACAAGTAAGATTATTTCAGCACTAAATCAGAAAGGTTCAGGGCAGAGGTCTTCACTGTTAGCTCATTTCAACACTCTTGTAATTTTTCCCTGTTTTAAAGTCCTCTACAAAGACACTGGCCAGAGAGAATGTGAAAATAAAAATGACCTGCGGAAAAGTGAGAAGTCCGAAGGCCTGTCCTGGAAACAGCAATCTTGTTTCTGCCATTCTGGAAATTGGATACATTTCCCTTTTGAGCACAAGATTCTGGAGAAAGTTCCACATCCTGCAGGCAGCCATTTCACTGCATATCTGGTGTAATATCCCATTTCTCGGGAATAGAAAAAGTTTACTGAAGGTTCTCTGATTTGGAAGATAGTCCCTGTGGCTATTTCTAGCAGAGAAGCAAATGCTGCCACTTTCTTTACCTACAGGTTTACACAAGAGGAATGCATTTTCCTGATTTTCCTTCTGATGTATCTCTTGTGGATTTTTCCACAGAGAGGCATTATCACAGAAGTAGATCCTGGCTGAAATCCCAAAATCTCAACTATGAAGAACTGCCTGCAGTCATAATACAATTGCTGAGACTAAGGTTCTTAGCTTAGAATGAGAGTCCAAATTTTGAATAAGACTACTTTGTAAAAATCCTTTTTGGAATCAAAATAAGAACTGAACAGATATAAAGTGATTGGTTGAGGAGTCCTGACTAAGGCTCTGTTCCACAGAAGAATTAAGACAACATAAATTTGAGTAGGCTCTTGGACTTGTTTTTTAAGGTAGATCATGTGGAAATCCTTAAGGATGAATATTTCAGAAAAGCAGATCAGTTTACAGTCATAAATAAAAAAGCACACTGAGGGCTAGTAACTAATTCTTCTTTCTTTACTTTCCAGTGTGTAAAATCAGGATTCCCTCTCTGAACATTAGATCAATGCAATTAGTGTAAATGCATGTCCTGCAATTTTACAGCCATGCCAAAGACCTACATATTGATCATATTTCCTTAAAATATGATTGCAGCACATGGAAAGACAGTGTTTCATGGACATTGCATGCAGTCTTATGAGAATTTGTAGTGCTGCATCATTAATTCAAACAGGGAATATTAAAGGGACTATTAAAGAGGTTGGCCCATTTTCCTTTTTTCAAGAAGTATGAACACCTATAGGTTTAGTATAATTACAAGATCTGAAGGAAATAATATGACTATAACATCAGTGACCATAATAGAAAAAGCTAATGAACCTATCAAACTTATCATTAGTTTTAGACACAGAGAATAAAGCATGACATTGGAGTGAACCACAAAGTGTATTATATCACCAGAAATTATATGGTCCTCATCATATCTGAATCAATAAAAAATGTTATTTAGTCTCCAAAAACTTTCAGACAGGCATAATCTACTTTATTCCCAAATATATAATTTCTGTTGTTTTGCTGAACACTATTCTCAGTGTCTAATATCAGTAAACTGCAGTGAATTATTTCTGAATATGTGAGAAACACATTTTCTTTACATAAAAACCCAAACTATTTCTCTCCCATTTGTTGAAAGCAATTTTTAAAAATATCAGAAAATATTCTACATTTCTATTCAGGCAATATATAAACCACTCCTAGTGAATACTATGAAGAGGAAATGATACCTACATTTATAGAAAATGTAAAGTCTGCCAACCAACATTTTGTGTACATCACAAATTATTTATCCCACTGCAATCTTTTCTGACAAGGTAATTGTTTCAATAATACAAAAACTAGAAAATAGCTTTTGCCACACAAATCTTAGTAGTACATAAAATATAAAGCAGGATGTAACTGTTGAACAGAAAATTGTATTATGAACAATATATTTCTTCATAACATACTTTTTTCAGTATTGAATTTGAAAGATCATTTCTCTTGTTCCTAAAGATACTTTTTAAAAATTCTTTGTTACCTAAAATGTTCCAAATATATTTAAACTTATTAGTAATACTCATTGGCAAACACCACTTTGTGCCACATCAGAATTATTTCTTTTCTTCAGATGCAAATAAAAAAGAGATCAAAAAAGAGTAACAAACATTAAAAGTCTGACATCAAAAAGGATGAAATATTTGTATGAGCCACGTCAAAAAAATTTAGAAGGCACCAGTGCCAGAACAACAGGGGCAATATGATCAGAGAAAGGAGGGTAGCTAATGATTCAACACTGATATTAGGTATCCTATATATTAGGTGGTTTGATCACTGAGAAAAATATTTTACCTCAGGCTGTTCTGCAAGGAAACTCCTCTTCTGTAACCCTGCTAAACAATCCCAAAAAAAAAAAAAAAATCAGAAAGCTCTTTGATGTGTCTCCCTATAACATAAAAGCCAAGACCTCTGCCTGCCCTTCAGGAAAAGACCAATACATTAGAAATGTAATGAGCAACATTAGGCCAAGTAAGAAATCGTAGGCTCTGCGATTGTAGGGGAATGTGAATTCACCTTTTTGCTGAGCAAATGAACTACACCAGAAAGGTGGAGAAATGCCCTATTGTGTGCTCCACAGTATATGCTCAAGCCTTGCCTCCACAGCTTGTCTTAAGAAAATTTTCAGTCATATTTAGTTAATAAAGCAAAAGACCCACAAAATTTCCTTGACTTATGTCCCAGTTTCATATGATACAATTTTTGGACACTTGTCACTCCCAGTGTACTGTGACAGGTGATGCAAGTGAGTAGTGGGCTGCTCAAGAGCCTGCCATGGCAAATCTCTAGGGACCTTTACCCAGCTTCCCAAGGACTTAAAGAAGTTGGGCTTCTTCACCTAGAAGTTCAACCACTTAAAAGTTGGGCTTTTAAATTGTTCAGTGATGTGAAAATGCAAAGGCAAACGTGCCTGTGCCAACACTGTTGGGCAAGTGTGGTACAGAAAGCATCCTACAGCCCTGTGCCTTCAGGGAGCAGCCTGGCCACACCCCAGCATCACCACAGGATGCCCAGCCTGGCTGCAGGACAGGAAGGGTTCTCTGCTGCAGAGAATCAGGAGGCCAAGGTTGCAGAGTGTCTTAAGAACAGCAGAGTGTCTTAGGAACACAGATATAGGGCCAATGGCAACAACACAAGTAAGCAGAGGGACAAACCCTGGGTCTTGGTGCCTTTGTGAAAATGTGCACCCCAGGCCTAAAGCAGTAAATGCCTCACAGAAGGGAGAAGGTGGCACATCCCAAACTCTGGTGCCTGGGACTTCGAGGACATAATAATATAATCCTAAAAAAAAATCTTTTCCATAGCATTTCACTACAGTGCTGGGTGTCTCTTCTTACTCGGTGTACTTACTCTGCCTCCAGGGCAGGACTGACTGAGCACCCCAGCAAGGTATTGCTCATCCTGAGCCGACAGAATGGCACTAAAGAGCCACAAACAGAATGAATGCTCCATTTACTGCTGCAGCTAGGGCTATGAAAGGGGTGTGTGGAGGCAGGGGGCACTTATACAAATATTAAAGCTTTTTAAAAAAATCATAGACAAGAGATTCTTTCACAGTTTGCTGCACCCATCATCAGTGATGAGATATTGATGTAGCATGACATAAATAAAGAAATACAACAATAATAATCTCTTCATCTTGTTCAGTTTTTCATGTTTCCCCTAAGTGTCATACCTTCTTGTGAGTATTAAGATAGAATAAAGGAAGTAAATGACAGTTTCAGATGGAGTGTTTTTGATAAATACAAGCTGTTACAGTGGAGGTTTATTGTTTCAATTTTTCTTAATACAGAACCCACTGCTGCTCCCATCGATGTCAAAGCTACGAGTTTGTCTGTATCAGAGATTCTTGTTGCGTGGAAACATATTAAAGAAAGTCTAGGAAGACCACAGGGATTCGAGGTATGAACACAGAATATCATAATGAGAAGTCTTGTTGCTTTTGTGAGTGTTGCATTCTGTTAACATGTGCAGTAGTGAAACTTCAATAGGAATTATGCTCATTTTAGCATAGGTACCACTAGCTGTAGAACAACAGTCACAGCTGTAGCACCAGAACATTTTTTTATTTCTTTGTGCTTGAAAACTCTTCAACACCAGTCCTTATAACATCTCTTTGTCACTTCAAAAAGACCTGAAAGATCTGCAAGTGACCCAGCATGCATCATTCACAGGCTGGGGAAAATTAGGTATTGACTGTTTCCAGCTCTAAGCAACCAGTTCAAACTTGTTATTTACTGACAGCAATCAACACAGAGAGAGGAGAGAGCCTCTGCATCCACGTGCTCTCATCCCACAGTGACCGAGGGACATCTGCTGGGCAGACCGCTTACAGCGGGATGTCAGGGGGGGAAGCAGCAGCTGCACAGTCCATAAATAAAACTCTGCTTAGAGACAGCCCTTGCTGACTTGGAGAGTAAGCCAGCCCTGGCAGTGGACCTCCTCGCACTTCTGGATACAGTTTACAATCCAACCCTCCCGGAACAGATCAGATCTAGCAGTACACCTATCTATTCTTTTGGGACACCGTGACCCACCCCGACCTCATGGATCAGGTGGTGCTGATCCTCATTAAATAGTCCAGCTAAACCAAATTAACTGATTTTGGGATGCAGGTTATTTGTCCTGCTTTAGACCTTTAGACAGTGCTGACTCATTCCTGATTCTCTACAGTAACACCGAAAAGAGGGTGAACATGTAGGTCTGAGACAGACACCGATAACGCGGGTGTCCAAAGATATTTTGTGATCTACCAGCAGAAGGCGTGCTCCTGGTAGCAAGTCTGGACAAACCCAGGGGCTGGTGACCATCCCTGATAGCCTTAGGAAGGAGATGTAGGTGTCTGGACAGCGCCAGAGCCAACACCTTCTCCAGCTCAGCCTCAGGCTGGGCAGCCATGAGCAGGGCAGCACATTTACTGCACAGCTCAGATGCAGCCAGTTAACATTTTTTACCTGTTTCTGTAGCCTGTTGATATACTGGATAGCAACATCTTTATTAATATCTTGCGCAGTCCAAATGGGCTGTGGCTTTGACATGTCACCTCAGGTCTGGCATTTGTTCAAGTCTTTTTCTCATATACATCTCCATGCTGAACTCGGCTAACCCTCTGTCAGTTTTCTTTCATTGTTCTTTTCTCCCACTTCTTCCTTACATTAAATATATTTCTCTTCCTTTGCACATAGCTTGCTTCACATAGCGAAAGGGATATTTGACCATTTTGCCTTTAAGCCTGCTATCTATAAAAAAAACAAAACTGTATGTGATGGAGATGATATTCATCTTGCAAATAATATTCCTCTCCAGGTTGAAGTGTTCCACTTGTTACTAACCTGACTTCAATCTTGAGACCAGTCTTTTGTCATCTGAAAAAAGTTACTTGCTGCACCCTGTCCTTTTCCTTTTCAGAAAGGTGGCTGTTTTGTTATTTCTTTTTCAGGTATCTTAACATATTTTAAATTATACCTACTATTTTCACTCTTATCCTCATTCCGTAGATCAAAATGATTCTCAAAATGTTCTATTAACTTTGTGTTACATATTTTAAAATAAAAAAATAGATTTTCTTTCTAAAATTGAAATTTATTTCCCTAGAAACTTATTCTTTCATAATGTGAATGGATTTTGCATTTACCTGCTTGTCACATAACATCTCCCTTAGCTCTACAGGTGTCTCCTAGCAATAGATGGCTGTCACAGGTAGGACCGTGGGCTTTCTTTGTGTCAGAGGTGATCCTCTGCACTTGGAAAGTGCTCTAGCCCTTGGAGCTCAGCATACTCTGACCCAAACAGTAATACTTGCCTGCTCTATGCCTCTCATGGATTTATCAGGTACAAATTTGAAAATGCCCATTGATACAAGGGAAGTTATTAACAGTGAACCTTATTAGTAATTTGGCTCCTCACTGTGCTCTACTCCAGTTTTAGGATTCTAGCATGAAGATTACAGAGTAAATATTTCAAGCCAAGGACCTGCAGTTGACATAACAAAAAACTAAATATAAAAATACTTCATTGCTCCCTTGTACCTCCTCCCAGGAAGGAATTAGAGGAGCCTTCTAAATAGTAGTACCTTTTAAGGTACCACCTTCATCTAGGGAGATGAAGGTGGTTTTTGCTCCCCACCCCATCCACCTCCATCCTTCCCTTTCCATCTCTGTTCATTTAGCCAGAATTCCTCTGCCCTCTTTCTGACAGACAAATCTTTTATGAAGTAGTTTGCTCTTTTCTGTCTTCACAGGAATAATTACAATCTGAGCAGCACTTATTCAATAAACATAAAAGTTAATGTTGCTGTTCTGCATTATTCAGCAGGAGAGAATACCATCTAAGAATGGTATTGCTCGGTCTTTTCAGTTCCATTTTTGGGAAGGAGTTCATCAAGAAGAAGATAATGACTTATAGAATCAGTAAAGTGAGTCAGTGCATTACAATGTTCACTTAGGTACACTAAGCCACACTATTAGCCCGATTTTCCTAAACATACTGACAATTTCCCTTTAAAGTATCCTCACAGTGCAAAAAGGAAAGGAGTCTGTGTAGGAAGACACTGGGGCTAAATCCACCCCTCAAAAAAACCCAGAAGTACAGAACAGCTTTATGTTTTCCATATGATTCACTTTCTTAAGAGTCTCTTTCACTTTTTGTGAAGACTCTTTTAATTTCAAAACTGGTTCTGAAAGTTCTTCACATGGACAGTGCAGTGCAAACCAAAGCCTTTAGCATTCCTTTAATCCACAAACAGCAAATAGATAATGTACAGAAATCCAGTAATTTTTATAAAAGGATGAATTATTTATCCTTTTTATTTTCTTAATTATTTCCTAATGAAGAATTATTGTGGACCACAAGTAAAGAGTTGCCTTCAATTCAAACTGAATGCAAAACAATCTGAGTAGCCACTCTGTTTTCATGTCTCAATTCATATTCTGCCTGCAGTCATCACAGCAGTGACAACCTCCTATACAGGCTTCACATGTCTGGCCTTTTGGCAACAGCATTATAAAAGGGGCAGCTATTTTCTTAACACTTGAATGTTTGGGCTTTAATCAACAAAAGTGACAGAATATTTACTACATACGGACAAGTTCACAGTGACCCACTTTCACTCTGGCCCTGTTTGCTCTTTGTACTAAGGAGTAATGAAAGGCAAAGGAACTTGTCCAATTTCACGTTGTCATCCTTGAAAGGCAGTGTTAACTGCTATGTCACATAAGTTTTATGCAAGGTTTGCTGCACTCATTTGCATCTTCCAAAGCCCATATTATTCCTGACTTCAGTACAGGTTTGTCAGCTGTCCGCCTGACCTTACTAAATATATGCCAGCTACAGCCTGATAAAGTAGAAGTAGCTCAAAAACTTTGTCAGGATTGTGGAAAAATATAGTGTGTTGTTCATACTTATTGTTTGGAATCTATAAGATGAAGGTTATAAAATCTATTTGAGCCCTAGGCAATATTTTCATTGTCATTCTCTATGGGTAAGGAAGGAAAACAAAGAATTACTGGCTGGAAGAAAAGATATTTTGGTTGTCTTTTTTTTTTTTTTCTTTTTTTTTTTTTTTTTTTTTTTTTTTTTTTAATTCCGAGAAAGACAAGGCTAATACTGAAGTACAAATGACAAAGCTCAAGTCTTTTTCATTGGAATTCCCCTAAGGGATAGGAGTTTGTCTAATATAATGACAAGATCAACTTGAAACAAGCAAAAAACCAAAAAACAGAAATAAACCATAAAAGATTAAAAAATTAAAAATCTTGAGTGTCATTTTCAGAGAAGATTGCTTGACTTAATAACTTGGTTTACCATATTATGTTTTTTCAAAAATAATTACTCAATATTCTGCTGTTTCATAGCTGTACTTTGTCTATTTTTATAATGGAACAGAAAATCATTTCTATATGGTACTGGAATTTTTTGGTTTTTATTTAGTGAAGTATACCTTGAGGTAATTCAGAAAGAGCATATGGATATTTTAACAACTGCCAGGAAAAACAAGACAGAAAAAAAGAGAATTAGTGGTTCACTTGCCTGAATACCAATTTACCAGACTTCACTTTTGGAATTAATGGATTTTCCCCAACACAAAATTAACAATTGGATGAGTTTATATACAAGTCAATTTTGAGTACTAGTAGTAGTTACTCATATTCTGATTCAAACCCCTCCAAAGTCCTGAAGACTAGAAGCAGGAGTTTATAGCAGAGCAGTACTATTGCTTCTTATGCCCTCAAAGTATGGATCACACCCTTTCATGAGGGCTTCAAGAGGGCAATATCTTGAAATGCCCCTATCATGAGTTGTTTGTTGCAATTACCAATGAATCATGAACTGTTCAGGGGTTTTATTACCTAAAATCACAAAACTTAGATAATTATTAATTTTTTATAAGAAAATGCAATGAGATATTTGATGATGGTCCTCAAAGTTGAGGTAAAATATCAGTTTTCATCCCATGGATCTACAGGACCACGCAGACAGAGTACCTGAGGAAAGAGGTAGAGAATACAAGTTGCTCCAGAACGTAGGAGTACTGCACAGTGTTTTGTTTCTTCTTTTCGGTCAGCAGTTGTTTTGGTGAGAGGGAGGGAAGTGAGGTTTTTTGCAGGAACCTCTCATCTTGTTCTGAAGGACAGTCACACTGATATCTTTAAATGGTATAAAAAGCACATCTTCCATCCTAGGTTCTCACATGATTGTATCAGTATTTTCATGGCTTCCATTTGCCTGTTCAAGGAACTTACAGGTTTCCTGATAAAGGTAATTAAAATACTTTTCATGAAATCTGAATCACAGTGTAGGTTTTTTCAGGGCTAACAGCAGTTCTCTCAGCTCACTTCTCTTTCTGCCCTAGTACTTTCTTTACTCTGAGATCTCTTCAAGTTCATTGTCAATTATGTCAGTGCTGTTGATGTTGGTAAGTGCTCAAAGAGCCCAGGAAAGCTTGTGCACTTTGTTCACTTTGATTCATTCTACTTTATTTAGGCTCTTACTTGATATGCTTTATTTGTAGCTTTAATTTTCTCTGGTCAACAGAAAGAATATCCAGCCAATAACTCTGACTTTACTGCATTTAGTGAAGTGGATTGCAATTAGATCAGATTAATTTATGGCAAAGAATGCATAACCTAGAAACCAACTTGGGAGAAAGAGTAATATTATTTAAGATACCTCTTTACCTAAAATTTCAAGGAAGTGGTCTGTAATTATCAGAGGTAGAAGCATCTTGGATTAAATACATTTTTAATATGAAGACTTACTTTTAACAATCACTTAACCCCTGATCAGGGCAAGTCAGGTTGAATGCCCCTGCATCTCCTCTATTTGCTTTCTCTCCAGCTCAAATGGATGACTTTCTAGGAATCGGATAAAAAAGCTTACTATTCTTTGGCTAAACAAAAGACAACAAAAAGTCCAACAAAAATGAAAAACCTCACAAAAAAGAGTTCATTAAAAAGAAGAAATGCTTTCTTCTCCCCTTTTGTTTTTCAAATGTGGCCTTTTTTGTGATTTATGCTTCCTGCTAGTATCAATATTCAAAGTTATCATTGATGAAAACCTGTTCTGTGTTATAAATCCCTTCTGCAAAGTATAAATTAAGGTTAAGGAAAATAACAAGGTTTTAAAAAGAACCAACAAATGCATAGAAGTGTAAATAAACAAGCTTCTGTTTTAAGATAATGTCCAGCACTTTTAAACATCAATGGTATCTTCATTTCAATTTTCAAATCAATGTAAATCCCCACACCCTCTACCTCAGTCAACAATCATTGTAAAAAACAAAAGGAATTTTCTTATATTCAAGGTCAAAGTCCAAACTCACTTGGCAATACTTTGAGGAGAATTTTAAAATCAGGGAACAATTTAAGGGCTTTGAAGTACAGATGAAATGTACATAGAAGCATTGCCTATTTGCACCTCATGCTTTTGGTTCTTAATACATTATATTCATTCTCTCAAAGATACCCCATTGCCAAAAGGGAACACCTTTGCTATGTGGTGCAGCAGAACTGAGAGGGAACACAGCATGATTATTTTTGCAGGCTTAACATGTACGAAACACAATTAGTATCCAAACTAATAATGCCACATAAGCAGAGGTGGAGAGCAATTCCAAGCACATGAAAAATATCAAAATTGTCTTTCTTCCACATTCATCAGATTACTATATCTGTGCAGTCCTAACACCAGTATTTGGAAAGTCAGATTTTCATAACTTCTTTATACTTTAAAAAAAAAAAGTTCCAGCGCAAAAGCTGGGGGCTACCTACAGTCTTGAGCATTTCATGAACATGAGACATGGTGCGTCCTGTGAATAAACACAGCTCCTTATAATTTTGCTCCTGGCTTTCTAGAAAAAGGAGAAAAACTTCAGTTGCATTTCCACCCCTGCTACTGTTCACCTGTGTAAGCTTGGTCAATTCACTTTTCCTTTCTGACCATTTTCTTGTTGGATCCTCTGCAGACTGCACTCTCTGGATCATAGGGTCTCCGGGGCACGTGTCCCCTCTGACTGCCTGTTCATACAGTGCTCAATATTTTGCACTTCTCACCGTTAGAGCATCAAACTTGTAAAGATGCATCATGAGTAAAATGAAAGGAATCTGTCAGATTGTGCCCAAGAGATAATAAGCATTGGAGAGTCAATAGCAGTATGTGAATAAATGGTTGTTGATCCTTTTTTCTTTTCAAAAAAAGAAAACTGATTCTGAATAGGTGTTATTTCAGATATAAGTAGCTTTGGTCAGGTATTCATCCAGCAAAATACCTCAGTGAATCACACTTATTTCAGAACAAGTGGTGACTGTGGCTAGATTTGTGAACTGAGCTGCAATTCATCTAAGAATTAAAGCATTTTAACACGAGATAATGCAGGCACACACACACACTCAAAGGACATTTACTTGAATTTTACAATTGAAAGAGTGGACTTTGAGTTTATATACCTGATATACCCTCAAACTTAACCTCTGCACTTTACTCAAGTGAAGATAGGACCTCAGATGTATATTTTTGCAACCAGATTGTCTCAGATTTTTTTATGGCAGTCCTAGCACAATTATAAAAGGTCAGCATTGTGCTCATTGGTCTCATTTTCCTGTGAACCCCTTGTTTTTTGGGTTTGAAATCTTCAGGGAGACATTCTCAAGAGATCTGCATTGTCTGTGACCTTTTTTCTCAGAGGAAAAGTTATCCAGATATAATGTAAATAACTTATTAAGAAATAACCAACTTCACATAAAAGGTCAAAATGTGGACGAAATGCAAGTAGGTCTCAGCATGAATAACAGTAAGCTGAACATAGGTCTCTGAATGGCATGTTAGTGACACCTCCTGTTAGGGAAAATAGGGCCCTATGAGAATTACCTTACTAGGTACACTAAAAACAAACAGTACCTCTTTTCTCTGGTTATGCCCTGAAAATACTTGGTCCCTGAGGAAAGAGACTGGTCAAATTCTCAGATTAGTTTTATAACCTCTTTGAGATTATGATAAATTTAGTGAAGACAACAGAGAATAAGAATTAAGAAGCACCAAAGATCATTTAGCTCATTGTATGTCAGAAAACGAAGGGCATAAACATATTATCAAAATTTCATTTACCAGAAACCTGTTTCTATCCAAGAACTAAGACTGAATCCATGCCCTTCTTTTTCTTCTGTTAAGATTTTTCAGATGATTGAAATATTTCCATAATTGTTCTGTCATCGTCTATTCATTGGACTGATAAGAAATCTCTTGGCTCTGAGTTGCACCAGGCCAGGAAGAGAATATTGCTCACAACACTTCTTAACTCATGAGGTCAGTTTTCCACGGTGAAGGTACATATTCTGCTGACCTACCAGAGGATGAGCTCTTCTTGATTGCTCTCCTTCAACGATGATCTCTCCCTGCCAAAGTTCACCCTCTGTTCTTCTGTCTTATAGTAACCACTTCTTATGCCAGCACACAGCTATTCCATGTGCTTTGAGTCACACCATGATGCTCTGAGTCTTGCCGTTTTGGAGACGTGAACAGTGCATGGCTTGAGGTCAAGCTGAAAATCCCATATGCTTAAAGGGGCCTGATGATCAGAAGAAGGCATAAATGGCAAAAATACCCTCCACAGGATAGCAAGTGTAAGCATCTGGAAGCCGGAGCCTGCCAGGTGCCCATATTAATCCTTCATTTGGTTGCTTGTTGGCAGGTTGGTTACTGGAAGGACATGCAGCAGGAAGAAGCTGCGGAAAAGGTCAAAACGGAGGGAAATGAGTCATCCATCCTCCTGACAGGATTAGAAGGAAACACATTATATCACCTAACAGTGAGGGCGTACAATGCTGCAGGGTATGGACCACCTAGCACTGCTGTGCACGCAGCAACCAAGAAATCCCGTAAGTAATCTCAGTACCTTTGCAAAAAGTGAGAAGTCAGGGAGCAACCTCTGTCCCCTTGGGATTTTATTTAATAAGAGCATATAATAATGTATAGCTTTGATTCATGGCTTTGCTTTGATATTTAGACAAGAATACATATGACTTTGCATTCATAACAAAGGTTATTTTCCTAGAAAATAAAGCATTTTTTACAAAGGGAGAGAAAAGAGTTCTAGTTCATAAGCTTTGTGGAATTTATGGGGTGGGCAGAATAAATACACCATAATCTACTAAATTACAATGCTGGTAAAAAAAATCTTAAATGTTCCATCTAGAGTTGGGAGCCTGCTAACACTACCAGTTTTAAATGTAATGAAATATTAAAATACTTTTCTTTTGGTTTTAACAACACTACCTACAAAATATATACATATATGTACATGTTATTTTTTCTTCTCAGCTCCCAGCCAAGCGCCAGGCAATATCATGTGGATACAGGACGGCTCACATGTGTCTCTTGGGTGGGAGCCAGTCAGACCTCTAGCTAATGAGTCTGATGTAATGGGATACAAGGTCAGTGCCTCCCCTTCCTTGCTCACCTTTCTTCCAAGCAACTGCTCCTCCTTGTTAGCTTTTCTCCCTTTCTTGTTCCTCTGTGAAAGTAAAGAGTTCTATATAGATTGTCTCAAGTCAGTTTTCACCGTGAAATGCAATAAATAAAATTAAAATGAGAGAAATGTATCAAAATATTTTTTTGTTGTGATTTTCAAATACTGAACTCTATCTGAGGGGTCAGTCCATCATCTCTGAGGCCGGAGTGGCTATTAATAATATCATACTGCAATGAAATTTCTAATAACTCTTCAATTCAACTGTGTTTGCAGTAGGATTCAGACAAATGCATAATAATAAGACATCTTTAATTTACATTAAAATTAATATTTTTATGAAGCAGAAACACAAATACTTCAGTTTGTTTTGTTATCATGTTGGTGATGTTCAATAGCAGGGATAGTAACAGCTGAAATTTGAAGTTTTAAAGATTAAAATCCAGATTAACATTTAAATAACAAGTAATTAAAAAGTTAATTCACTGCAATACGTTAAATCAAAGCAGAATGATTTCAGTGTTTTCAGAGAGGTGTGGGATTTGGGTTTTTCTGAAGCTCATATCAAATAATTTCTATAGACTACAGTCTCATATCTCCTCTGATATATCAGGAAATATCACCAAGAAAGGGTAAAATGGTTCATATAAACCAGAAACTGTTTTAACCTTTATCAGAATAGTTGATATTCTGAAATAGTTTACTTCTTTGGTTTTTCACACCTCTCTGACCTTTTCAATTTTGTCTGGGAAAAGAAACTGCTTAAGATGCAGAAATACCAAAAAGACAGCTATGTACTGACTTGCTTCTCTCCCACATGCCATAAATTTGTATTGAGTTTCACAGGAAAGGCAGGGACAGATCTGAACTGTTCTCAGTTGACTTAGCCAGCTAAGGTAAACGCACTAAATACATTATAAACACATTATTCAGGACATTTTCTTTACATTTGAAGTGGGGTTCTTGAGCCAAACATGTGAATATCAGCATTAATTTGGGGATAGGGATTTGAAGCAAATGGAATTCAAAATACATTTTGAAATTTTGGAGACGAAGTTGTGCAAAATGTAGTGCTGGAGAGGGAAAATGCTCTGGTTTTGCTCTAGGTCATAATCTGTGTCCTTTCACCTTGGTTAATTGCTATTATACTTTGCTACTACTCTTTTGAAGCCATTGCAGGAAGAGAAGAGTAAAAGCAGATCTCTGCTCAAATGTGATGTCAAGAAATGGCTGATGAAAGCATGAAACAGTTAACATTGCAGGGACTGTGTCACCTACACAAAGTGTTTGGTACAGAGCTTGAATGACCCCTGTGACCATTATCTACTTTATTGACCACAGGTGTTATTTCGGCAAGAGGGACAGAGCAACAGCCAAGTTATAGAAACACAGAAAACCTCTGCAGTGGTACTTCTTCCTGATGTTGGTGTCTATATCATCGAGGTCTGTGCAGTCAGTGAAGGAGGGGATGGGACTGCAAGTCCCCAGATCAGAGTTCCATCTTTTTCAGGTAAGATTACACTTATATTTGAAAGAGTGGTGATTAATGAGCAATGCTCATTAACTCTATTATTCTCTGCCTGAAAAGCAATGATCTCATAACTCTTTAGCTGTTACATAAAATCATTGATCTGAGTCTTTAGTTCTATCCTGAAACAAAAGTATCTAGTGCCATATGAGATTTTTGAGGGCATCTGAGGCAACCATGTGAGACTGATGAACAAAAAGATGATTTGTAGGAAACCTCTCCCTCTCAAGGATAACATCTGAAAACCTACCTGAACTGTAGATGTTTATATGTGCATCAGGTGTCTCAGATAGCAACATAGTCAGCTGGGATGCAATCCGTAGAGAGTAGCAGTGGAGCCTTGACAGCAATTCAGCTAATCTTCTCAATTTAAGTATTAAGATATAAGCACCTAAGGACATCTGCAATGTTCTAAGGCATCCCAAACAGAGCTGGCAGATAAGATGTGGGACTTAGGGGATACACACATCATTCTATACCACCAGCCAGAGGTGTACTCTATAACACAGCTAAAATGGCATCTATTCAGGTAGTTGAACCTACGTGCCTGCTTGAGAATAAGCTGAATTTCTCTGAGTTCCAGTGACTCCCTTGCATAATGATTATTTGATTATTAACTTATTGCAGTATTAAAGTGTTATCATTAGGTAAATTATGACATCTAGCTTCTATCATCTCAGTTACTGTGATATTCTGAAAGAATATAAAGTATCAATATTACACAGGTAAAAAAGGGATGGAAGAATTAGTGGCAAGAACAAGAAGAAAATAACATTGTCTTTGCCTAAACAGAAGAAGGCTAACCCTTTAAAGTTCTACTAAATATTGGTTTTTGTCCTTAAGGAGAACTAACCAAAAGCTGTGAGCCTAAAATTTCAATCTAGAACTACAATTTCAGCTCTAGTCTGGTCACAAACCGTAGTGCTATCATCAGAATGCAGAAGACACCAATCCCTGGAATATTTCTTTCATGTATCTTTTGAACCATAACTCTAGGTCACAAAGTCCTTAATCTAATTAGACTATGCACATCACATTAGTTTCACTTAGGACAATTGTTGTCCAGAGGCACCCAGTCTGGTTCTGTTTCCATCTTGTTGCCTCTACCACCCCAGAGCACAGTTCCCTTTAGCATGGCCTTTTAAGGCACTGCTGTGATCAAAAATCAACACAGGACAATGGGCAAAAGATCATTTTTTCCTCTGGACAAACAGAGGGATCAAGAGCCAGCTTTCATTCCTTGTTCCAGAACAGAGATTTGTGACCCAAGGCAGTTTCTGCAGTCTAATTCTTTTTCGAAGATCAAGACACAAAACCATATATTCTTTTGGAATTTCGTATTCAATTGCATATTCATATTCAATTGCATCCAGAATGTGAGTTGCTGTAGGTATCATAATAAAATCCTGTCTGTTTAGAGAACCCATTTTGTGACTACAGTTCCTACAAGGTAATCAATTGCCTAAAGACTGGTATTTTCCTGAGGGGTAATAGGACATAAATTTTGGGCAAAAGCTAATATCTAAGTTTACTGAGAACCATTTGCTTAATTTGTTTCTTAATTATTTTGCTTTTCATTTCAGGAGGGAAAGTAACAAGTGCTCAGTCCACCTTACATGTGTTGTCTACTTCCTCATCCTCTGTAACATTGCTTTTGGCACTGATGGTACCTTCGACCTCATGGTGAAGGCTGCAGACTTTGTTGTTGTTGTTATTTGTTTGCTTTAACTTGATGACACCAAGGGATGGAGTTTTATGTCCGTGGAGAAACTGAAAACCCAACCTAATGCTTAAAGACCCATCAAAATGCCTGTGGTGCACTTAGACGAGTGTTGGAGACACGGTTAATAATTAATCAGGTTTTTATCTCTTCTTTATTTGTAAAAGTTCTCTGGGGAGGAGACACTTCTTTGCCCAAAAATATGAAGATTGTACGTAATAAACTTTTGTAAGCAAAGGTAATTTCTGTCAAATGTATTTTCCTTTTTTAACATGTTCGAATTTGGTGAGCCCAGTCACATATCATCAGGTGTTTAAATGGTGGTGTCTAGTACAGTACACCTGTATGTTTTGGAAACAAAATCTTTTTTTAAAGTATAGAACAAAGTTTTATACAGCTTTGTTGACTAATTTGCTTGCATTCCCTATAAATGGTTGTTCCTACTGACAAGGGAGAAAAAATACAGTTTATACATAAAGACCATTGAAAAAGTAAAGAATTTGTTGTGAAAATATATAATATGTATTCAATTAGCAAAAAGAATTGTCAGTGAAATACCAGACAGCTCACCCAGAACATGGCAAAGTGAAGCAGAAAATCCATTTATTTTATTACCAGATAAATGGAAAATTATTAAACACAAACTTAAGAGGAAACAAGTTGTTTTTTTATCAAATACCATAAGACTTCATGTCCAATGAAATTTTCAGTGGAAAATAAGAAATCAATTCCTACTGCATATAACAATGAAAATTCCACTGGGCATTTAAACATCTTATATGTTAAGCTACTAAGTGGACAAATAAAGCAATGCAAGGAGATAAATCTACTTTTTCCAACCACTTCTCAGTTGTAACCTTCTTTTTCCTCTGACTCCATTTTCTTGGTAACATTCTATGCTTTATATAGTTGGTAATCAAGTTGAAGTATATATGAAAGCCTATTATGGAGAGAATATTAACATTTTTCAGAATGTAGTCATTCACATATATACAGACTGCGGTAGGATATATTTTGGAGAATTTTCTTTCTGAGAAAAAATACTTGGAAAAGTGCTACAGAGCATCATTCCAATTATTTAATTAATTGGCTCTATTTCTATAGCTCACTGGAGATTATTCTTGTAGGTACTGTGTGCTATCAGTTTTAATCCCCCTTTTTTTTTGCTGTACCAGACAATTTTTTATTCAACAGACAATTTAGACCATTTTTCTGCATTGGAAGGCCTTTCCACGTACTGGCACCTGAGGCAAAATGATTCCCAGGGAGGATGGTGTTTGTGTTTGCACAATCATGGTGTGCACGGTGTTATGAAGAAGGGCATTTTGCTAACATGTCTAGGGATCATGCCTAGGAAGAACATTTCACTGCCTGAGAAAAATCAAGTCAAAAACATTTAACATGAAAGCCCTAATAGCATAGCTCTTCTAGCTGTCCATCCTTCTAAAAGTTTTGATGAAAACCTGTTTTAGGTGATGAGTTCCCAGTACAACATGTCATTATTTTGTCAATTCACTAGCAAAATAATTTTTGGCATTTAGTTAATACACTCTAACTGTGTTCTTTCTCAGCAGCTTCAAAACAGCAGCCAAGAAAGCACAACAGAGATCAAGAAAGTCGAAAGCTGACTGATGACTAAATATTTTTTGTTTTGAATACTTTATCAGCAAAATTTTTCAAAGAGGGTTCAACTCAAATCTTTATTACCTACAAATATTTTAAATAACTTTCTAAAAAATGGTGTTTAAATTTACTCAGTCACCAAGTTGCTAGGAAAACAAAGGCAGGATAACTAGCTAAGAATAGACCAGAAAGAGGCCTTCTATATCTCTGCTTCTGGAAAAGCCTTTGAGATCAAAGATAGGAAGGTGTAATGTACCTTGCTGGTAGAGCAAACTCATAGAAAATAATTACCTGCTGTCCCTTGTAAAACAGCAGCATTGCTACTGTGCAGAGAATCTGCATCAACAATCCATCATCTGTCAAAACGTTAAAATAAATAAAAATAAAGTGGTGAACCAAAAAGTCAAAAGGCTATTTTATAAATTAGTTATGCATAATTTCCTCTATTTTTTATACAGTTGCTTGCCAATGCAGTTTATTTCAGAGTATTCAAAAAGGCTACATTCACTGCTGGTGGCATTTGGTTAAACTTTCTGATAACAATAAATTGATATGCTTTATAGGAAGAATAAAAGTCTGATAAGGAGATAGAGCTCCATCTAGACACATCTCGCTCTCTAGTATGAAGATACAAATAGAAATACTGAACATACCATCAGGTAATGTAGTTGTATTGCAGGGACAAAAGGAGGTATGTTTTATATTCAACATGAACAGAATATGTATTTTGCATCTTAAATATATTAATAAACATGTTTTAAATGTTTAAGTACCTATGTATTACCTATTTGTTACTTTGTAGAAGATGTTTCCTTATCATGACATTTTTAGTTGCAAGGGAAAATATTTTCCTTTTTCATGTAAAAGATTGTAATAGTGCAGTCTGGCATCACTGAGGAGACTGTATTTTTGTATAATGTCACAAGATCTGTTCAGAAAAAAATAATTAGAAAGAAACCTTGTTTCACAGACCAAAAGAAAGTTACTGTCATGGCCCATATCAAAATGTTAGATATATTGTATACAATCTGTATATATGCTATATATAATGGTATATACGATGTGGAAGACACAGTAATATAATAGTTTCTGTGTACTGTTCTTGTAACATTAGATCTTTTTAATAAATTATTCTCTTTTTATTGACTTTTATCTTTTCTCCTGTCAGCTCCTCAGTTATATTCATAAAGTACAAGGTGACACAATTATTTGGCTTTGAGCAGCAAGATTACATAGTTTTCAAGAAGAAAATGATGAATCTGCAATAGTGAATGTGGACAATGTGGCCATTAAAATTAAATCATTTTTGCATCCTTTTAATTTCACCTAAATTTTGGTTTCCCTGGGTAGGTATTTCTTTTTTAGCTAAATAACTGAAAGGTATGAGAAGGCCTGAATTCTCAAAATTAAACCATACCTAACAAAAATTGTAATGTACATCTGCAATTTAGAATTAGAGATAAAGGTTTTCTGTGTTTAAAAAAAAAAAAAAAAAAAAAAAAAGAACAGAAGAGAGATTCATGTTAGATTTTAGGAATAAAGTCTTTCCTGGGAGGGTGGTAAGATCAGATTCCCCAGAGAAGCTGTGGATGCCCCATCCCTGGAGGTGTTCAAGGCCAGCTTGGATGGGGCTTTGAGCAACCTGGTCTCGTGAAAGGTGTCCCTGCCAACGGCAGGAAGTTTGGAACGAGATGATCTCAAAGGTCCCTTCCAACCCAAGCCTTCCAACCAAAATCCTGTGAAAAGGAGTGCTTTATAAGGAAGTCACCGAGGTCAATCCTCTGTGTCCTGAAGTATTACACAGTTTCTGGGACCTCTCTGGCATGTGTAATGTTCTTTCAAGTGTCACTCATACCCCATGGCTGTGGAGGCACAAAAGCACAGTGTGGTCATTTCATGTTCAATTGAAAAGTTTAGTTGCTTTGTCTTACATTTGAAATACTTTCTGTGACTAATCACAAAAGAATAACTTTCAAAAATACACGTACCCTTGTGAGAAAAAAATGGAACAATGGATTACCCAATTACAGCAAATATTTTTATTTTTGTTAGTTTTATTTGAGCTCTTAATAATCCCGAAGTCCTTTATGAAATGCATATTTATAGTGGTAAATGACTTTACAACACAGTACAAAGTCAAATGCTCATACTGGAAATAAAAACACATTGCCACAGTCATTTAAACCGAGACTTTAATTACAAAGTGGGTATGGCTTAAATAGCTTATTATATCAGGACTTCCGTCAAATTAGTAATGAACGTCACAGAAAACTGTAATGACCTGCTTTTGCTGACGTGGAGAACTATGCATATTGAAAATCCGTATCCTATCAGAACTTCTTGCCTTTTTACAGGCATCAACCCAGGTCTTCTGAAGACGAAAGACATTTTACTTCTTAATTAGTTCCTATGCTTTTGAGCAAAACAATGTCAAGGATAAGAGAAAATGAACAACATTTTATTACAACAGGTTAGTTGGTTTTAGGCTATTACAAACAGCCTCAAAAAGCACAGTGACAGGCAGGCTGCTTCCAAAAATACAGGTCCTGAATTTGCTCTAAGACTTTTCTCTCAATTCTGCTAAAGCGGCATGACTTTGTCTTTATTGTGGTCCATATTTTTAATACTTTAAACCAGATAATGATATAAATAATGATAAAGATACAAATAATTATATATTTATAATGATATCAATTTAAAAAAACAAGATAGTGTATATAAACTAAAGCCTCACAAGCCTAAAAGAGCTATGGATAATTGTACAATATCAACATTCACATTACTTCTTACAGGGGTCAGCTGTTTGAGCAAACTGGTAAAAATGTTTAGCTGTGCAGCAATTCCTGCTTCCTGTGCTACTTTTCTGCTGTCAGATTATTTACTAAGCACTCCCATGTGTATAAGAAACCTTCTCTGTCATCAAAAGAAACTGATAAAGAAGTCTGGGATGCTTTGGTTCATTTTTTATTATGATGAAATGTACATGTCAGGCTAGAGAAAAATACCCTCCCTTTTGGTATGGTTTGGTGTTGGGGTTTTTTCACTTTTATGCTCAAACTCATGAATTCTAAAAAAACTATGGAATAAAAACATGGGAGTCTTCCTGAAAAATACGGTTATCAAGATTAATAGCAAAGGCAGGCACCATATGTGTTAATCACAAATAAAGTTATTCAGCATATTTTGCTTTTTGTACAGAAAATAAGATGGGAAAATGTATCAATTTCCTTTCCATAACAGGAAACATGTGAGTGAAAAGATACTGAAAGCAATTGAGGTATATCTGGGTCAAAGCTTTAGCAAGTACAATTTTACTTTAAGCTGCATTTCTCTGCTCCCTGGCTGAACAAGCATTTCCATTTCATAATGGCACCATCTCTTATCTTCCACAAAAGGGACATTTTTAAGATGGGGTAGTAAAACAGGATAGTTCTCCTGATATTTCTTTAAAAATTTGTCATGTGGGGTGACTGAATGACTTGGAAAAGAAGCCCCAGTGCAATTTTTTACTTTTGTATAACTCATTCCCTTATTCTTGAGTAATATATACACCCAAATCTATCATTTTGGAGGAGTCATTCTAGGTGACAATGTTTTATATGTATGTTTGTTCTAAGTAACAAGTTTCCCATGTGCTTTAAGTGAAGTAATTCAATATCCATCCTGCTCTGAGCACTAGACTGTACATGGGCTGCCAGTTGGTAAGTATAGGTAAGGATCAAGCCTGGCATTAGTACTCGGAAAAGACTCAAAAGCAAATTTTTTATGTTTTCTGGCTATGTTACCTTTATTTCAAGTCATATTAGTAAAAGCCAAACTACCCACAGTACACTGAGTGTCCCTTTTGCTCCAGTTACAGAAGAAGCAGTACTTCACGCTGTCAAGTACTTCAAAACTTTCTGAGCAGCCCCTCTTTCCTTCCCCTGCCCTGTAACAAAATGAAAAATGGTATGTGTGTGTGTGGAGAGGGATGGGGTGGGGAGGAGAGAAAAAAGGAGAAGGAAATCCATGAGCACAGTCTCCCACAAGGATGACCTGAAATTAACCCTGCCTCTTGACCTAGCAGTGTTTGCCTTCTGATGAGCCGTCTGAAATGGTAAGACTTTTACCTTCCAAGCGAGAGAGGAAGCATTTTTACCCATCTGAGAATGGCTGCATTAGATTATCCAAAACACTAAGCTAGGTTTCCACTGCATTGCGCCGTTTTCTGATTTTCAAATGGGAATACAAGCAAATCCCACAGCTTTTGAATGGGAAGGGAAAGGAATTTCATCACTACAATTTTTTCATATAAAAAATCCTTTTGGGTGCCTAGAATACCCACAATAGGAAATATCAGTCTTTAATTCTTTTAACAAAGCTTTGGCCATTTAATGCAGGAGATAACTTTGGCAGGTTGCAGACTGAATGTATTATTGCACCACAACAAACAGGCTTGCAGTGACAAGAATTTTGTCAGCTTCTGGATTATAAATTACTTGAATATTGCTGGATCTCTGCAAACTTGCTTTCCAGAACAGTAGTTCTTCCTTTTGGATCATTTTTATTGCACCCAAACATCTCTTGAAAGTTTCTGATGTACTAGGAACTACTACACTGAAAGTCCTCTAGCACAAGAGAACTCCAGCACCTAAACCTTGGTGTGACAGCAAATGTACTGTTTGCTCAAGGCACAGCTACTTCCACAATTAAGTTTCTCCATTAAGAATATATTTACCGTCATAGACTACAGTGAGATAGTGAGGCATTTCTGTTCTTATATAGCTGCGGAACTCCTTACCTCTCATCAAAGAGTACATCTGTTAAGATACTGTAACCATCTAAAAAAGGTGTAAAAAACATGGGGGGAGAAAGCCCCAATATCCCATAGATCTTTTTTTGTAGGTCAACAAACAAACCAAACCCAAAACAAAACTATGTTCCATCCAGATTAATGATGGGAGAGGGAGTGGAAGCTTATCACCCTGCAACCCCAACTTAATTTGTTGAATGTCAGTACAGAAAGATCTGTGGTGTCATAACAACTTTTCACAAGGTTCCTGGAAGGATGCTATAGAGGAGGAATGGCATACAGGAAAAGGGACAAAAAAGCTTTCTGTCTATTTTGTGGCTGATGCTTCCACTTTCACAGAGCCCAGCAGCAAGGCAAGAGATGTCTGGCCACCTTTTATCTCCTTTGAAAACCTAAATCTCAACATTATGATGATACAAAGCCCTTTCAGATAATTAAATGGTAAATAATGTTGAAGCACACATGGACAGCTCAAAATTGGGTGAGAGAGGAGAAGGCAGCAGGTGCCTTTCAATGTGAGATGAAGAAAACCTAAACTGTGTGAACCTAATGCTGAGTGTTGGAATGACAAGTGAAACTCGGGAAAGGAAACTTGAAATAATCTCAAAGGGAGTCAGAAACTCATGGCTCACTATATAGTAACTCCTAGGATGTAAAAGTTGAGTGCTATCTGGAAGGTTATTGAGAGCAAGGTTAAAAAACACTTTTCTGCAAGACAAAACCTTGGTTTTACCACAGTACTGGTACTGTGTGCACTCAAGGTCTCAGCAGCTCAGAAATGATCATAATAGAAATAGCAAAGAGGGAGACAACTCAAGTGACCAAGGGTATAATCTAGAACATCTGCCACCTGGGGAGAGGCTGAAAGAACTAGGGCTCCTCAGTTTGGAGACAGGAAGGCAATGAATAATAAGCTATCATACCTCAAAGTACTAAAAAGCCCTGTGGAAGACTGACTCGCAAACCTCCCCCTCTTCCTGTTTGTAAACTGTGCTTGAGTTCAAAGATCCTGCTTTGTCTGTCCAATGAATACTGAACTATTCACAAAGAACACTCCAACACTGAAAATATGTTTCAGAATATTCCCTATTCCTGGGGCCAGAGCAATCAAATCTACTCCCAGTCACGTACAAGTTAGACAGAAAATGCATTTGAGATCAGTGAAATCCTCAGCTGCATCTTTAAATAATTTGCAGCAGAGAGACATAAGAAATGTGTCTTCCTCTGTTTTACAAAGTATGCATGGGAATCTTATGAACGTACCCAAGATGATGAAACCACCCCTTCCACATGGACATAAAATGTAGGAGTTGAAGCTGCATCTCCAGGATTACAGCCCAGCATTTCCACCAGTGATTGCCTTTAAGTCTTTACTGTTATTGTTCTAATTATTACTGTTTAGGTTATATCCTCACGGTAGCTCTTGCAGACCATCTGTGTCACCTGCTAATAGCTAATCAGCTCAAGACTGTAATAAACCAAACTTTAAGATCTTCCTATCCTTATACCATTTCTTAAGCTAGACGCAGAGCCCGGGAGAGTTTTAGGGAAGGCAGCAGAGGAAAAGCCAATATCTGTTCCTACTCTTTTATGACTAACAACATCACATTTACTGCAATGCCATCAGAGACTGGAGGAAATGAAAATGCAGCATTTTTACTTCATCCTTTATACTGAATACACTAAGTGAAATGATCTTGATATAATGTAGTAAAGAGGCCTGATTGATGTAGGTTATCATTTTGAAACTTAGTTTTCTGCTTCTGAGTACACACATACTCACTAATTAACTTGAACAACAGTTTATAAGACCAGTTTTGACTCTGCCCATTTAATGAACAAAATCCAATCAGCCACCCTGTTAGCGTAAATGGAAAATACATGTCTGCAAGAATGATAAATAACTGATTGCCATAGTGATTAGCATAACAGGCCTTGTGGAAAGCTATTTGGCATTCAGCTCTCACTAGCACGTTTTTAAGGATTGATACAAGCCTTGGTGTACTTTGCATTGGACGTGCAGCAGATTTAAATAGGAAGACATCTTTCTAGATCTGATGACTGACATTTTCATTTTAAACTTTTACATTTCTGCTTGTAAGAAAATGAATCATATTTTTCAAACTGCTGTGGGTGTTTTCACACAAAACATATGTTTGGCTCATCCCATTGAAAAAAACTCAACCACTTTTAGTGGTCCCAGATGCTCCAGACATTATGGCTAAGCTGAACTAACCTCAGGAAAGCTGTGCTGACTCACACCTAAGCAACCTGTTAACTTTGGATGCTGTGTGCTCTACTCTGAAAGTTTTTAGAACCTCTGCATATTTGAAATATCTGGGCTGTAGAAACATCCAGAAATTGAACAGATCAGATGATCCCCTTGATTTAAAAAAAAAAAAAAAAAAAAAAAAAAAAAAAAAAAAAAAAAAAAAAGACATTTTGAATACACTTGAGGTAATTTGAAATGCTTCTAACAGGTTACAGGGTATCTATATTTGAAAGATGGGCAATTCTGCTACTTGCTTTAGTTACTTATCTTTCATTCCAATTACGATGTGTTTTAGTATATTGCTCCATATTTTTAACATATTAGATTGTTCAAAATCCCCTTCAGATACAAAATAAACTTGGGAATCTTTGCAGAGATTGCTATGCCTGTCACAAAATTGGCTTAATTGTGTGCAAAGCTCCTCCTGGACTGGAGGGTCTTGAGTCACTGTCTCAGACTGGGTCAACAGAGCTGCATTAAGTTTTTCTTCCATCTTGCAAATGGATGGGTTCACTTAAGCCAAAAAGAGCTGAGTTGCAAATAAATTATATTTAAATTCTGAAAGGTAATATGAAGAACTTGAAGTAACTGATCAGGAAGAACAAGCAACTCATATTTTAAACTCATATTTTCAACTTACCCTGTAAATTCAAAGGAGACACACCTTTGAGGGAGACACAGTGAAAACCAGGAGGGAGGGAAATAACCTCTCAAGCCACAGTAGATGCAGAAGGGATAAAAACAGAAAGGCTTGAACTGTTCCTTGGGCTTCTAAGGGCAGTAACTGAGCTCTCATTCCCAGAAAACACACAATATAAATAAAAATATTGCACTCGCTGTTTTCAAAATCTTGGCTATCTTCACAGCAGTGCCTAAATATAAATGCAAATTTTCAATTCAAGGAATACAGATATGAAACTGGGATAGGAATTAAATTAAATATCTTTCTGATGAATTTGAAATGTCTCTTGGACATCTTTCCATTATTAAATATTCATGGAAGACACACCAGATAACTACAGGGTGAAGTAAATTCTCCTGTATGCAAACTGTCCTGCCCTTCTTGCCTGTGCATCACACTCTAAACTGTTGGTCATAGGAAGGAAAGGCCAATAAAATGTTCCTTCTCTTCATGGTCTTTTTGATGCCTGAAGGGTGAAGACAACTTCACCCACGAGTAATTCCGAACTGACTGAAAACAAAACCCTGGCCTTCCTTCTGTCCCTCAATACTAGCACCAACTGGAGCAGCTGCTGGGAAGCAGTGCTTGCATTTGCTGTATTCCTTCTCCATAGCCTGGTGTTACCGGTTTTGGGAAGGAAAATGCCCACCCTGCACTGTGGAGCAGGCTTCAAAGACTTGGAGTGGGCAAAGCACACTGTGGAGGTGGGCTTCAAAGGCTTGTGAATATTGAATCTGTTTTGAAGAGTTCAATTTTCATAATTCCTAATACCTTGGAAGGTTTTGCTTTCATCACAACCCTGGTAGCTTCAGATGTGTTGCTTGAGCAGTTGCTTCCCTGATTCTCCACTCAGACTACGCCAGAATAGCCCATGTGCAGCCTAAATATATTCTTGTTTACATTATGCATACATGCAAAAGTGAGATGTGTTACACTACTCCTCACTTAGCCAACATTTATAAAAGTGTCTGAAACTGTGAAAAGCAGCCACTGAATTTTAAAAAAACAAACTCTCTCTGTATATGTACAAAGATACTCATTACAATTGAAATGCTAGTATATTATAAAAAGCTGATTTTAAAAAAAGAATAAAAGAACTCTCCAAAGTACAAAGCACTATATTTTCTACTGAAAAAAATAAATGCAAAAATAGATGACCACCTCTCTTCAGGCTTTCCAAAAATATTCTGGGCAGTTTTCTGAATAATTTGGTTTGTTTCATTTCCAAAGTGAGCTTGCAGAATAGAGTCTAAATGCTTGTGACTTCTTTCGTTCTTAGTTTGTTTGAACCTGTAGTTTTTCATTGATTGAAACATAAACTGAAATACTTTCTTTTCTGTGATATCTGCATGTCTCACACCTTCAGACTGGTGCTTCTCTCTGTACTCAAGTTCAAACTGGGTATATTTGCTATTGTATTCTTCACTTAAGCTGGGCACACTGTAGCTAAAAGCAGGTTTCCATTCAGTTTTCTGATGTCTGTATTTCAGCCCAAGGTTGCCTCATATATTCCAGGAGCAAAGCAGAAATGTAAAACTTTTTTAAATTTAAAACACATGATGCAGTGCTTGTATCTACAATTCCCATTGGCTGTCAAGCACACATGCAGACTTGTGCGCATCTCATGTATCTAAATAAATATCAGCTGACACTATCATGACAGTCTCTTATCTTTCCTTGAATTCCTTTAAAACAGCATGGCTTAATGTGTGTTATTACAGTGCCTAATTAAGCAAGAAGTGACTAGGATAGATGGTGACCTTTTCCAAGTGATTTTCCATACATAACATTCTGCATGAAATGTGAAACTCCATAACCTGAATGAAAGCTATCAAAAAGGAAGACTGTTCTCTTTTATGCTACCATTCTAGAGCACTGTGCAAATGATGAGGCTCTTTAAGGCAAGAGAAAAATCATAGTGTGCGACATTTCATTTTCATAACCTTTTCAATCCATGAAAGTATGTTTTTAATGGTATAATCCTCGTAAATTATTAATGATTCTCCTGAATGTGACAAAATTTATAAGGTGATATTCTCAACATCATTTATAAGAATATCTATTATGTGTACTGCAGGTATAGGGAGACAATCATAGCAGAAAAGTGAAATAGTCAAAAAGATATGTAAAATAAGCTGTGATTTGTGTATCACTGCATTGTGTTATTAACTTGAAAAATAGCTCTACTTCAGAGAGATTTGTACAGTTTTCAAGTAAGGCTCAGTTCAGAGTAATAATGAACCTATTTTAGGCAGAGATGATTCTTCACACAGAAGAAAATTTTAAATTATCTCTCTTATACTTTGAGTATCTTTCAAATGGACCTTGTAAAGATCCTAAATATATATCCTTTAATTGGATGAAAAGGCTTCTGATGCATAAGTAATAGCAAGCAGGTTTCTAGCATATAGAATCAGTTCAAGAGGACATTTTCTGGTTTTACATAAAATGCTAAAGTTCATTTCCATTTTAAAAAACAATCCTTTTCTAATTATTCGAGCTCTACTGCTTTGTTTTATTTTTTGGAGGCTTAAGAGAGTGAAAGGCATTACCAATGATGATGAGCAAAAAACTGTCCTGCTTAAGGCAGAGGCCTGAAAATTCACGACACAGGAATTTATTTTCTGCTATTTTTTGTAACTTTCCACCCCTGCTTTGAATTCTGGAGGCTCATGGAGAAGGTGCAGTATACAGAAATTATATTAGTCTATGAGTCACACATGAGATTGCAAATTTGCGAAAAATTACAAGAAATTCATGCTGGAATGCCCTTCACTGGTATAGTTCTCTATTTCTAAATGAGTATCATAGGAATAAATTTAATTCTTCTCCTTGAGTGAAGTGACCATCTCAGTGTCGGCCAAATCAGATAAGCTTTTTCTCATAACTGTTACAGTAATTTTCTCCACAAGAACAGACATAAAAGTAGAGGAACAGGGAAGGAGATACTTTCAAGTTGTCACAGCAGGATGTAAAAATGCTCCTCAAGAGCTCTGTCATGAAAATGGGGATAAAAATGCAACTTATCTGTGTACTAGCCAAATAGTACCATAAAATAGTCCGTGTAAAATAAAGCATTTGACTTTCTAAGACTCTAAGGCATCAGAATCACAATCTATTCCAAGGAATTCCAGAGAGAGTATTGACTGAATTAATAATGGTCTCCTTAAAAATAGACATCGTTTTCTGCATATCACTTTTACAAAAAGGAGATATTTATTTGTAATGCAGAGAATTTTCAATTGAAAGTCTAATGTACATTTATTCATTTCCACAGGTCTTGATGACTTGTTAATATTCACATCAGAACCTGATGCTCATTAGATCTTAGATGCCTTGAAATTAGCCCTTCCGGTCTCATGCTCTTTCATTTAGATGTACAGACATTTCTTCAATTTTTAATTCCATAGCTTTATGCTTATTCAAATATTTTATTTAATTTTTGCTGCAATTACTTTTCAAGTTAAAAAAAAGTCCAATTTAGTACAGAGACAAGTGTTTTTTTTCAAAAACATGAGCCTTTAAAACTTACAGATTATAGTATACAATATTATAGTTCTTAAGAAAATCTTTGGGAAAATGTAGCAGTTTTAGACCAAGGCAAGGTGAGATTAGCGACTGAGCACTAGCATGGGTTAGCAGTAGGAGCTCTGAGAGCCTACAATTCAATTAAAATTATTGTTCAGGGCATGGAAAGAGAACAGGGGACAAATAATAAGACTAACAAATGAAATTTTCATTCAACTTAAAATCTTTATAAATGGAGAGAGAACATCAAGATCGTTCTATTCTTTCACATCAGCACCATCACTAACGTGGAAAAGAAGCTTGCTCTGTTTCGATTATAACACCAGCAGCAGGTTGGTAAGATCTTTGCAGTCAGTGTTCTCCTTCCAAGATGTGGCTCTCATTATGTGGTAAATTCCTTCCTACATAATTAAACTCTGCCTTGAGAAGATGACTTCTACTCTATTCTCTGATTTGGTACCATGATATTAGGGAATATAGATTTTATTATGAGATTCTTCCCCAGAAAGTTGGACCCTGCCATTTGCCTTGATATGGATGGACGCCTTCTAGAAATTTATTTTATTGCTTTTCCCTCCCATCCTATACACATTCTGATCCTTGTGTTTCCACCTTTTACTTGCAAATTTCCCCATCTTTTTAAAGTTAACAAATTCAAATCATGACGACATCTGCTTTTTGCGCAGATGTTTTTCCCTTCTGATCATCCAGCCAGAATAGGCTGGCATGTGCTTAACAAGCCCCTCTGCATAGAGTATACTATCTGTGAGCTATTTTTAAAAGAGAATTAAGCTATTGGTGCATGACTCTCAATTCTGATAGCTCAGATAGGGAGAATTAAACCCTAATGTTACGTGAATAGTCAACAATCTATTAAATCAAGTATTTTCAATAGCAGGAAATGAAACTGATATTCCAGCTCACAGTCATTCCTGCTCCCTGGTAATTAGGTCACTTCTGTTTGACCTAGTCAAATTTTGGTATAGCCTCTAGAACAGAAGAACACATCCTCAATAGTAACTTATGTCTAAAGAACAATGAGGTAAAAATTGGTAGACTCCTCACTGGTGTTGTAGTAAGTAAAGTACAAGGGGGCCTGAGAGGAAATGCAATTTGTAATATTAGATAAAATAGGCAAGAACATAGAAATATTCAGCAGCTGGAAAGTGAAGTTAAACAAGATCAGTTTAGGAGTAAGATACACATTTTTAACTGCAAGAATAAACACGAGCTCTACTGCTGTCCCACGGACTCTCACCTAGACAGAAAAAGCTTGTTTAGAAGTCTGATAGTAGGTACTCAGGTACAGCCAGAAGTTAAAGTTTCTACGCAGAAAATTCTTTTCTTCACAGAAAAATAAGTTTGAGCATACAGAGTAGTCTCACCTGTTAGGACAACCCACAAACTGTGTAAACCAAGGAAAGATGAAACCCGCTATTCCCATGTGCAGAGCTCTGAGGGGAAAGAGAAGCCCAATAGGTCTCACCACAGACCTGCCTCCAGCAAGAATAGCAGAGCTCTACTGCACTAGGCAAGCTTTTGAAAATAACAGCTTCAACTATTTCAGCATTTAAAACAGACTTTAAATGTTTTACCAATAAAATTTTACCTTGCAAAGAGTAGAAGTGTTCCAGTTTTCACGAGTGGTATGTGCTAATTATGTGAAGGAATTTCCCAGAATACCAAAGTATACAGTATGTCCAAGGTTCGTTACTTAAGGGATGAAAAAGAAAATTCTCACTAATTAAAACAGCAAGAGAATAACAAAAACTTTTTCACAGAACAGAAAGTAGGAGAAAAATAGCCAGGCATATTACCCTTCAGAAAGATTTGCTTAAGTATTTCAAGCCATTTCAGTGCTAACAGGTCTCATTTCCCTGATGTAATTAGCAAAGGAAACAACAATTACCTGCAGGTTCATTAAATAAATCAGCACTGTTGCTCATTGTGAAGTTAATGATCAGTAGTGCAGATGATTGCTATGGACACCGTTAGTATAGTTGATGTTCAGCTGTCTCTTTAACAAAGACACTATTACTCTGCTTTTAAATTTTGGCATTCAAACATGTTTCCTGCTTCTTCTTTTAATAACTTAAAATTATTCTAACTGGGACTGGGGCTTAGGTTTTGCAGCCTAATCAAGAAAAAGATTTTTCAGAGTACAATAAATCAACTGTCTTATATATGTTTCTATGAAACAGCTTTTACTTTCCTTCATGTCATGTACCACCATAATGCTGGTACTTATTGTTGTGAAACTCTCAATTTAATATCACTTAAGGAATCTGGACCCATCAAAATATTAGCTTTCTTTGCCAGGAGATAGCCTCTCACACAGCAATTTCCATTCTAAGCTGGCAGGGAGTCTGCCTCATCCTGGTTTCCAGCTTTGTGATGTTCCACCTGGAGTGCCACAAAGAAATATACATAGGCATGAAATCTTCAACCCTTCGAGGAACACATCTAAACTGTTCTTACACTTCTATACAAGGTTTCCCCAGAATCTTATGTTCACTTTAATGCCTTTGGTCTTTATCTTCAAGATGATTGATCACCCAAGTCCACTGTGTGCATAAATATATATTTGTATTAAAAAAGTAATCTAGCACTTCTGAGGAAAAATAGTGGCGAACAGCTCTATTTCTCAGAAGAAAAAAAACCAAATCAAACCTTTCTACCATAAAAGCAGAGCTCATTGCTCATAACAAAAATCCTCTGAGAATTTCCTGAGATGGGGACTGCATTTCTACAAGAGCTAGAGCACAGGTAGCTTCATCATCTCTGTTCTAATTTCACTTTTCTTACCTGTTTCCACAAGAATAAGCTCAGAGCAGCTTGGTATATACTAACTTTTATCATATATACCACCTTCAATCACTCTAAGGTATCAGCATGCCATATTTTTCTTAATATTCTATTTCAAGGGAATATGACATATTGATGTATAATAACTACTGGCACGAGTTTTACAGCATAGTAGTCCTGCCCTTTCAGCAATTTTTCAGCTATCCAAGAAATATTCCCCAAGAAGTTCTATCTATAAGGTATTTTTAAAGCATTTTGCAGCTCCCTCCTATGTTATAAAAATTATTTAATATTAAAAATTAATTAGTGGTATTGAATAACGAAGTTTTGATCATTTTTTCCCTCCAGTCAGAATTTTTCAGGATTTCGTAACAGATGAATAAATGTGCTCCTCATTGCCTTGGCCACTTTAAATAGGATGCAACAGAGGGACTTTGTGTTGCCCTTCCAGGAGACAGAAAGCCAAGCAACATCCAGCTGAGCTACAGTCAGGGAGTCAGAGGAGACCTCTCCCTAAACTGACCTTTTTCCTAGTTATTTATCTTTGTTACACAAGTGTCAAAGAGGAATCAAACCCAAGGTTTCATTTTGCATGGCCTCAGTGTGAACCATAGAGCAAGATTCACTGTGTGTCCAAAAAGCTTGGAAGTCAAATTAAGAGTTCATAGTCCTAATTATGATGCTTCAAAAGATGGAAGTATTTTCTTTTAGACCTGGCCTAGAGGTAAGGTAAATACCATTTTCATGTAAATTAATAGAAAGTGAGGTAAGAGAATAAAGCTAGTGCATCAGTGTAATATCAGCAGTTATCTCTGAAGTGAATAGCTTCAGGTGTAGAGACCTTTTTAAAAATCAAACATAAATCACAAATAAATAAGAGAAAAAATTAAATTGGCTGTCAGAATTTTTCTCAGTGTACTCAGCTACAAAGTGGAAGGACACCTCAATCCAAGTAAATTGCACTGCACATCAAAATAATAATATATATTTTTAAAACCCACTCTTTATTCACAGAAGCTCACTCGCTTGATTTATGCCTAGGAATATTTCACAAACCCCAGACATTCAGCAAATATTAGTTACTGTATTTATTCCCACTGCAGTTTAAGGTTATTCAGCTGGCAGTTTCTAAGGGAACAGCCTTCATTTATATAAAGTGTTATCAGAGCTAGAATATCCCTCTGCGAGAGATAAGCCTGCAAAAAAGTAACATTAGATCTAAATAAATGAGCAAAATATGTACATATTTATGTATGTATCTTCATACACAAGCTCAGACGTGAGGGGTAGATGGCAATAGATCAAAAGAGATTAAACTGCTTGAGTTTTGTTTCATTACCAAATTTTCTCATCTCTTTCACAATGAAAAATCTATGAGAATAATCTCAAAGGGTTCTCAGCCTTTTCTATAAATGTCACCAACCACAAGCAGTTACCTGTTAGACCATTGCTGGAATACAGGCTCCTTTTTGTTAAAGAAAGCACTTCAAGTTTTGCAGATCAGGAGGTGATGATGATGTGGCACACACTCAAAAGGCAGCCCAGGCTAACAACAAAGCTAAGTTTTTGAAGGATGAACTTGCCAACATCAGCAAGAGAGACTCAAACCTCCTATGTGTCTCGCTGTTGTTAAGCAGAAAAAATGTTATGCCTCAAGTCTGAAAAAAACTTTAAAGCATATTCAAACAATGTTCTTTCCTTTCCTTCCCTAGCAGCTTGGAAGTCTTGAATTAAATTAAAATACTTGAAATCTCTCCTCTGGATCTTTTACATCTTTTCCTGGGACCTGGTATCCCAACAGGTAGTGAGGATCACCCCTCAAAGTAGCTCCTATAAGCACTTGTTCTGATGATTAAATTAAGTAAAAGCACAATTCTTAAACCACTGTAGAGGAAAATTTCCCTCTTGAAAAACTGGCTGCCTGCATCTGCCAGGAAGAATAAGAGCCCAGACAAACCATGTGGATAAACTGAACCCAGCAGGGTAAGTGTCAGGACTGTGCTATTCTGCAGTGCACTGGTGTCTTCCAGTCATTTTATTTCAGGGAAAAGTTGTCGAAAGCAAAGATGACAGCCATTGCTCTTCTCCCACAGTGTACAGCATGTAAAAATGCTGAAGCTGGTACAAAGCAGCCTATACAATCCATTTGCTCTCTGTATCCCTCTGTCCTTTCTTGGTTCTAAAAGGAGCAGTTTTGCAGCAGGCCCAAGACACCCTAGAAGCTAAATGGTGCCAATATACCCCAAGGTGAGCTGTGCTCATAGAAACATTTCCCTCAGCTGAATTGCATAGAGCTGCAAGATTGTTTTTGGACCATGGGCTAGATCCCAAGATCTTTACTCACAAGTTCTCTCTCTCTGCTAACATTACATTGCAGTTCTGTACATGTTTCCTGGGACAAGAGTTTGTGTAAATATAGAAAATACATAGCATATACAAAAATACTTAATTAATGTTTATTTCAGGAAAAAAATGTAAGGATGGAAATTTTGGGATCCAAAATGCACTTGTAAGAATTACTCTCCAAGGACAATCTCCTGTCAGGACCAACCTTGTCCTACTCATTTGAGACTTTGAATTTTTTTTTTAATAAAAATAAATTACTGGTTTTAATGTCTTTTCCACACACTTCAGTGCAATTAGTAATTGTTCCTGTTCACTTTCAAAGGACATAAAAGACTAAAGAAAAAAACCCTGCACATCTGTCAGAGCAGAGTGTTATGGAATTGACAGAAGGAAAAATGATTGCAGCATCCCTGCACTGTTCTTTGCTCGCACTGTTCAGAATACTCCATCAATAGTACAAAATTCTTTCAATTTCATTGAAAGATAGGAATGCCATACTTAGTCCCCAGTTGATGTATTGGAAATGGGTTTCCTTAAGTTTTATAAATCCTGCCAGGAATTTTAAGACCTCTGCCTCCATACACAAGACATCAGGAGGAGCATTATGCAGGTACCTTTATATTTATAGTTTGTTTTGAGATATTTCTGTGCAGTAGGTTGGATTGAGAAAAACACAAAAAAACCCTCTCTAAAAATCACAAAAAGCACAATACAGGAAATAATCTATGTGTACACAAATAAATCAAGTTTAAGGATGGGGGAAAAAAAGAATTTCATGAAGTCTGGTATGTGCAAACCATATCAGCCTGAAGTAATTTGCCTGACACTGCGGCAAAATTTACACTGTTTTGTACAATACCACTACATTACTCATTAGATGGCAGCATTAAATTAACAACTCGAAACATCATGGGACCTTTGCATGCACATGGAATTACTGAATTAGCAACAGCAGAGTAAAAATCTTGAATTCTCTACTTTTAAATCGAGCTGCCTCCTTGCCTTTTATGAGTGTCATTTATTGAATGTGCATCAGTGCACAGAAGCTTTGCTTGTATTGCCTTCCGTGCTTCATTAGGAAACCCTCTACAGACAAGACAGGTTTTATTGCCACTGACAAGGAACGTGATGGCACAAAGATTGCTAGATAAATTCTAGAGGTGCAGAAGATGCTGTATACCTGAAATGCACCATCAAGAGAGCTGGGAGGGGTTGCCCATCAGGCACCTGCTCCACCACATCACAGATGTTGTCTATAAGTCAAGGTCATCCATGGCCTTCCCATGCAGCAGTGGGAAAGAGCTGCACTTTAATGTATTCTATCAGTCACTTTTGTTGCTGAAACTTCTAGGGACACAGTGACAGGGCCACCAATCCAATGACAGAATCTGGTGTCAGGTGTTTTACATAGCCAGCACACTGTCAGGACTAGAGAAAGGCATGAACACAAGGACAGGAACAAAGACTTGAGCACAATGAGAAATGGCTGTTGTGCCAATGCAATTGGTTTGCGCTGGGATAGCCAATTCGCTGCACTGTGGCTGCTATGAGGCTGCATTTGGGATTTGTGCTGAGCACAATGTTGGTAACACAGGCATGTTTTTGTCACTGCTGGGCAGGGCTGACACAGGGTCAAGGGCTTTTCTGTTCCTCGCTCCACCCCAGCAGTGAGGAGGCTGAGGGGACACAGCTGGGCTGGCTGACCCCAACTATGGCACTAGGCTCAGCATTTAAAGCTGGGGGAAGGAGAAGGAAAGAATTGGAGGACATTCGGATTGATGGCATTTGTCTTCTAAAGCCGCAGTTGTGCACAATGGAACCTTGGTATCCTGAGGATGGCTGAACACCTGCCTGCCCATGGGAAGTTGTGAATGAATTCCTTGTTTTTCTTTGCTTACATCTACAGCTTTTTATTTACCTATTAAATTGTCTTTATCTCAACCTACATATTTTTCACTTTTTTTCTTCCAATTCTCTCCCCCATCCCTCCAAGGGACAATGAGGAAGTGGATGCATGGGGCTGAGCTGTCAGCTGGGGTTAAACCACAACACCTACAAAAATTTCGCAGATTAAGCAAAATAGACATACATAAGAAAGAATTAAGTCATCTAATTTCAGCCCTTTTTTAAATACAGTGATTTATTTTTTCATTGCAAGATTTTGAAATCAGTTTTAAAATTAATATTTATGGAGTTGGGAAAAAATTAAATTAAATTATTTTTCATGAAGAAAAACAATCTCATCAGATGGTAAAAAAATAATTCTGCACAGGCCCCAAAGTACTTTTTATTCAGCTAACAAATATAACAATCAGTTATTGGCATAGCATTCTCTTTTCTTTCCAGTCTTGAACTCTTATAGTCTTACTGAACATTGTTAAACAGCTGCAGAATGTCATGCCAGAGGATTTAGTTTTAGCACAGTTGAAATTACATATCAAGAGTCACTTTTGAGGTATGACATTTCTAGTGAATTCTACGAACCCTATTAGTGACACTGCATATGTTGAACTGCCCCTTGTTGATATAATTATTTATGCCTACAAAAAAGCAATTCTTCTTTTAGTGTAGTTTCCCTAGAGATTAGACATATTGCTTCTATATGCAGACTACAGATATACCTAAATAATAACTGTAAAATATGAAAGCATTAAAGACAAATAAATACTAACAAAGAGGTATTAAATGTTTAATTATTGGTGATTTAAAATGTTAAAAAAACATTAAAATGTTCCTATTAAGGGGACATTATTACACCTATCTTTATATGTGAGAAATTCTAGGAAAGAGTTTATTCAAGAACTAGAGACAAAATCTGCCTTTGTATTTGCAGTTATGCAGCATCATCCTTCATCATAGAAAATCTGTTTTCTTATGAAATGGTAGCATCAAAATAGCCCCTGGTGTTAAGGTTAGAAAGGCCACCAAGCAATTATTGACCAGGTAGTAGTCTCTGGCCTAGAGAATTAATTTAAATTTTATATAAAGTAAGACTGAGGAGATTCCCTTAGGAAGAGAGTCATATATCTAAATAATGTGCTAAACAATTTTGCTTGTAAGTCACAATCAAGCAAAATTCTGTTGTAGTATTTTATCTGAGTTCTCCACTGCTTTATCTGATTCCACTTTTAAATTACTTTATTATTCCTCTAAGTGCTATTACTCAACTCAAACTGAAAGGTCTGCCAACTTACCTTTTGCTCAATGGACACCCCAGCTGTGTGTCCCTGCAGGAAGTTCAGCAAAGGAGGCTGAGGGTGTAGAATAAAAATTCAAGGGAAGAATTTGAAAATGCCAGTATATTATAACTCTGTTTCACAGCATTAAGACCTGGCTTGGGAAATAAATTGCTCTTGTCCTAATAATAAGCTATGATCTATTTGTGTTCAACTTTTTCTATACACTGTAAAAGGTTTTGGTGTCAGATGTTAACAAGGTCTACTGTCCAAGAAGAAAATCATATAACTCATACAAGACAAATATGGCTGCTGCAGTAGTAAAAGGTGAACAAACTAGGAATAAAACCCCAACATCACTACAAATATAGACTAAACCTTTCTCAAAAGAGCCAGGACTATACTGATTATGTCAAATATGGCCATAATAGTACACAATGCACTTGCAATTTACACTGCTGATGTTTCTCATGTCAATGAAATGTAGTTCCTGGAGAGTAACTGTAAAACAACAAGTTAGCAGCATTCACATGCTTTGCTGCACTAGGTGTTGTATACACATATGTACTGTAAAATTTAATTCATCGGTCTTCTACTTCCATTTAAATTGTTCACATTAATATAACTTTGCCACTCCAGAGCTTTCAGGCAAAAACTGTGCAAAAAAAGTAAAATACTAAAAAAGTATGAAAATATGACTACAGCAATTCACGATATGGAAAAAGCTGTTAAGAGCTGATTTTGTGGGTATATGTGGGTTCCTGAGACCCCTCGTCTCATCCATGCAAATAAAAAATGATGAATACAAAAATTCTTTTAAGCTAATTCTTTGCCACTTGAAAGTTATGAATTGAGAAAATGAGTGGCATTAAAGTAGAACAAAAAAGTTTTGTACCATTTCCAAAGCTAAAATAGAAAGTACAGATTTCCTTACTATTCAAATAAACTTGTGTTAAGCTCTCTGATATAACTGACATCTTGCCCCATTTTTATTGCTCTTCTTTGAGTGGCAGACCTTTATTCACTATTAAAAGACTGAAAACAGCAATTCCAATTCTTCAGAAAGGTGAATAAGCAACAGATCTTGATGTCTTCTTGGATTTTTCTATTTTGCTCACTCTGGATTCTATTTACAACACTGCAATTTAAATAATCCATATTAAACCTGTTTTACTTTCATTACTTAGAATTGACATTTCAGTTGCTCAGAGGCTTCCTTTGGGATTAGAGTCATATTCATCTCTGTACTATCAAAGCAGAGCTAAAGGCACATCTTCTGATTCAGACTGTCCATACCTCATGCATAATAAGAGCACTAAAATGCAGAGAAACTAGCCACCAGCATGAGAACCCCCACCACCTTATTTAGGAGTGTGAGGGTGCATCTACATTACTATTTTAATTTGGATTTGGAGTGCATTTCTGAAATGAATCTCCTGATCATGTTGATTTAATGCTCTTATTTGTCACCTTGGAGCAGCATCAAAGCTCACAAACTCCCTTCAGATGTAACTAATTCAGAATTTGCACTCGGGAGTGACTCAAATGTGGTCCCTGCACTAATACATGCACAGGCCATGTGGCTAGACTAGGGCTAGTCCAAAGCAAAAAATGCGTAACCTAATTTTCTACAAACTAATCTTTACCGTGTGATTTCATCTAGCAGAATCAATTTCCCCTTTGCTTAATTTTTCACGAGGCTTCCAGTACTCTCATTCCTGTTTATATGGTTCTTCCAAGAGGCACAAGGAGCTGTTATTTACTACATCCCATTGAATTAGGGTCAGGTTTTTCTCTCTACAGGATGGACCAAAGCCCTTCCCTTTTTCAAGGAAACATACTCAGGGTCCATTGACAAAATTTTTAACCAGGGTCTGACAAGGTTTTAATGGGTTTTTATTGGTTTGTAAGATTGTACTTATAATTTAAGATAAAGGACTAGACCTGGTCCACAGTTCAAAGTCTGGAGAACAGTCAATCCAGAAATATTGTGAAATGTAGCCTGTTTTGTTTGCAAGGCTGCGGGGACAATAGGTGATCCATGCTTTGTAAGTACTAGCTGCTGCTTTGAAAAGGTATGTATATATGTAAGGGAAAATAAGAAAAAGAGATATGTCACAAGATTGCTACTGAACTCATAATTAAAGAGAGAGGATCTAATTCCTATACCTCTGAACAAAATAAATTATATACCTAGAGTCACCTTCCAATTACTCTTTCTAAAACTGTGAATACAGATCTAAAATTCAGCTGGTTGTGTGTTTTTCTGATAATTCTCCACTGTAATTTCCCATTTTCTATCTTAATGTTTTCCTGTTTGTTTTCATAGAAAACAACATGAAGCCAAATTCTGTCAGTGTAAAGAACATTAAACTTTCAGCTTCATTATTTTGGTTTGTGGAGATACAGTTCCTTCCAAATCCCATACAACAGCTCCATGGAAATAATGCCTTTTATCAGATGTAGCAAATGCCACAGGGACTAGATCTAATGAATATAAAAATATTGAGAAAGAGAAAAGAAACTAAGACTCTCTGGGAAGTGGAAAAAGATGAAACAAGTACTGAAACAGTAAATCCTAAAATAAAGTCAAGAGGGCATGCAGAAGCATCCAGGAGGACAAGCTAGCACACAGGATTGTGAAATAAAAGACACTAACTTAGCAGGTTCTGGAAGAAAGTATCAAAAAAGCAGGTACAGCCTCATATGTCTGAAATACCAAAGAATTGACACAGATCAGCTACACAAAGATAAATATGTGACAGTGAAATGAAATTCATACACACAGACACAGACACACAAAAGAGCAAAAAGCTATTGTTTCATATTTAAAGTCAGGATGTCCTTATAACACGCTGATGTTTGCAAAGTCCTAAAGTGAATGCTTTGAAAATGTGATCCCCATGGGATACCACCATCTTACAGATAAGGTGGCTTTTATTCTAATATTTGAACCTTTGTCATTTTGAACTGAAGGTTTAGGTTAAGTCCTAATTCATAACTATCACATGAATGCTTCAGCTATTCATGGGTAAAATAATTGATTCTTTTACCTTAGGTCTATGTCACAGAGGTGTGTTGATCACAGCTGCTGTTCAGATATCAAAGGCCATAATAAATAGCAACATTTTTCCATAGGATTTTTTAGCACAGCATTTACACAGTCATTCTCCAACACAAAACACCACATATGGACTAAAAAGATTAAAAGTAAAGGGCAAGGAAAGGAGAGATGGAAATCGGAACAAATGTGTCATCCTTTTAACAGAGTACCAAATGTAACTATGCTTAAAGCAGAAATTAAGAATTACCAGTCAACTGCACCATATCCAAAAATTCACATAAATTTCAGGGCCAGAACAAGCAAACATGACAAAACATTTAAGAAACATTTAGATTTATATAGCATATTTTACTACTACAGAATTGGAAGTACATGATCTCCTACCTACCTTTACCTCCAGGAGGGACAAAATACAGACTTGAGCAGAGAGTAAACGATTTTGCAGTCACGATATTATGTATAATTGTAGCATATTATCATAGCTCCTGCTGGAGTCTGTAAAGAGATATAACGTAGAGAAACTTTAAATCCATCACATTTATGCCCAACTCCCCAGCTGTAGATCATAGGACTCCAATCTGTTCTTTGCTCAGGAAACCTTTAGTAGTTATGGCAGATAAGACAATCACACATCCAATTTTTTCTAACTTTTTTCAGACACATGGAAAAGATGAGTAAACCTTTTCTAGATTCTTCTGGTAAAGGTAAACCCAGCATGCACTGTCTGCCCTGGATGCTAAAATTGTCAGATAAGTCTACCAGAGATTTTATCATTTCTCTGACTCTCTCATGCAATTTGGATCAAAAAAAAACCCTCCTTGTTTACTTCTGACATCAGACAGAGGCCTGATTTTTGGTCATATCATCAAGGCAAAACTAAGAGCAGCAACAACTACACTACGTTGCAATTGAGATACTAAGCAACACAGTTCCAGAGAATGTCCTTCAAAAACCATCTTAATGAGGACTCAGAGGGACAATTTCTTTAGTGAAAGGATAATGCATCCTGAGTGAGTGTTACAGGCAGGGTGGAGTTCACTTGAGAATAACCCAAACCCAACTATTTAAGATTTTGTTCCTGTTTTTTTTCAGATTTGAATCTCTTTCTGTATTGCTCTTCATTCTCTTCTGCAAAACGATGTATGCTCAACATCCTAGAAAAATATAAACAACTACCAGACACAATTAATGATGTAATCATGAAAAAATCATAAAAGGGGGCAGGGGGGCCGTGTGCATGTGTGGCCAAAAATGGAAGACATAAATGCAGGAGAAAACAATACAAAGACAGAAAGAGATAATTGAGTTTAAAGGAGACTAAGAAGAAACACTGATTCAGTTATACAAAGAAATTACAGTGGCTGTGTGAGGATATTAGCATGGCATCATATAAGCTGGAAACAAGAGATATTAACCACTGAGCAAGACTCACTCTCATGAGATCTGTTGCCTAATACTACGCACAAGCCCTGCCAGATAGCTTGAGCATAAATGAAAGGGGCTTCTGGTCCTACAGTTCTCTGTGGTAAAACCATGCACAGCAGGAGTCAATATCTAATAGCCGTATCTACTCAATTGCTTAACTTACAGTCGCTTTTTTCTGTACCAGAATTTCAGAGGTTGAAGTCTACTTTATTTATTAGTTTTGGAATAAAATGCATGCAGGTTAGAAAGCCCACAACAACGTGACATGGACAGTAATGTCAAATAGACATTCCCAGATTGATTTGAATCACTAGTAATGGCAAATACAGTACCTCTAATTTATTAATCTGAAAACCATTTCTCTCTGTTTTTTCCTATGCGTAAACATATAGGCACTGCAACATCTGAGAAATAAATCCCTCAATAAGTAAATCCCAATAACAAGTATAGTGGTATCACCGCAGCATAATTTTATTCCTTTTATTTATGTGTACACCTCAAATCTTCCCACATTTCATAGTGGGGGATTCAACTCCCGATTAACATTTGTGCATTTGTGAAATGAATCAAGGTTTCGACTGCTCATTCTTTTCTTCATTATCATTAGAAAATTAAATGAAAATTTATCTTTTCACAATTTGTAAATCATCATTTGATAATACTTTACATCAGCAGAGCAATTTCCTACTTATCACTTGCAACCAGGCCAATCACTTTCACAATCTGAACAGTGGATCTATAAAATACACTTCTATGCTTCACAGTGTTTGCACTAAATAACTAGCAGTTAAAATTATCGACAGAGAAATAAATTTGCACAAGTCAGACTGCAGAAAATGGCAAATACCCATTAAAGACATTAACAATCATAAAACAATTCTACAAAATAAAATGTCAGGGGTTTAATGGGGGCTAAAATTGGGAGCTTTATCATAAAAATATTTATGACTTTATTTTCATCTTCTTAGTTTCTCATCTGATGAAACTGTATGAACGTAAGCTCTGTGTATAGGGTTTGTGTGGCAAGGTGCTGGCAGCAGGGGTCTGCAGGGATGGCCTCTGCGAGAATACATCAAGAGCTGCCTCCATGTCAGGAACAGGCTGCCCACAGAAGCTGTGCATGCCCCCATCCCTGGAAGTGTTCAACCTGATCTGGGGGGAGAAATCCCTGCCTGTTGCAAGGGGTTTGGAACTGCGTGATCTCCAAGGTCGCTTCCACCCAAGCCTTTCGATGATTCTGTGATTCTGTGTCTGACAGCCAAGCTGGATCTGCCACTGCCCAAAGCTGAGCCCATCAGCAACAGTGGTGGTGATAACACATTTAAGAAAGGGAAAAACTGCTGAGAAGCAGCTAGGAGACAAGAGGGAGAATATGTGTGAGCCCTGTAGACACCAATGTCAGGGAAGGAGGGGGAGGAGGTACTCTGACTGCTGGAGCAGAGATTCCCCTGCAGTAGGAGAAAACCATGACATGGCGGTCCACACTGGAGCAGATATCCACACTGCAGTCCATGGAGGACCACATCCTGGAGCAGGTGGATATCTCATGAAGAATTTTCAGCCTATGTAGATCCCAGGCAGGAGCAAGTTTTCTGTCAGGAAGTGAGGCCCATGGGGAGGAACCCTCATAGGAGAAATCCACCACTGAAAGACTACTCCATAGAAAGAACCCACGGCTGAAGCATTTTTTTGAACTACAGCCCATTAGAAAGACCCATGTTTAAGAAGTTCATGAAACACTTTCTACTGTGGGAGACACACTATGCTGGTGAAAAACAGAAGGAAGGAGCAGAAAAACTGGCCACAAACCCCATTCCCCACCCTCCTGTGGCACTCAGGAGGAGGAGGTAGGAGATTTGGAAGCAAAGTTGAGCCTGCAAAGAAGTAGAGGGGTTGTGGGAAGGTGTTCTTAGTTTTGTTGTATTTCTCAATATCTTGCTCTGCTAATGGCAATAAATGAAATTAATTTCACAAAAATTCCTCTGTTTTGCCCACAAGTGTAACTGGTAAGTAGTTTGCCTGTTCTTTCCTCAAATCCTAAGCTTTTCCATCACATTTTCTTTCCTTTTGCTATTGAGGAGAGGGAATAATAGAGAAGCTTGGTGGACACCTAGCAGCCAGCCAAGGTCAACCCACCACAATGTTGCTATACCAGTACAAAACCAGTGTAAGTAAAAAAAAATTGTATTTTTCATTGAAAATAACATTTTTAAATAGATATAGCTCAGCTTTTTATATAGACACTCTATGCTTTGAACACCAGAGCTTTACAAGTTGTAAAACTCTGCTAACAAGGCATACACTCCAAAACACTTCAGCATCCCAGAGGGTGAATGTTTTACCTCATTTTTCTTACTTGTGCTTAATCAGGACACAGAAACATACCCTTAATCTCAACAATCTGTAGAGGAACCTGTACTGATGATGTTCCAAAGTTAAAAATATACTGCTAAACATGTAAAGTAGATGTCATCTGCATTACTGGAGTGACTCAACTCTGCAGAAGGGGCAGCCTCATTACATCCTGGGCAGAACTGCAAGGGAAAACAGAATTCTGCAGCTTCAGGGCGAGAATATTTCCAGGGTAGGAAGGATTTTATATTTTTTCTTTTAAATATAGCGAATTCACTGATGAAGATCAGAATTTTCATAATTTTCCCTCGGCAACAATTAATGCTGTGGCTAATAGCCTAATTCATGGCTTCTGTAAGGAAAGAATTTGCACTACAATTTTGCTGTGTTGTGAATGACTGCAACAGCCACTGAGCCCTGAGTCCTGAGGAGGATGTGAGTGGCTGATGATACCACTGCAGAAGGTGCTTAAAACCAGAATACAGAAGCAGTTGTCACACACTTGCCCTCAGCTTTCCTTTCATTGTTTGGTTAGATTATGCTCCATCCCACCTATTATAATGATTTAAAGTAGCTCCCTTTATCTCTTCAGCACCTGACTTTAAACCTGTTTCCTACAGAAAGCCCATTTACACATTTCAAATAAGTGCTGTCTGCTTACAGTTACATACTTCTGAATGGAGAACTGAAAAGCTGAAGTCCTTTGAAATTTAAATCTGAGCCAGGATTGTCAGTGAGGCTCTGCCCCAATTACAATCCCATTTTGTAGCATTGTAGCCTTGCTGTTACTCACAAGCTTCCATTTGTGAGGTCCCACTTATGTCTGGTCAACTTAAAATACTTTATTGTTCACTGATTCACTTTTTCTCTCTCTTTACCCTCATGCTGATATGTATGTTTTAGTATTTCTCACATGTTTGATAAAAAATAATCCCATTCATTTTAAAGTAGTTATAGTGAGAGTTACACTCTATGGCCTGAAATAGTTGATGAGGATTCAAAAAATAGAATTAAATATGCCACATTCACAGTATACCACACTTGCATTATATGAAGGTTTCTCACAGCTACTTACAGAAAAGAAAAAAGGCTTTTCTGGGTAAAACAAGAAATCCAGTGAGAGATAACCACTTCACACCTGCTGTGTGCCTCTGAACATATTTTGAGAATTTCCCAAAAATCTAAACTCAGCCTTGATGAAAATGCCTGAAGCTCTGCCTCCTTTAGTCTGTTAACACTAAGGTGAATTTGTTCAGTGTTTTGAAAATGAAACAAACAAAAATCAACTTCTTCATCTTTAAAATAATACTGTGGGTTTTAGAAAGTAACTGGTATGAAGGTGCAGTAAACCTCTATGGCCTCAGGGGCTGAAAGAGATTGCATTGCAGGGAAGCATGGTTTTTCTTCAAACTTGTCTGCAAAAGAGGAAAAAGTGCTCTCTGGTATTCTCTACAGGCACTGGTTCCTCCAAGCTCTTCTGCTTCCTGAAGAACAGCCTCATAGACACGAAAGGAACAGCCTCTCCACCCCACTGAACAAAGTGTGAAGATTGTAACAGGTTTTCCCATGAGATGCTGCTCCATATTCTGCACTTCTCAAAAATATGCAAGTGCAAATAAAACCTTTCATGTGTCATGTCCAGATATATATCCAGGCAGGCATCTCAGTCTCAGTGATATACATTGGTATGCTTTTGCATCAACTGCAAAACAACTTTTGCAGAAGAAAAATTACTGCCAGAAAAGCACTATCTTCCAGAGGAAGCTATTTTCTAAAAGTCACAGAGACAAACATAGGGGAAACCAGCCCACAGATTTCCAAATAAAGTGCAATACTCAGCTCTCACAGCTCCAACATCCTCCCAGATACACAGACTGCACTTCTCAGAGAAACAACATGACCTGTGTGGGCATCACCAAACTGCCTCATTTTGCAGAAGTCAAAACTCAAGCGTCAAAATTTTTTATTCTTTTCCTGTTGTGTCAGTATATAATGAAATCATGAGGCAAGGTTGTTGTTTTCTGCAGAGAGATAGCTGTTTTCTGTTAAGGTCTAGGGAGTGTGACATCTTTTCTGTGGTGCTGTGAAAGGCACAGATGCTCACAAAGGAGTGTGCACACTGGCAGGCCCTGAATTTTTTATTATGGTAGATGGAGGAAGGAAGTATAAGTACAGAAGGAATAATGAAATATGCCTTAGAGCGATTCACATTGTGTCTCTTGTACATAAAATTCTTCTGCTGTTGAAATTAAAAGTGAGAAAGTAATATTTTCTCTTCCTGACCCTGATAATTTCTTTGTATTGAAGAGGACCTTTGGACTGAGCGCATCACTCACAGGCTTTTTCAGAAGAAAAGAAAGCACATGATATGATAATGTGATCAGGGTTCACATCAGTTTAACACTTGCAAACAAGCTGGGTTTACTAGGATTCTGGTTACTAGGTCAGTTCACTGCATTCCTGAGAAATCTAAGAATTTGGGTAAAAACTGCACTGTGTCATCTGTCACATGATAGAAAGTATCCCAAAAAAACCTTCCCATATTAGTGTTGTATTTTCTAAAATAAATTTCTATTAAAGTAGAAATACCGCAGCGTAAGTTTATTGCGATTAAAATTGATTTTTTTTTTATTTAAGGAACAAATTCCTTAGCAATAATTGGATTTTAAGCTGAACTTGGACTTACAATAGTACATATTGAATCAAAGCCTTAATACATATTGAACGCAGCATTAAATTAATTTATACTATGGCATGCCCTGAAATAAAATATATACTTCCATGAGAAAAATAATCATAGACCTCAAACTTCAACAGCACAACAATATCAACAGACATTTTTCCACTGTAAAAATGTGAAGTTTTTATGGGAAGACCTATAAAGAATGAATGGCATCATATTCTTTCATACCTTTCTCTTTACCTATTAGAATTAAAAAAAAAAAAAATTAAGTCATGTAAATGCGAGAATGTGACATAACTGTTTCTATTCTTGAATCTCTAAATATAAATGTCTCCGAAGTATTGTTAATGAAGCAACACACTCCGAGATGTTCAAGTTATACTTAGTTAAACAGAGACTTACTAACTGTGCACATGATACTAGGCTTCCTCCCTTAATTCTTAACTGAAAGTTAACCACAGCAAATGAGAATTAGAGACCTGCAAAATGACAGGTGTGGAGACTATGAATAACTTTGTCTTAAAATGTCTTGGCATACAAAGGCTCATGTTGCCGATGAAAGACAAACCTTTTTATTATTAACTTGCAGGCTGTACATGTGATAACACTTCCTTTACATTAAAAAATGATGGTCTGGTGTGAGAAATATGTTGTGAAAAAGATATGAAAAATAGATAGCTTTCAGGCAACAGGATGACATCATGTCTGCCCCAGTGTACTACCACACATGACAGGCTTAAGTGTATCAGCAGCTCCTGAAGTCTGTTTTTTAAGTTAATTTTGTGTTTTAAACAGAACTTCATTTTTCTAACCCAGAGCCTTGTCAAAGAAACTGAGGACCACCCAACAGGTTCGAAGCTATGAGATAGTAAATACGTCAATTTTCACAGATTTTTGCAATATATGAGAGAAAATCAGTAAAGTATGTCATTCGGCAGGCCATGCAAAAATCTGCTGTTCCACCAAAGCCAGCAAATTTCACAATTTGACCACATTTGATAACTTAGAGATATTTCTCTGTATAGCAAATGGGTTTTCTGTAACTAATCCTGTCAATGTGGTTGATCATCTTTCTGAATAATCTCCTTGTATTAAGTAAATCAACCTGATTAATTAAGCATGACATGGGTTGTCTCCCTGCGACTCTAGCTTCAAGCAAGGACAACAAAGCAAGCATATTATAACTGCTTGATGCAGACCTGCCTATGAGCCCACATCTGCCAGCCCATCCATTTCAGATTTCATTATTTGAAAGTTATGGATCAATCAAGAAAATTAAAAGTATCCAGAACGTGTGTGGAGAGATATTGAAAGATACTTTGTTTATGCTTGATTTTGGAGGGACTGGCAAAAGAAATTAGCTTAATTTCATTGCCCAGTCATAAGAGGATTTAGTAGAGCATTGTTTGCAGTGTTTTTGAAATTCTTTGTAAGCACAGTTTTATTACTGCATGAAATCAAAGATTTTTTTTTTTTTCCACCAGAAGTAATTGTTTTACAATGAATGACTAAGTGTCAGACTAAGGCAGTTCAACTATAGTGCTTAATATATCTTAAGTAGTCATATTGGAAACATTAATATTTTAGCATCCAAATCACAGAAGTTCTCCTGGAGTTCCAAATTTACACCAGCTACATCTCCACTAAAGCCAGTGTATGAGACATATTCCTGCCAGGAATCCTACAGAACCTCTTCACAGATAAATTATCCTTAATGGTTTGTGATCACTGATCATGTCACTTTCACTCTTTCACAAAGCCAAATGCATGCTGATTTTTCTCCTGGCATTTGAGGTAAAATTCTCATGCTCTGACTCATAAAATCTAGCAGACTTCAGCTGGTGAAGCTGGTTAGTGTTCAGATACTAAGAACATGAATTGAAGAAGCTGAATCCATTCAGTTTTATGCCCTGCTCTGTAAATAGTCTCCTCTGGCAGAAAAGCAAGCAGGACTACCGTGGTGGTAACATCTTAAATCATCACATGTTCAAGATCAGTTATCAGAGATCACATTACTACCTTGAAAAAATTGTTGCTGAGAGAGATGTCAGAATGTTCATACAAGCAAGATCTGTGAGTTTATGGAGAATTAAGATCATGCCTTAAAAGTATTCTTATTCAATTTTTGCATGGAAGCAGTCACTTTTTCTTTCACAGCTCTGTTTTTGTATCCACTAGATATTCAAGAAAATATTGTCTTCTCTTTTATACAGGTATATCACAGTATCCAAAACTAACAGCTTAGTTTGGGAGCTGTACACTTTTTGGCAGACCTTTTTTCCTCCTGAGAGCAGAGAATGGCATGGGTTGGGGTGAAAGGACCCCTGAAGAGGACTGGCCAGTCTTTCAGAATGCTAAAAAATCTCTGAATTTCAGTGAAAAAGGAGATACAAAGGACATTCTGATGGACAATTCCTATCGGATAGGGCACCTATGAAACAGGCTGCAAAGCAGAGAGGAAATATTGTTGAGCAAAGAGGCAAAGAGCAGAGGCTGTTTTAAAGAGTGTGAGTAGGAGCACTTTAATTGCTGCAGTTCAGTGGCAGCAGTGTGGGAACATATAGGAACACACTGAGCTGTAAACATGAAAGTGTGAAATCTTAATGATCTCAGGGACAGACCTTGCATCTCGTATGCAAAGTCATATCTAGCCATACTTTCTTACTTGTTGGAATGCATAATACTCAATACACAAGCCCCAACACTGAGGAGAAAGAGGAAACCTGTTTTCTGCTACCACAGCACAGAAGGGTTAGTGCAGCGCAATAAAAGAATTTCTTAATTGTTCCTGGAAAATCAGCTATATGTAAGAAAGAAGATTAAGAATTTCATTAAGAACCAAGTGGTGATGAGGCTGTGAACTGGTTTTCACACCAACCGAGGCAGTTACCAGGCGGCAGCTTACTAAAATAACATTGTCATTTGGCTTGGAGAACTGAAGCAAATATTTTGTTTAACAAAAGCACTAAAATATGCTTTATATCAGAAAGACATGTGGATGCATATTATGGTCCCACTTAAATGATTGGAATAATTCTATGCATGATCAGAACTATCTTTTGGATCTATTGCACACTTAGGGTCATTTCACTGTGTCCAGTCCTTTAATGAATTTTAATGGATGTAAACTGATAGATAACCTAAAACTACAAAATCCAGAATTGCTTTTAGAATGATGGTCAGCTGTGCTTCAGAGCAGTAAAGTTGTTCAGACCTATTCTAGTGTTACTCCATTGTTTCGCTCAAGAGGCTTTTCTAGAAAAGGCAATCATGAGCAAGTAGGTGCAATAACCAGGACCAGGCCAGTGGGACAGGCCAGTAACCAGCACCAGGGCAATGGGATTGGTATGATTTGCAGGATATGGCTCTCTGTTTACCCATTTTTACATATCTGTTCTATATAATTCAAAAGAGTTTAGAAATATTGCTGAAAATGAACTTTATGTTTATACTGTGTTACAAGTATTACTGTTATTATTACTATCATTACTATGTCATTTTTCATCTAATGAAAGTGAAGCACAAAGATGTAAGGATAATAATTTAAGAGTGACACACTTACACAAATTCAGGAATCATTTATGTAGTCTTTTCATTTATATTACAAATTTGCCTCTGAGGTTGGGAGCAACAAACACACGTCAAGGTCAGCCTTTTATTTAGCCATTTACAACCAAGGGCTTGGACTAAAACCTATTTAACTAAGGTCACCTGGAAAATTCACAAAAGTAAACCCATGTTTTCAAGGGCTGCTCCTTAAATAGAAGATCTAGTCTGCTGCTGCCCACAAGGTAAATATCTAGGGCTCACAAATGAAGTCACTGGAGCCAGCTTTCCATTCACACACAGAAATATATGCAGATGCATTTGCAGGGTAGACAGTTGACTTTTTCTGCTTCTTTGTATTTAACACAGAAGAGGTGGACACAATAGATTGTTGTTTCCTTTATTTATAACCCTCAAGAGCAGCCAAAGTCCAAAACTCTCATTCTCATGCCCTATCAATCTTGTTGAAAGGTACAGAGTGTATGCTAGATGTAAGAAAGCAATGATGCAGAATATTGACTAATTAGAGATTGTGTGTCTCAAGAGACTTACACCAGTCTCTTAGAAACCAAAGATGGAAGAATAATAGGAATGAGAAGACAAGTTGAACAACCTCCTGCCAGTTCACTGATTAGGAAGAGATAATTAAAATGCTTTTTGCCATAGATTTGGCCTTGTAGGAATGAGCAGACCAAATGTCAAATTGATCTCAAATCAATGGAGGAAAAGGACATTGTGAAGGATGAGGAAACAACTTGAAATTAACTTCCCGTGATACACTGGCAGAAATGAGGTAGTATCCTTAGTTTAGAGGACAGACAGGACTGGTCAGAATTGCTACTCATATTCAACAAATTCTGTGATACAAAAAAATTGTTTCAGATGGTTTAAGCAAACAATTGCATTTACAGCACGGTATTGTTTTCATCAGAGACTGTTCTTTTCTGTTAAATTCAGTGCAGGTTTATACTTGGGATTTTTTCCTGGCTGTATCTTTTCCTTTTTTTGCTAGCTACATCTTCCTATCCAGTATCTCATCTTTGACATAACAATAGGAGTAATCTTCTGTTCTGTCACAATCAATATTTTTCTTTACTCTCACAGAATTTCAAACACACTCAAAGCTTAACACGGGTTCTGTGTCTCCTACACCTAGAATACAACATGAACATTGCACCAAATGAGTTGTTTCCTTTGGCTGATCCACAAAATCTCACTTGTTAATTGTTATATCATATTCAAAGATGTAATCATATCTGCTCTGTGGAGAGATATTTCCTATGCTTCAGGTTAAAGTTCTGAATCAATATAGAAGTGTTTAGCTATTAGTTAACTCACAGTTAACTCTCTGGCTTGTTAACCTCCCACTGAGACACTGTGCCTTCTTCTTTCTGTATTCTTGAGAGTAATGTTACACATTTTCCTAGGTTGCTCTCCTAAGTGCTCAATTCTCATTACCCAGAAAAATTAGCAAAGGCATATCTAAGAGCTAGAACAATAAAAGATGCTATTTAAACCAAAATAACACAAAATAGGGGGAGGATTAGCTCAGCTGGTTAGACCATGATGCTAATAACACCAAGGTCATAGCTTTGATCCCTGTGCACACCATTTGCTTAAGAGCTGGACTCGATGGTCCTTGTGAGTTCCTTCTAACTCAGAATATTCTGTGGTTATTCTGTAATATTTAATAACACAGAAAGCAACTGAAGGACATTAGTAATTTTTTTTTTTTGTTACAAAATACTATCAAGCAATATTATATCTATAAAGATCTGGTTTTAAGCCCCTTTACATAAGAAAATATATGCATCTGAAAGTAGCACTTCTCAGATGCAATGATCAAAATTCACATCACCAAATTTTTCACTGCTATATCACATATATTTAATGCTCTGAGAATTTCCTAGACCTCACTTTGTGTCAGTGAAGAAAAAAAGGACAATACAACCATACAATCGTTTGTGTTGAAAGGGATCCTTATGATCATCTAGTTCCTACACCTGTGCCATGGATAGGGACACCTTTCACTACAACAGGTTGCTCCAGACTGGCCTTGAACACTTTCAGGAGTGGGACATCCACATCTTCTCTGGGCAACCTGTTTCAGTGACTCACCACTCCCACAGTAAAGAATATCTTCTAAATATCTAACCTAAACCCACCATCTTTCAGTTTAAATCTATTCCCCCTTGTCCTGTCACTACATCCTCCTGAAAAATGTCCCTCTCCAGCTTTCTTGTAGGCCCTTTTCAGGTACTGGGAGGCTGCTATCTCCTGCTACCGTAGACAAGCAAAATTAGCCAGGCATTTTGTCTCTTTAAAGATGTTTATAACTTTGTTTTCAACATAGTGTATTGGCAACTAATTCAGTGATTCTTCCTCCACAGAATGATACCTTAGTTTCAGACTTCACTAACCATTTGTTAAAATTACAATTCAAGGGAAAGATAATACATTTTGCTCTGCCAGGAACCAAACGAAAGATTTGTGATTAAATAACAAAAGAATAAGTTAAAGGTGAAAAGGACATGAAGATCTGATGTTTGACATTTGGATAAAATCAGAGCCCCAGTAAAGTACAGTGTATCTTCCTAATGGAAGCTAATTCATGTTAGTAGATCTTTGCCCTTAGTTTGAGAGTTACCGCAGCTGAAATAAATGGGCCATGCTAGTGCTCACTCCCTTAAAATTAGGCTGGTTCCTTGGGTCAGGTATGAGTGATGAATTCCTAATACTGAAGGTGAATGTTCCCATCTTCAAGGAAAGATTTTCACTGTTCATAGGCTAATCAAGAATAACACGCTTTCAGATTCTCAAATAATTTTAAGTGAATTGGGAGTATTTACCATGAAACTTCCACTAAATTTTTTATAGAAAATAACAATGTTACAAAAGGTCTCTGAATGTGACCTAGGGCTATTCAAACAACGTGCCTTTCAGCAAAGGGAATTCCATTTTCTGTTTCAGTTCTATCTGTTGTGTCCCTTGTATAGTGATGCTCAGGCTAGCGACATGCATATACCCTTAGAATGGAACTTGTTTGTATAAGTTAAGCTAAAACTATTTCATCATCAGTCTTAGCACCAGAAAAGTGGATAGGTGACAGTAAACATTAAATCATGAGTATGATCAAAGTGCTGCCTTTTTTTTCTCCCCAAGAACTTCCTTTCAAGTAGAGGTACAACAATTCATTTTATAAGCAAAATTATTTTGTGTAAAATTGTCCTCTGTATTTCTAAAACATCCTTTAAAATCATAATTTCACACTCTTTGGCAATAAAAGTGTGACTTGCTGGGAGAACTGTAATTTTATGAATATCACAAACAAAAGGCCATATTTCAAGCATCACCACTTGGATGTTGACAAGCTTATATGAAATTAAATAATTAATGAATTACTAGTTAAATTTTGCAATGAACTGATGTTAAAAGAATATAAAAGTTACAGTGTTTTAAAATGTTCAAATTAATATTTTTTATATATTTAATAACTTTCACTGTAAAAAAAAAGGAAAAAGCCCTTCGACAGCTGACTATCTACAGAAATAATCCAGAACAACTTGTTTCCTCCTTGGAGTATTTCAGTGCCTGAATTCTGTCATCAAACTGTCACCATGATGGGTTCAGAGCTGATGTCCAAAGGCAGTTGTGCACCTGGGCACATCCCATTAAAGTCCCTAACATACTGTGTATCCTCTGACTCTGAGTGCACATGCCCATACAATCAGAGCCTACCCATTTATCTGACACAAATTATTGCTACTTCTGGCCTGATTTTCATGTATCAATGTTCACTTTATGAGCTTGGACAATACTGTTACTTCATTTTACAGATGAGGATCAGGCAGACATATACGAATTAGAGCTCAATTCAAAGTATCTAACTTAGTCAACCATACCTATTCCAGAGAAACTTTCAGAGATATCTTTTTCTCTTGCCTTTAGCTACATGTTGACATAAAGATGGAGATGCTGTGAGAAGAATTACTATAACATGATTGTAATCAAGAAATCCTCCCGCTAAGAATGCTGTTACAACATTGTTTGTAAACATCATGCAAGTTATTAAATGGCAAAAATTACTGCGATGCTTAGGTAATATTGTACAAATATTTTCAGTGAAAGATGGAAGCAAAATTCTATGTTTAAAATTATATTGAAGAAGATATTAGATTAGGTGTTCAAAATAATATATACGGAATAAAGTGATGTCATATTGATAGTTATTTCCCATTTCCATATGTCTCATTTACTATCCAATTTTGCTGTCAGTGTGTCATTTCTTTTCTTTTTGTTTTTCCCCAGATTCCTATCTGTCTCCTTTCTATTACTAATTCTTAGTGACTTCAGTTACCTCTTTCCTCACCCACCATTCAATTTCATCATGAAACCATTGTAGCTGTATTCCCCTCCTAAAAACCCAGATTATAAAAGAAATTTCTGTGCTTATAATAAATGAAAAGCAAGTATTACTGACTTTGGAAAGAGTGTCACCAGCACAGAAGAACACCAGAACTTTATATATTCTGTTGGCTTACAAGTGTTCAAGGCAAGGTTGGATGGGGTTCTGAGCAAACTGATCTAGTCAGTGTCATCCCTGCCCATGGCAGGAGGATAGGAACTTGAAGGCCCCTTTCAACCAAAACTACTCTATGATTCTATGACAAAGGCAAAAACTGTATACAAATGGCAAAATTTCTTTATTTGAATGCCTGTTTGACCCAAGATCACAGAATACTCTGAGTTGGAAGGGACCCACAAGGATTATCGAGTCCAGCTCTTAAGTAAATGGCCCATATGGGGATCAAACCCACAACCTTGGTGTTTTCAGCACCATTGTCTATCCAACTGAGCAAATCTCTCTTCAATGCATGCAATTTAATCCTCTGTTTCATCCTATGAAGTGTCAGAGATATGCCACTCACTGGGAACACTACAATAAGCAAGGACAAAGGCAGGGCTAGCTACTGATATAAGGCAGGACAAAGGCATGTTTCTCTCCTCTGCTCTTACCCATGCTGCCCTCCTTTGTCTACATTTGAGACATCCTATGTGTTGGATGCACAAAAGAACTTTACATAATCTGTCCTATAATTCTCAGAAACCCACTGTATTCTTTCTTTCATGCTGTCCCAGCCCTTAATAGCACAAGCCATTTTGCTGCTTGCTCCACATGCCCACACATTGTTAAGACCCAGTGGCTAAAAAGATCGCTTTGTGGCTGTTAACCTGAGTTAAGGCTATGTTTGCTTGTAAGATATCTGATTATACAGCGGTCATGTAGAACAGTAATTCACAGCCCATCTGTGTAGATAGTTAATTGCCTCTACGCAGAATGTGTGAGAGTGTAGGTACATTACCATTATTATCCTACTATAGCACCTATTATCAGAAAACCAAGTGTGTAATCAAGAACACAGCATGTAAAACGTATTTCTTCTGTAAGTCACACTGCAGAAATAAAGCAAATAGCAACAACAACAAAAAACAATTCAGAAGATGTAAACTCAGAAGTTTGTCTTTCCAAAAGGAAGTTATTTCTTATTCCTGCCTTAATAGGAAGATATGTTACTCTACTATATGCTAATAGTTATTTAAAATATTGGATTTGGTTAGAAAAAGAGCATTTGTATGGCTTTCATTCTAGCTTAAGTACTTTTCCAAATTAAAATTTTAATAGCTATGCCCCTGTGGGGCAATTCAGTCTACTGAGAACAGCTTCAGTGATAATGCACAGAATTTAAAGGTTTTTCTGAAAACCAGTAGGAGGCAATCCAGTCTGCCTTAGGTGTTTCTCTCTATTTGCCATCTACTTCTAGACCAAGTTCAACATCTACTGCTTTCATCTGTGAAAAGCCTAAGCCCCAGGTGCAGGAAAGCAGCCCAACTGCAGCAACTATGCAGTGGAAACAATGATGTTATTATAACAATGATAACAATTACCTGAGTAATTTGATCAGCAGACAAACAACCGACCACCAAGGAGAACTTTCTTTACCATCAAAAAACTAATGAAGTTCCACAGAGGACACCTGTAGCATTGCAGACATGGAAACATCCAGTTTCAAGGTAGCACAATATATGGCATTAATTAAAATTACAGGTAATGTTGGAATTTGAATGTAGTTAACATGTGGGTAAAGTAAGCATTTCTTAAAAGCAAGCAATAAAGATGCAACAGAAGATAATAATCAAGAGAAAAATTATAAGCAGATTATATATGCCTTGGATTTGGAGTGTTTTAATCTGGGCTACCAAGCATGTAACCCCACAATATGACAGCACTAGTACAGCAATTTTACATCAACTACTTCTCACTTACAACAAATAAAGGAACACCCTTTATGAAGCTAATCTTGAATTCCGTGGCTAAAGTTCAATGAATACATTTTAACTTTGGAGTAATCAATATACTACTGAATAATAGGTAAACTGTTTCAGGGTCAACCCTGGAATAAATAACTTAAAGTGCTTATATCCACACATTTCTGACTTCTTTCAGTGCACCAGTTCAAGACACCAGTATTTGGAAGAGAAGTAGGAGAAATATATTCATACTATTGTCTGAACATAAGGATATCAGATCACCAGAGATGATGAAACACCAGAAATTTCACACAGATGATGACAGTAAAGAAACTGTTATGTCTGCTGGAGCAGCCAGTTCAGTGAGGTGCTTGTTGGACACCAAGCTTTTCCCCCACTCCCTCAGCATTCAGCATATAGCCAGACCAGTCAATAAACTGCTATATGGAATAGGAAAACTGGCAGCCTATTTCCTACACAGAGACCCAGGTATGGTCATTTTTTAATCTAGCTATTGCAAACAGAAACTTTCCTAGACTAAATTTGCCTGTACCAGGGTCTGTGAACTGCCTTGTGTTCAAAGAAAGTGTTTATGCCATAGAAGAGTCCACATGATTGTGTCCAAACACTTTTAGCTTGGGCTGTTTTTAGGTGTTAGACTGAGAAACATTCTCTTAAATTTAACTCCTAGAAAGATAATCTGTATAGTGATATCCCCACCATTGTTTTCATTATCAGCTTTTCCTTGAGCACTCTTTATGCAAATTAATTTTGGAACAATGTAATAGAACACAATCAAAGTCTGCCTCAATGTTAAATTATTGTTAACTAAGAAAACTCTTTTATTATGATTTACATATATTTTTAGAGATTTAAGACTTAATAATGTCATCTCACTTTTGAGTACAGTGCATGTCTTGGATGTTTAGTTACAAAATTTTGATGTGTAATGCATAATCAAAGCCTTCCAAGTGAATAATGTGACAAAAGTTCATGAATATAATTAACCTGCTTTTAAAAGGCAGAGAAATTAGGATTAGATATATATAAAAAATAACTTCAGTCATTTAGTCACAGATTTACAGGGAAGAAGAATATTTTAAAATAAAACTTTAATCTTAATGTTGACAGTAGATAAAATTAAACAGGTGATTCATTTTTACCTCATACATGTTTCTAACATCTATAAAATGTATGTGCTCTTGAACTGCTCTATAAATCCTATCCCATTCTTCTAGCCCACACATAGTAATACTTGTTTCAGATTTTTACAACTACCTTCAGATAAGAGAACCATTGTCACAGTACCTACATTTCACAGTCTATTCATGGCATTTCATAGTCAACAATATCTGAGTAGACTCTATTCTTCTGCGTATAAAAGTTATCATCAGTACTGATTACTCTAGCCTTTATTTCCACTAGTATAGGACTATCATTCTTCTGAAGTACAGTCTAATAAGTTTCATGAGTTGAAGTATGCACACTCAATGCAATTTATATGGTGTTTCTTCTACACTGAGCCTGAGCAATACAAAAAATAAAAAGACTATGGAAAAATACCTGTGCTGCTCTCCAACAAAAGCAGAAGGCTAAAATTTTTTATGTTCTCTATATTACATTTCTAAATGTTATAATGGCTAGCAACCTAAATTTTAAAATTAGGATATTACATAATTAGCATTGTTTTTAGCAGTCCTAATTCAGGCCACTTATGTACATGCATTATTTTGGCACAGACTTCCATACAGAACTTTTTTCTTCTAACCTTATGATTACTTCATGAATTGTTCTTGAAAAATTTCTGTATTTATAGTGTGTTGCCATATTATTATAGATTATTACAGCCTAGTGTGGAAAAGAAAATATTTATTTTCTAATGCTTCTATAATTCTTAATAATATGGTTTTTTATTAATAAAACTATATATTCATCATGTCATTTGAAGAAAGTTAAAGGAATTACTCTATTTGATAAACAGAGATATTGGGCACAGGCAAGTGAAGAAGGCCCTGCTTTCCAAATTTTATTACATGTCTCATCTATTAAATACATTAAAATAATTAGACTGAGTTTAAGCTGCTCAAGGAACAGCTGTCTATTTGTAGGTATGAGAGTTTTTGTTCAAATAGTCCTAAGGTACTACAGCTGTGCAGCCAGAAAAAAAGTAATTCAAGTAGCACAAGGAGTGGATGAAATACCTTCTAATATCATGTAGAAAAGACTGGGGAAATAGCAAAAATCAGTTGTAAAAAACTGTCAGGGAGTGATCTCTGACCTGCCAGTGGCACCATCCACCTATATCACATTTGCCTCCAGGTCCCCTCTGAACCCTTTGTGGAGTTCCTGCAACCAGAAGACATTTTTATTGTGGATGAGTGGGTGGGAGCATGTCAATCCAAAGTATCTGAAATTATGTGAAGGTTGTGTGCCAAGAGATCAAACTGATCTTTTTATAAGATGCAAGGAAGGCTATGCACTACTAAAATGGAGCATGGCATGAGGGCAACCAAGCCTAGGAACATACAGCCTGATGGGATTGAGGATTACACAGAGTAGAAGGAGTTGTATCTGGGTCCATGATGCCCATGATAGTTCCAGGAGTGGTCCCTAGCACACATACTATTTCAGTGACTAGGCTCTCTATCAGTTGTTTTATCTACACTGCTCAAGCTAAGAGTCAAATCTCCATGGCATCACTGAGCTCAGGCTCCTGATGGACAGCCTGTTCCACCAATCTCCTAGAGAGCTTTTCTTTGCCTTAAGTTCATTACAAGCTTCATAAACTAGAATTCATACTTGGTTTAGTTTGTCACATCTGGTAGTACCAAGCAAAGTTTGTCAGCGTTGTAGCTATAATTCCAATAACTGTAGGCAGTTGTTAGCTTACTTTTGAGCCTCCTTCCCACCACTGTAAAGAGAGACAGATCCTGCAGCCTCTTTTCTCCAGTGATGCTCCAGGCCCAAGTCATCTTGATAGCTGTCAGCTGGACCTCTCTAATTTCTTCACATCTCTTTTGAAACACAGGACAAGAAGTGGGCTTGGCATTGGGGATAACTGTATGTGGGATAACATTTTTCAGTTGGCTGAACTCATCTTTTTCCAATGCAACCCCATAAATTTGGATTATTTGCAAGGAGTGCACCATGCAACTGTGCAAGGATCTATTCCAGTGTGTGTCTACAATTTGGACTGGCCTCACCTGGAGAAGAATTGTCTCAGAGAGTGCTAGTCTGAGTAGATCAGCATGGTAAACTGACAATTTAATATCACTTGGGAGATAACTCCAGAGAAAAGGTGTCTATAAAATTGAAGAGTTTCCCACTAAGAAAACAGAGGAAAGTTTCTAAAACCTTGGTTCTTATTAATATGACTAAAGGACAGAATTACTTTTAATGACATCTAGCAGCTCCTCTTATTTTCAAAGGGGAATCTTGAGTAGGCATGTAGTTACTTCTAGCCATAGTTTATTTACTTCTACTCCCAGCTGTATTTGTTCTGAGCACTTCTGAATTTCTGAGTTATTCACAAGTCTGTTACTCTGTTTGCCAGCCCTTTTGAAATTGTAGGTTTGAGTTATGAGATTAAATCACATATTTCTGAATTTTAAATCCTGCTACTCAATATTGTTTAGAATATGACCTCATACGTTGATTAAACATTTCCCACTGCTGTCTCATTCTTCAGTATTCTCTGATGTTTGTCAGAGTGTTTATTACCAGAATATAAATGCAACAGGTTGTTGCTTTGGAAGTTTAAAGTGTAACAGGAAACACTTAGTTTTTACTCTTTATTATTTTTATTGTATTAAAAAAGGCTTTCTGTCTTTGTACCATCATTTAAAAAAAAAATCTTTTTAGATTAAAACTTATTCTCACCCTGTGCTTAATAGAACAATATATCTATTTGATTCTAGTACCATGAGTACATTTTTATGTGTTATGCTGTTATGCATGAAAAATGCTATAACTGCAGAGTAGAAAATAGTACTTTTCTCACTGTGGTTTATGTTATATAATTGATTCAAACTCAGAAGCCCTGTGGTTTTTGTTGTTTTTGTTTTTCCACAGAAATAGACAAATGATTTAACTTTTTAATTAAACTTTAAAGCTTTTAATTAAATGCCTAAATTGCGAAGAACTGTTTCAGAGTAAACTTGTCTTTAGATTGTTGGATATGTATTTTCCTATTGCATGTGTTCTGACCTGGAAAGTAAAAAAGAGCAATAGCTCACATTCTCACTTCTTAATTGGTACAATTAACACTTCTTTTATTATCCAGGCAGACAAGCAGTGATTGTGCAAGTGCTGCAGGTAAAACAGAAACTGATGCTTTTAAACACAATTCTGTCACTAATGTATTTCAAATGCTTTTAAACAATCCTCTAGCAGAATAACATCATTTTCTTGTTTCTCCCAATATTGTTGTACTATTTTTCCAACTCATTTCCAGGGGAAATAAAGTGGTCTAGCAGATAAAGCACAACTTTAACAAATCTGGTAGTCTTTCCATTTGACTTTAATAACTGAGCTTCCCTTTCTATTTTATGCACTGATCTCATCCTTTTAATGAAGTGATAAATGTGACAATCCATTAGACATATAAAATACAGTAGGAATAGAGACATGCTAATCAATGCAATTAAAATTGGTTTGTTTCCTTTACACGCAGCAAAGTGTAGCTATAAAGCTAAGAGGGATTTGGTCAAATTTTTCTATGTGCAGCACTTGATATAACGTAAACTTTCCCTGCTTCAAGTACATCCTTGAGGAAGCTGTCAGGAGGTGTTACTTGTCAGATTAAGAGCAAAGCAAAAGAAATTATTACAATTTCTTATTCTCTTTCTCTGCCATCTATCTATGGAGACTTAAAAAGTTCTGTCTTTCATCCCCGAACACAAAATGTCAGCTAAGTATAAAAGATGTCAGCTTGGTACAGGTCTTACTTCATATTTATTAAATCAATGGAGCTATTTAACTAAAACTTGCTGTTAAATCATGGTATCACCTAAAAGCCTTGAAAAATAATGAATCCTAAAATTCAAGCTTCTGTTACTGTAGCAAAATTATTACCATACATTTCTTATCATACTCTCAAATTTGCATTTTTATCATGGAAACAGCTACTTTATATTATTCTACTATTTATTTGAAAAATAAGACTGGAATAAACCTCATTTTAAAATAAAATAAAATCATTTAGATAAGGTAAACATAAATCCAAGATAAAACTTACCTTTTTATTCCAGTATTTTTGGAGTGGTTTCTATTTTCTTAAAAATGTTATGCTACATTTACTCTGCTGAATAATGCCATCACATAATGCTGGTGCAAATCACTCAGCGTAAAGGGAGAAGAGGACATGGCATGTTTTCAAGTTATGTAAAATCAAACCAGACAATGAACATTTACACTTCATCAGCATTTACTTCCTGATGAAGAGTACCATTCATTCAGACTTGAATTTATAGTTTTAAAAATCACATTTTTAGTCTGGTCTAGAAAATGTCAGGCTTTACATAATAACAGAACTGTAATCAGCTTGAGTGACTGATCAAAAATAAAATCGAGGTTTCCTGCAATTTTAATTTTATACTTTGGACTTGATTTGCATATAAGGAAAGAATGTTGGCCATTTTAATATGCCTGATAAATGGACTAAACTGAATATGTTAAAACAAACATTTACTGAACAGGTTTAAAATAACAGTCCATAATGCATTGAGAAAAATATTTAGATAACTATCATTTTTCTGAAGATGCTTCACAAAGTCTGCCCCACTATGAAAACATGAATTGCAGCAAATTAAAACATATTTTTAAAAAAAGAAAATTTTAATAATATTTTTAATGTGCAATTCTAATTAAAGAATATATTCATTATTATATTTGATTGCACTCTCAGCAAGTTTGCTGATGACACCAAGCTGTGTGGTGTGGTCAACTCGTTGGAGAGAAGAGATGGCATCCAGAGGGACCTTGATAGACTGGAGAAGTGGGCCCGTGTGAAACTTGTGAAGGGCAGCAAGGCTGAGTGCGAGGTCCTGCCCTTGGTGGGGGGCAATCCTCAATATCAATATAGTCCAGAAAATGAAGGGATTGAAAGCAGCTCTGCTGGACTAGAGGTTCTTGGTAGATGAAAAATTGGACATAAGAGAGTAATCTGCAGCTACAGTACAGAAATTCAACTGACCACATCCTGGGCTGCATCAAAAGGAATGTGGCCAGCAGGTCAAGGCAGAGGATTCTGCTCCACTAGTCTGCCCTCATAAGACCCCACCTTAGTGCTGCTCTTGGCCCCCCCAATATAAGAAGGGCATAGACCTATTGGAGAGTGTGCAGAGAAAGGCCACGAAGATGACCAGAGAGCTGGAACACCTCTCCTATGAAGACAGGCTCAGAGAGTTTCTTTCTGTCAGCCTGGAGAAGAGGAGGCTCCAGGGAGACATTACTATGGCCTTTCAGTACCTAAAGGGGCTACAAGAGCACTGGAAAGAGACTTTTTACCAAGGCCAGATGTGACAAGAAAATGTCACTGAAGGCAATGGTTTTAACTGAAAGTTTAAACTGGACCTAAATATTCATTAGGCACTGTGTGGCACTGGGACAGGTTGCTCAGAGAATTTGTGGCTGCCCCATCCCTGGAAGGGTTCAAGGCCAGGTTGGATGGGGTTTTGAACATTCTCATTTAGTGAAAAATGTCCCTGTCCATGGTGGGAGAGGGTCGGAACTAGATGATCATTAAATATCCCTTTCAACCCAAACCATGTATCTTCATGAAGATAATAAAATAGTAAATAATAACACAAAAAGAACATTCAGATTCAATCCAAGATTATTAAAAGCATACATTAGGAATAGTCACTTTTTAATCAGGTGTTTTGTTTAATATTCATCGTAATTGTTCAAGTAGATGTCTGGAAAGTACTGAAAACACTGTGTTTTATTAAACCAATGAATACTTGGCATGTTGTCTCGGGTTAGAGACAATTTCCCTGGGTGGAAAGTGCTCTGAACAGAACACCTCCCCCCACAGCAAAGGCCTCCAGCACCCCCTCCCCCACAACAGCAAAAGCTCGGGAATGAAAGTGGAAAAAGCTGTTTATTCAGCACAACCTGCAAATCCCACCCCCACAAAGCACAGGGGAAGGGGAAAGGGGAAAAGGAATCACCAAACCCGAATGAACAGTTGATGAACTTTAGTGTCCTTTTCCTCAGGCGTAGCTACCCCTTTCCGGGGGTTTCCCCCCCAAGGATTTCCTGTCCACCGTCCTCCAGGGCTCCCAGGGTTCTCCGACAAAAAAAGTCGAGGAAAAAAGGGTCCAAAAAAAGATGATGAAGAAGCAATCCCAGGGGAGGAGGGAAGGAAAAGCAGCAGTCACAGCAGCAACAGCAGCCCGACTAAGCAATGTCCCTTCCTCCAGGAACAGCGAGCGGGGGAGAGTTTCAAATCATCCCGTGTTGGCAGAGCTTCTCCTGCTGCTGAGCACAGTTAAAGCTACAGGACATTTTAGGCAGGCATGCAAACGATATGGGATACAGGATTATCATTACATCATCCCAGGACACATGTTTAAAAATAAAAATCTCTGCTGTTAATAAAGAAACTGCTAATTGAAGAAGGTGAACAAGATAACCTAAACAGCAAAAGACAAGATTTTCTTCTTCCAAGCCTGGCGACTTGATGGAAGTCAGATTTAGAAGCCAGCTGAAGGTCAAAGATGTCCTTAATGCCAATCAGCATGATTTCCTGGAAGAAAGAACAAAGCAAAACTGATTTCATCCATAGGTGTGATTACAAGGTTGACTAATAAATGTGGTTTTATAGAACATAACAAACATTTAGAAAGTATTTGACTTAGCATAATATCCTGATTAAAAAACAAAAAATTTCATAATATTTACAGCATTGATAAACACAATGTTATTAAAACATGGATTTTATATATATATATATATATATATATATAAGTGTTATGCTTCAAAAACTATTTGAAATGCTAATTGAAAGGGGATGAAGAATTTTGTAGTAGAGCACAAGATGGATTGTGTTTATCCATATTCTATAAAATATTTTCAGCAATCATTTTGAAATAAATCACAGAGCTAGGTAGCACATAGTTCACTGAAATTATAATGATCAGGCCATGCACTCACACATCTATGTGCAATCAATTATTATTCACAAGGGATCTCAGTTCTCAAGCCCAAACAAAATCACAAGTGTCATTTATCCATTGTATAAATTCAGCTCCATCTCAGAATGTGGAAACAGGCTTCCAAAACAGTGGAGACCAGATTTAGGGGCAGAAGAACTCATTTACACCTCAACAGGCAACACAGGAATGGCACTGAGGCAGCTATTTACACCTACCTTTTTTCCCCATGATTACCTCTCTAGGTCTCACATATGTTCTCCAGAAATTTCTCTGCATCATGTAAAGTCATCCCTTTTTTGGGATAAAAAAAATCCAACCCCACCACTTAGAAACATACCCCATTTGCTAATCAATTCCTGATCTTTTTTTTTTGTTTCTTTTAAATACCATATTTGATCCAATTCAAGGAAGTCTAAACAAAGGGAGGGATGTAAAGCAGGTGGGAACAGTTTGCAACATTTCTGGAAATATTGCCTCTTTAACTATTACTACTGTCCTTGTTTAAAGGAGGAAAGAGAGGTTCAAAACACCAGTCCTATCCAGAAGGCAGTCAGTTTGACTTTCATAGTTTCTTCATGGATTTTAATCATCATTATATGTTTGCAAGAAGCAAGAAGTAGGACTGTAGTTGCAAACCTATATAATGTTAGAATAGAAAATATATTCATATTTTTGAAAACAGTTCTTTATAAGCCAGGCAAAAAGCATGTTTACTTCAAACACAAGGAAACACATTCTTGCAAACAGGTCTGGCACACACTGGCATTCTTCCTGGAACACATAAATCTAAAGTACGTGGCAAAGATATTTGGATAAGCTGATGTTTATGCCATTAGAACCCAACCTGAAGGAATATCTAAATCACAGTTTAAAGCATGTTTGAAGGCTGTAATATTGAGGGGAAAAAGTGATTGTTATCTAATTAAACACAGGAAAATAATGTTAACCAAGCCTGACTTAAGGTAAGCTACTGATTCTGATTAGAATTGGAAAGGCAGGGAAAAAAACATTTTCTGCAAAGGACTTATTAATTTTTAGAGTTTGGAAACTGGTAGGCTGCTAGGGAAAAGGGTAGAGAGTTTAAAAAATGAAAAAGGAAAGTGATTCACTCTGTAAAGACTATCTTCATTTGGACCATAATATTTGAATTCCCCTATAATGCAATCATGATCACTTAGGTTCCTGCTGTGAGTGTTTTGAAACGTTACCCTTGACAATGCTAATAAAAAGGTCACTTCTATTTCTGCTTTGTTGTGCCTCTGTGCACTGCAGGTATTTTCATTGTGAGAGTAAATATCTCAGTAGCAATCTTTGCATGGGTTCTGATTCCCTTGACCTTTAATGGAACATGACTGCAGATTGAGAGCAATGATTTGCTCTTTATGGATTTTGCTAACTTAATCAAAATAACAGACTGAATCCAGACTTCTGTATGAATAACATTAGGTCCAAGCAAGGTACCATGAAGTCATTCCATCCACTAGGACACAAACCAGAAAAATAATTAAGTGGTAGCACAATGGCAAAATTTAAAGGCAGAAGATCAGATACTGAACAATCATTTCAATGAATTTGCTGATTTATGCCATCTCCAGATATTTACATTAATGAGGGCCAAATTAGACCTTATATTGACAGTAATATTGATGGTACTGAGTCTTGTCTCTGAATATTATACTGCTAAATGAGATAGAACTCTTTCTTCAACCATACAGCAGCCTGTATATTCATAGCATAACAAGTTTTAGGAACTTATTCTGTCCATAGGTTATGCTCAGAGATATCTTAAGGCTTATCTGCCTTTGAGGAAAAACAGATTTTTGAAAGGAAAAGGATTTTGAAGGCTTATTTTCTGCAGATCAAATAAGCTTGTTGTTCAGTTGTTGGCAGTGAATAGTAGAGTTCTTTAATTACAAGTACTAGTTTATTGGGGTCTTTTGCATGAATTATTCTCATTTCACCTACAATGAATATTATTCTCTTAAAAAAAATTACGTAAATTTAATCTATATTTTTGTTAGTGGTAATTAGAATGCCGTCCAAGAAACCTGACTGTTGGAGACTACTGTCCTATGTCTTGACAATTTGGTTGTTAAAATTTGTTTCTTAAAGGGTATCAGAGTCTGCTGAACAGAGAGAAGGATTCAGGTCATTCAGTACTTAAGCAAAGCTGTCAAACCCTGTAGAGAAAGTTTTCAAACCCTGTCCCTGATGAGGACCTTGTTCCTCTACAAGGATCTCTGATGAGAGCTGGATTTCTAATTTGCCTCATCCCGAGGACTGGTACTGTAACCTCAGACTTGTCTTCTTGACATGAGGTATGAATCAATTAGAAACACAAGACACAGTACAGAGAATCTTTACAGAACTCTTCTAGCACGGGTAGATTTAAGGAGCCTACCTAGAAGCAGCACATTTGCAACACATCAAGGTCTGGCTCCTCACTCCACACTATCATACCTTTTCACAAACAAAAACATTTGTTTGGAATGCACACAGATTATTATTCTTCCCAAATTTAAATGCAATCCACTTCTACTTCTCTAGGTAATTCTTAATTGTAGACAATTAAGTCTTCAAGACAGTTACACATATTAGACACTCTATATGTTACATTCTATGAAGTAAAGTTCAGCTACCTACTTCAGCAAGTAATTAGAGTACTTAATGTTATGTAAAAGAGAATTAGGAAAACCAACCACAAATGGATTAAAAAGGTAAACATCCTAAGTCAACAACCCTCAGAATGTATATACTTATCCATGGTGTCTTTTCTAGCACTGCTGACACACTGTTAAATTAATCATGTCAGTAGATGCCCCAAGATCAGAAGTGATTAACCCACCTAATTGCAGCAGATAGCAAAATTTTCAGGAGGGATATAATTTATTATAAAATAGATGGAGCACTCTCTTCCCCACAAGCTTCTCTACTTTTATTTCTTTTTGTTTGTATTCAAATGCAAATGTTACATGCTTAGTCTTTTCAAGTCATATCTCTTCTTAAAAAATTGTTAAATAAATAATGGTTACTTCCATTCTCCATACAATCAGATCCTTAACCTAAAATAACAAACAGGAAGATGGGTGCAATGGGTATTTTTCAAAATAACTTAAACTAACATGAACCATTAGAAGTTTATAATGAAATAAATAAAATGCCAAAACTAGCTATCCACCATTTTATGATCTTACTTACTTTGAAGGGCTTTTATAAGTGCTCTCCTTATTGATACATTTGTTTGCAAGAACAGAGTAATAAAACTACCTAGCTAGTATGAACATTTTAGCACCACAAAATATAAACCTATGTATCTCATAAAGACTCAGACTTGTAAAATGTTGACATTTTTATTTCTGTTTTACCATTTGGGTTGTCTAATCTGAGACAGGAACAAGTAAAATGGAAAATGCTTGTGAAATAGGATTTTTATAAATGCTGGTGACCAAAAGGAAAAACACTTTATTGAACTCACATTTTGCATTATTCTCAAACTGTCAGGGTATGATTTTGCTCCCATTCAAATATCATAAAAAACTGGTAAATCAAATTAAATGAATGAATTTAAGATGCACACTTCCGTTCTAGGGCCCTTTTTCTTGCAGCTCAAATCAGAACCTGATTATCTGAGGTTCTCAGTGCGTCGTGTGGAATTAGAGAAGCAGGATTGGTTCTGGAAGGAGTGTGAACTCTGTTGGATCAGGTGAGAGATACATGAGCTTGCAGGCACATGCATCTCATTCTATAAATCCAAATAGCTCCTATGTTAAAGAGAGGCCTCTTTCACGTTACTGTGCTTAGCATGGAGATCCAGCAGGCAAAGTGGGATATTAAGGTTGTTCAAAATGTTATCTATCTTCTATATTTAACGTACATAACAAAATGTTATATATTATATACATTGGTAATATATGAAATCTTAGGGCAAATGTGGGCCCTCTCCAGAAAAAAAAAAAAAAAAAAAAAAAAAAAGTTATAGAAATGTAACAAGGTAGTCCTTAAAAATAATTCATAGCAAGTGATGTACTGTCCTTGGCAAGCGTAGCTGATTGGAATGCCAGGGCTCTAAGAAGCTCTTTATTAAGGTGAAACAAACTGTGAAAATCAATTTTTGGAACAGCAACTGTAACTGCAACAATACAATGCTGCTGCTAAAAGAATTGGATGAATGTGAGCGTTTTAATAAGCACATGTCAATGGCCAGGAGGAGACAAAAAGCAATTTAAGAATAAAAACAGTCATAAAATATTCAAGGAGGACAGAGGATTAGCAAGTAGCATTAATTATGACTTCTAAAGCAGAAAAAAATGCTGATAGACCAAACGTCAGTTAATAGTAATTGCTCTGAGTCAGGTTTTAAACACATTACATGAAAACAGTAATTGCAAAAGGTTACACAGTAAGAGATGACACAGAGTTGAGATCAAAGGTTACTTTCACTATTGCCTACAAACACAGACTGAAAAAAAATCCACGAACATTAAGGCCAGCATTGGGTGACTTCTGTCAAGATAGCTAAATATAAAGGGACAAACATATTCAGAAATAAAAATAGTAGAGTGTTAATGAAATTGTGGCTGCCTTTAGGTTGACAGAAGAGCATTCTTCCCACACATTCACTCCAATATATTCAGGAGTCTCAAGAAAAGCAGTATTTTTCTAGGCACTTAAAGGAAATTCAAATCTGTCCCTCAGAACATCCAAAGATGTTAATTTATGTGCAATATGAATAAATGCCTGACCCATGAAAAATACATTTTCCACTGTGATAAAAAGCTGATAGAAAGCAAGAGCAGTTTGTAAGGAAATTAAGCTTAATTCAGAGAGCTATAGCACATGGATTTGAAGAACTCACCATTAACATGATATTTTCTGCATGATATTACCATATATCACAGCAGTTGTAAATAGTGTTCTGAACAAGAAGATCTAAAACTTACAGTAGAGAAGACAACCAGGCATCTTTTACTTTCTCCTATTTAACTTAATATTTTAACATAATGCCAAGTGGTGTCAAGAATACATCTTTCCTGATTGATATTACCACTCACTTCAAGATAAAAACTACATGGTTGCTACACAGGAAGTGTGTAGAAGATGTAATTGTGGGTAATAAAATAGCTGTTGGAAGTAACAGCTTAACTAATATGCAAGCAAGGAACAAAAATAGTAGACCATCCCAAAACAAAATTAAACCACAAAAGTCTAATGAGGATTTTTTCAAATCAAAACATAATACAACCTTAGAAGACAGAAAACATGAGAATAAATTGAATTTACCTATTTTGGTTGTAACATGTAAGCATGTTGGGACATCAACAAGGAAATCAGATTAAATCTCTAAAACAAAATATTAATAGTAGATAACAGTTTTGCATAAAAACATCTCAAAGACCAGACTCTGCATCTTCGATTCAATTTTTTTTTTGCTATTGGAACGTAAACTTGAAAGCTGACAATCTTTCAGAAGAATAAACAGTTGCTTAAAAGCTCCTGAACAAATATATTTAAGAAAATTTGTAGATACAAATCTAAAAAATTAAGAACTTTCCCAGATAACTTCACCTCATTCTAAAATTGAAAGAAAATAGAAACATGAGAAGGTTGAAAACAACCAAAGTAAAATCACCTTCTGTGACAGGTGTTGGATAATACTAAAATGTTGGAAATTTCATGCAGTGACTTGAACAGCATTAGTAACCACAAAGATCATTCAAGGACATTACAGTTTTCCTTCTGCCCGTGTTACTTCTGATGTTCTGGGGGAAAAAACATTTGTGTGTTGTTCTGCAATTAGTTAAGAGAGTACACAGATTTTTCCCCTTGCAGGTCATTAAGTTCACCATGACTTTAACTTTTTCAGCATTTCTAATCCAGAATTTAATATGAAGAAACGGATTTTTTTAGTTAGCCTGTTCGTTAAACCAAGGGGTGTCATTATCTCCTTCCCCTTCTGTATCTATTAAAAACTCAAGGTCTGTTTCTAAACAGAGTGTGAACTACACAGAAAGCATCAACATCGTGCTCAATCAGTGACAGGTAATGTGGAAAGAGATCCATTCATTCTGACTTCAAGGTTTAAATCTCAACTTGTCATGGCAGGTTCCTTCTGTAGGCCACTGAAAGAAACTGACATTTCCAGGGGGTGATTGACACCACAGTAAAAGTCACTTCTCTCTGGTCTCCATAAACCACATGAGATGCTCTCTGAAAGCATTTATTAGTTTTCACTGACTTCAAAAGCAACTAGGGTGACAAGTACAGACTTAAACATAATCTTTCACATATTTAAGGCTCGCTGAGGTAAATGTCTGCACTGCTAGCACTGAAGCCCTCTAAATATTATGATTGGAATTGGCTGGATTAATGGGTATTTGAAGCTGTCTCAATACAAATATAGAAATCCAGATCATCTAGTTGAACAAAACCTTCAGACTGTACAGATACAAAGTTTAAATATATTTTCAGCTTATGCCTTTTTCATTCCTTTATTTTGTATTTGATCTTGAACATTATCAGTTCTTTTTCCCATAAAGCCAAGTATGAGCATAGATTACTACATTTTAACATATTCTGCTCTTTGTACGTTTTTAGTCTGTTTTCAATCACATTTTAGTTTCGTGCCTGCTAGAAAGTATTCAGCAAAATAATTATTGTTAGTAATGAAAGGTCAATTACTCCTGTCTTCTACCCAGGAAAATCTCTATGAGGCATGCACAATTGTTTAATTTGGGAGTGTTTTCTCATACTGTAATGTAGCATCACTACAATACAGCAATTTGCTCCAGGGAAAAAAGAAAAAAAGAACTATCCAGTCCTATTTTCAGTATATAGAGCTTTTAGAAAGATTCTTTTTTATTGATCAGTGCTCAAATATATTAAGACTACTACAGAAATGAAAAGGAAAAATAATTATTTGTTTATGTACTATATAAAGCATAAAGGGGAGAAAAAGGAAGCATTCACTCTTTCCACATTAAATGCAGAGAAACGTTTGGACTACTTACCAGTGGTCTTGTTCTTGTCACTGTGTTTATAGAGCACAACATAGAACTCTATGCAGAATACATCACAAGTTGATGAAATTTACTTGAAGTGAGTAATGGGGAAAATAACAAAGCATTAATGCCCTGCCCTGACCTCTTGCCTCTGCACGAGTGAAACAATGGAGAGAGACAACATGATATGAGTTATTTCAATACAACAAAGAACAACATCTTGTGCCTACATAAATTTTTATGAGAATTCAAATACAATTTAGAGGGAAGCTAATTGTATTAGAGGACCTGGTGAGAGGGTGTCATCATAATACAAACTGGATAGATAGATAGATAGATAGACAGACAGACAGACAGACAGATAGATAGATAGATAGATAGATAGATATAAAACTGTATGTGTTTTCATTAGAGAAGAAACAGCTAATGAAATTTACCTCACAAATTGAAGCACATCTTTACAGCTACACTCTTTCTGGAACAGGAAATAGTCAGGGAAGTGCTACTTTTGCATTCTACTGCTTATTTACTAAATATTCCATTAACTCTCCATTTTAAGTTCATACGCACTGTTTTTCATTAATTATTACAATTTTACCTCTGATGCTTTGCTATTGGAGGGCAAAGAAGGAGCTCTCATTGCTGCAGCATTAAAAGACAGGAAAAAATGAAAATTAAATAAGCAGCTCTAACTACATTTCATTCACTGCATTTTAGCTATTCTCTCTGACTTGTTCTTTCTCTTTTGCTTTTGAAATGTAAAATAAAGTAATTGCATTCATGTCACAGGAGCTGTACCAGAATTGGTGATATATGATGTGTTTTACTAGCTCTGCAATACCAATTTATTAGCCGTCTTTAACTTTACAAATCACCCTGCATTTGAATAGATTATTTTAAAACACTTACTTAGGTTTATTTATCCAACAAATTGCTTGTGGACTTAATAAGGAATTCAAGCAGTTTCCCTGGGGTTTCCTATTTGGAACTTGCTTTCTCCTATTATCCCTGAAACAAAGAAAAGTCTCTTGAAGATCAGAGGTACCAACACACACATATTCAATTCCAAAGTATAAAATAAATAATAAAATATCCCTAATAAAATATCATTAGGGAGTGGTGCAGTGCTCCTGACTGTTCCACCACTGCACATGGAAGGAAGGATCACGTACACGCAGGACCAGCGCAGCCCTCAGGCCAGTGCTGCACAGATTTTGGCTGCAGGACAAACAGAACCAGCTGGTTTTAACAGAGGAGCCTGCAGCAGCTCCGACTTGATAGCAGCAGTTCCACTGCCTGCCTGGCCTTGTTTCATCCAACTGTGCAGCTACAGACTCCCACAAGAACATTGCTCCTTTCTGAGAGGAGAAATTATGAAAAGAGCTCTTTCCATGTAAGAAAACAAGGAGCAGCTCAAAGGACCCAAAGGGGAGGATCTCTTCTGTGGATGGGCTCCATGCATATGAAGAGCCATTCAGTGCTACAACACATGGGGTTTCAAGCACCTAAAGGGACATAAAGATTACCTACACTGTTTTCTGTTCTATTCTTGTAGTGTTGACTCTGATAAATACCTTTTTTATTGATAAATTACAGAGTATCAGACTTTCTCATTGGAATTATGATGGGCTGGCAAACATCTCCAGACAGAAAGCAAGGCATTTTCTGTCATTTATCTTGACCTGAATATATACTTCCTCATCTCCATCTGAGAAACTTATTTTGCTAATGCAAAGGTTAAACTTAATACAGATGCCTCATTAGCTAATTAGATATCCATTGTAAAATTTCACCTTGAACTAAATGAAAATTGCATTAAATTGAGAAGATCAAGACCAGAATTGAATACAATTTTTGTTGTCTGTATTCTAAGAACTAAAGAAAGAAACATCTAAAAGTAAGACCCAGAATCAAGAAAAATAAAGATGACATCCCTATTCCTCCTAGAACTCCAAGTTTAAGCCCAAGGGTGTTTAAATCAGTGGACTGAAATACAAGTCTTCAAAGTTAATCTTTACTCTGAATGAAAATAGCACAAACAAAGCATTCAGGTAAAGGATAACATACAACCTTCCTGATTATTGTCACGTGCAAATCCTTGAAGGGAAAGCCTCTAAACCCACATCCATAAATTTGAAAGCTACATCCATAAAATCAAAGAATTGCATTTTTCATTTTCAAAGGACCTAATTAGCATAATTAGTGAATGCAATAATTTATAGGTGGAAAAAACATTACTCATCTCCCCCTCAGTCTGACAGGGAGCAAGGGAGGAACAATAAGACCCCACAAAAAGTTTCTATTGGCAGTTTTATTTTGTAAGTGTTCAGTGCAGTTTTGATTGTTGAGATCTTTAAAGAACAATAGGACACAGTGAAAGTGGTCCACAGAAATGCTCCTAAATTTATTTTCAGTAGATGTACTGTGTCCTTTCAGTAACCTGCAGTATAGGAATTCATAATCTAGAGATCTGCTTTGTTTTTTCTTTTGCCTGTTTGCATAGTGTGTAGAGTATCCCTTAGCAGAAGAAAGACTTGCCATTAGTTTTACAATTGAAGCAAGGGATACATTCTACTGAAAGAAAAGCTTTACAAAGCAAAGATCATGAAGGGGAAGGTGGAACAACTGAAATATGCCTCCTGCTGTCTCCTCTCCCTTTTTCTAACCTAGGAAGGAATACTTCTAACTGAGGCTGGATGTTCTTTCAGTGCAAAGAAGCATGCAGAGGAAAGAGGAGGAAAGTTCATGTTCTCTGTTAAAAGGAGTAATACAATCGTAAGTGGTTGCTTATACTGGCTCAGTGCCCAGCATGATTAATGATGCTTTCAAAATGGTTTTAGAGGACCACTTAAACTTGCCCTTATGAATTTCAAGTCTGTCAGTTTTCCAATGCTTGGCCTGTTTATTTGACTGCCCTGTTGCTCAGAGCAAACCATCAGGCTAAAACAGAGGAATTTTCAATTTATTAGCTTATATGCTGTTAGATGGAAAAAAATTCTGCAAAAAGCTCATAGAGAAAGAGAAAATGTGAACCTTGGTCTGGGAAATTAGTGTCAGTAGTGATGAAATAGGTTTTATTTGGTGTCTGATTATTAGCCATGTTGATCAACACATCCCTGGTGTACACAAAGTCTGCAAGTGAAACTTCCTCACTTTCCTCATTCATGGGAAGAACTGGAGTTTGTGGAAAGGTGAGTCAACTAGGAAATAAGTCAGTGCATGTGCTTGTGTTTCAGCTGGAATTGATCCATGCTTTTAAAAAACAGACTGTAGTGTTAGTTTAAATCAAGTTCTTCTGTAACTGATGTAGTGCACAGTATTGATAGTCCCTACAATATTTACTGTTTGAAACCAGGCAAAATTGTTTGAAATTATTAATTCCACACACAAAGAGAAGGCAGATAAAAGCATACTATGCATTTGAATTTACATCTTTTAAGACAATTTGCCCTGTACCTAGGAGGACATTAGCACCAGAAGAACTTTGGTTGTGCAAGCAATCCACTTCCACATCTATCCAGCTTCTCCCAAAATACTGATTAACAGCTAGAAACCCCAGAGTGAAATCCATTGTTTTTGTAAACTGTTTTAGTTTCAGTGTATTGAAAATATTTCCAAATACGTCTGAGATCCACAAATTTTACTTTAAATCAAGAAGCAAGCTTGTTCTTGGTATGTATTTCCACAATTATTGATCATTATAATAGCAATTTTACTACCAGTTCTTTTAATTATATAGTAAGGAGACATGATAAATTCTTAATTATTTCAAAGACTGAGATGCAGACATCATCAACACATCATGCTATGCAATAAGTATATTTCAAGAGAAGAGAAAAAAATGAAAATAATATAATAATTTCAATTATACTTCTCCATAAGAATTTCCTGACTTTATTTCAGTAAAATAAGTTTCCAAAAGGAAATGAAAGCATTTTATTGATTGATACTTTGTACATATAATTCAAGAAATAAAATAATTTCAAATGAAAAACCGAAACATTCTTGTGCCATAACATTCTTAACGGACACCTCCACTTTTGCTTTTTTCTTAATATTTCAAAATTTTCCCTTCTAGTAGAAAATGCTAATCTTCATAAGACCCAGGTACATTGTTACAAGAGAATAATTACCTGAAAATCTTCAACAAGCTTAGCTGCAATAAAAGTACTATTCAGCAGTGACATCATTTCGTTTGAACAATTTGTTCCAGTGAGCTCCCTAAACTATCAAAGCAGATGATATATATGCTGGCAGAGAACATTTATCACTCATTAACAGCTAATTAGCATATTTCTTAATTTGCTCCAGTTCTACTGGGATTTATCTAGAGAATTTATATTGAAAGAAAATCTTGTTTGGCTGATTTGTGTTCTGAAGTTTTGGAAGCAATAACTTGCTGTTTCTGGGGGGAAAAAGAAGGAAAAGGAAAAGAAAAGAAAAAGAAAAAAAAAGAGATAGAGAAGAGGGATATTCTTCTCTGACAGTGAAATATCCACTAACCTGCTAACATATTTATGGAAAACATTCCAGCATCAGAGAGACGAAAACATCAACTCTAGTCTGCCCATACACCAAATAAAGGATTGCAACTGGATAGCATTAAGCCCAGCATTTTCTTAGCAAATTGGTCTATAAACATGAGGTCATAAATCAGGAAAACAAACAAAATCTTGGCTTCATCACAGAAAAAAATTAAAAAGCTAATTTTAAGGGAAACAAACTCAGTATTAATAACAGATCTGTAAAAAAATACGTCAAAGATATTTCATACGTAGGATCTTTCCTCAGGCATAGGAATTGAGAGGAAAAGTGAAGAAACATAAAAAAAGTAAAACAACATATCAAAGTATTGATCTCTTGTACTTTCACTGAGAGGACAAGATGAATTTATCCCTAAAGATCTTGCTTTGGGAAGGAAGTGTTAACTTTCTTTGCAACATGAAGGATTTGGGAAAAAAAGTGCACTATTTCTGAAAACGTGAACTTTGCAAGATGAATCCAAGAATACTTTGTCTGAAAGCAGCAATGCCCATAAATTCACTACTAGCTACACAACTTATAAATCAAGTTGAAAATTAGATGTCTAGGTCTCCAAACCTGCAAAAGACAGATGCAATGGAAGAACTATGGATTGCTTTTAGGCTTCTGCTGGAGAATGTATATCCAAGGGAAGACAACCAATTCTGATGGAGAAAAAAAAGTAAACAGTGACAAAAACATTTTATTAGATATCACAATATCAGATGTTTTCTGAATCTCAGACATAAGGCCAAAAAGTATCTTTCTTATTCAGAACAGCTATGGGGTTTTGGGGTTTTTCCTCATTTTTGCTTACAAGAGAACAGAATTCACTATCGTCCTGTCAAAACCCCAGATACTACCTATCAGTCCTTCCATGTGGAAGGACTTCTTAACATAACTTTACCAGTTCTTATTTTCTTATTAGAATAAGACATGGTCATTATGAGGTATATGGTAGACTGAGGGCTGGTATAAAAACACTAACAGGAGAAAAACCAAACAAAAAAACCAAACCGAAACAAAAAAAATCCTTAAAGCATTTAAAAACTGTTCCTGTCACATATATTTGACATGTACCTTTGCATCTTTCTTCCCTGCAGGTTGTTCTGTTTCAGCCACAAAAAAATGCTCAGCACTTCAGGCATAGATGGCAGCAGGAGTGGAAGCAGGGACAGCAACACCTCCACTTCCCTGCATGTACAGTGCTGATCCATACAGCGAGGTTTGCTGTACCTGTCAATAAGTGAAGAGACAGCTTTTTAAAAGTAAATGCCATCCACTCTGCACAGAGTATAAACATAAGCTCCTTCATCTCCTCTTTTTTCCTCCCCATTTTTCATAAAACAGGAAGATCAGGAACAAGAGCAGCATAAGGAAAAGGTTATGTGCATGAGAGACATATGGAGAGGAAAGGGGGTGTAGATATGATAGGATGGAGCAAAAAACAGATATTGACACAGAGACAGAATATTAGGCAAAATTCTTGCAATAACTTTTGAAACAAAAAGATTTAACCATTAAGGTTTTGGAATCAAGGTATAAAGTTCAACCTTGATGATATTTGGTCTCTTGAATGGCAAAATTCCTACTGTTATGAAGGGAGGGTGACAGGCCATTCAGTAAGTATACTTACTGTCAGTTTTCACTGAGAAGAAGACTTGACCTGTTGTTAGGTCACTATTTGCCAGTGCTTGTCAAAAAATGAGAGCTGTAAGTTGTTCAAAAATTAAGCAGATCAAAAACAGGCTACTGTCAGCAGCTAAAATAATCCTGCTGACCAGAGAAAATGAGAACTTAGAAACTCTCTCTGAAATTAAAAAGAGAAAGGTATATGCCTCTCTGTTCTTATTACACACCTCCAGTAAGAACTATGTATTGCCTAGCATGAACGGTTTACAACATTGTGATCTATACTTCGTGAAATATCATGGCTACCAAACAGCTTCCTTGAATTATTAGAGACCCTTTCCCCCTTGTAATATGTACTTATTGTAGCTTAATATTTTTTCCCAAAATAAAGACATTTGTCTTTATTATCTAATTAAAGTATAACTAATTCAACTCAGGACTGTAGCAGCAAGAAAGTGCATCAGAAGATTTTATCTGCAAATTTTTTTAGAGATAAATACAACAACAACAGCTGAGGAAGCTAAGAGTTCAAACATGGGAGAATTCTGAAATTAATAAACCCTTGATATTGCACATTAAGTAGAGTAATGGACCTGTGGTATGAGAGCTGGAAACATAATGAAGCTGGGCAAGCTGTTAAGAAGTGGAGTTATGGCCTCTGAAAACTTGTGAAGAATCAGAAAATAACATAGCAAGAGTGTGAGCATTTTCTCTGCTGGAGTAGAAAAACCACTACACACTTGACAGTATCCAAGCAGTCTCTTGACTTTTATAGAGCTACAGAATGGGGGAATAGGTGATGAAAACATATCCTGAAAACATGGCTGAGCTGGGGCAGGATACAGGAAACTATTATCTCAGTTGGTCAGAGCATGTTGCTAATAATGCCAAGGTTGTGGGTTTGATCCCCATATGGGATCCCCACATTCACTTAAGAGTGGGACTTGATGATCCTTGTGGGTCCTTTCCAACTCAGAATATTCTGTGATCTGTATGGCCTCTTATTCTTTATAAATGGGTAGGCTGAGTCACAGTAGTATTTGAGGCAAATTTAGCAGATGAGGATCTTACTCAAAGGTTTTCCTTGCACAGTACCAGGAAGGAATTCCAAGAAATGGAAAGACAGACATGCCAATATAAGGAATTTGGAGTCTCACCAGAATTCAGCTGTGAAGAGAGATCTAATTTTTTCCTTGATTTCTTAATTAAAATAGTTATTTTTCTTTTCTTGTTCTAAAATAAAGTAGCATATTGTAAAAAACAAGATAACAAATGTTATTGTGTAACAAGGTGACAAGACAACCATACTTTTTAACACAGATTTCAAAATTTAGGAAAAGTCAAGTACTTTGGACAGGAAAGTCCTGCTAGTTTCACAAAAGCCCTACTACATCAGTGGGTCTGGCTTGTTTAATAAGTAGAACTTTGACAGCACTGTTCAGTTGTGCTGCTATTTTTCAAATAAACTCTGACCCTTTATTGTGACTACTTTTATGTGAAATAGATTGAAATTTTCAGATGGTTTATCAACATATGTTGCACTATTGCAGTTAAACTAACAAAGTGTAGTACACTACAATTTTAACTCAGTTTAATTAAAATGCCTTTATTATGAATCAGTGTCCATCTGGACAAAAAAATTTCCAACCCTAATAAGAGTGAGAAGTCAAGATGTAAAACTCTCTGAGTCAGTTAATTTGCTGCATTCATGCACAGAGAACACACACGTGTAATATATGCATAATTCCTAACATACTTCATGTTAATCATGAAAAATTAATAGCTCCAAATTACAAATCTATTTTTGTGTACCCACATGCCAAAGTCTTGGTTGCTTTTTTTCCCCATGAAGAAAATACATTTAGGCCCCAGAAGAAGAAAAAAAAAAAACCAGGTTCCAAGTTAGCATGCTGTAGTCCTAATACAGTAGTCCTACTTGTATCTGAAGAGATTTCAGATAAGTTACTTAAAGGAACACAATACAAATAATAACAATATTTCTTGTAGAATCTTGTTAAGCAATTCAATCAGATCTCGTACACCAACTTACACAAAACAAAAAGAGTTGCAATTTTGATCAGTGCATTGAGGAAATACAAAGCAGTGTGTGGCGGCTTGAGTCCAATACAGTGACAGCACTGGACAAGGTTATCACAAAACAAATTAGTGACAAGCTGAGGTTATTAGACTACCAGTTCAATAACATCATGAGAATTTACAATCAATCAAAATATTTTTACAGCCATCAATGCAAAGATAAACCCCAAGCAGGATAACTCCTAGTTTACCTTTTACTAAGCAGAATACCATGCCCTGTAAGCATATCCCAGAGCCACACTTAACTGACCTGATCACATTAATATCCTTTACTCTCTGGGGCCATTAATCCATCAGATTATGTTTAACAACAGAAAGCAATTTAAATCACTCCATCTATTTATACATTATAGTCAAATTGGGTAAAGAAGTTCTGACAGATCAGTGAACATTGGTGATGAAACTCTCTACTCTTCCCTTGCTCCAGTTTTATGTAACAAATGTGTCTTCTCCTGGCTCCACAATTTTAGAATATCAATATGATAGAATTATCTTTTTGTTCTCCCAAACACCTATTAGTTTCAGTAATATAATGCTGTTTGTGTCCAGGAGTGGAGAAAAAAAGAGATTATGTCAACCAAAAGTGGTTTAATCCCAGTACTTCTTTTTCTTTAGAAAGGTATCTAACTCTAACTAGGAGAAATTCTTTTTTTCCCTTTTAAATTGTTCCATATTACCCAGTTTTAAGCTTTAAATAACTATAATAAGACATTCCTTCAAAATTTAGACGCTCTGCTGGATGATGTGAGTCATATGACATCGGTTTCCCCAACCTTAAACCCTCTTGCTTCCCTGGCTGCTGCCGGTGCCCAGCAGAGGGCATTTTAGGACTGAGCTATGTGAATACAAAGAGACCGAAACTTTTATCACAGCAGTTTGCTCAAGTTGCAGGAGTTTGAGAAGCTTAATAAATATTTGAGTATAAACTGCAGTGTTTTCAACACAAATATCAGAACCCTAATATCTAAATAAACTGCCACATGTGACATTTATTAAGAGCTATTTTTTTAAAATTTTCACTTGTTTATCCTGCATACACTGTAACACTGACATTTAGACAGTGAAATGTACAGGCATGTTAAAACTTCATGAAAAATACTCTTACAAAGTAGGGGAAACAATCTGCACAGAAGTCAATGGCTGAACAGATTCATTTTAGAGAGCAAAATGCTTATTACATTTATTATATAAATAATATTTATAAATATAAATAAATGTAATTATTTATTATATAAATAATCTCACAATTTAAGTATCAGGTTAAAACTAGCTTTATGTATTGGCTGATTAAAAACATATCATAAGTTTATAACACAGTTCTTCAATAAAACTTTTTGACTTTCAGATGTGGTTTTTCAAAATCACCTGAAGATCTGAATTGAATATTATAATGTTTAATTGCCCAGTTCCTACAAGTTAGCACAAACTGGGACGAGTGCTGAAAGTACAGCCTAGCTGGATGGTATCAAAAGATGCACACACGAATCTCTTTGTCTTGGAGACCTTCTCCTGCACGACAAACCTCCCTGTCAGAAGCACCTATTCAGGATCATTCACAGTTTAAGCAATAGTACTAAACACAAATTCCCACATATAGTATTACCTTGGGGAAAAACACAATTCATGTTGCAAACCTTTGTAACTACAATAAAACTGCTGGGTTTTCCCCCAACTCCACATCTATTTTTTGGAAACAACAAAATATTTCAAGTTTTCATCATACCCATAGTTCAATTATTTAATATCAGATGTGCAGTACTGATAATAAAAGGGTAAAAGGCTCTGGAGCCATAAGGGCTACATGCTGGCTACAGTCCTTGGTTGCACTGCTGGCTGGTGATTATTCAGGGAACTGAAAGAAGCTGTACAAAACTAGAAGAGTTTGTGACCTTGATGAATTTTTTTACAGAAAAGTGCAGTTTTCGAGTCTGCTTATTTCCAAGTAGTTTACCACCAAGAACCTGAAAAACCTGCTGTCATGTAAATCTGTCATAAAATAATACTACTCTTGGCAAGGCACACTCCTGGGGGAAATTCCCAGTCAAATGAGCAGAGCGATAATCATCTAATGAAAAGAAAACTGCAATAATGATGGAGGAGAAAAAAACACAAAAAACCCCAAAAAACCAGAAAAAGAATGGCTGCTCAAAGGCATGCATGCTTAACTTTGGGGGAGAGGTGAAAAAAGTGGCGGGGGGAGGGAGCAAAAACCCACAAACACACCAAAAAATCCATGAGGCTTTTCTCCTAGTGTGATCTGATTAAATGAGTAACCTGCTTAAGGTTACCTCCAAACCCCACCTAAATATTTGACAACATTTTCAAAGCTATGCCTACACCATGCCCTTAAATCACTACCACAGGAGACTCAATGTGACTTCTTAGTCACTTCAAATGACAAGAGACCATGAAGCTCAAAGCACTGGATGGAATACTGGTGTTCTGAATTAATCTCTAGAAAAGTGGCTATGGATGGAGAAAGATCTCTCAGGTGTAAGTGCATGTCACATTTGATGCAGCCTAATTCCTTGCTGCTAGTGAGAAAGACTGTCTCCCTCTTCTACCCACACTTGGCTATTCTTCCTTTAGATCTGCCTGGTGATGCCAGGGGTGATCCCCACTGTGGCCACCCGTCACTGGCATGGAGCAGCAAGAACGGGCTGTCCCATGAGGGAGAGTAAGCAGGAGCCAAACAGGCCTGAATCCACACAGGAGAGAAGATCACAACCTACAACACAACTCAGAGGAGAAGTGGTTCCCCAGGCAAGAGCTTAAGATGAGCTCCCTGACTAATGGGCTGCCACTGTGGGTGAAGGTCCCAGGTGGGGCTGCTCAGGACAGTTAAAGTATATTAATGCTCTCAAGGAACTGTCAATTGTATCATGAAAAATAAAGTACTAAGGAAGGCTGCACTACCACTAGGATCATTTGAAGATATAATGACAGGTTACTTAGCTCTAGTCTCTTTAGTGTATGCACCAAATACACTTCTGACTTATAAATTAAAATATCATTAAAAGAAGTAAATTGATGAGTTGATCCAAGTCTTCCATTGTGGAAAACAGTAGCTAGAATTGATACCTTGACTTCCTCCCTCTCAGGCTTTAGGTAATGATATGTCAGGGAAATAATGGCAATATGCACAGATTTATATCCTCTTATCTGCTGACAGATCTTGCCAACTGGAACTGTGCACTAGAGTCTCGCGTCAGTAGCTGGTAAACATGATGAGGCATTTAGAGCTGACCTTTATCCCATAGTTAGTAAAAGAATAACAGATGTCTGCTTTGCTAAACCTGAAGAATATGAGGGTTTGAGAGGATCTGAGTAGCTGACATAAAGTCAGGAGTTCAAAACCATGCAGGCAGAGGACTTTGTGGCATAAAGATCTTCGGGGAGAGTGCATGTGTGTGTCTGCCCATGAGTGTTGAGGGGAAGAGAAGTTTTTCTAAACTGAGGAGGGAACAATAAAATTTTTGAGGAAGACAGGGAAAAGGTAGAAGAATAGAAGGGTTTGCAAAATCATATCCAGGTTAATGAACTGGTATTTCACTGCTTCTTAATTTTCAGCCAGACAAGTTCAGGAAGGAGACTGGGAACGATGAATCATGAAGAAAAAAAAGGAGTCAAAACTATTTCCACTGGGATGAAAAAGGAGGTATAAAGAGTGCAAGGTCTGTCATGGACATGACTTTGGCTTCAAGGGACTTTGCTCTTGAAATGGCAGAAACTATTCCAAGTTGGATTTCTAATTCTCTCCAGGTAATGTATAGGACATGTTTTTGAAAGGCATTCACAGTAATCTGTGTCCTGGCTATAGCAGACAAAGACAGGAATGGATACATTAATTTAATCAAAGATCCATTTTCTTACCTCTTTTCCTCCATAGAGTGGGAAAAGGACTAAAACTTGAGAATAAAGCAAGCAGAGTCTTTGTGTCCCTGCTGGAGACTGGCACCTATCTGGTTGCTGAGTCTTTAACCACCACATAGGCACCCAAAAGGTTGCAATTCTTTTCTCAAGTTGTGGGGCCAAAAAAAATGCTGAGGTGACCAAGTCCTACCAAATCACCTAATGCATCTCAGGATCAATTTGTTGCTATTGATAGTGTAAATGCTTTACTACCAGGATGTACCAGTTCTGCCAGTAGGCATCTGCCTTCCTTGGAAATTTGGATCCTTACAAGGCTCTAGTCCTGGATAGAAATTTTATCAAAACCTGTGTGTACAGAAGTACAGGGACAAGACAGGTATCTACCCATAGCGCATGTCCTCAGGGAAACCAGACCATCATTTCCTGTGAGAAATCCAGCACAGCTTCCAAACAATACCACTTTCTTTACCTACATCTGGATGGAAAAGATCGAGTTACTGCCCCTTAGATCACATCTGCATTTTGTTCCAAAAGTCTCATAGCTCACAGCTTTAATAACACATCAGCTCTCTTCACAGACTACCTACTGCTAGTCAGAGTCATCCTTCCTGGCTTTGTAATTACAGACTGTGGGAGGACCTGGACTTCATAGCAGCCTTCAGAGTGCTTTGGTGTGAGAGGAGAGGTATGTCTTCCCGTCAGCTCAAAGGTCAGGGGATGTGAGGAAGTTGTACACCAGGCTCTTGCTTTGACTGTGTATAAGAAAGAGGGAAAGCTGCCACTAGGGACATGTGGCAAAAATAACTGGAGCTGGAGGTATTAGATTCAGCAAGGCATGTGGCTGCCAGACTCTGCAGGGAGTGTTGGGAGGTGTGGGATGAACTCTGGACTTTGGAGAGCTGTCAGGGAACTTTGGTACAGTTGTGCATTGAAATCCTTTGGGAACTGGACTGCAGAAGACACTTAATTTTTATGTAAAATGTAGGGGGAACACCTAAAATCATCCAAGACGCCAAATAACGCTGCAAAGTTTGTGTACCCTAAGAAGGTGTATTCAGATAAATCTATGAGATGTTATTTCTAAGGAAAGAATTATCAATGTTTCTTGCCAAAAGGTTCTTAATTCCAACACTTTCAGCAGAGAATGAAGTAACCATCTACTTCACAAGGAAATTCAAACCATCTTATTTTGATCCACCAACATTTAGTCTACCATGCTGTGGAGACAAAGGATGAAAGTAAAAGAGGAACATCCACTCCTTGTTTGTTGTGGAGAAATACATAAATTGAAAAATTAAAACTACTAAGTCTGAAGATATTACAGTAATAGAGGCCATAAGTAAACAATCTAAAAAGTCTTGCATTTCTTAAATGAGTCAGACTTCTTGGCAGCCTCCCATGTGAGTCGTGAGCCCCAAGACTGTTTACCTCATAAGATAGCAAGCAGATAAGCCTGTGTAAGTGATGATTAGAGATATAAAATGTCCAACATGAGGTGGGAACAAGGGAGAGTCAAAAGCAGCCAGTCTCAGTTTAAAGAAAATATAAAACAAATAGCCTACGCAGACACTGAATACACAGCGGTTCAAGGACAGAGAGTGTCACCAAACTGGCAGTGGTACTTCAGGTCAGTACAAATGCAGAGAAGTCTAGTTGGAATCTGTTTCTCTATGTGTAGGAATATTTCTTTATATTAAACATAGCATTGGGATAGCAAAGAAAACAGAAAATCTTAAGCCTGTAACCAAAAGCAGCAAAATCGTGCCAGCACAGCAGCAATTTCATACACAATTATTGTAGCATATTACAGGTTTGGTAGCTGAATCAGCAGAGCTTTCAGAATGGAAACCCATGAAATGTAAATCTGAGTAAGGCTTATTTGCTATCCCACACCCCTTATTTTCTAGAACTACAAAAAAATCTGTTCATGAAGACATCTGAAAGAGAAGCTGTTCGACACAGGGTTTTGATTCACTGTGTGCTTTAATTTTATGGTTCTAACTTTTTGGTTTTCCATGGTAAAGATCACAAGAGCCATACACTAAGAAAACATCGTTCTTTGTTGTGGTGGCCCTTTTTCCCAAATCATCTGATATTTTTCAGAAAATGAGAAAAACATGTCTTTTTCTGATAGATGGTATAGGATTTCATGGAAAAATCACATTGTTAACATCCCAAGAAGGTATGACATTCACTATATTAATATAGCTTTTGTAATATTCCAAAACCATTTACAAATGTGCATTAAAAAAGTCTCACAAATTTTGTAATTTCTTATTATAAAGATCAGAGAATGTTTACCAGTACACAGAGAATTTTCTCCTCAATGTAAACTATTATTTGTTCATAGACTTTCTTTGAATAAGCCAAAGAATACATGTTCAAATTAATTAATATGAAATTGCAGGGAGTTTCATACAAAAAAATTAATCAATCAGAATCCATCAGAAACAGAATCTGAAGATTTATTACTGAAATAAACAAAGCAAACAAACCAAAACAAAACAAAACAAAAAAACCCAACAAAAAAACCCTATAAAAAACCACCAGAAAAATAAAAAACCAAACATGAATTTAGCCTTAGCTAAGCAGCTTCAGATGTTATGGTTTTGTGATCATTCCAACAGAAATAACATATCATTGCAGCTAATACATGTAAGGCTCAAATGAACAAGGTTCCTTAAGACAGTAGTCGAAGCAATCAAGTTCCTAGTTTATCTTGGCCAAGGGTCATCTACATTTCCTTGTGTCAAAAAATTTCTTTCCACGTAGTATGAACTGTTGTCTGTATTCACCTGCTACATTTTTCTGTTGGTGGTCACTGGTTTTACACATGCTGGTCAAGCTGATTCTCTTTTAGGACTATCTCATTTGATTTAAGGAAATTGAGAAAATGCCAACCACTGTAAGAAAGGGATTACCTGAAACACTGAATCTAATTTAACAGAATTGTTTTCTCCTGAATTTCGTAGATAACTGTCAAAACAGAGATGGCACTAAAACTAGTTTCAGGCATGACAGTTCTTAATAGCTATGCCTGATTTTTATGGCAAAAGAAGAAGCAAACTTCCCAGATTTTTAAAAGCACATGATTCTTTAAAAGCAACCTATAGTTTTTACTAAAGTATTATTTTCTACATAATATAAGCCCAAACCAACTTGACTTTACTTTTCCATGTAATCTATCCTTGGTGTATATTAATCACATTTTCCATTTTGTTTTTTTGGTGGTTTTTTTTTTTTTTTTGTTTTGTTTTTTTTTTTTTTGTTATTTTGCTGAGTTTATTATATAGAAAAAAGCAATACAGTGTCTGACAAAAATCACATGGGCTTAGGTTACATTATATGAATTATAAACATTAAAGCCATAACGACATTTTAAGTAAGCTCTCTTAAAACTGCCTAAAAATTCGGGCAAATTATTGTGTCCGTATTCACTACAAAGAAAACACTTCCCCAGGAAAATGGTGGAATCATCATCCCTGAAAGCATTCAAAAAGCACGTGGATTTGGCATTTGGGGATATGGCTTAGTGGTGAGCACTGCGGTGCCAGGTAAATAATTGGCCTCGATGATCTTAAGAGACATTTTTCAAACTTACTGAGTCTATGACTTGACGATGAAAGGAGAGCTCTCTACCATAGCCTAGCTTCCAGAAGCTGCAAGTAGCAGGAAAAAAATTGAGATATACATAAAAGACAGTTTAAGGAACCTGAACTAAAAGCTTTAGTGATTCTTAATGGAAGAAGCGCACACATTTGAAGTCCCCTATGGTCCTAAACTAGAAGACACCAAACCCAGTATTCTGATGTACAAATCCAATAGTGGAATCTTTTGCCTAAATAACCAGTGAAGTTTCTTTCAACAAAATTTTCCACATCTCTTTGGTTTGGTTTCTGACAGAGATAGACAATTGATTGGCATGGTGCTGTGGTTTAACCCTGGTTAACTGTGATTCTTCACTTGCCACTGTGAAAAAAAATCACTATGCCATGCAAAATGAACACACATGCAGTGCAGGCCTATAGTTGTTTTTGTGCTAACCCTCATGGAAATATCAGTCATGTGCTTTTCAACGACACAGGTCGATGGTTCTGCTAAGCCAGTGCAATAGAGCAGCCCAACTTCATATCATTTGTGGCAGTTCCTGGCACTGCTAACATTTTTTGTAGGGTTACTCTGCACTGGTATGTCTGATGCCCTGAGGCCAGACAAAGGCAAGGGCAAAGGAAAGGGCAGAATCATGCAGCTGTGAGTAGGGAAGGGCACTGAACCACTCACTGAGCTGCATTTCATCTCAGAAACAATATGCTTGTGTATTGGACTGTGGAGTCGTGTAACAGGTACAGACCAAACCAAGTGCTGCACCAACACAGTAAAACAAGTACTTTCATTAATGAAAATAAACGGTAGTGTGGGGTTTTTTTTCATTTCTAAGGCAATGTCGATCCAAATTGACAGAGTATTTTCTGAAAAGCAAAGGTATCCAGACTTCTAAGCCTTTCTCGGCTTAAAAGTGCTTTAAACTTTTAACCTCCTCTCTCCCTAATGCAATTCTCTCATCTTCCTGAATCTGTGTTATGACCCCACAGCACACATGCACAGCTTCAGACATCCCACACAAGGGGATTTGAGATTGACCTACACTCCATCATGTTCTGTATGTTGCCTTCAGGGCCACTGCAGCCTTTTTTTTTCTTTTTTTTTTTTGTTTGCTTTTAATATGTGATGCGTGAAGCAGTCTGAATAACAGCCTCTAAACTTCATACAGGAGAAATACTTAAACTGCTCGGTTGTTCTGTTTAACCCAGGAATATCTGGGGGGGTTTTTTCACAATGAAGACTTTAGAAAAATGATGTGGGGACATTTATGACCATTTACTCTTCAGAATTTTTTACAGAAAATGCTACAAAAGTAGGCATTTTTGAATTTTAAATGCTAATCACAGTCTGAATCAGTAAAAATTTTATCCTTCATGGGATGAACACTAGCATGATCAAAGCAACTCCAGAAGAATGAGTTGTTTTGTAAATATATGATAAAGGAGATGAGTTAGATCCAGGATTGCTAACTTGTATTGTTGTAGTTCTTACAGTCTCTTGTAACTGACATCCCATGCATATTTTGCAAGAAGGAGACAATCCTTGACTGAAACAGTTTACAGCTATTGTTAAATTGGAGAAATGAGAATAAGGAGATTACAGGCAAATGATATAAAGAGATTTGGAAACAGAAGTCTATGTTGTTTACTTGGAAGTGAAAGTATATACCATCATTCCAAATGTTCTAGATATAAATGAAACCACTCTTAAGACACAAAGCCACATGGGATAAGAACATCCACCTAAACTAAAGATCCAGTTGTGAAATTAAGCTAATAGTAGAGAGGACAGTGATACATGAAGTAGTGGGATAAGATGAGAAAGGTAATAGCTTGAGAGCAAGAGATCTGTAGGTGTGTAAAGATACTGCTGACTCAGCATTCTGCTCCTCGCACGCTTAACACCTCCTATCCACAGAGTGAATCCTAAAATCTGTGACATGATAGAGATTACCTCAGGCAAGGACGTAGAACGAAAACAGCCATTTGTGGGAGAGGAGGAAAACTTTCCATCATGAAGTAACTTACCTTTAATGACTTTCTTATCAAATAAATAGATGATGTGACCTACGTCTCCTCACAAAGTTCCCAACCAACATTTTCTGTTCCACATCGCATAGCACCGGAGACCAAATTCAGGGCATCTCATCACTTGAAGAGCACACAGAGAGGCCTTCTCTTTAGATTGAGTGAGGAAGCCACCCTGCTTCCAGAAGCATTGCAGATTGGCATGTTTCCTCTTGATTTTTGGATGAGAAATACTGCTCCTTTGGCATACGTCCCTGTCCGTTTCTGTTTAAACTCTGTTTTGTCTCTCTGCCTCAGCCATATGAAGCCATAAGGCTGCCCTTTCTTTTGAAAAGACCTAAATTATATGGTTGGAAGGTTCTGCTATTGCCTGGAGGATGTTGTTTCATTACGGGCACTACTGTTTCACTTAGTCTGCAAACTGGTTTTCCATGTTTCTGTTATCACAATACTGTATGATTATGGTTCTTTTAATTTGCTTCAAGCAATCATGTTTCTTTATAAAATAGAACCTGTTCTCCATTAAAAGGGGATTACATCAGTTTATATAAGCAGATGAGTGAGAATTGTACAATTTATCTCTAATACTAATCTCCTTACATAGAATCATGTTCACACAATCACTGTCTTTACTGAAATGACCATCTGAGCAAATCAGGATTGCAAAGCTGTGACTAATTCTGAACTCAAATTACTTGAGTTAGATCCACGCTCTGTCACAAGCTTCCAGTAAGACCATGAACAAGTCATTTAGGTCATCTGCTTCACGTTTTTCTCAGAATGGTACTCTACTTCCTCACAGCACTGATAAGGCAAAGTGAAGTCTGTGTAGCCTGACTATCTACGGCAATCACTCTGCTTTTTTTCTAATATCCTGCATGATAGATACTCTATAGGCACATTAGTCCAAAACAGTCTTTCAAAATAGACCCTCTAAAACTGTACAATCTTCATAAAAGACATCTGAACTTATAACACAGTAGTTTCCAAGAGAATTCCAGACATAAGCCTAGGGTAAAAGAACGATTAAAAATATTTGTGTTGTGAAAGCCAAGGACACACTGCTAATTACATTACAAGTTTGCAAGTGCTCAGAGTAAACAATTAAATTAATAAAATTATTTAAAATCCCTACTGCTAGACACATGCACAGAAGGGAAGAGTTCACTTATATACATGATTGTAGCTTTAAAATTTCCCAACCATTCCAATACATAGATACTGTTATTGCTTCAAAATGTCTTCTTGCAAAGACAGACAAATTTTCTATTGTGAAACTCCCTGGCTGCATGAAATCATACCACTCTTTTCAAGAGCTGTGAACACAACTCCAAGCTCAGCAGGATTTCTTCTAAATCTGGGAGCCCTCTCCTTTGCATCAGATTGAGATATGGAAATCAAGAAAAACTCAACAGCATTTTTTTCCAAGCACGAAGTGAGACTTCACTCTGAAGTGGCAAGGGTGTAGGAAGTGGAAACATACTTGCTTGTTCTAAAGACATATGGGTAAATGCTCATTTTGAGAAATCAGTGAAAACCTCCCTTCTGCCACAGCAAGGCACCACCCATACGGAGCTGCAAGAGAATTCTTTATCTACAGCAATGTAAGGACTGTGATGAAAGTGTCTGAGGTAGTTTCTCAACAGCAACTAAAAAGCTTGAAAGAAATACTGCAAAAATCTTAACATGTGGGGAAAAAAACCTCACTTTTTATTCCAGTAAACCAACGACCTTGGGAAAAAACAAATGAGGTATGTTTGGACAAAGACAATGTACTCAATGAGTATTTGAGGTTAGAATGGCAAGACCAAAGTAAGAAACGTTTCATGAAGCTAAATTTTTTAGACTAAAAGCCTGCTGAAAACAGAACTTCTCTTGATTTCAATAAGCTTTCAGTTAGGCCAAACTAAGCTTAGTCTTGGAAAAAGATAGATTAAAATGTGAATGGCCAAAATTCCATAGCCTTGCAAGACAAATGTTAGGATTGTAATTACGTTTTCAGTTTTCAGGGAATCTGACTAATTCCCCATGGGCAGGAGCTATCAGTAGGAGGCAAAATGGGGCAATTCAGAGAGATTATACGATCTAGAGACATCATAACCTGAAAATCAGGAGATAAGCAGAACCTTGAGAGATTTTCTATTTTACAGGAGATTGGTATTACTTAGGGACAAGGATGAACTAGAACATTTTCTATGAAAAAATACATTTCCTTTATGATTTATAACTTTTATGAATAAATGGGACTATTCCAAAATTTAAGTATCATTATCACCAGCCATTTTTCCTAGTCTAATCCAAATCTCTCATGCTGCAATTTGAATGTAATATCTTTTGCCTAAATTGAGCATGTAAACCAGATAATCCCTTCTCTTTGAAGCACTCTTGTCTCAGTATACTCTTAGCGTTTTCTCTGTATTAAACACACATTACATTCTTTCAGCATTTCCTTGTTTTCTAGATCTCTGATAATTATCACTGCTTCCTGCTTATCCCTCTCCAACTAGTCCACATTCTTGAATGACCATATCCAAGAAGAGGACAATGTTGTCCAGCCCAGAGCTTATTTCATACTGGAGCTGATAGAAAATGTGCCTTTTTGCCATGATATGACACTGTTAATTCAATTTCAGCTTGTGCATCTGCTATAACCTCAACATATATAAAACATATAAATCTTCTATTGAAATAGTTGCTCTTTAACATGTGTTTGCACATAAAGTGCAAAATATTACCCAAGTGCCCTGGCAGCCAGGAGGGCCAAGCGTGTCCTGGGAGGCATCAGGCACAGCATCGCCAGCTGGGCAAGGGAGGGGATTGTCCTGCTCTGCTCTGCTCTGCTCTGCTCTGCTCTGCTCTGCTCTGCTCTGGAGTGGCCTCACCTCGAGTGCTGGGGGCAGTTTTGGGTATTACAATATAAGAAAGATATTAAGCTAATAAAGAGTGTCCCAAGGAGGGCAATGATGATGGAAAAGGGCCTTGAGGGGAAGCCACTCCTTGTGGCTGAGGTCACTCGGTCTGTTCAGGTCACTCAGTCTGGAGGAGACTGAGGGGAGACTTCATTGCAGTTACAGCTTCCTCATGAGGGGAAGAGGAGGGGCAGACACTGACCTCTTCACTCTCTAGACCAGTGACAGGACCTGAAGTTGAGTCAGAGCAGGTTTAGGCTGGATATTAGGAAAAGGTTTTTCACCCAGAGGGTGTTGGGCACTGGACCAGGCTCCCCAGGGAAATGGTCACAGCACCAGCCTGACAGAGCTCAAGAAGCATTTGGGTAATGCTGTCAGACACATGGTGTGATTCCTGGAGCTGTCCCATGCAGGGTCAGGAAGCTGGACCCTTGCAGATTCCTTCTTTTCTATTTTATGATTCTATGAATAAATAACATTTTTCAGACCTTTTTCTTCATTGGTGCTACTGACCAGTTCTCAATATAGGACATTGCATCTTAATTTAATCCACAAATTCAATGCATTTTTTTTTCTTGAAATAGCATTAAAAAATGGATTGTTTTTGGAAACTGTATGATAAATCTGTTAAGCCCTTTGAACCTGCAAAGGACAAATTTTATTTAGAGGGTAGTATCTTTCTTCATAGCAGTATTTCTTTTAGATATGGTTCTGACTCCTGGGAAAGCATAAAGAATTATCTCTAGGGGATTATAATTAAAGGACAAATATTGCTCTAGTGAAACAAACATTGCAAAAGTAGTTTAACAGGAGTTTTCATAAAAGTAGATTTCAGAAAACAGGGAGATGGTAAATAGAGTCATTTTCTGAAAGAATTTGGAGTACAGATAGGATTACAGAAAGATTATTTTGTAAGCCAAACTATTAAACAGGAAAAGCCACACAGTAGAAGTAGCAGAGAGCATCATGTCTACACTGAGAGCTCTTCAGTAACTTGGACCAGTGAAGAATGAATCATACAAAAACTGAAAGCCAGGATGAACATAAGAAACCAAGGACATAACAATAAAAGCAAAGATGTGAGTGGATGTAACGTGACATAAAGAGTTATGCAAAAAAGTTTTAGAAGTAACTGGAAGACAAAGGGAATAGTGAGCTTATTTTTGAGAAACAAAAGATGTTGAGGAAGTAAAAATACCTAGTAGTGCCCTGTCCTGCTGAGATCTCCCAAAGAGATTCTTCTAAGTTAAAATTTTCATTTATCAAAACTAGTCATGATGAAATAGAAAATACTGTTCGTGAAAGGATCAGAATTTAAAATAATTTTGACAAATCAATAAGATAGCGAGCTTTATCTTACTGGGTTCGGAACAAATAAAACAACAAAACAATGTGCAATGGCAAGAAGACAAAACAAAATTCAGAATATAAAAAATACAGAATGGGAAATATTTAGCCAGATGGTGGGGACAAAAGTGTCCTAAGGTTACAATGATTTATAAAGTGATCTCCTTCCAAAGAGCCATCTTCTAGCATGCAATAATGAGAATGATAACTAATCCTACAAATTCAGCTTTTGTGAGCCCTCACAGGAAATTCTGTGTCTGGTTTAGGAACTGCATGTCTAGCAAAAAGCTGGACAGAATTCTGTTTTTTTTTTTTTTAAAGAGCAAGAGTTTTTAAGAAGAGGATGAATTTTGGCAGAATAAAAGGGCAAAAGGTAGGGATTTTGTTTGGTCTAGAAAGAAAGATGAAGGAAACACAGTAAAAATACAGAAATACAGTAAAAATGTCAGAAAAAGACAATAATTGTTCTTCCATGTAAAAGGGAGAAGAAGAAATACTATTGACAGCAAAGGTTAAACTGGAGAAGCTTTTCAGCAGGGTGGTGAAACAACAGAAGATACCATTTGAAAAAACTAAGAAAATATCATAATGAGAACAAGAAGCAGTGAAGTTCTTTCTCAGGAATGATTTAGGAGAGGAAATTCATACATTACGTTTCCTTGATCTTCCCTTAAAAGTCTGTATCTTCAGAAATGGAGGGAAGAGGAGGGAGAGTCATTCTTTTTCCAATACTAGGAGGAGGGAGCAACAAAATGTATAATTTTTGGCGATATCTAATTTAATGTTACAATTTCAGATTAGGAGCATCTGCTTTCTAAGGTATTTGTCTTCAGCCAGTAACATTTGCATAATTATAGTGCTAGACAAGGACCACACAGAAGCAACTCTATATTGAATAGCAAATCAGACTAACAGCAACTTGAATCACAGCTTGATTTCCCAGGGCTCTGAGCAACATTAGATAGTTTTGTTTGCCATGTGCAAAATAGACTGAGGACAATTAAATAGATATCTTCTCTTCCTCTTTTCCCAAATATGGGTTTATCATTGGGCAATACTCATTTTTTTAAGTCATTGATATGAAAAATGAAATCTGAATTAGTTTACATTGTAGAAAACATAATTTCAATACTTGCAGACTATTTTCTATTCCGAGTCTTTACCAATTACATGAAAAACTACCCAGGTCGGCTTTAATAGCCTAATTTAATAGCTTTTTAGATGTGTGATTTGTTTATTTTTAAATATATTTGTAATATATCTGACATGACTATCAATACATTTCTAGTTATATACTCTATGAAACTCAAAACCAAGAGGGCTTTAACTCAAACAAAAGAAATTACCCTGAGGATTATATTATAAGGAAAGATAGCTGTTCCACTATCTACAGGAGGGATACCCTGTTGTTCCCTTAATGTAATGAAAACATTATGAATTAAACAAAAAATGAAACACTGATGAGAAAAGGACAGAGTTCAAAGAAAGAGCATACTTCCCTTGTTCACATGAAGATCTATTGTGCATTCATAGATAGAGCCATGAAAAACAGACTTCAGTTTCTATTTGATTTGGTTTTATACTAAAACAAGAAGCACTTTACCACTTTTGGAAGTAAGCACTTTAATATCTTGGAAATTACAATGTAAGTCACATATTTTAGAGATGAAGAGAAAAATCCACATCATAGTAGTTATCAATTACACAGTAAATAGAAAAAAATACCTTAAGACAGAGTTCCCATAGAAAGAAAGAATAAGAACATGCTTAGCTAAAGTATTCTAGAGAAGTTTAATGTTGCACTATATATCTTTTATGCATTTTGAGATTTACTGAGATAGTTATCCCTAATTTATTCTACGATGATCATTTTGCTGTAAATCCTCAAGGGGACACTGCTATTCTACAATAGGCATTTTAGTAAACTTCAAAGTGTAGACAAGTTTATGGAAGTAACTTGCTTCTGCATTATTTATCTGTCTCCATTTCCCTACCTGTAAAAAGAAAAATATATTTTGCTGCATGAATTCTGTTCTAAATCTGGCCCTAGACACCCAGAATCATAGCCTGTGTCTTTCACCCTAGGACTGCTACTCAGTGATTCTCACATAAATTATTTGACTAGTTTTCAGGGAAGAATGGGATTAGAAAACATCCCTGTAGGCTTTAATGAGGAGGCACATAAATTATTCTTTCCTTATATGCCATAAAGAACACCTTTTTTCTGGTTTCAAGCAGAACTCATAAAAAAAATTACTTATACCTCTCAAGACCTAGGCACTTCTCACCATGCACAAAAGCAGAACTTTAGGTAACACAGAGCATTAGAAAAGTGTTCAGGTAAACAAATTATTGATTTAGTTTCTGGTGTATGTACCTCTGTAAACACATAATTAGATCAGTGAACAAATAAGATTTACTGCAAAATGGCATTTGTTCAGTATTTTCTCTGTCTGGAATTGCATTACTTTCTGAGTAAAATTTTCTGCAATTGAATTTAGTTTTCAGGGTAGGGATTGCTTTTGGGAAACCAGTAGTTCATGTGTCATCCAGCATTTCTATCGCTGTGTTTAACTTGGCCAAGTCCAGATTTATCTTTCCAAACTGAATCCAGCCTTTTACTTGGCAAAATGCTTTCACTGCTTTATGACTGCCAAGAGACTTGCAAGATTGGCCCTTTGAATGGGCATTTCAACTGTGTTCTTTCCGCACAAGGAAGTATTAGCAATAGGCTGACCCTGCTGTTTGCAAGCGCGCACTGCCAAGAGCTGTTACTGGAGTCCCTTCGATTCTCACAGGTGCTCTGCTAGGATAGACCTAGCAGATCTCAACACACGCAGAAAAATTAGATGACATTGTATCATAAAAAACCTTCCCAATTACCTGCTGAGTCAACCTAAATGCAAATTATGTGCTAGAGAGTACTGACGGCTAAGGGCTTCAATCTTCTGATGAATGGCAACTAATGTGAGCATGCAAGAGCTCTTGGTCCTGCTGACTGTTGTGTCATATCTTACAGACAGACATAGCAGAGATAAACTAGTATCTTCTTCCACTGAGTGCACAGGATGTAGGTTACACTTACTACTTCAGATTTACAGTGAGGTATGAAGACAAGTCATAAATTAATAATGACCTTTCCTTTAAAGACCTTATACACCTGCAAATCATACAATTAAACTACTAGCTGGAGAAAATGATGCCATCTCACTCCTCCATATTCATAGACATGATTTGGCTCTTGAAAATCCAAGAATAGCAAAGGCTTTAGGTGTGACTCTTCCACTAGCTGCTGTCTCCTGAGGTCTGTTTCCACTACACAATATGGCTGCAATCGGAATCTATTTAGTTTCCATACAGTAGAGATACACACGATAAAGCAGACAGCAGAGATGTCTGCCCACTTTCCTTCTCTTGCTCAGCTTTCTGTGGCATCCTTTCTTCACCACAACCTTCCAAAGTGACCGGGCTTCCTTAGGGTACCTTCTGTTACTCCTGTTTCTCAATGTCCATACAGTCTGCAGTAACCACAGACATCCGCTTTGACCCAAACGTTGTGCAAAGGTGTAGCACAGGGCTAAGCTCCATATTCCCTGCCTTTTAGCTGCTCATCCAGACCACATAACCACCCAGCTCTTATCTGGCACAAACTTGCAGTCAGCTGACTAAGGGCAGGACCAGAATTTGCTTACATCTGCTGTAGCCTGTTTCTTCTTTCATGTTCAAAGTGATACAAGTGACAAGGCCAGTAAGGAAGGCATCCACTTAGGGAACCAGATCCTGGATATGAAAGAGTAATTCTGGATAATGACGTGAAAATTTGGTTCCCTGGTGTTCACCTTGATGATGATTTTCACAGTCCCATTGTTTACTTAAATAAAATAAACTATAATAAATAAGGTATTGAAGTTACTTTCAGGAAAATACAGGCAAGTGGCTGTAACAGAATCTCAGCAAAGAATACATAAATCAAATTTCAGTTAAGATGATACATCTACTACCTCTCAGATGCTTTGCTTCTAGAGTGAAAATTAAAGCATGGAGGTACTTGTCTGCAAGCATATAGACATGGAGAGTGATCCAAAGATTTTTTCATGCTGAGTGAAACTCACAAAAGCTTCAAGAAGAAATGTGAGGCAAGCTGTGGTCTAAAGTTTCCTCCTTCTAGAGATAACACTGTGAACCAAGACTGCAGGTACCTAACATTCAGCTTTTCCACTCCGTAGGCTAATATTCTAGCTACTGGGGTATATAAAACAGTCCTCATTACCGTGCTGAGATTTTTAAGCTGCCACATCCTCTACTTCCCATAGAATGCTGAGTAGCCTTCATCTGATCAGTCATGAGTACTCTATCAATCCCATCTGAGAGCTGGGAGACGCTTGTCTCAAGTGTCTGTAACTCACAGGGTGTCAGCACCTATTTCTTGAGGTAAATGCTATTTTGAGCATACCAGAAGGCAGAACCACAGCCAGTTAGGGAATATTCAGATTCAACCCAGAAGTACCCAGGAGGCTTAAGAAAACACAGCATAAGAGTTACTAAACATGATTTTTAATTTCAGCTTTGAACTTTGCTGTTTGAAGCTTCTCCAAATCACTTGGAGCTAGCTCACGTATTAAAACCACTACTTTTTTCTTTTCTTTTTTTTTTTTTTTTTGAGAAAGTTTATCAATCTGTAATTATTGATGACAATCTGAAACACTGATAGGAATGCACATGAGTTGACCTTTGTGCACAGAAACCAATATTTCAGCATAATGTGGTCTGTACATACTAAATTACAAGGCGTGGTTTCCAAATGATGATTCTGTCTAGCTACTCTTGTCCTCTGACAATGTTAACTTGCAGTGAAAAAACTCAAACAAATAAAACAAACAGAATGCATTGGCAGCTATGTCATTTAACAGTCAGTTAACAACATGAGATTGTATTCCAGACAGAGAGACTAGTATTACATTCCACTTACACATACAAGGAATTACAAAACTTAGACCTACTTTCCTTGTTAACTTTATTTATTTATTTTTTAATTTAACACTGCTCATCAATATAAGCTTAGCATGTAGTATCTTAATTTAATAAAGAGAAACTGAAAAATTTCAATAAAATTTATCCTAGCAAGTTACTGGGAATCTTGGCACTTCCCAAGAAGATACAAATGGGAAACTTAAGTAAAACAAGCTCTTTAGAGAGCTAAAACAAATCCAAACACTCTGTAAACAGCTGCTTGAGTGGGGGTTTCTATTCTATTAATATTTTCTATAGGTACAGAGCTAATCTTGTACACTTGAGCAATTCAAGTGGACTTACAAGTATCAGCGTCCTTACATTTTTCTGCCTATAATCCCACAGTCTCTCTAGGGAAAGCAGCAATTTTCAGAAGATGGAGCAATGCCGCACAGTTCTATAAGTAATTTTACCATAATTGTATACACTGAGGCAGAAAAAATAACAAGGAAGTTGGCAGAGTGTCTATTCCAAAATATTCCCCAGTAGATAAGAGACACTTACAGTCATCGTCTGCATTAAGTGCTAAATTAACAGCATCCTACAGAGCAGGACAGAGCCATAAACGCTGGGGACTGCATGTGTAGCCATCTCCTCACACTACAAGTAGGGAACATGTGCTGCTGTAAGCAGTACAAAGACACAGCTCTCTTTTCCTTTTCCAAGACAACTTAGAAATATGCCTGAGGTATCCTCTAGAGTCAGACTAGGGCCACTGATTGGAAATCACATTTCAGTGTTTACATTTAAGATGAAGGAGAAATCCACAATAATTGATCTGACCTCATTAGAATGTAAGATTTTAGAATAAGCTTAGAATAACAAACATAGAACTTGATGAAACAGGACAAAGCTCCCCGGGGTTCAGAAAAAAAAAAAAAGGTATCTCATTTTTCATTCATCTCTTCACAGCTAGTAATAACATCAGGCTAACTCATTTACTAGAACCTTCTACTTGAAGGACTGGTGCTTCTACCTACTTATGTGTCTAAATTGTATTTCAATCTGTTTCACCCTCTTCTAGCATACTATTAGTTTATAAGAAAGATGATATTTTGGAAAGTTTAGGCTTCTCCCCAGTTTCTCACATCTTTTCAAGTTATGAAACCTACTGTTTCTACCAGGGCACTGCGCTAGAGTCTTCTCAGGGAAAGAAAAAAGAAACCAACCCAAATACAGTACTATCCTGCGCACTATAAATTTTGGGCCTCTACATTTCCCAAATATATCTTCCTTGGATTTTTCCATACCTTTTTTCCTTTAGAAAGCAACAAACTACAAGGTCCCACATAACCCCAATACAAAACATATGCTAAGACTTATCTTTCCATCAAGACTTTTTTTTATTAGTTAAACTCTGCAAATGTGCCAGATCCCTCATTTACCAGATCCTCCTCCAGATGCAGCCATAAATGATCATTAAGCTCACAGGTTAACTATAAAACTTTTCTCTGCCAGTGGAAGATAACGCAGCGTTATGTGTTCATTTGCTCACATATTGCTTTAGGAGGCAAGGAAAATTCTTAACAAATCTATTTCCTTAAAAAGAAGGTTTTTTGCTGAGAAAAGGGAACAGCAGTGTATGTGAACTAGTAGAATTTTTACATTAATTTTTATATACTCTATGATGAGAAATTCTCAGTTCAGCTGAGAAAGACATGGATTATTCTGAGAAAAATGGAACCAGTTAAATGGATAAGGGTAAGTTGCTTGGAGGGAATATGCTATTAGTATTGGTCTCATTAGAATTTCCACTCATGATCTTGATACCAAATGCAGCAATGTGCTTATGGAACTTCTGAAGATGAGAACATTATATAGTAAGAAATGAGTCACCCTGATTACCAGTGTAACTGCTTTGAACTAAAATGCTTACTACATGTTTTTGGGACCAACAAATACTTCTGTTTTCACTTTGGAATCTGATAGATGAAAACAGAGGAAAAGAAGATCTAAGAGACTTAGTGAAGCACAGTAGTTATTTTGCTGTGAAATAGACAAATGTAATCTTAATCAAAGGTGTGTAGTTCAGTAACATAGTCATTAATGTGACTGAACAAGGTCTTGCATATAATTTCAGTAAACCATGATGAAGTAAGATCAAATCAAACTTAGAGATCTAGACAAGAACTACAAGAATAAAGAAGAAAATTAATATTTTATTTTATGACAGAAAGCTTTGATTTATTTTAGGTATTGTATGGAAGGCTTAGAGATGACATTATTGCATTCTAAAACTACATCAAAGAATAAATATGGTAGAAGACAAAGAATGTTTTCAGTTACAGATGACACTGAAGAAAGAACAACTGTGCCTAAAATGACTCTCTGAACATATGTAGACTGAAAATTAGTTTTTTAATAGTCAGAAAAAAGATCTATTTGGAACATCCTTCCAGTAGTTCAACTGGATCTTATATAAAGTTTATTACTTTACAAGTGAAATTACATGCTACTGCCTGAAAAAGCAAGTAAATAAGCAGTCCTTTTCAGTCTTATTCTCCATATTATAAGAAATAGGAAACAGGTTAATGAGCAGAGTTTTGTGAACACTATGAATTAAAAGAGACTTCAGTGGGTCTATTAGCATCAACGACAGCTCAGATACTGTCCTGAGGAAGTCTCAGCCTTGTAAAAACTGAGTATTATTATTTTTACACTTCAACAAATTCTGTGGGCCATATTAGTAGAAATGGCAGTGTCTCTTCAGCATTTTTGACCGTCACAAAAATGTATTGTAAATATAATGAGGCAAGTATTGATGAACAGTTACGAAGTGTGAAAAACACACATTGTATTAAGGAATTACAGCATGCAGGAGCTTCTAACCTTCCCCCTCTTTCATATTCAACTGTGTAAAGACGGAGACTGAATGAGTTGGTAGGGGTGTGTGCATGGCTGTCTTCTTGAAAGCTATTTTTGGCTAGTGGTGGGCCGTCTTTAAGTATAATTACTTTTATGGCCGTGTCTTGATGGTTGTTTCCAACTGAGTTGTTGCTGACTTGAAGATGTGTTTACAGAGCTCTTCTCAAAACCAGTATGTACATTTGTATACATACTTGCATACTGACACGGTATGTCTGGATAAACCACTCCAGAGAAACATACAAGAATCAGCCGAAGTGTTTCTGTTTACTGTGATAAGCCCACCCACATACTTGCAAAAAAACAACTTTGCTGTCGAAACCAGGCTTGCAGTTTCCTGATGCTCGTCTTTAGGATGGATTTGGCTCAGCTGTAACCCCTTCATATCAACCAAGTGCCATAGCAGAAGAGGGATGCTCCCATTTTTGTCTCTGCCCGTCCGTCGGAGCGGCGCCCCGCCGCGGGCCGCACCCGCTCACGGGCCGGGCTGGCCAGGGCCGCGCTGGGTGCCAGGAGGATCCCCGGCCACAGCAGGCCCGCTCGGGCTGGCCTCTCCTCCAGCCGAGGCAGGAGAGCCCGGGCTGGCAGCGATCCCGTCCCGGCAGCGCGGCTGCCCTCCCGCATCACCCCGACAACAACTGAGCACCCTTTGCAATGCCCCTGAGCCTCCGTGCCCCGCTGGCGGATCCTCCTTCCCGGCTTTGCTCTGGGCGTCCCAAAGCCCGTGGTAGCGGCGAGCGCCGGCTGTCGCAGAGCAGCGCAGACCCAGCGCCCGGCCCACGGCCGGAGCAGCCCGAGGCCGCGCCGCCGCTGGAGGGCAGAGCGCCGAGGGGCGGCGAGCGAGGGGCGGGCACTGCCGGGCCGCGTCCCTGGCGTGTGAGCATGCCGCGCCGGGAAGAGGAGGAGGAGGAGGAGGAGGGATTCCTCGGCCGGGCCGGGGGAGGTTCGCACTGGAGTTAGCGCCGGGCAGGGAGGAAGAGCGAGCGCTGCCGGAAGCGGCAGAGCGGCGGCGGCACTGGGAGCCCGCGGTGCCCCGCGGGCAGCAATGTAGCTGGGTGACAGCGGCCGGAGCGCGCCGCCTCCGCTGCCAGCGGCCCGGTGCGGCGGGTCGGGAGCCTCTCCGGGGAGGCGGCAGCCGCGCCTCGTCTCGCCGCTCCCCCGCTTTCCCCTCTGCCCTCGGCGCCGTCTCTCGGCGCGGCCCTCCCTCCGTTCCTCCCTCCCTCCCTCCGCCGCCGGCCGGGGGGCTGCGGCCGCCACCGCTGCCATGGGGCTGCCCACGCTGGAGTTCAGTGACTCCTACTTGGACAGCCCGGATTTCAGGGAGCGCCTGAAGTGTCACGAGATCGAGCTGGAGAGGACGAACAAGTTCATCAAGGAGCTGATTAAGGACGGCAGCCTCCTCATCGGGGCCCTGCGAAGTGAGTCGGGACCGGGGGTGGCCGGCAGGAGAAGGGGCTTCTTTTGTTTGAATGGGCGGCGGGCGCGGGCTCCCCTGCCGGCAGCCGCCGAAACGCGCCTCTTCAACTTTGCCTGCCCCGCTCCCTCCCTTTCTCCCTCCCCGCCGCCGTGCCTCGCCTGGCCTGCGGCGGGGCCGGGTGGGTGTCCCGGGGGAGCGGGGGCGGCGCGGGCCCTGCCCCGGCCCGGGGGCCGGCCGCGCCCTCCCCGCCGGGGCCCGCGGGCCGCGCGTGGGCGCCGCCGCCGCCGGGGCGCGGAGCGGCCAGGTGCTCCCGCCCGGGGATGCGGGCAGAGCCCGGGCTCGGGCCGGGGGGCGGGAAGTCGCGGTGTAGATCGCCGTGCTGTGCGGACCAGGCGTGGAGTGTTGCGGTGGAGTCTCGTTTTGGCACGCCGGCTACTAGCTGGGTGTCTTCAGATAACGAAGGTGTCCGTAATAAGTGGGCAAAGCAAGATATTGAAGATACTGAATTTGTACGGAGAGTTTGTCTCTCCCCCGCACCCCATCCTCCCCCGTCTTCCTCCAGTAGATTAACTTTTATGTATTTTGAAAGGTTCTGAGAGCAGGGATAAACACGAACAGTGTAGTGCTTTTAAAGGTCTGTGAGTTGAGCGGTGACAGCTTTCTGGGGCGTGAAAGCGGCAGTCATGCTCTAAAGAGCATAAAGTGAAAGCTAGGAATTGCCCAGGAGCGTCACTAGGCTCGGTTTGCCCTCCCATCCCGTAAAGCCTTGCCACCTAGTTCTTGTCTTTAAGTCACTCTGGATCTCTCACCTGTTGCCCGAAGTTTTCCTTCAGGGAGAGCAGAGAAGTAACTTACAGCATCTCTTGCACCGTGAGACAGTCAAAGGAAAGAATCGCTTTAATCCTTAAAAATATCTGCCACATTGACATGGTATGCTAGTTTTTGTAGAGTGAAGGGTAGCAGTGCTGCTTTTTATGTGGACAGGGAACAGGTGTTGGTCTGAGTGCTGTAGCTCTTAACAACTGTTTAGAGCTGTTGCTAACCTAGAGTCTAAACCCAAAGTTTGTGTCCTTACCTAGGAGGTAAAAATTGTGAGGATTTTATTTGTTCAACAGTAGGATTGTACTTGTTCATGCATCAACTGTATATAGTTTATTTACAACATTGTATTTACATAAAGCGGCTATTGTCTTTTTGAGAGGTTTTTTCATGTAAGTGCTTGTATTTCTGGTCACATCTAAGTTTTAGTGAGTAGCTGGGTACAAAGCTAGCATCCTATGTGAATTTAGATTAAATTTAATAAATTCTTGGACCCATGCTCACAGGATGTGAGATGACCGATTACACAGAAATGGCGCTTGTGTGTGTGTATATATGTTTGTGTGCGTGTATTAGTCTATCTATATCTCTAAAAACTCATTGGTACTGTTTTCTTTACAGGCAAAAAAGTTTTAGTTGTCCTGTAGGCCCTTCTTGTTGCTGAAAAGCTTTGTCCGTGTAACAGAAAGTCTGAGTTTGTTTTAAGTAGTAAAAACTTACTATTCCAAACCCGGTCCTATAAAAAAATAATGACAGATTAGGATACCACATGAATACTTTTTTGACCTGGACTAGCACTGGGAATTGACTGCATTTGATTCCAGATCAAATACGAACAAATACAACTTTCTTAGGCTGTCTGAAGAAAGCCTGAGAGGTTTAGGCCGTTAAGTCTGGAGAAGAGAAGGCTCTGGGAAAACCTTTTTCAGCTTTCCAGTAGCTAAAGAGGGGCATACAAGAGCAGGAGAGAGACTTTTTACAAGGATATGCAGTGAATAGGCCAAGGGGTAATGGCTTCAAACTGAGTGGGTATGTTTGGATTAGATATTAGGAAGAAATTCTTTACTTTGAGGGTGGTGAGACTCTGTAAGAGTTTGCCCAGAGAAACGGTGGATGCCCTGTCCCTGGAAGTGTTCAAGGCCAGGTTGGGTGGGACTTTGAGCAACCTGGTCCAGTGGGAAGGTGTTCCTGCTGGTGGCAGGGGGGTTGGAACTTTAAGGTCCCTTTGAACCCAAGCCATTTTACGATTATCAAAGACAGACTGCAGTAGAACAAGTATTTTATTTGAGAAGTAATTTAAATCCTGATGTGCGTAGTCCCACTAGTTTTGGGGAGAACACTTACAAGTCCTTTTAGGATTTAGAGCAATATTTCTATCTTAAGTAATGACTACTTAATTTGTAAGTTCTCACGATTTTTTAAAACCCTTTAGTTCAATGTTATTCTATTTGACACAATGCTTATTGTATTCTATGTGCAGATCTAGAATGTTGTGTCTTTTAGCCTTTGTAAAATAAAGTCTGTTCTGGTATAATGAGAAATCTTTGTCCTTTTGTTCATTTCAAATCCCTTAGTTTCATGACTGTGCCTTTTATAGAATATTGCCTTAATTCCTTTTTTAGGACCACTGGGGAAATGTCTGGATTTTTCTCAACAAACTGGAAATCCTGGGCTTATGCTCTGTAGACTCTGTTGTAGATGCTGCAATGTCAGTGTACCTGTTACAGCAAGTAGTGCTATTGTATATTTCTAGAGCACAGGAATTTGACTTATTTAAGCAAACTAGCTACTCCTACTCACCTTTAAAATCAGTGAAGTGTAAAATACTTATGCAAGACTTTTATTTTTTAAATTTCTTCAATTGTGTTTGAAAATCAAACTGTGAAGTAGTTCAGTTCAGTGATAACTCTATTATTTGATTTTTGAATATTTAATAACCTACAAGCCCTGAAGAAAAACAGGCATTATTTACCATGTGTTATCTCTAGGTGCTCTAGGATTTTTATTTACACATCATTTTGTAGGATCAGTTCTGCTGGGGTAAAAAAATCTGAACTGTGCTGCAGAACTTCAATGGAAATGAGTTTTGGAACATGTCATCCCTGAACATACTTGAAGAAGAGACAGTGAAGTTGACTTAATGCAGTTAGAAAACACAGTAATGCTTTAAAGTTTTCTATTTGTAAGTTTTATTATATGAAATGACAATATGTGCCTGGTTTTTCAGGTAGAATTAAACTTCTGTATTTACAAATATTACAAAATACTAATATTGGCACAATGAAGTATTGAAGTTATTGTAACAATGCAGTGTTTATAAATACCTGACAGATTCCACATGAATTGAAGGTAGAACAAATATGCTTAATGTAGTATGCAAATATTTTGCCTTTCATTTGGCATGGTCCCAAAATGAGTCAGGCTTTATTTTAATGTGGTTTTGCTACATTAATTCTGGAGAGTGCTGCTTTCCAAAGTAGCATGCAGATCACTGTGTTTCATGAAGCAGCAGTTGACTATTGTGAATGCAGTGGGAACTGATAAAGCTCGGATTGACATGAAATCCTCAGCAGCTTTTTTCTAGCATTTTTTGCACTCTTTCCTTCTCTTTCTAAATAAGCAAGACTCTGGGAATAGCCCAGAACGGCACAGATTGTATGTTTCAGTTTAGCTAGGTGTTAGCATCCCGTCTGTATGGCCATTGTGCCTACTTCAGCCTTGTCCTACAATTAGTGTTTATAGCAATGGACTACACTTTGTTTTTCAAATCAGCTGAGGTACTAAATGCATTACTATCTCTTGAAAGATTAAGTTTATGCATATAAGAGACTTCCCTATTATATTAAAAAGTTATCTTTTAACAGAGATTTAGCCATGTGTATAGGCACATTTAAGTAGAAGCATATAGTTTTGTAGTGCACCCAGATGAGGGGCTTTGTCATTAACTTAGGAATTAAGAGGGTAAAAAATCTTTTAGAAAAAATAGTTTCCTGTTATCTTCTTGATTATTAGGTAACTGTTGCTTTCATAGCTTCTCCAGTCACCTAATTTAATAGATCTTTCAGGTGCATGTTTAAAGTTCATATGCCTAAATGCTTCACATTGTGAGGTCCAGCTGTAGAATGACTCCTAAGGCAGAACTGATACTTTTCCTTCTTGTTGATTCTAGGTTGCTTTTAATTAAAACATCAAGTCTGTTTTTTCCTGTACTTTTTGCCAGTCGTGTACTTTGAAATTTCTTTGTAGTTGTCTTCTGGAAAAGCAACCTAGTCTAGGGTATTGTCCTATAGATTATATGGGAAATTCCATTATAGAATTACTTGTATGCTTTTAATTTCCGTAATAAGCCTACTGGCTTGCCAAAGTTAAGGAATATTGTATTAAACAATCCAGAAAAGTGACATGCATCTTCTACAGGTGATCTTATGGCTCATTGTGTGCAGAAGCCTTTTCTTTCTCCCTCTGATTTTTGAGGCCCTCTTCATCTTAAGTCCTATCAAGTACATATATTCAAAGATGAGAACTGCCTAAGCTTTTGGGTTAAGTGGTTGAAAGTTCAGTAGGTTTACAGCTGTTTTAAGTAATACTATACCTTTTCAAGTGACTTAGTATGATGCATACAGTAATGCAGAGTTGTGGGTTTATATATACATGTAATATAAATAAGATTTAGCAGATGTCTGTTGGATTTTGTAATTTAGTAGTAGTCATTAGATTTGTTTTATTACATGACACAAGGAGAAACAGACACAAGATGGAAATACTGTATTTTGCAAGGGGTGTGAGGTGGTATTATTTACCAGGGTTTTATAGAAATTTCACACAAGGAGACTGTCTTAAGTAGCTTCACATATTTCAGAGTTTTCAGCAATAATTCTCTTCTCTACTAAATGTAATTATAAAAATACAGTGATGAACCTGTTTATACATAGGGGAATTTTGGGTGTTAGCTGCCTGGAAAAAAAGTCAGAACAAAATTACAGCATAAAAATTTATGATCTTTTTATCTCTTTGGGGATTTTTTTTCATGTAAAAAAAAAAACTTTTGTATCTTTCCAGATACTTTTGTATCTTTTCCCAGATATCTCTGCCTCACATATTTTCATGAGATTATGTCTTTGCAATGTCTTTTCCAGATTCTAAGTGGAGCAAGACTGAGTTCATTGAATAGTAAGTGTTGAAGTTTGATAGCAGTCATGCTCCTTTATTTATGTAGATGTAGCTTACATTTCTTAGTCCCTAAATATATTATTCCCAATTATAAAAAAGTTTCTTTCTTTGTATGGCCATACATAAAAGTGTGATGCTAACTAAACTAGACCATATAATGTGTTGTTCTGGGCTGTTTCCAGAGTCTTACTTATTTAGTAAGTAAGCATTCACAATAGTCAACAGCAGCTTCATGGAGCGCATGTGTGGTCATCACGCCTACTTCAGCCCTATCCTACAACTAGTATTTACAGTGAGAGCCTACATTTTCTTTTTTCCCACTAAGAGGAAGTTGAAACTTAGTCATTGGCTTTAGTTTTTTTTTAAAAGTTATCTGTTCCATTGCTGTTCTGTTATTTCTGATAGGCATTTGTAGGGTCCTGTGCAACCTCTGTTGGTGTCTGCATTATCTATGGATTATGGACGTAACTTTCAAAAATAATTCCAGCAGTGTTCAGCCTTTCATGCAAAGATACCAACAGTGAGCTGGTTGGTGGCCAGAGAAGGATCTTAATTGCTTCCTCTAGTGTTTAAAGCAGCTGCAGTCTGTATCATACTATCTTTAGCCAAATATATGCGAAGAAAATAAATACCAGGATGTAGTAGACTGTTACAGAGCGCATCGTTTTCTGGCCACCACATGATGTTTCATTTTGAACCAGTAGTACCTGCAAGTGAATTTCCATACTGGCAGTAATGATTATTATATTAACAAAGACCTTGAATGACTCAACATGGGTGTTCTTAAGCCTTAATATTGAAACGGGTATTCTTTAGAGAAACTTTGTAATTGGATTATGTCAGACTACCAAAGGAGCAGTTTGGAGTTTCAAATGCCATATGAAATGATGTCTCTACTTGAAGAAAATACTGTGGATTTTTTTTTTAAATTCTGATTTTTAAACTGATTTCTTTTAAAGTCAAATATCATCTGTTTCCTAATGGGCCAGTTGGCTTGTTGTCTACTGTGTGCTTCATTTGCTATGAATAAGATAAATGAATTCTATTAATAAGAGACCAGCTGCTTCAGGAATATTGTCTTTACTACAATGGAAAATATGATGCTGTGGTCACTGAACTTGTCCAGATCTCTTGGGTTTTTGTGGGCAGAAGTGCTACAGCAATTTGCAGTTTCCTGTAATAGTAAATAACTTTGTACTCATCCTCTGTAAAAAAACCACAGAGGACAATACAGTCCTTCTTCCTACTGAATAATAAGTAAGCCAATGCTATATCTTTGCCTTCCTATTTTTCCTATATTTGCAAAAAGTAATTATAAATAAATCTGGAATATAGGGAAATTTGGTATAATGGATTTGCTTTATTAAATTCAGTCTCCTGCTAGTATTACATAATGTAATCTCAATTTGTCAAGCTCCATTTTAAAAACAGTTTTTATCCTTTCTATTTCTGCTAGAAGGCCGTTCTAGAACCTTGCTACTCTGAGAGTTGGCTAACTCATTAAAAATAAATTTAATCTGGAAATTCAAACTTGTTTATGCTAATTTTCCTTTCACTCAACATTTCTGCACTGTTGTTTACTTGGATTTGCTTGGTGAATAATCACATCCTTTTGCTGGACTGAACAAGCTGTTCTCATCCTCTCTTCTAAGAGTTTCTCTGGTTTCTTGGTCATTTTAGTAGCTCTTTTCCATGCCTTTCTAAATTTACTTTTAAGTTTTCAAGAGCTCTAAAAGTAGGGAAAACAAAACTAATAATATTCTCCATAAGTTTGATCTTTCCTCATCATATTCTGTGAGAACAGCAATCATTAAGGTAAATCAATGGTTCTGGTCTTCTTTTGACTGTGTGGTGCTGTGGATTCCTCAAGTGTATGATTAAAGGTGGAAAAGTCTCAGGATCTCATAAGCAGTAACAATGAAATATATATTAAAACTGAAGAAAAATAACTTGACCTTCTTCCATATTAACATGGAATTGAAGTACTGTTGGGCAGTAATGTAACCTCCCATTGGCACCCTGTGAAGTGCAAATAACTTTCATTAGAAAGATATATTTCACAGCAGGTTATGAACTCCAGGCTATGTTACAGTGTAGTTTTTCTGATTAGTTAGAAGTTATCAATTTAAATCACTTCCCTCTCCTGAATTATGCAAACTTGTATTTCACAGGCCACAAAAGCTTAAAGATGTTACTGCACTCTGGTGTTTTGCTTAATATAGTTCAGGCAGGGGAAAACAGTATGGAAATGCTGTATGTCTTAAGAAGTCTTCTTTTAGCTCAATATTCAAAGCAAGATACAAGGTGCTGCAATGCAATGTTTCAGTCATATAGTTTGTTCTATTACTGATGTTAGTTGATTTGCAGGTTGATTAAAGAGAGGTTTGCATGCAAACTACAATCCAGATGTGGATTGTAGTGTCTTTACAAACATACTCTTGCCTTCTGAATGGTATAATGTAAATTAAAGTAGGTATCACCACTAGGATTAATTTTCTACTGTAAAAACCTTTAAGTAAAGTAAACATCATGAAAAATAAAACAGGTAACAGTAAGAAGAATCAATTTGTGGTTTTGCCAAGAGGTTGGACCAGGTGACTCCTGAGGTCTCTTCCAACCTGGTAGTCTGTGATTCTGTGATTTGATGCTGTAGAATCATCTGTCTGATATGAGAACAGCTTCTGGTGTCTTCTTGCAGAAGTCACCTCTGCAGCTCTCTTCTGCCTCTACTTTGCCATGTAAAACCAGTAAAGCTCTTCACCAAGTACTTTCAGTGCTTCTGTCTTTGGAAGAGAAACATTTTGGTTCCTATTCTAACAAGCAGCTACTGTCCAGGCGTTTGATGACTGAGAATTGTTTTGTTGTTATTGATGGGGACAGGCGAACTTAGGAAAAGAACAGGGGAATGAATTATTAAAAAGCTGCAAAGACTTTTAATTCTTTTGCAGTAAATCTTAGATGAGGTGGTCATTCAACTGACCTGTTTAGACTTCTGTTAAGGAAATAATTTTTTTATGATAACCTTTTCCAGTTGCTTTCTGCACAAAAATAGCCAGGCAAGAATCTGGTTGCTTCTAGAAAATTGTCAATTATGATAATCATCTTTGCTCTTCTTCCCAAGTCCTCACCCTTGCCAGTGTCTCAGCACCATGCACAGAAAACCCCACAAATCCTAAAACAAGCAATACAGGGGGTAGGGTTTCATAGTAAAGCCATTTCCTTTTGAGTCAACTGAGTTCTTTGTTTGCTAACTGAAAGTGCACAAGAAGGGATAACTGGATGTATTTGAACTTTTTTTTTCCTGCTGTAATAATTAGATTAATTTCAAGAAGTGGCCAAATAGTGTAAATATGTGCAGATCAGTTCTTAAAAGCTGCAGTTCTTAAAAGTGCAGGTCATATTTAAATGGAAGAACAGAGAGATAGCAGTGTTGTGGTAGTGCATGTTGATGTTCAAAAGCCTTCCTAGATTATCAGTATTGTCAAGGCCTTTGAAACACTGGGACCATGCTATTCAGAAAGTTTACATTTCTCTGTAAATCCATTCCTTCCATCTTGGCACCCTTTTCTGTTTTACCTTATTTGCCTTTAACCTTTTTTTACAAATGACAAGGAGGAGTCAAGAGTGGTAGAAGTAGGGAGAACAAGAAGTCATCTTCTGTGGAATTTATGGTTTGTATAAACTGTTACTTTAAATCCGTAAATATTAGAGAGGCGTGATTTTCCTCTAAGCCTAAAATTACTTATAAGGTGCAGGGAGCATGCAGGAGAAATTTGCTGCTTTGAAAGAGATTGCTGAGCCTGAGGTTATCCATTAAAAAAATTATTCCCTTCTTGAACCTTTGCATGTCTAGAACTACCACTGCCGTTAAAACAAGCTGTATACTGATACTTCAGGAAAAAAAACCAAAATACCTTTCCTTGCTCCTCTTGTGAATTACCAGTTAGCCTACATACACAGGGAAGCTAGGGATCTATGTAGCTTATCTTCTCAGAAACCTACAAGTAGGTTCAAGTAAGACTTGAATTTTAGTGTAGGGGAGGTAAAACCCCCTTATTCTGTGGAAAAGCAGAAATTATGAGACCATTTGAGGGACTGATACTGCTAAAATCAACATGTATGTGTAAAAATTCATCTGTTAATTCATAAAGTATTGTCAAATATTTTACCTTCTAGGGTAAATAAAAAGTATTTATGAAATATTTTTCCTCTAGATTGGGTATTAGGAGAAGGTTTTTCACCCAGAGGGTGGTTGTGCGCTGGAACGGGTGCCAAGCCTGTAAGTGTTGAAGAAGTGCTTGGGCAATGCTTCCAGGCACATGTTGGGATTCTTGGGCTTGTCCTATGCAGGGCCAGGAGTTGGGCTCGATGACTCTTGTGGGTCTTTTCCAATTCAGGTTATTCTATGAAGCTGTACTAACTTGTATACCAATATGAAGAATCTGTTTTAGTCCAGAAAAAGAAAAATAAACTAATTCTTAATAAAAAATTCTCAATTCTTAATAAAAAATAATATTGAGCTTATAATAAAAAATTTAGTTTGTTCTGTGTACTCAGATGCTTTTGTGAATGTGATCTCATGGTATGTGTTATTGGCATAAAAGTCAGTGCCATCAAAAGTTGGGCTTTGGCATTTCCCAGTATCTTATGGGTTTATTTCTCTGTCTGAGTTTTGCTTTGAAGAGCCAGAGTGGGGACCAGGCAGAGGTCCAATAGTACAAAACACACCTGAGGAGAAGAATTACTGCTTTCAGCTGGTATCAGATCTGATTAAACAGGAGTTGGTTTAAGCTGAAACAAAGTAGGTGGGTTAAAGTAATCTTTGGGAATATTAATTTTTGATTAAGCATGTGCACATACTGAAATGTAATATGACTAGTACTACTTCCCCTCTCCTGGTTTGTTTTTTTCTTCCTCTCCCAGTTTCAACATGTTATTGACCAAGCCTGATGGTTAAAACTAGGGAAAATTAATGCAGTATGGTAAGCATCATGAATGCCCGATGAGACATTTTTTGACTCATAGGTCTTTGTCTGAGAATTACTGACTAATTACATTTGTACAGATTGGATATAAGAACTTGTTACCTTAATTTGATAAATTTATTGATGTAAGTCAGTTCAACTGAAGTAGCAAGGAGATGGCTGCACTGTAGCTTCTCAATGTATTTTCTTCTTGACAATGGCCAGTGCTTTGCTCTGGTTTTTAGAAGGAATTCTCTTGCTGCTACTTTTTGCTTTTTAAAAGTATGGTGACACCTCTGTTTTGGAAAACATGCTTTTCTTTTTTGAGAGTTGAAAATTGTTAGAATCACAGTGAATCACTCTGTTGTCCTTGCATAATCTGTTTGGGGACATTTTCGGCAAGTCAAGAAACAGCAAATGTGGCATGCCTACAGGGCAGCTAACACTGACTATGGAAAGCAGTTGGCTCGTGAAGGGGAAGATGAATCTATTTAGTAAGGTGAACATGGGCTTGCAGACTGGCAGATGCAAGAAATGTATGGTATCTGCAAGTATCAGTTAAAGAGTTTTATGGATAATTTTTGCATTTATGGATGTTGAGTCTGGTCATGCCGCTTGTTTTCTGGAGAATGCTGAAAAATTGTGAAGGCACAAAGAAGATCTTTGAACATTTGAAGAGCCTATAAAAATGCTTCAGCTTCTTGAAAACCACAAACACCATATAGCACATGTTTTTTGCCATTACTTATAAATTTTGCCATTACATATAAATCTTTAACTTTCAGATTAAAGATTTATATATATCCCAGGAAAAAATCTTGATGGGAAGTTTCTCTAAGAGACCAGGGTACATGAAGATCCAAGTGTTGGCAGAAGCTGTACAAATTAAGATTATAAACCTGCAACTGCAAAGCTAGTAAGATACTTTCTTAAGACTGTAATGGACTTTTCATTGCTGGAAAATCTGAAGTTGTTTGGAATTTTTTTCCCTTAAGTCTCAGTCTTTTTCACTTATACCTGTTGGACTTCAAGTATTCAGTCCTGAAACTACTGTTCAGGGTATCAGGGCTTGTTGACCACGTTGCCTTAAAAAGAAATGTTTTCAGTCTACTTGCAAGTTATGAAGTAAAATTACTTGAATGTACATGTGTGAGTGAAACGTTGAAATCTGTGAAGAATACATCCTTAAGACATTTTACAGTTTAATGTTTTTCATGTTTGAAATCGTTGCAAGTAAGGCCACAGGTAGTTCCTTCTGGTACTCCTTCCTTTGGTATCAGCGTTGTAATTCAAAATGGAGGTGCTGTGCTGTAATAACTGTCTTGGGGGAATGTTTTTAGTGTCTGATTTTGTTGCTTTGGGTTTTTTTTTTTCTTTTTCCTTTTTTAGTTTTGAATACTAGACTGTATTATTTTAGTGTATATACGTGCCTTTTCAAATATACATTGAAACAAAACCAAATAATTAAAGATGGTAATACTATGTTTCTTTTCATATATACAGACACTGAATAAATATGTTCAGTTCAAGTTGCTGTGTTAACAGGTATGTAAAGATAGCAAACCTAACATTTTTCAAAGATCCTGAATGTCAGGAAAGTGGGTTTCATAGCTTAGTTTTGTTATCCTGTTGAGATAGAGATTGTCTGAAGTACTTCAAAAACCTTAAAATTCTCACAGTTCTTGTATAAATGGTGTTTTGTCATCTGTTAGTGTGACTGGTTTAATTGGAAAATAGAAAACACTGGCATAGCACAGAGGTCTGTAAGCAGGTTCTTGTAAGCATAAATGTAAGCTTGGTGATAGACTTAATGAAGTTTTCTCACAAATACAGTCAGTATGGTTGGCTTTTTGCTACGTGAGCTTAGAGCTGCTGCATCTTCTTGCTGTTCGGGAGCCTAAGGTCAAATGAGAAATCCAAAATATTTCATTTTATGAAGAGGCGTTTAGGCACAGCAGTACATTTCCTGTTTACATAGCCGTTTACTTCTTTGTATGGTGAGAGATTTCCCGATACATCCGTACAGAATTTTTGAGTTTTCACTTTAAGGTGTAGCTTCTGTTGCTTAGCTGGTTGAAGATGCCATCATCTGCACCCTAGCCAGAATGACACAACGCATTTTCCTGTGAAATGAGCTGATAGGATGTTCATCTAAGTCTTACCACCTTTTGTTTATCCCCAGAGTGCAGGATGGAAGATGAAAATGTTAAAGCCATGTTCAAGGCATTTGTTTGGCATTTATTTTTTCAGATTTAATTGAGTAGTGAAAAATTACAAGTTTTGTAAAGGTACAGTTTTTTGCCTTTCTTTTCTCTGTAATCCAAGAGACACATAGGTCTCTGGTCTAAGTAAATTAAACCCACAAATTCACAGGGTCTATTCACTTTCTATAGTTCCATGCAACCTAAGACCTTCTGGTTTTTGTGTTCTTGTATAGCATTGATAACTGTACATAGTGCTAATTTTCCTGTTTAGTGCCTTTTCTGTGTAGTTGAAATACAGCAGGTTAAAATGTGTTTGTTGTTATTCTATTTGCATTGCTACAGCTCAGCAATGATACAATTCTTTGTGTTGTTGATTCAGTTAGTTTTACTCTTGTCTCTTAATGCAGCCTATTCCAAATCTCCCTGGGAGTGGTAATCATCTTAAATTTACTGAAATAACATTGCAGACCACGTGTTTCTTTTCCCTCCACCAGCTTTCTGACAGCCTCCAAATCATTTGTCAGTGAAATATGCATTATGCTGTCAAAACTCCTCCTCACTGACACTCCAGAGTCTCTTTGATGTTTTCTGTGTGAAGCCAGAGTTGTCAATGCACCTTGAGACTTCAAGACTGTTTTACAATAAAAACTCACTCACATGCCTACTTTTGTCACTTCTCTGGAGGAGTCATTATGAAGCTTTGAGTACTGTGTTGCTGGGTTGAGTGTCAATTTTGCAATGTTTTCTTGAACATTTAATGTTCCCGAAGGAATCCATGATATTTTGACAAACACTTCTCTTGTCCCTTTGTAAATCAAAATGGCACTTGAACAACAATGCATTTGTATGGATGGAATGAAACACAAGACAGCAGCGTTACTCTTACTAGTGACTGGGTTGGGGGGGGGATGATGTTTTAGTGGCTTGATACTTTCTTGGTTAGTTGGTTAGTTTGGTTCTTCTTTTTAAAACATATTAAGTGATTTAAATCTCGATCCCCCTGCCCCTTTATGGGGTATGCAAGAGGGGCTGAGTGTAGTGAAGAGGGGCAGAGACTATGAGGCTCTGCACCAGTGGGAGTTGGAGTTTCTGCATATCAAATCCCACGTTTGGATTCTTGGCAGATATTAAAGTTAAACCAGTTGTATGCCAAGTTCTTGCCTTTCTTCTTGTTACGGTTGTCCTACAGTAAAATAAACCCTGTGGTTTGGGGAGATTTATCTTTAACTTGTACATCTTTCTATAACTACTACTTTGTTTTTTGCTGTATATAAGCAGGTGTTGAGTAATATAAATGTCCATTAAGTGTTATGGGGGGGATTTCACTTCCACATCGGTTTCTACATATGCCTTTAGCTTGAAACTAAAAAAGTGTTATTGTGTATAAAAGCATCAAATACCATTTTTTAACATATGGATTACTGTTTGAATTTGTTTGATTTGGGTATTTGCAAAACAGGCACTTTTTAGTGTAGGAGTGGGATCTTAAAACAATTGATTAGTATATTTTATTAAAATAGCATAGGCGTTCTGCATTTCTTTCTGAAGCTAAACAGATTGTTTAGATAATCCCTATTATCACTGCAGTGGAATTTTTTATGCTGCTGTATGTTGTACTGCCGGCAGAAATTTTGTCATACTATTTTGTTAAACTTCATTAAAAGTGTGTTGGCTCTTTAAATATGAAGTCTGATAGTTCTTTAACTCCTCATTCATTCCAGTGTGAGGATTGCATTTGTGCTTCTCACAGAAATTTAGGAGGGGGGTGTTTATGGTGAGATCCAAATTTACAACATGGAATTTGGTCTTTGAAAAGTTCACTTCTGCTTCTAAAAAGATGCCAAGTATATGGAAAGTTTGGTTGTTTTTTTAAACAAACAAAACCCCATCAATTGATAAGACACTTCTGCAAAACCTGATTGTTTCCTCATGAAACAAATTAATGCAGTCAGTAATTAAGTCCTAATATTATTGAACCACAAATTTCAGATTTTGTGAGGATACTTAGGTTTTGAGTTGTGTCAGCATCTCTGCAGTCTCAGTGGAACCATGCACTGTGCCTTCAGACCTCCAGAATAAAACTGGCCACTTGTTGACCCTCACAGAAGTACTGAGCTTCTATAATAAGTTAAACGAGGAGAACCTTTGAATTGTGTAGCCTTCTGCTAAAGTTTCCCCAAGTGTCCTCAAATAACTCCTTTTCAGAAAGGGATTTATCTTACCTGGGTTGGAATCCAGGTGTCCTGTTAGGCTTCTCACCAGTTTGTGACAGCAGGCGAGGAGTTTCATGATTTAAGTGTGCAACTGCACGGGCAGAAGTGTTTCCTTTGTTGTATGCCTGCTGCTTGGTTATTTTATCTGACAATGGCAATCTTACTTCTATGAGAAATAGTAACTGTTGTCTGTATGCATTGCCTGACCTGCTCATCTGGATTTGAGTTTGCTTTTTTTTTCTTCTTTTTTTTTTTAAAATAAGGTTTTTCTTTTTTTTCTTCATTCTTACAGCTTTTTTTCCCCAGCTACTTTGAAAAGTTCCAGTCTAGTTGGTTTCTGCTTTTAAGTTAGTAAATCCGTCCTTTGGTTGTCCTACTTTGTATCTTCCTCATGGTAACTGTGCCCATTCTGAGTTAGATTGCAAGAAACTTCATGGAATATTCAAGGCAGGAATGCATCAAATAGTGATAGTTTCTGCTTTTGGCATTTTTTCTCTACTAGGCCTTAACAGTTGTGACGGTTGCTGATTGTTGAGTTGATATTATAAAATAACTGTCTATAGTGACTCCAAGATCTTTCGAGGAGTATTAAAACTAATGTAAATAGCATCACTATGTGGATATAATTACTTTTTTCTGTATGCATTAGTGTGTGCTTCCTAAATGTATTTTTCCTATATCCCCTTACCTCCTTGGCATTTACGATTGTGACATCCTTCTGCTGCTGCTTTTCAAGAAAGGAAAAAATGAAAGCTGATTATGACTACATATATCAGCAGCAAAATATGTTACTCAGTGTTAACACCCTTTTTCCAATTTGATCTCCAGATTTTATCATGGCTCTGATAAACAGTAAGACTCCTTTGAGATTCAGAAAGGAATTATTTGGCAGAAAAAAGAAATCATAATACAGAAAATCTACTAAAGTTTGATTCCGTTATAAAAAGCTGCTGCAACTGAGTTAAGTACTTGTTGCTGCCTTCATACCCTGGCAGTTGTGAAACCAGTTTGGTTGGTCTATCCTGTGATATTCCAGATCATTGAGTATTTTACTGGCTTAAAGCCCACATCCTCTTGTGTTTCTTTCAAGATAAATACTTTACACAGCTGGAATATGCACTTTGCTGAGTTCAGTACTTAGCAAAACTGAAGCTAAAAGAAGAGTGTTCTGCTGCCTTCCTTACAGCTCTACTACTGTCCTACCTTGATCTTTAAATGAAAATATTTGTTTGGACTGTAAAATATCATGAATATTATGTAGGTTGCTAATGATATTTTCAGAAGTATTAAAGAGCAAGAGCTAAAAGCTCTTGAATTCTCAGTGGAGTGTGTTTTTTTCAGAAATACATCTCTCTTCACTTGAAAAGCTGTTTTGCAAGCACCTTGAAGTATTGCTTATCTGTGGAGAGATGATAAAAACCAGAATCTGACTATTATGCACATCCAGAAACATGTTCTGTTTTTTCATGCAAACTCATGAATTATAAAATTATTTTTTAGGTATATTTTGGGAAGCTATATACCGACTAGTAGTTAGCAGCTGCATAATCTTCTAGCCACTTGTGTAATTCAGTTCAAGGAGACATCTTAGGCTGAAAACTTTACTAAATTTTCTTGCTAAGGCTGAACTTTTGAGGGTTATTATTGGATTTTATTTTTCTTTGGGGGAAGAGGAGTTTCATTTTTCATGTTAGAAACAGGAGGAGAAAGGATTAGCACTGAAAAAAAAATAGGCACCTTGAGTGCCATTACTGAAAAACTGGCACTGTAAGTCCTGGTTTTTGTTTGACTTGGTGTTCTGTTTTTTAGTAACTGTGTGCATATTTTGGTGACCTCCAAAACCAATAGGAAAATAATTCTCACTGAGGCTATTTATGTCAAGCTTCGTATTGGTTCTCCCATCCATATTTATAGTTATGGTTTCCCACACTAATTTTGAGAGTAGTCTTTACTTGGTTTTACCCAGTTTATAATTAATATTCCACAGTGATTTTATTTTTATTTTCAGTCATTATTGGAATTGACAACAGAATACACAAGATTAATTTATATATTTAGCTTGAGGGTATGATATCAAAGTTAAATTTAGTAGCTCTTTGGCCACTAAGTAATGATAGTGACTGGCTAGCATAGAGGTAGCTCTGATTATATCAGTGTTCTGGGCTCTTGTGTGTGCAGACTGGACCCCAAGAGTATTATTTTGTATTGGAAGATGCTTGTAAAAGGATTTAGCAGTCTTTGTGAATAATTGGCTTGATAAGAGATGCTATGATACTTGTATGTTTAGGGAGCCGCAGGATCAGAATCCTTAATAGCTGAGCTATTACAACCGTCAGCAGAAGTAATTTAGATCTCTCGTAACAATGTGTAGATTTGGTGTCCTTAATTCAGAAACAATTCACAAAATAGAATTGAATTTGAAGAAGCTATGTAATGCCCTCCATGGTAGACCCTAAGATATCTGCAAAACCATCTGCTTATTGATTGCTGTAATTTTAAATAAAAGAATTAAAAGTAACTAACACCAATGCTATCCCCTCCCGTGACTAGTTAGTGCCATGTTTTCCTCGTGCAGGCAATATTTTAATGTGCTCTGTTTCCTTATGTCAAGGAAGCTAACATGAATGTTTTGGGAAGAAGGTGTTTTGCTTGGCTACTCAGTTAAGTCTCTTGAGTAATTCAAAGACCCTTCCTTGATTCATGTTTATGTACGTGTTCAACTGCAGTTGAAAAAGGATTACAGTCAACAGACATGGAGCTCTGAAAGGACCATCCATTGCAGTTAAGCATTTTACATGGTCACAGAAAGAAAAAAATACTGCATTTGGGACGCAGTGTCCAAAATCCAGACTACCATGTTTGTGTTCGTTTTGTTTGGTTTGTATTGCTCATTGTAAACAGCAAACGTTGTCTAGAATAACTGAAACTTTTCACCCCGCAGAGAAATCCAGTTCCATTTTAAAAGGAATTGATCTCTTCAGAATTGGGTCCAGTTACAGAACTTGTTTGGTTTTAAGCTTGCTAAGAATTCCCATGTTTTTTGAAAAGTATACTTTAATGGAAAAGTTTCCATTTTTATTAAATAGAGTCTGGGGAAGCCATATGTTAAGTGCTGCTGGGCATTTGAAATGAAATCTACAACTCCTTTAAGCCACTTTTCATTGAGAAAAGGGAGTGAAGGAGGCTGTGATGGAATGGAAATTCAGATAGTCAATGAATGAACTGGGAGCCATGCAAAGCTGAAGCTCCGAATGCAATTTCTTGCAGCATACTTGAGGGAAAATGATGTTACGGTGAGGTCAGGGACATTCTGCAGTCAGTCTTTGGATAAAATTACAGTCCTAGGGTTAAATACCAGATTTTGCGTTATGAATAATATAAAGTAACTGGTTCAGGCTCAAAGTGTTTCTGTTTTTTTTTCTTCACTCTCAGTGAATTGTTGACTCATTGACTTATTATTGACTTTTCCATTGTGTGTGGAAACAAGATGGGTGGGTATTTTCCAAAAGCTTTGTTATCAGTTATTCAGTGTTGTACTGTATCTTTAAAGAAAGGATTTCTTCCCATTTCTCTTGGTGAAAACCTTCCTAAACTTCTTCTAGAACGTTTATGCAAAGAAACACTTTCTTTCCTGTCTCTTTAAATTCCCCCAGACACAGATGGTTGAGATGGAGCTGTGATGAAGTTAGATTGAAGTCTTAGTTGGAATTAATCTTAGTTTGTGGAAATTTATATGTTTTTTGAGACAGAGAAATAACATCCTGCAGCACCTGAAAACTGAGGGAAACATTGTATATGGAAAAACCCTCCATTAAATTTACTTATTAAGCAAGTAGGTGTGTTTGTGTGTTGGGTGTTCATTTTCATGGAGACTGAGTTGAAATAGAGAGCACTAACTGCTGTAGCTGGAGTAACCGGACATTCTGTAGGGGCAACATTAAATGGATCAAAACAATGCTGTGCTGCTTTTTTTTTATTATTTATTTTAATGAAATTAGGATTTTCTTCTTTCAGTATAAAACTTTTTTCAAAATTGCATCCCCTTGGAAGAAAGAAGTTGCAGATTTTGTGGTGTGAGGGAAGTGTGAGAAGCTGCGTTGTTTGCAGCTTTGGTTATTATCTCCTTGTCTGACAGAATGGCACCTGGAATAATGGTCAAAAAGTAGGCATCTACAGGGGTCTGTCTAATCACCAGTTTGGGGTGTGTTGCTTTAGGCAGTCTTGCTTTCAGCATTTCCATCTGTAAGTAGGGTAATGGTTGCTGCATATGACATAAAAATGTACTTCTTTTTCTAGACTTGGCTTTCGTGCAGACTGAGATAATTCTGTGTTCATTACTGGACTTGGATGCTATGCAGTGAGCAATAATGGGAGGAGGAAAGAGCAATACTGAACCCTGAGGAAAAAAAAGAATCATGTAATAGTTGTCCACATAGTGACTGCTCTCATGCTAAGAGTAAGTTAGGAAAATTTTTGAAGGAGAAGGATGAAGATAATACACATGTGCAAGGAATTAAATTTTATAATCAGTCTTCATTGAAGCCATTTGGGCTTCGTAGTCCACATTAACTTTTTGTCAGCTATTTACTGATTAATGCAGTTATTTTTACTGTTAAGAGTTATACTTAGTTTACCTCATAGTACAGATCACTAAACGAGTCCTTGCAGGAAGAATTATAGCCTTGTAATATAACTAAAGGTGTAATGGCCCACATCCTCTGGCTGTGGAGCAGTTGAACATAATGCAGCTTTCATCTTCCTAGCATTGCTCATACACTGGAGAACATCTTCTGTGATTCAGCTGGGAAGACAGAACATTTTCATGATCCTTACTTTTTCAGTGTGAACTCAGCTCCTTCTGTTTTTGTCTGTTGCTAAAACAGATCACCCTGGATGGGTGGCTGAAGAGGGCTTACCCTGGTGGTGTATCGGCTCCTCCATGAGAGTGATGACCTCCTACTAGCAGGCAGTGGCCATCAGCTAATGGCGTCTTCAGGCATTCAAGCAATTACAAAATATGTGTCTAAATCTTCCTACAAAGAGCATAAGCACAACTGTGGAGGGTTGTACACGAAGCTTATCTGGTGTTACATCCTGTCTCTAGATACAAGTGAGTGCTGTGCTGTGGGTTGTTTTTCTCTCATGCACGGCCATGACTGTCTAAGGCAGAGAAAAACAGCAGGCAGAATGTAGTGAGGTTTCCACTGCCTCCAGTGGTTTGGGGCTTGAAGATTTCCTGAGCAAGGAGTTAGTTCTGTCTTTGATAGCTCTCACTGGATTTTTCTTCTGTGAACTTGCCTAGTCATTTTTTGAACCCACATAAATTTTTAATATCCAAAGTATCCGGTGATAGTGAGATTCATTATTTAACTGAAAATTTTAAGATAAAGCATCTTCTGACTTTGTTTTGAGCTTGCTTCTTGCTCTGTTATGTAGCCTTTTGTTTTCACTTGGGAGACAGCCATCATTTTTGTACTGCTTGTGATTTTGTAGAACTCTTGTGGCTCTCCAGTTACACCTTTCAGGCTCATTACTGTGTGTGCATTCCTTTAAACAAGGTATTCTTGCCATTTGCTTACCGTTTACCTTTGCCTCAGTTCCCTGTACCTTTGATATCAAAAGACAGTGTCAAGGAGTAAGACAAAATCTGTACATAGTTTTTAAGTGCAGGTCTCTCATGGCTTGATGGAGTGGCATTAACGATGTTTATCGTTCTCCCCAGTTTCAAATAATTACTAGTATTTAATGTGTTTCATGACTGCGCCTTAGTGTAGAGTAATAAAACAACCTAGTTATTACATATCTGTTTTAATGACAAGGTCTCATTTGTTAGTGATAGTAGTTAGTTCAGAACTCATTACACATACCATAATATAAACACTACTAGTACTAATGGATGGTAGGATTATTAATTAAATGATATCACTCTGCCAGGAAGATAACAAGAGGATGTTTTCATATGTTCCTAAATCTTTTTGTGACAGGAAAGTAGAACAAAATTCCAGGGAATTAAAATTTGAAAAAAAAAAAAGGTACATGAACTATGTAGAAGGCTAGTTGGTCCTTCTCACAAGTTAGTTGACTTCAGAAAAACTAGACAGAGTTCAGGTGAAAATCATTCATGTTCCTTATTTTTGTCTGACAAGTTAAATAAAAAATCCTGCAAAATGAATATGAGGGATATTTCTCTCGTTTTATTTATTTTTTAATACAAAGATCCTGTTCTTTGAAATAGCTTTATGCATAGAAAGAAACATCATATGAATACTGGTTTTTACAGGGGTTATTTCTTATTCTCTCTGTCTGAATGCAATAAATCTGCAAAGTAAGATCCAAAAACTATAACAGAAGTGTTAAGGAAATAGTCTCATGCAGATTGGAGTTAATTCCAAACTCCTTGGGAACCCTCAATTCTGATTTGTTTAAGCAGGAGCTCACCTGGTGAAACTGATTTGTAGTTGAATGTTTCATTAGTTGATGAAGCATATTTCGTTTGGCTGATACTTTTCCCCCTCATTATTAGAATGTAGGTATTTTGGTAACAGCTGTTTGAGTATAGGATACTGCAAGTGATTTAATTTAAACCCTCAAAAATATATCTTTAAAAGGCTTTTAAGTGCTTTCATGGCTCTCATCTCTGCATTTTGTGAATTCCTTTCATATTTGAAAGGTAGAAGATGGTTTATCTAGCATGTTAAGCTTGTTTGCTATATGAAATTGGTGTGTTTAGTATCCATTCTCTCTAAGTAGTGAGAAGTAGCTAAGCAGTGACAACAGAGGCTCTATGGTTGACTGAATGCAAAAAAACTGCCTTTAGGCCAAATTTGGTCAAGACATTTAGTGACATTTAAAGTCACTGAACAAAATCCTACTAAATTAGGAATCTCAGTTCTGTCCTCCATGTGTGGAAGTGCATATGTGACTCTCTAAACAAATGTTGCATCTCTTCACGCGTGTGTTAGAACTCTCACACCCCCACCCCTTGTTGCAGTATTGAAGTACATGTGACTGTGATATTACTTGTCTGATCAAAAGAATCTAATCAAGCATTGTATTCCTGAGCTTTAGGAGCCTGCAAGAATTTCATATGGAAAGTGTTTAATTTCCTTTAAAGCTGAGTGGTAGTATTTTCTTCTTTTTTAAATAAGCTAAATATACACATTTTAATTTTTTTCCCCTCTCCTCCTCCTTCTGGTCTTACAACACATTTTACTTTGTTGCCTAAGCACAGAGAACTTTGCCAGGAAGAAGGGTGAGCAATGCTTCTGTTTCCCATGACCCTCAACTCTAATGTTGTTCCAAGAGCTCACTACTTACAAATGCCTTGATAACTGCTTTCATTCCTTTCATCCCTCCCCCGCCATCCAGCACAGGCCAGTGGGACCGATCCTCCTTTGAGCAGCTCTACTTAATGTAAAAATCATGGCACATAAAAGCATTGAAAGATATATTGCAGAAATTTTTACAGCTGAAGATCTGTGTGATAATTGCTGCAGTGATTTATTCTTGGTTTCCTAGAAGCAGCTTCTTAAAGCTCCCTGTTCATACCAGAAATAGTCCTTTTTTTTTCTTCCCCTCTGGATAGATACTTGGGTAGGGGTAATAGTGGGGAAATTACATCTCATTCTATATGTGCACACCACAGAACAGGCAGAACTGATCTTGGTCCGATAGTCAGAACTGTGGCTCCTTAAGAATGTGTTGCAGCATAGGTTTTGATTATATTTTGATATTATATTATCATATATTTCCTTGTTTTTCATTGTCTGCTTATAGGCACATGTATTTTTAAAATTTCTTTGGGTGCATGTTAAGATTAAGAAAAGACAGGGAAAAATGTCTTTTCAAGTACTACTGAACGATCATCTGATGCACCAATACCTTACGTTGCACTAGAAATCTGGGAATTCCCATGTTTTTTCTGGCAACTCCCTAGCTGCCAGACAGGAAATCACTCTCTGCTTTTTCAACCTCTGGCAGCATCTGCTTTTAGTTTCTATGTCCTCTTTTTTGTGGTGCTTCTCTGCCTGCTCAGTGTCGCTGGGATGTGCCAGGAGGAGTGACAAATGACGTAGCATGCCTGATAAACCATGTTTCATTGAAAGAGTCTGGGGGAGAATATTGGAATGTGGACCCAACTCCCTGGAAAAGTCTGACACTGTTCTGGGAAATAAACATCCATGGGGTGGGGGAAGAATGTGGAAGATCGTGAAAGAACATTTAAAATCCCCTGAAGGAGCAAGAGAAAGTATGTTGAGGGTCAAAGCAAGTTTGCAGGGACAAAAGTTTAGGAATCTTTGAGACCTTCCTGATAGAGAGCTATGGAGTAGTTTATCAACAGACAGGGAAGATATTGAGAGTGCAGATGAGGTAGTAATGTTATTCAATTATTTGAGAATGGAAAAGCAGGGAAATATGCTTGTTTTCTAAGATTTATTTTTCTCCAAGCCAAAAGAAATTTTGGAGTATTTCAGTCCTTACAGTGGATCTTGGCTAGAAAGCTTACAGGATGAAAATAAGCATATCTGCAAAACTGTCATTGTATAGAAATGTTTTGATTGAATGCAATTTAGAAAAATATAATAATATGCTAGAAATAGTACTAAGTTATAGTATACTGTACAGCCAATCTTTACAATTTCAGAAGTAAAAGGAAACGAAATGCTTTCTGAAAATTCTAACCATATTTGTGGAAAAATACTGTAAAAAATTGCAAAGGAAAATTTTCTGTTCTGCCTTGTACCATGTGATTAGTCACTTGTAAAGTGTATTTCTGTGAATATGGTTTGATGATTGAAAGGTTTAGACCTGGTAATTCCCTGCAAAGTCTGTTTTCTAATCCAATGCAGCAGTATTGTTAAACAGTCCTGCAAAATAAAATATTGAGAAAGGATTTTGTAAGAATGAGGTAATGAGAAATAAAATACAAGAATGTGGGAGTATCAAAACAAAATTACATCACCTAATATGAGAAAGAGCAGTGAAGTTACATATATGCTTTAACTTTAGAGGAACAGATGTGCAGTACGTACTGTGCAGTGTCCTCCACGTTAAGGGTTATAGGGCAAACATTTTTAGTTGTGTTTGTATTATTTAATGCATTTATAATTATGCAAAGTCAAAACAAGTTCGTCATTTTATAGACTTTACAGCTTTTGTATACTAAACTAAAGTTCATTTCTTTCTATTGTGGTTATGTGAATAAGCTTAGGTTCCCACATCTACACATGAAGTGAGAGGAATAGTGAAAAGAGAGGAATAGTGAAAAGAGGGATAAAATATTATCAAGAATGTCTTTTGTCTGTATAATATTATTTGGTTCAGCAGTTATTTTTCAGGGAAGTTTTAAGTAAGCATGCAAATGTGGTGTAAAAATCCCTGCTTGTTAAATATCAGTGTTGTGTTCTTGGAGTGTCTTCAAGACTGTATTAGATTTAGTTCCTAACTGTAGAGAAATACTAAGACTATCCAAAGTACTGTGCAAGTGTCTGACATAAGGAAGTTGTGACTTAACCATGTTGTTATGAATAGCCATGAAGTTTATAGAACAGACTTTTCAGTAGCTCTTGCCTCATAATGTTGAAGTGGGGATTTTGTTGCATTTGATCAAGGAGATTTCTCAGTACTTTCCAGAATGGGAAAGTAAATTGTGCATTTTTCTCATGGAAATATTCATGAGTAAGGGAACGACACTGAAAAATTTCAGTGCTTTATGTAACCCCAGAGGAATGCAGCAATACATGGGCTACATGTTGACATATTCTCCTGATGTCCTTTCCCTGGAGATTGTGGGAAGAAATTAGTTTCCCTGAAATTAAGAGCGAAGCACAGAGCGTAAGGTAAAAAAGTGATGTGGGATTGTAGGGGTAGGGAGTTGGTAGAGAGTTGTTTGTTTTAGTTGCTTATTATTGTTCCACGAATAGCAAGTTGGCAAAGAATATGCATTGATGAAGCTGGCAAATAAAGGGATAAAGAGTTCATTGAGAGCAACAATAGAAGACTGTGTCAATACAGAGCAGTGGCCCTAGAGCTGCAAAATCTCTGGCACTGGGCACTGGATTCTCTATTCCCTTGTGGTTGTTTCTTGTGGATTCTTTAAAAGGCGTTATGGCAAGTGGCCAGCATTAACTCCATCAGCCTTTGCAGATAGTCTCTACTCTGTGCCAGCCTGCCCTGTGTTTTGCCAAATGAAATTCTTCAACAGAAGTTTGGATAAAATGTGGTCACCCATAAGAGGGAGAGGGGTTTTTTCCTTCTTTTTTTCTTTTCTTTCTTATGACAATCAGAAAAGTTAATATGATACGGAAATTAATTCAGCTGAGAAGTAAAGAATAACAAGTGTGTGTAAATAATTTAATCAAATAAACTTCTAAAAATAGAAATGCCATGGAAAATATTCTGGGCAAAAGAAGGACTCCAGTATTGAAAGCCATGGAACCAAAGATGTCAGAAGCTGCATCAGCTGACTATACAAATTCTTTGGTCAGTGTTTAAAAGGCATGTTAACGTGACTGTAAATTGCTCTCTAACTATAGGTGATCTGGACATGTTATGGCGGTGATGTTTTATTAAATTGGGATTACCGGTTCTGGCAGCAAACCCCAGAACTCTTTTCATGTAGAGTTGAAGGAATTAATTGCACTACTGGCATATGTGCCAACATTCCCATGCTCAGGATTGCTGCTTTGGGCTGATTTGTCATTTTCAGGTCCCCTTATTTGTTCTGACCTGCTACCATATATGTTATGAAATAGGAAGATTTTCTGAATGTGGTACTTAACCTAAAACCATTGATAGTAATTTATTTTTAATTTTAAATTAATAGTGAGCAATGAAGAGTGGAAAGGCAAAAATTGTGAATAAAATGCATTTTGGTGCTCTTTGAATTAAGACCAACTACTGTGAAGCTGGGAGTTTTAATGAGAAAGCCCTTAAGCCAGGAAGAAATTTGGAATATAGTAGTGATATATGCAGTTTTGTATGATCACTGCTTTTAACTGCTTAATCATTCATGCTGCCTAAATCTAATTGTACTGCCAGCTTCTGTGTTTGCACTCCATGGTGTGGAAAAAGATATCCCACTGTGACATGTTCTACTTGCAATCACATTGACTGTAGCAAACACAGAAGCTGTTGAAGTTCAGTGCTTCTCAGTGGGGTGTTCTTGTTCCTCCAGCTTATTTCTGGCTGTTGATATAGCTTGCATCCTTGAAGCTCATTCCCTCATATAATAACAAAGCCAAGGAAGTTCACTGTAAAAGAGCATGTTATGAACTATTTAAGGAGACATGTATCTCACAAGCATTTTTCTGAATAATTAGTGTTTTACAGATCCGTATTTGTAATACTGAAAGCCCTCTTTTCACTTTTATGAATTTTTAAATGTTTCCTTGCTTCTGTCATTTAGTGTGGTAAGAACACTGCAAATCATGCTCGTAGCTGCTGTTTCACAATGATAATCTCTCATATAAAATCTGCTTTTTCAAGTGTTTAGATAACTTAGCCAGAACAATTGTTTATAGAATGAGAGTTGCTTATGAAATAAATTAAGAAAATAAATGTATTTGTAAAGCAATTAAAAAATAACCATAATAATGACTCATTTTCAGGTGTTGAAGAGTAGAAGTCATAGAACTAGATAAATGTTTCTCGGCATTTTAGCATGCTGTTTTGTCAAGTACTCTGGCAATACTGTTTGATTTCTGCTGTGTTTTATTCACATATTACAATGCCTTTATGCTTACTTTTACTGAGTTGCTTGGGTTTTAAGAAACCTGTACGTCAGTACATGACCAAATGAGGTAGTTCACCAAGTGTGGCACCACAATGCATCCAGACATATCTGGTAGTGAAATCAGACTGCCCCAAAGGTTAGAAACACCAAAGGTGTACTGGTCTCCACTGTACCTGTTCTCCTTTCCAGTCTTCAACTGCCCTGAAATTCAGCTCACTGAAGGATTGCCTCTAATATCCTGCTAGCTCAATCATCACCCCTTTGCTTCTATCTTTGAAGCCATGCAATAATAACTAGCTTTGTGTCAGATGGCCAGATATGTTGCTGTTACTGTATTAGCCAGAGTGTCTGTTGTTTGAAGTCCCATTTACTGCATTCCAGCTGGTGCTCAGGAGTTCATTTAGGCATGTTTAATCTTCTCACTAGGTTTCAACCGCTGTTTTTCTTTATTAACTCAGTGAATGATACCAGGCTTTTCCAGGATGATTGACACCAGTCAGGAAGAACATTGGTTATTGGAACTCCATTTGCTAATGAAGTCATCTTTGTAAGCAAACAAGTGGAAAGACTTTGGCTTTGATGTGTGGGCTGAGAACACTTTCTTGCAGGCTGCTTCTAGGGTAGGGATATGAATCCTCTGCAAGTGCATAAAGTTTCTGCTTTTGGAGATTGAGTGATCCCTGTCAAGAGTTTGGACCTTCTGCTGTTCTTGCAGACACAAGAAAGGCAAAACCACACATGACAACCTTCCCAGCCCAATAAAAAAATTCTTTAGCAACTTGTGGAAATCTTGTCAAGTGTCCTTACCTGTAGGACTTTATCCTTGTTGTGAAGGGCTATGCCAAAGGATACACTCAGTTTTTTGTCCTTTTGGTAATAGCATCCATTATTTCATCACATTGTTGCAATGTATTGTTCTCTCCTCCCCCTGAGAATCTATATACAAAATTATTTTATGATCTGCTTAACAAGTTCAGGACAAGAAAGTGGAAGAGCAATTCTGGTAATACAAAGGGTCTAGATCATAGTTTTATCATCCTGTATTTGGCTGTAAGGCTCTGATACCTAAAAAAAGTTATATTACAGTTCATATTACATACTTCTTTTTGGCAATTTCAGAGAAAGTGAATCTTAAATAAACCTACCATCTAGAATAATCCAGAGTAATTTTTTGCATTTTTTACAAGTTACAGAACTTGTAAATTGGCGTTACAGGAAACATCTGACCTTGGAACTTCATTTTATTCTTTGCTACCCTGAACAGCTTTAATCTTATTATGGTATCTTCTAATACTTTCAAGGTGTTAGAAAAGGCCTCATAAAGAGGGAGATATCTCCAAATGGTATCTTGCTGCATAATTTTACCAAGTTATCTAATAAGCTCCTTAATTCTTCATACCCAGTATTTCTGACTTAGGTTAAACATACCTTCTTCAGGTTCAAAATGTATAAGCTGTGTTTGATTGGCTGACATAGTGAAAGAAGGATTAGCATAATGTATAAATAATCCAGGATATAAAATGGAGACCCCACCATATTTTTAACGTTTATTTCCTTTTGACATTTGTTCCACCAAATCCTGCCTATGTGGAAGAATAATAGGGGAGAACCCATGCTTCCTCATTTCCTTTCACATTCACAGAGATGCTGTTCATCGTGGGCAGTTATTAGATAGTCCAGAGGAAATAAATCTGCATTCCTATTAGCAGCAGTTAATTTTTACATTTCAATGTACTTGCAATATAGAACCTTTTACATTCAATCACCTTAAAGCCATGTAATTTCTTTTGGCATCAGTTGGTATATAGCAATTTTGTAGAAGGGTTTAGGACTCAGTATAGTAACTTGGTGAAAGAGTGAATAATAAAACTGTGTTTCTTCCCTTTAAACTTAAAATATCCTGCTGTGAACAAATGCAAGTTTAGATCTTTCTAACAAATGTAGAACAATCATTTACTTAGCTATGAAAGATGCTGTATTTGCATAAACTGCAGTGCTTCATCTTATAAAGATTATTTTGTTTTCATCTGTACAAACAGTAGGAAACACTTTGTCTTTAGCACCTAATTTGTTAATACACTTAATAATATAACCTTCATGTGCACAATAGGAAATGTACAGTAAGGATGAAATAATTGTGGGTAGCATTCTTTCCTGTTTTCCATGCATTTTGTCAAAAAGATACAGAATTTGTTTACCCAATTCTTTACATCTTAGTTATTTATCAGATATGCATACACAATTCCTTACTAACAGAAGAAAAAAAATCTGTTCACGTCTGTGTTGACTAATGATTATGGTTCCCTTTTTGGACTGATGTACTCTATAGCTGCCTGTAAAAATACAAAAGGAACAGGCATTGAGCAATTGCATTTGTGCAGTGCAAAATCTAGGTAAGGATTCTCTTGATGGATAGTGATTACCTTTAATTAAAAAAAATCATTCATCTTATATTGTGGATTTTTATTTGGAGGTGCTTGAAAGAGTTTTCAATCCTTATTTCATTTAGGGTAGTGGAATGGTTCTTATTGTTGAAGATCATTCAAATTTAAATTATACTTTGTGTGTATGGGGGTGGTTTGTGTCATGATTTAGGACATTAGGCCTATATTTGTACGTATATTGTATATTGTATAATGGTTTTATTTCTGCCTGGACAGAGGTTAGCCCTCTTAATTTTGTGTCCAGCATTGAGTGAGTGAGTATTTAAGGCATTACAAAAACAGAGGGTTAAAGAAATTCCAGAAGCACAAAATGACTGAGGTTGGAAGGGACCCATGGAAGTTGTCCGGTCCAACTTCCTTGCTCAAGCAGGGCCAGTTGCCCAGGACCGTGTCCAGACAGCTTTTGAACATCCCCAAGGAAGGAGGCAGATTAGTGATGCTTTTGAAACTGAATTTATGTCTTGGCTTTTATTCAAAGCTTACCCTTACTATTAATTTTACTTAGATTTAGCAGATGTCAGAATCTTAATTGTCAATTTTCATAGGATCAAAATAGATACTGTAGATATAGCTTCCAGGACATAGAAGATGGTTGCTAGTTTTCTGGGCTCGTCTGGACTGGTGGTGTTTTTAAGTCTTAACTGAGTCCATTCATTATCACATTCATCTCTGCATTTACCATTAGTATATCTAAAAAAGATAAGAGGAGAACAGATTTATGTGGTTGATATTATGTATTTTTTGTTCTGTACAATTATAATGAAATTTTGTGCTATGAAGTTGGATTGCTTTGTGAAATTAAGTGAAAATAGTGCTCATAATCCATGGACTGCCTTGTTGATTGGCAAGCACTTGTGGGGGTTTTCTTTCTCTTCAGTTTCTTTTTACGAAGCTTTTGCACTAAGACATAATAGAGTGTGGCATATCAGAATAATTAAGGTGTAATTATTTTGATAATGTTAATGAAAGAGGCTGTCATGAGCTTTATTTTATTTTGCAAACTAATCTTGCAATATTTTAAAGAGTGGTCTACCTACACATGCAAGTTTCCACTAGACATTAATTTCTTATACTAGTTTCTTGTTTTTCAAAAAGTATAACAGTTCTTCAGTTGTCAATGTAATACCTGTATTAATGTTTGAGGCCTTGCATCAGCCTGTTTCATAGGTGACTGGGATATCTCAGGTTCTTTGATTTTGAAATGGTGATGGTGATTTTAAAATGAGGTTAATGTCCAGAGAAGACACTAGAAAAGAAAGTTTGTAAACAGCAAAAATACTTAGTGCAGAAATGCATGATGCCTTGCTCCAGTGAAGTTTTAGTGGAGTAATTCTGATTCTCTGTTTTTGTTTTTTTTCTTGAATTCTAGATTTATCCATGGCAGTACAAAAATTTTCACAGTCTTTACAAGATTTTCAGTTTGAGTGTATTGGAGATGCTGAAACTGATGATGAAATTAATATTGGTAAGTACCCTCTTTGCTCTGCTTGCAGTAACATTTTTATAGTTTCCTTATATATCTAGCATGTTATCAGAAATATAGTGGGGCAGTTCACAGTTGTTTTTTAATGGTTCGTGTCAAAAAAATAGAAAAATTTCAAGAAATTGAAACCATGCAAGACTTTAAAAACACTTGTCAAAAACTGTGTCTTCTTGGCATGGCTTGATTTATTGTAGTGGAAACTATTCAGCAGTACTTTTGTTAGCTGAGTCAGCTGTGAATCCTTTAAATTCTGCTGCTGCTTTTGTGTTTCAGCCAGTTTTCAATGGGTTATTAAAAGGTAAACAAGTTTTCTATGATGTAATATAAGTCTGCAAAAAACCACCTAAGTCCCTAGTAAGACACAGGAAGTATTTAAAGGCCTAAAAAGAGGACTATGTTCTTTACAACTTGTGCATTCCTAAGTATATGGTTGTCTGAACTTTTGCCAGTAAAATTTACTAACTGCTTATTATTCTGTCTCTGCACACATCCAGAAATTTTGCGTTTGTAGAACTGAACAGCTCAACTTGTATTGAATCTAAGCCTCTTTAATGTCATCAAAATACTCTTCCCTCAGCAGACTAATCCTGGAAATGTTTCCAGGCTTCGGAAATTCAGCCACTCTATTGCAAAGCATTGCTGCAGTTGTAGTGCTGCTTTTACACAGTAGCACAGCAGCTGGAGTGCTTTAACCCCCATTGGTAAGAAATTTGGTTTATAATCCATCTTCAGAATGACTAAATTCAGTATCATGAGTCTTACATACCACATGGCCCCCATGTGTCTCCTAAAAGATCTGAGAGGAAGTAAGATGGTTCTTAAAGAGTAATGGCTTCTAAAAATAAGTAATTTGGCAGTACAACAGGGAACGTAGGACTTGTTGGTATTTTTTAAAGAAGTTCTATGTAATGCAGAGACGACTCCAATTTAGTCTTTTCCAAGTGTATCTATTATTATGACCTATTTTCAAGTCTCCTCTCCCTTCAATTTTTCCTTTTCCCTTCTGAGTCATTGAACAGAAGGTCTGAGCTGCTTGTTTTCACTCATAAGGTTTGCCTCATCCTCACCCTGCAACATTGTGATAGTCAGAAAACTGTCATCAAAGATGACTGGTATTTGGTCACTGTCTTCCACTAATGTTTGGCAGGAGGGTGGAAGGGGAGGCTTAATTTTACTGACAATTAAATGTAGGGGAGTGAAATCATTGAGCTGCTGCTACTCAGGTATAAAACCGCATGCATTCCTTAGGTGTATCCAGCTTGGAAAGAGACAAACAGTGTGTATGTACTCTTCGGCGTGCTCCATATTATTTCTTGGCTGTTAAAATTATATTGTATATATATTTTTAAACTAAATTGCAGTATCTCAGTTATATGTCTTAGATTTGGTCAATAACTTTTTTTGAAGACGTGGTTTTGCATTTAAAATTAGGTGACTGTGAACAAAGACAACATTCATTTTCCTTGTAACCTAAATGTAGCAAAGAAAAGACATTTCATTGTTTGGACATTAAACAGGCATTTAAAACTGTTTAGGAAAAAAACAGTTCATGAAGCTTGACAGCTGATTTATTTCACTTGAAGCTTCAAAGATGGGATTTCTAGCTTCTAAAGGACCAATTGCCTGATGGATTGTCATGTACATCAAAGAAACTTGTAAGAGTAAAAGGTAAACTGACAGGAATCAAATTCAAGTCTAACAGTGCTTGAATGATACTGTGTGCTTTTGTAGGTAAGGCTCAATTTTTGATCTCCCTAGAGCAGTGACCTAGAATTTATCCATATCTTTAACATGCCCCAACAAGACAGATGTTTCCTTATCATCAAAGACAGCTTTGTATAGATGAATCTTGCTCTGTGCCTCCTTCTGCCTTCACCTCCTTTTTCTAAGAATGTCTACAACTGTGCAGGCCAGTGAGAAGTTCTACTTCAGTCTGCAGTGATACTCTGACTTGGTGAGATTTGTAAAAGCCTACCATATGCATGAGGGCTTATTGTAAGGACTACATTTCTATTTCAAGCTTGGCATTGAAAATCTACCCTAGTACACCTTAGCATTGGAAATTCACCTCTGAACAAGACTTCTTCTGTCAAGATGTGAATATTTTTTAAAAAAGTTTCAGATTATTTCAGCATTAAATATAACTTATTTAAGTGATTTTTTTTTTCCTACCAGTAAAAATTATTTGGAATTCAGTTAATAGCTCCATTAGCATTTTTGGAGGCAATACTAGAGTTGATGGTCTCTCTTTAGTTAACTAAGCACAACTTTTTTTTTGTTTTGGTTTTTTTTTTTTGTTTTGTTTTGTTTTGTTTTTTGCATTTTTTTTGCTTTTTTTCCCCAGCCTGAGATCTAATAAAAGCAGTTTTATTTGCGTTTCCTATAAGCTCTGCATTTTCAGTTGCTCTCTTAATATAACTTGTCTATTCCAGTAAGCCCATTACATAAAATATGTAAGAAGTAGTTTTAATTAAGCTTCATGACGCACTCCACATGAACAGAATTATGGTGGTGGTCTTCATACTTATTTTAATCCATCTCTTATTTAATGCAGTGATTTATTTGTTTGAGTTAGTTTTTGTTTTCTTTTTTAATTGCTATCTTTGATTTCTAATTTTGATGATTTCTTATCTTTTATTTACAAGCACTTGATTCATCCATAGAGGGGGGTATTCTTTGACAAAAAAAAATCTTACCTGTGGCTGTGGCAGTATAATGCATTTTAGGTACTTTTTTAATGTTGCTTCAAGTTAGCTGGATTTATCTTCACAGCCACTTTCAGATATGCCATGCGTAGTTTAGAGTCATTTTATTCAGGAGTTGTAAGCAATTTCTCTGACTTTCTTGGATCACCAGACTGCCTTGTTCTTCAAATCATCTTCAGCTTCTTTTTTGTTTTTGTTTGGTTTTTTAACTGTGGACATCAAAGGATTCATGCTTTAAAAACCTTTTCAGTTTTTAAGCTTCTTGCCAGCAAATTTGGTTTGGGAAACAGTAGTCCTCAGCTTTACTAGCTTTTCTCATTAAAAAATAAAACAAGCTAGCAACAATTGCTGGTTTTGTCTCTTCCTCTGGTTTGGAGGGCTTGTGAAAGCATGTGATCTGCAGCAATGCATGGGCTGTACTATTTGATGGCAGAACAGGGTTATTAGCTCCAGTTGCATGTGATTCAGCCAAGCTATAATTGTTTTTTTGTGCAACTGAAAAGTTTTTCAGGAAATAGCATTTTCAATGCAAAAATAACAGGATGAATGACAGTGAATTAATAATACTAAAAAGCCATAGTGATGAAAGTTTGATGTAACTTGCCCTTACTCTGAGAAGAGGGTCTTGCTTTCCTAATCTAACAACTGTGCATTCCTCAGAAATACCAGCACTTGATATCACTTTGCCATTTGCCTTTTAGACACATCACCCTGCTCTCAGCGCCCTTTGTAAATATTTTTGCACAAAAATTAAATATTTGATTGACATTGAATGTAAAGGAGGCCAGTCATTTGTCATGCCCAGTGGAAGTTTTGTGTAAAATGGATGCATGACTTTTATATGTTTCAAACCTTATAGGTAGCACAAAATATTACGTGGATGGGACAGCTGCAAAAACTATGTTTTTAATGATCATCTATCTTTTTATTCAGTATAAGGCAGGCATAAATTTTGCAAGAAGGTTTGCCTGCCTCCTCCTAGTATTATCCAACTTGTGTCACCTGGATCTCTCCCTAGGAATTTCCCTGTTTTGATCCTCTTTTATTCTGTTTGTGTTATCTGCTTTATGGCTTCTAGAGATGAAAATAATAAACATTATTAACTCAATGGAATTCTGTCTTGTGCCTTTAACAAGTTTGTGTCTACTTTGTATTATGGATAATTATATATCAGTGAGATCGAATATCTGCAGTATAAGACCATGCTCTTCAGAATTAAAAGAAAATAAGACGAATAAATACATTCTGATATTCTGGCATTTTATTTTAGTATCTGTTTTTTATTAACATGTTCTGTTTAGGAAAGTGCACTGAAAAGCATATGTGTTTCATGCTGTGACTGCTGGTTTTGAGGTCTGGGGTTTTTTTTCCTGAAGAGTATTATTTTATGATAAATGCTTCAGGTAGCATCAGATGCTTGATTTTATAATGCAATAGGATTATGATGATTTATAAAATCATTATTAATTGAGCCACAAAGAATAGGTCAGAAGTTCTAAAATGTGGTATCTTTTCCTGTGGGAACTGAATTCTTCTCTTGCCACTAGCAATTGGGGCTTATGATCTTTGCTGACTCACACCTCGAGTCATTCGTGAGATTATTAAATTGCTAACAACTAACCATCTACAGAACTGTTAGCTCATACCTGGCAATTATGTTGTTTACAGCAGTTAGTTTCAAGCTGAACTTTGAAAAATCAACTCAAATGTACCGGAGAGAATGAACTCAAGACCAAACAAACAAATGCCAAATGCTAATAGTGGTTGTTTGTTAGAGTCCACTGCTGTGTTCTGCTTTCCTGTTTTAGTTGAGCAATGATGCCAGACGCTCAACCTTCTTTTTTTCTCATAATGGGCATCCACATGCACAATGCTTTTCTTAGCATTTGCTCTACCCTCTTGGAGATCTTGTCAGAGGACCAGAATCCTGTACTTCAAAGCCGCAAATAGATCTGTACTGGGAAATTTGTATATAAAACTACACAAAAAAAGAGGAAAAAATCAGGAAGTTTCCTTTTCCCCCATCTCTTGTAGCAATGTAGAAGTTTAATTGATTTTAAGAGGTACCAAATTCCATTTTTAATGGTACATACTGTGCATACAATGCACAAATAAATAAATTAAAAAAAACCCCCAAACTTGTATAGGAGCTTTATGCATGCCTAGAGTGTGTCGAGGCAAATCTTGACAATCAGTCTATGGACATGGCAGTCTCCAGGTTAGGACACTGTCTTTTGGAGGCTCATCAGGAACCTGAGAAGGTAGATGTCAGGCTACTCATGATTTCAAGCCACTGTTGCTTGCGGTATGTAATGGCTTCTTGAATTTGCTTGGCTCTTCCTGAATTATTTATTAAATGCAGTCAAGCCACCTACAGTCTGAATCACTTGGGTATCTTACAGGTCATGTCCTTAGTCACTTGAGGTTAGCTTTCATGTTCAAGAAAGTTCTTTTTGGTGTTAATATTCAACTTACTTTGCATTGAATTCCCATTTGTAACCAGGCTTCCAAATGGAATTACCAAATTCCAAATAAGTCTAAAGTTACTTCCAGCCTCTCAGGTCTACTACTGCGTTATCCAAAGCAAAGAAAAAACAGGATCTTGCCACCACCTTCAGGGCAGAGTTCTGGGGGGGTGGATTTTTTTTGGCATAGGCATCATCCCAGTAATTTTTCTAGTGCTTGAGTTTGTTGACCTTGTGGAGCACATTAGAGACAAGAGTATTTACAAAAGGTGGTTTTATTTTAGATGGGTGGGGAAGGGTTGAATACTGAATTAGACTAGAAAGCTATTTACAATGGAGAGTGAATTTGCATAGAACGATTGTATGCTGTTTTTCCACAGTAATTACCTGCTTAGATTTGCCAGCTCTTTTTTCTCCAGCTGAAAGAATGAATTTTAGGATTTAACTTTTTAGATTACTTTCAAAGCAACTTTGCATAAGCTACTTGTAAGATCACAGGACAGGGTTCTTTGGTACTCCAACTGGATTATTTTTATCTACAGAAGTTAAATGGTTACAATTTAGGGGAGGAACTCAGCGCAATCAGGGTGTGAAATGCCTAACGTGTTTGTTTCAAATCTGTTGATTCTGTTCCTACCATTATTTTTTTCATCCCTGTTGCATATTTGACAATTTTAACAAATGCCACTTGTTTCCGGAACACTATTGTTTCTTCACTTCAAGAAATGAGTGATTTTTGCTAGTGCTGGTATCCCATCAAGGCTTCAAAACAACATCTGCACCAGAAAGTGAAGGTTGGCATTCTGTTGGTTGAGCCCAGAGCTCTTGTCCTTGCTTTGGAAGGCCAAATGACGCTGACAAAGCAGGAAATAAAATAATGGTGCAGTAGATCTTTATCTGTTCAGGAGGAAAAGGTAAAGTAAGATCAACAACACAGTCCTTGTTTCTTTTTCTCTTGGATACCTATCAGAAACTTGTTATAATTTGCATGCTCCATTCTCTGTTGACCTTAAGATGAGTATTCAGATGAAAAAATTGAAGGATTTGTACTTTCTGAAATCAAAATTCTAAGTAGAGATTAGATTTTTAAGCACAGGAACTTTTTGATCCCTTTTTAGGCCTAAATTCAATAAAGCAATTGTGGCACACCTAACATCTGGTGAAGTATTTGGTAAGATTTTTTCTAAACTCTTTCACTATTCAAATAATAAATGCACAAAATTTAAACAATCAGAAAAACAGTATTAATGATTCTCAGATGCATTCTGAATAGATTGCTTTTCCTTTTACTTCCCTTATTTCAGCACCCATAAAGAGCCACACACAAATAGGGTTTATACAGCTGGAAAGATTAAAATATTAGGGTTTTTTCCTTCAGTTAAAGTATGGATGTGTCTCTAAAGAATTGGGGCTTGGCAAGCCTGAAATGTAGTCATAATTACTTCTAATTCCTTTGTTCATGGAATGCTATGATTGAATATTACTTTTGCAGCTTAACGTACATTGCTCAGTGGTTGTTTCCTACGTTGTCTTGTTATTCAGCCTTTTAAAAAAACTTGAGGTTGAATTAGCAGTTTTTATCTTAGAATGAAAGATTTGTATTCAGTCAATGTACATCACAATTTTTCTAGTGGGATGGGGGGAAGGGAGAGCAAGAGAGGATTGTAATTGATTAAATCAGAATCCCTCTTTGAACTTAACTATTTCTGAATATTCCGTGGTTCTTAGAGCTGTTCTTCCTCTGACGTATGATATGGTATCAGTCAACTCCAGTGGTGTCAGATCTGTTCAAGTCAAAGGTTAATGGCCAATTTAGTTGGGGTAAAGATTAATTGAATTAAATGAACTTAAGTGGTATAGCAAGTCATGCTGTTAGTTTTCAAAAGGGGTCACAAGCTGCTGTGTTTCAAAGCGGGTCTCCAGTAGCACTTTAAGATCACTTCTTACCTGTTAGACAGAATTTGATGTATTGAATACTGCTCCCCACAACCTGCTGAGTTCTGCAGCTTGGAGCACAGCCCCATTGCTGTGCTTGTGGCTCCATCAGGTGAAAACAGGCTGATTTCTCTTTGACGGGTACAAAAATGCAAAACCCTGTTTTGCAGTGTGGCATAGAGATGATAGGGATGCAGTGTTTCTTAATGAGCACTTATCTAAACCTCTTTATTCTATGAGAACATGGCAGAAATGGTCTGTTTGTTGTGACTCATCCCAAAAGCCTCCCAAAAGAAGTGTGGAAGGAAGGGGAGAGACAAGAAAATTGTTACTAATTTATTTGACAGGTTTTGATATAATGCTCTGTGAGTGCATGACTGCTTGAGAGATCCTTCTCATGTTCCCAAGAAAATGGAAGAAATTATTTAGATTATTTAAAATGTTTTTTCTGGCACTCCAAGATGCCATATTTCAGGAGAGGTGCTATAGACTAGTAGAGTCTAGAATGGGCTTTTTCTACCACATCTCTGTGGTAGAAGAATTCATGCTACACAAGATAGGTAAGTTTGTCGAATTGAATGATATGTTTTCAAAATCTGTACTGCTTTTATAAATAGAGTAGAACACTAATGCAGAGTGGATGTGCTGCAGCTGTATTTTTAATAGTGTTAAAGTGTAGTGGTGGTAGTAGAATTATTTTTTGGTGTGGGTTTGTTTTTGTTCTGTTTTTGCAAACATGCTGTGGGATAGACAGATATTATGAACTTTAATCTTTCAGGACTCTCTGAAGTGTTTTGCCCTTGCTTGATCTATTTAGAATTTTCTACTTGTGTTTGCTTTGTGACATCCTGCATGAGTAGGGCATGGCAATTTACAGATATTAAGTCAAATAATTGGATTATTTAAAATGTGTAAGATTGCATGTCTTCAGGTTATCTCTCCAAGTATTGCATTTGACAAGTGCTGACAGTAAATCTGGGAATTCTAGATAACCTGACTTTCTTGCAAATCTTCTTATTTTGCATATAAACATGTAGCTTTCTGTATAGACTTCTGTTGAAAAGTAGTGGGGTGGAAAGTATAAATGTATTGGCTCAGAGAATTGTTTTAACTTTTGTACAAGGCCTGTATTTGTATGTTTAAATATTTGTGACATGATAGCTACTTTTTATAGCAAAGAATTTTCAAATATTTTACTGTTTGTAACTGGATTTAGTTAACCAGACAAAGGTTTGTTTCTGTAATGGGGAGAGGATTTTTACTTATAATAGTGGCTCTGCACTTCATGCTTTATGTATGTTTAGAAAAAAACTTTAGAAAATACCTTGCTGTATTACCTCATTAAATTTTGCAAAGTGAAAACACTTCTGAGTTAAAATTGCCTCATATGGTATGTACATGTTTCACTGTCCTGGAAAACACATCTTGCAGAACTTTGGGCTTCAATTAAGCTCAGATCTTGATTTTCTGCCTTTTATGGTTCTCATACTGGCCTTCAGTACGAGGCACACGTGTATGATGCTCAGGCAGGAGGTTCCATTCTTACTGTGGAATTACTGGCCTCTTCTGCTGGTTTGTCTCACCTTTATAGTGTGACAAAACGCAAATGCTTATGCCTGGTATATGGCCAGCAGTTGAAGGGCTTTGAAACTTCAGGGGGATCACTGGAAACATTCAGGGATCGAGTGCCATAAACCAAGGGAGGTCAAGCAGGGAGACGGTTACTGAATCTCTGATAGTTTCATTCTTGATTTGTTTTCATGGGGAATTTGGAGCACTTATTACTATCTCTCTGTCCTAATACTGCAAAGAGCCAAAATGCTCCTAATTATGATGTGGAAGAAAAAAATACCACTGAATTTAGTCTTGAGTTTACAATGCATTAAATGAAATAGAGGGAACTCTTGGGGTTTCTTTAGTTTCAGCTATATATATTTCAGTAGCAGTGCCCTGATAAGATTATCTGCTTGCCAGTATGTAGTGGAAGATGTGATCATATTTGGAGAACAATGCATAGACCTTGAAGCATAAATTTGGGCATAAAAGGCTTGATTTTGTCTTTTTTCATGCTTATTCATTTGTGTAATTTCTTTGCCAAAGCTTTAAAACAGGTGTTTTTCATCTCTGTCCCTTTGCTTTTCTCATACTTTTTCTTCCTGATGTATAATGAATTTTTTTGCAAATTTGGATTTATTTATGTGAGGTAGCACACTTATTTTCAGTAATTGAAAAAATTTCACCAAATACCTTTCCTCACAGTTCAAGGAGGGAATTGCCACAGGAAACAAAATTACCACTGAAACTTGTGCTGCCCCGGAGGATGCTTTAAAATCTGAAAGATCATGTTACTATTTGATTAAAAAAAACCGTTGGATTAAGCCCTTGCAGAGTTCACTTTCCAGATTAATTATGGAGCAAATAGTAAGAATGTTCATTTATTGAGTCTGAAGTAGCTTTGCACTGTCTGCTCTAAGAATGTCTTGATTCTATCACAAGAACAGTACAGACCACGCAGGGTTGTCTGTACCTTGGTGTGCCTTCCCATGATGGAAGTCTTCAAGGAAATTTGTAGTTACTTGGACTGTAAATTTAAACCACTGTCTTCTGGCAGAAATCATTGCACCTTGAGAGTGTATTTCCATGCTGGGGTATGTCAATGTAATCTTTAAACCTCTACACTTGCATTTTTGTTTCATCCCGTGTCTTTTACAACCAGGAGTGTATTTCATTGTATTATAGGAAGGTACAAATAGCTGTTTTTACTGTTCTTGTGGAGGCTGTGGTAGATGTAAACACAGACAATAGGAATGCATAAAGTCCTTATTACAGATCTGTAAAACCTGATACCCAGATTATGGAAGTAAGAGAAACCAAATGGAGAGGATAAGGCAGCACATCCAATAATAATTTTCCAAATTTAAAATGAGATTGAAACCCCATGAAGAAATTAACCATTATCTTGATATTCTAACTTCTTTTTTCACAATGGAATCTTCTAACATAATTTATCTCTCAACACCAATACTCAGCTTAAAGTTAAAGCTGACGTGCTGCAAGCTTTCAAACTGGAATTTACATAAATACCTAACCAGTATTACCTTACACCTTAATAAAAGAAACCAGTTGCTGTATTTCCTCTAATATCTTGGGAATGATACTCAGAAGAGTACAAAATAATTAAGATAAACATTGGTTTCAAATTCTATACTCCTCTCCTATTCTGTCTTCTCTTCTGCTTTCCTAGTAAATACTACTTATGGTACTGAGCTCAGTCTTCCAAGCTGACGTTTCTCAAAAAATTTTGTGACTTGGGAATTGAGGGAAAATGAGCTAGGGTAGAAGCAGCAGAAGAAATAGCAACAGCTAAAGAAAATTGAAAACCTGAGCAATAATTGGAAAGATTTATCAGACATATGTCTTGTTGTCCAAATACGGCTTTTCTGAAAATGTGTTATAAAAACAAAACTGACAGCTGTTTTCTGTAGGAATATGTTGCAGTTGTTTTACGTTACTGTTTTTCAAATTATGTTACAGAGGTGCTCAAGGCCAGTCAACATTAGTTATAAAATGATTTGACACCAATACTCAGCTTAAAGTTCAAGCACATTTGACAATTGCATATTTTGCACAATTTGCTTAAATTATTCTTTATTTCTGTTTGTAGACTGAGGTGTTGATCCCTCAGCTTGTTCCCATTGGGCTCAACTGCAATATCCTTTAAAGTTCTAGGTGATTGTACACTTTTAATGGTTTATAGGCCAAATTCAGTAGGAAAAATAGCGGGGAAAAAAGGTTCATTAACAAATCAGTCCAGGTTGTGACAGTGGTAAAGGAAACCTCTGTGGAATAAGATAAGGCTCTATTTAAATTCATAGCCAACATATTGAAAGACAAAGAGAATTGCAGGCTTTTGAAGTCTTTTTTCAAGACAGTCCTCTTCTGCATTTCTATTTGTAATGTGAAAACTTGCCATAGTGGTGATATTTTGAGATACCCAATTTAATTACCCTCTGATAGACACTACAGATCCTCTGTGGCTTTAATGACATCCACAACTCTTTGTTAGGTAGAAATTACTGAGAAAGCAGATGATTGTCTCTTCATACCTGTTGTGGCCTGTCAGTGTTAAGCTGAAATGTTTGCTTTCTCTGCCTGATAGGAAGCTTGCTGTTGCTACTCTTGTCCTACCTACCATACCTCCCCGTCACCACCACCTCACATACTTTTTCAATATGTCTTAAAGCTACAGAAAGAAGGATGGAACTTTTATTTGCTGTTGTGTTTTGTTGAAAAACTGCTTGTCGTACATTTGTGGCTGCAAACAATGCTAATCATTAAAAGCTCTGGAAATACAACTGTGAATTAACAACTATTTAATAATATATTTAATTTTAGAATTGGGAAAAAAAATCTTTTCTCCCAGCCTTCAATGATCTTACATTTATTCTGCTTTCTCACGGAAGTCTAGTAAACAAGTGTTAATCCTTAGACAATTTCCTTATGGGCTGTTGGTCTATCTTGAATTCCGTTTCAGTGATGTATTACTTACAGGGAAAAACTCCCTTCTAGACTTTAGCTGAAGTTCATGCTCAAGCATGAATTCAGAGCCTGTTATAGCAAGTCTGTGCTAGATATGACCAGTTCTGGAGGATGTACTTGACTGACCTTCCTGCCAAAGGGTACTGGGAGCAATGTACAGCACAGTCCTGGCAGTTCCTCAATTAGATCAGGAAGATGTAAGGAAATCTCTGACAGTCTTGCACATTTTAGCCTTTTGTACAGCAAGGTGTCATAAGAACACATGACATATATGTGTATGTATAATTTTTTCCGTGCTGGCATTCATGTATCTGAAGATGGTGGTGATATCTGCTCATAATGCTACAAAAGGTTGTTTTGTCTACTTTAGCGTATTTAAAAATTGTCTATGCATTGTTTAAGGCTGCATGTATAAGTGGATATTAAACCAACAGTCCACAGAGAAGAACATTCAATTGTATTGTATTCCAAGGCAGCTTTTAACTTCTGTCCTGGGTGGAACATTACCTTCGAAACTTGGTTCTATGTCTTTGAGTTCAGTGTTGGTCATGCAAAACTATTGTATGTGTCATACACTTTGTTAGCCTTTTCTCGTTAAATGTAGATGATGTCATATCTATTGTGTGTGACATTTAGTAGTATGGTGTAACACTGTACTCTTAATTATTAAGGTAATGTTGATAGAGCAGCTTCAATAATTTCCACAGACATGCTATTTTCAGGTGATACATTCTCTACATAAGTATATAGCAAAAACTTCTTAAGATTTTTTATGCAGATTTCTTTTCCTATGAATGGCTGGGTGGATTTCAATGCAGTAAACCAGATTTCTAGGGTGTAAATGAGTCATATTTTTAATAATGCCTTCTATAAATTCACATAAATGAATTTTTATCCTTTTTTACTTCTCTTTCATTTACTTAATTGTACATCAAGCTTCAGTTTCCTTTTGATTATGTGAATGTAGTTGTTTGTGGAGCTGTACCATGTGTTTGAAATTATAGGGATTTTGGAAAAAAAGGACATTGATCTACACCATTAATGTTTAAGCTGTTGGTACTGTTCGTTTGTTTCTTTATGAAGCAAATTAATTAAAAGACTTTTGAATTAAAGAGAGTGGCTTTTTGGTTTTGGTAAATAAAATAATGGGAGCCCTTTCTCCTGAACAAGGGAAATTTTGCAGCACATTGTTGTTGAGTTGGGAACACTCCAGAAAGAGCAGCTGGCAACCTGTTGTGATTGTGATGAATGAGACCACAAGTGTACATCTGGGTACACATGTAATTGTTTTTGCTTCTTGGGTAAAGAAGCAAAACGGGCATCATTTTCATCATGACATCGAATGTATCTTACAAGTCCTTTTGAGTAGCCCTTAAATAAAAAGCAGCCTGTAAAACTGCCGGGAATTTGTAAGTTAATATTGCCCACTGACTTAGATTAAAGTATTGAGTCTACAGTTTGTTTTTCTTTAAATGGCCCACCAATAACAATGATTCTTTATGAAAATAATTAAAAATACCTTTATATTTAATATGTTAGGCTGCATATTGTACTTTTTATTATAAGTGTGTTATCAGAATTTATTTCTTATCAGCACATTCCCATGACATTTCCTTTTGTTGAATACTTGACTCTTCTTCCTGCCACCCCATTTTGTGTTTTCAGTTTCCATGAATTTTTCTGTGTCTATTATGATTAAAAAGAAGGGGATAAAAAAATGTTGTAGTATTAGTAAGAAAAGGTTGTGAAGTTGATGTGTAATGCCTGAGCATCCTGACAGACAGGGGGCTGCATCTGACACAGACGGGTCTGATTTCTAAACCTTCTGATTTTGAACTACACAAAAGCACCTCAAACTATTGTTGTTGTGCTATCTGTTTGTTTCCTGTTGATCTGTGAATCCAGAGTTAGATATGTGTACCCTGTGCCAGGATTCGTGTTGAGATACTGATGAGGGGACCACTTGTGGAAGGAAAGGATGCCCCTGCCCAGATCTCCAAGGTGCCCAGTGCCCTGGGGCTGAATTGCCTGGGATGCCTGACCTCCCTGGGTGACCTCTGCACTCAGCACTCCTTCTGTCTGCCCAGTCCCAAACTGAGGTGAGGCAGAGCTGTCGCCTCTCTGCAACCAGAGGGCTTTGTGAGAAAAGAGGGGAGGAAAAAGGAGAAAGGGTACAGTGGGAAAAGAGGAGCAAGGGCTCTCTTTTGTTCCCTTTTCCCTTCCCACTGCAGCTTCCAGCACAGATGAAGTTCTCTGGGGACAGGACCTGGCTTTTAATGAGGCCTCACTGAGCGGGCCTTGTCTGGGAAGAAGGGTGTAATGACATGAGAGATCAGAAGTACTGCAGTACTCTGGGTATTGTAGGAGAGCTGGCATGGGTAAAGCCTTTCTCAGTGTATGTGGTGGCGTTGCAAGGACAGAAGAACATTGCGGTCACCAGAGATGTCCGTGTTGCAGAACTCTCTGTACTGGCTGTGCATCCTTCACTACATTGAATGACACAGTGCACATGTTCTCCCTGTGCACCTCCTGAGCAGGGGAAGGACATCCTGTGGCTGGATGCAGGGATGGCGGTGGGTGTTGGGCAGCGAGCAGCAGAGGTGTAGTCAGTTTTGATGCAAAGCTGTCTCTGCAATCAAAGTCTCTTAGGATCAGGGGTATGGTTTGTCTTACTGCTGCTGAAGAGTGTAGGTTCCGTGTTCTTAGTGAAACTTTGACCTTTATAATTCCCCCAAAGAATCCTGACGGATTCACCAGTGGGGAGGAGAAGACAGAGACAGTTTTTCAGTCTGCTGAGGCACTGTATAGGTGACAGACTAATACCTTTATATTAGTGTTAAATATTGAGGAAAATCTTGATTTGCACACTAACAGAACATATTTTATATGCTTTTTTCCTGTGGCTGACCTGAATTTATTTAAATTCTAAGTAAATGTTTCAGCTTTGAAACTAAAGAACTCTCTGGTTCTGCCTTGAAATTAGGAAGATGAGTCAAAAGCTTGTCATACTGGTTTTGTGTTTTGGGGGTTTTTTTTCAGCCCCCTTCACCCCCCCAACCCCCTACCCCACTTCCTTATAGTTTAGCCATGTCTGTCTGGCTAATTGTTTAATTAGTTTTTGGCATTTCATTTTGGGTACTTAGATGTTCTTCAGTGTAATGCTCTACAGATTCCAAAGTCAGGTATAACCAGCCAGTTCATCATCCTATTTCTTTACCAGTTGTTTTTGTTTTTTTCTATGGGATATTATGAACTGAGAGATTGATTTAATTCAGTGGATATCAAATGAATATTCTCTATATCGACATAACTGGAAAAATCTTCTGGCGCTAGTATTCTCAGGGAAAAATATTAAAGGAAATTACTCAAGGGCCAAGTAGATGGACTTTAACTTACCAGGTGTATTTTGGCTAAACCAAGGGCTTGTAATGGGGAAAAAAAGAATTTGTCAGCAAACATTGACTTAGAGGTCAAGATATGCAAGTAAAACATTATAGTTGCAAAAAATAGGCGATGTAAGTTCTTACAGAAGAAATTGGAGCAAACAGCAAAGTGTTCTTCAAATGTAAAAGTTAACAGAGAGAAAGGAGAATGCAAGGGTGACCTCTGCAAGGTATAAAGGATAGAAATTATTTGGGAATGGTCCAAAAACTAAGTGGCAATTCATGAATGCAGATAAGGCAGTAAAGGCAAGCCACATGCTAGTTGCCTCTCCAAGGATCTGTTCCAGTGCTTTGCAGAGAGTGTGCTTATTTCCTTAAATCTTCCAAGAAAGTTGAGAGGGGATAAAGCCCTATTATTGAAGACTGACACATCTTGTAAAAACATTTAAGATGGAAAGATAACTAAGAGGAGGAGTTCCATTAGGATACCCTCAGCACTATATGTTGGTTAACTGTGAAGACTTTCAAGCCTGTTCTTTTGAGAAAATCTTTGAGTTTTGTTTCCGTGTTTGTTTTTTACCTCTTTCAAAATGATTGAGATTGCCTCAAGTTTATTGTGAGAAGCTGTAGTATTGATATAAATCAATCTGTGTTCTGGGATCAGAGCTTTAAAGCCTAAAATTTAGCATCCTGTCATTGATAGCAATTACTGCTAGTTGCATCAGGAGAAAGTAAAAAGAGATACTTAGCTCTCTTCACATGATTGTTCTCTGGCATTGTTGCCTGTGGGTCTGTGATGCTGAATCTGAATAACCCCTATGCCCTTGGGAAAGTAACACAAATGGAACAAAATATTTTTCCTAGACAGGTTTGCACCACATGCTTACATGAGAATGAAGTCTTAAGAGTTTTCAGAATGTTTTCCTCTTTCTTGCCCTCTTCTAGGGGTTAATGCTTGTATTATGTTTCCATTGACTCTGCTTGAGCCCTTTGACTTCTATTTGAAAACAGTTTTGAGCAAAGACTCTGACAGAGTTGTAACAATTCAATGCTTATAAATCAATCATCTGTTTGGGTCACCTGAGACCTTGTTCTTGTAAAACATAAAGCCAAAGAGCTGTTAAATCTAAACACTTGGCATTTCTTCTAAAATGTTGACTTTCAAATATTTACCCAAATATTTTTCATAGTTCTTGCAAATACTTGTTGCTGCATGTTAGTGGGAGAAAACTCAATTCTTTTCTTTGCATTTTCTTTCTGATCCTAGTATGCTAAAGTAAATTTTATGGTTCATAGTAGAATTCTTCTGTTTTGAGACTGGTCTTTCCATGTTTCAGGAAATTCAGTTTGCCATATTCAATTTAAAAAAATTAGTTTAAAAATACATATGAATCTTAAGACTCAGGTTCTTTTTCTTTGCTCTTGACCTGTTGCTTGCTTCAGTCTGTGTCTCATTTAACAGCTACTGATTATATTGAGGTACTATGTAACAGCAGCATTTTATCACTGTAGCTTCAATCCAGATAGCGGACTCACCTGGTCTTAAAGTCCCATTTTAAGTAGAACATTCTTTTCCTTTGTTTTCAGCCCAATCATTGAAGGAGTTTGCTCGGCTCCTGATTGCTGTTGAAGAGGAGAGAAGACGACTGGTAAGTTTGCTGGCAGTAATCTTGCATTGGGCCTCTTCATGTGTAAAATAGTACCCTTTTTTTTCTATTCCCCCTGAAGTAACTTAAAAAAAAATTTTATTGTTGTAGTAGATGTTAGTCTTTCACAAAAATTATTTGGAATTTTTAAGCAAAGGCAGAAATGTGCTAGCACAAACTACAGCAATTTTTAATAGGGTGTTCAACCAAAGACCTTTGCTTTGATTTAAAAATTGTTTTCTCTCAATTTCCTACCTCCCTGCTCCCCAGTCCAAAATAACCTTTGAATGCTGCAGTACCTTTCCCTTCCCTCAAAGAGCTTATACTGGAGATGTACATCAGTATTTATATTAAATTAAATACTCTTGAGTGTTGTCCAGTGAATGTATGCTAGTAATCCAAGAATATGACAAGTAAGTGATAAGAAGAGAAAGCAAATTCATCACCCCAGAGAAACTCTTGTAGAATACATTATGGATCAGACTTGTCAGAGTCATCCATTGATAAGGTGTCCTTATGCTGTTTAAATCTGAAATGTGCTTTCATTTCTATTTCTATTCAAATATGGCTCTGGTAAAGAAGTTTTAAGTGTATTTTTACCCAACTAGTTAAAAAAAAAATCCAGGTAAGCAGTGAAGATATTTTTATCCTTCCTTGGGAGTAGCCATGAATAAACGAGTGAGGTAAGAATTAACCTCAGTAGGGGGATTTTTAATTATTGTGAAAGTTTAACTAACTCAAGTCCATGCAATGACTATGTCTGTCCTGATTTTCCTTCCTCTTAGGGGTACTTAGGGTATTGAGGTAAGGCTTTTATGACTCAGATTGGTACAAATTCACTAATTCAGAAAGAAGTCTATGTAAAGCTGTCTTATCCTAGAAGTAAATAACCACAGAATTGGTCTCCCACTATTCCTGTTTAGCTAAATGTTTTAAAGTGGCAAAGTCATAGCATTTATTTAGTATACTTGCATAGGCAATATCACCTAAATGTATAAAAGTATAAAATTTTTTTGCTTCATGCTAAATATTTTTTCCTGGGTAGCTGGAAGAGTGAGGTAACTGTTCCATACTAACCACCTTAAAAGTTGGTTAGCAGAACACTTATTAATTCTTTAGTTAATGTTTTAAATTAATAGCTTTCCAGTTTGAGTTAAAGATTGTTATGAGCTAACAATTAGAAAAAGAAAATGCAATGAATAGATGAGGATTTTTTAATTCTCCAGTCTCTTACTGCAGTTTTCTACATGTCATTGTAGAATCCAGAGGTCCCTGTGAGGATCAGTGTGCTGAACAGGTTGCTAGTGTAAGTTTAATGCTTGACAAACTCATAATTTAACTGTGGAATCTTCAGAACACTTTCGCTTATTTCTGAGGAAGTTTGAAGCATTATGTGTGCACTTAGATTTCTCTGCTGGAAGCACTTCAAGTCAGCCAATTAGCAGATTAGTGCTAATTTTAAACAAAGTTCTCAGCTGATGGGAAAGCTTGAGACAGGGCATGCAGGTCTTTAAGAACTTGGTTTCCTTCTGCATAAAAAGAGAAAACTTGCATAAGTTATTAAAAAAAAGCTTGTTCTTTCTGACATTTTGTAGAAGGCTAGGAGAAAAACAGCTAGGCAATGTTGCGGCTGTGTATGGATACATTTCATCATACCGCTTTCAACTTCCTTTTAATTATTGTAGCATGTGACAGTAAAAGAGACTATTGTATCAGCAAATGCAGGATGTATGAGAATACGGAATGACAAATATTAATTTTGCATACCAGATAATGGCCTTGTTTCCCTGCCTTGAACTTTATTTTATTAAATTATGAGCATGCATATAAGTGCATTAATTAGATTTCAATATGAAAAGTATGTATTTCCGTAATAAATTTCCAAAATATAACCAATTTATTTCTCCTCTGATGCCTATTAAATTCTTCGTAAGTCAAATTATATTTTTGTCTTGGTGAACACAGTATTGGAGTGCTTGTCCACTGAAGGTATAAATGAAGTGTTTCCAATGGTCAAGGAAATAGTTTGAGAGGTGTTTAGCAAGTCTTCTGTTTATCTTGAATGAAGAACCAGAAGGAACTGTTTTTTTTTTATTTAGAAGAAGCTAATGAAACAAGACATAATGAACAGTATTACTGGGAAAAACACAGAAATACAAAGTTAAATGTAACTGTGTATCACATAAATATTCTGTTCTGTAAGGCTTTGTAGCCATTATTACTGGCAGCAGTAATAATAAGGCGATTATTGCAAGTCAATTTCTTTTATCCTTATCCTTTATTTCTTGATGCTAGAAAAGTGACTAGTAGTAGTCAGAAATAAAAGAGGCCACACACCACACATTTCCCTTTAAAAAACAAAGGAAAAAGTAACTCATAAGATACCTTTTTTATGATATTCAACCTTATGTTTGGTATCTGTCATTTTGTGGTGGTGTTAATTTAGTGACGCGGTTGATAAATGGTGCATAAAAAACCCCCAACCAAACAGAACTACTCTTGGCCTTCACATGTAGTGTAAATAGGATAAAAAGTCAGATTCATCCCCATTGCATTTCCAGTGACTTCAGCAGCAAACCACCAGGGACGTAGAATAAGGACCTCTATTTCCTAGTGTTTATTAGGGAACAATAGAGATGCTATAATTTAATCCCATGTGAATGTTTGACTCTTTATCAAAGGAACTTACTTAAAATAATTTCCTTCCTCTTTCACTGAATTTGCATTCTTTCTCTTAAATAAATGATATGCTATTTTATTTTGGAGATTCCTATTTTATTTATGCTTGCTGTTTATTTGATATTGTTAGTAAAATTAATAACAAACAGAAATTATTGGGGAGTAAAATAAAATGCTACGTCCTTTTCCTTTCATAGGATTATTCTGTGTTGAGATAAGTATAGATTAACTGCTTCATACTGTTGGTCCTAGCAGTATGAGTTAGTTCCCTTACGAGTTTGAAGCGTTGAATGAGTTCTCTTGAGTGTTAATGCTATTTTGCCGTAACTCCCTGATTATTTCTGAGAGTTTACTAAATCCAAGACTGAAATAGACTCTTAATTCTCACATTCCTTGCTATTTATCCAAGTTTTTTTGGGTTGTTGGCAGGTGATGAATGGTCCAAGAGCTTTTTCTCTCTGACGTGAATCAGTGAGATTCCTTACCAATATTAAATACTCCAGGGATAGTATAAAAATTCTGAAGTGGATAGTTTTTGTACGTTCGATTAATATTTTTCTTTATAATGTCTGCCTTTTCATATCTAATAATCTTCATGCTTCAGACAGTATCTCATTTCTGTGGATTTTTTTGTATTAACTGGATGTTCTCATTGTGGTTCTGTATTTGCCCTCACACAAGGGGTCTGATGCTATCTGCTTCCAGGGAAAGCATCAAAATATTCAGTTTCAAAAGCTGCACTTGAAGAAAAATAAATGAACTCTTAAAACCAGCTATCCATGGAATGGTACATAAAATCAGATACTGAAGGGCACAGCATGTTGTTGAGCAGAATTAACCTTTTCCCTATAATGCAAAGTGGGTTACAGATTCCAACAGAAGAGTAAGCAGTCTCCTGTCCACAGGGGCAGCTTATTACTGAGTTTATAAAGGGGAAAAATAACATTGCATATACTGGCACCCTGAGACTGCAGAACAAACACCTGTCATTTTGTTTTGCCTGGTGTCTCTCTCAAATTACAAAAAATAGTGTATGATGGTGGTTTGATGTACTTGATAACTGATTTCAGTGCTCTTCACCCGTCATACAAGATTTGGCATTTAAATTAACCTCCTTGGTAGGAATCTGCCAGCAAGAGCACTGAAAGCATATTACAATAAGTGAAGGAAAAGCACCACAAACAAAAGGGCTTCTTTGAAGTTTTTTGTTTCTTTGTTTTTGTTGTTCCTCCTACTGCCTCTCCCCCCACCATGTTTTCTGTTTAAAATTAATTAAAGGCACCTAGTTTTAGTGGGTGTGAGTCTTTTCCTTATACTTAAGATGGCTACACATCCTATTGAGTCACTAAGGTAGCATAGACTGTGCTGTTAAACTAACTTCTTTGAAAAGACTTCCTGAATTTGTGCATCAGATTTCTAATTTGGAACTACCTCGATGATGTTTCTATTAAAGAAGGATCAGTGAATCAGTACTGATTATTTTATTTTCATATAAAAATTACTTTTACCTACATTTATCTGTTTATTTTTTCCCCTTTTCTTCCACCAACTTCATCCCAGGCATAGTAGACAACATATTTGATATTAGTTACAGAAAAAAATCCCTGTCTTCAGTAAGAGAAATTCTGCAAGATAGGAAAATACTGATTTCAGTGGTTTTATTAAAAAAAAAAAAAAAAGGCGCCATTGTCTTACTGTCCTTTGGCAGTCAAGCAAAGTTATAGAAATCATTGGGAAAATTACCGAAAACAAATCATATGCCTTCATAAACCTTTTTGGGGAGCCCCCATTTTGAATACATGCTATATGCATTTCTGGCCAGAAAGTGTTATATAGACTACAGAAGATACAGAGAAAGGCAACAAGGAAGGCTTAACACCTAGAAGCTAAGAATGGGAAGAGGACATCTCTTTGATTAGCTTTAGTTCAAACAAATCAGATCAACGTTATTTGGAGGCCTGCGATTCATTAATTGAAATTACATCTTTCAGCACTCCTGAAAATTTTTGGCAGACCAGATCTACTAGTCCCCAGCAACCGGTTAATACTTTAGGCCTTGAAATTATACATTTTTCTTTTTTTTTTTAATGTTGCTGATAAAGTTGTCAGTCTTACTTTATAAGATAAACCACAACAAACATTGCAAAATTACTTGGAGACTATTGCAGAAGCAAGAGTGTAGTCAGTAGCAGTGTTTCTGCTGTGTTTTAGCTCTGTAATGACTGGAGGAAATGTGCTACAGAGAATTTTATCTAATTAGCAGTTTGCAGGATTAGCTTTGCCCCAAATCTGAGTCAGCCTTGTGTTCCATTTTCGTTCACCGTCCAAATTAGGAGGTTACTCAGATGGAGTTCAGCAACACTTAGAAGAATGTTTCTGTATTGATATTAATTTCATATTTGTAGAGTGTTTCTTGAACCTTTTGAGAAAATGTCCTGTCTTCCGTGTTGTGCTGGTACAAGTGTTTGTGTGACTGTGTGGTGAACATAAGTAGAGAAGTGATCCAGCTGGAAAAATAATTCCTTTGGCAGTGACTTTCTGTTACTTCCTTCCCATCACTTCAGTGCACATAAGTAAAATGAAGACCTTTTGGGCCAGAATTACTATCAAAAAGATGGCAATTATATCAAAGAAATTACTATCAGAAAGTTATTAGAACTGTACCTTCATTTCCCTACAGATGTTATCTGTGAACATTATAACTCATAAATGAAATCAAGAAGTGATAGGCATACTTCTGTCATGCAGACTTCCTAGAGAGCAGATCTGCAACATGATCTTTTAGTGGGTTCTTTTTGAGGGGGAACTCGCAAAGCAGCTTTCCCCCTTGCCGTGTTTTGGGCTAGAAGGAATCCTGTTTGCTATCTTTCTCTGCACCACTTGAGTATGAAAATACACATGTTCATTGAATGTTTCTCAGCATTTGTGCTCAGTTTAAAAAAAACCCAGAGTAATAAAAGTAAACAGTTCATGTTCTGTTATCATTAATGTGGTTTAACATGTAACATCTGTATGTATTCATGAACTTTTCCCAGATAAAGAACACATACTAGGCCAGACAATTTAGAGATAAAATTATGGGTGCTATTAGTACAGAGCATTAACTGGCTCTTCCAGATAACACTGCATCAGCTTCCATAATTGTACACTTGGCACATTCCTAATTTGTTTAAAGATAGTTCTAATTTATCCAATAATTTTCATAATTTCTTTCATTTTTTCTGTGGAAGTGAAGAAAAAAGTCATCCTGGAACATTTGATTATGATAATTTTTAAAAGATCAAACTGATCTCAGTAGAAACTAGTTGCAACTAGTCCCTCTCGCATCCCTGTAACTGCCATCCTCTGCAATTGAAAATACAGGTCCATGTTTTCTTTAACTTTGCAGAAGGTACATCTGGAATTATTGTGCCATGACAGAACAATGCTGTTAATTCAGAATATGCTCAGAGTTTTATGATCATGAAGTCAACAGAGAACCTACTGTTCATGTTTTTCTCTGTATTTCTTAGCAACTTTCTCTCTATGTTTTTCTTTTTCTTTTGAAAATGTGAGTTGTTTCCTGTTGATGTGAATGTCCAGAGACATATGCAGAACCATATCTTATGCAGAGCCTTTTGCACACTGTCCTCCTCATCTTGGGCCTAGATAATTTCATTGCTTTTAAATCAGTTGAGGAGGAAAGCTGTTCGTCTATTTTTAGAGACAGTCTTTGCTGTTTTCCAGGATAGTTGTCACAGAGTTGATTTGTGACAGTTATTTTCTTGTAGTAAACAACTTTGTAAGAGATATGAAAATGTAGATCTTGCATGTTGATCTCTGCTATTGTTTTGGCTAGTTAGTTGGCATCAAACAGGGAGCACTTGTCTGTCTTGATGAGGCCAACAGGCTGTGAGTAGGACAAGGGCAGTAGCAGTAGGACACTTGTTCAAGTGGAAAGGGGAGCAGAGATAAGGGGATTTGTAAGATTCATGTGAGTTCCTTTAGCGTCTTAGACAGTGTTCCAAGCCTTAATAAGAAAGCTTTTATAATTCAGTGTCCGTACAGTATTCATTCTTCGGTTTTCTGCAGAGAATGGAAATGAAGAAAATCCATTTATTTTTAAAAAACAATAAGTGTTGCAGGAGATTAGTGTAATCGGTTGTTAGCAAATATAGTTTCTCCTGCTTTCTATATTCAAGGTGCATGTACGTGTATTTGCCTCCATATGGATATACAATTATAGAATGGGTTGGGTTGGAAGGGACCTTGAAGACCATCTTCGACTCCCACTGCTATGGCAGGTGGGCCACCCACTAGACCGGGTTGCTCAAAGCCTGATCCATCCTGGCACTGAGCTCTTCCAGGGGTGGGACATCCACAACATCTCTGGGCAACCTGTGCCAGTGTCTCACCACCCTCAAAGTAGAGAATTTCTTCGTTATATTTAATCTAAACCTACCCTCTTTCAGTTTAAAGACCTACCCCTTGTCCTGTCACTAGACGTCCTTGTAAAAGGTCTCTCTCCATCTCTACTATGCAGCATTTTTCGGTCAGGAGAGAACATTCACAAAATGAGATTGCTTGCTATTCCCAGTTTTGAAGAGTATCCTAGAGAGAGATTAAATGCCCTCTTCATTAAAAATACAAAATGAAGGGTTAGTTGGAAAGCCTCTTGCTACTTCTCATTTTATAAATCTAATTTGTTCTCAATTCATATGCTCATTCCATGCAAACATTTCACTGTGTATAGCCTTGCATTACATGACAGCACTTCCCAAAGTTTTGAGAAACATTCTGTGAGGAGCGTGGCTGGAAGGAGTTTAGTTTAATGACATTTTAGTCTTCACAGAAGTGTGGTAGTTGCAATTTCAGTTTGTAGATTCTTTTGCTTTCACTGCAGCCACTAACTGTCTCTTCAGATGACTGTTGACAGAGGAAAAAAGAAAGATATTTGCACTTTTAAATGAGTATTTTAAAGGAACACTAGTTCTGGATCAGCCAACCTTATAGCCTGAAAGTTTTATGCATTTATTTTGTGACTACTGTGGGAGGGAATCGAGTAGGTTGTAGAAGAGGATATGTGCTGTACCCATTACTAGCTTGTGATAATGTCAGAACATGTAGCTGCCTGACATTCTACCAGTTTCTAGAATTTTTTAATAGATTCTGTATTTATATGCAGTTCTCCTGGAAGTATGAGAAAAGGTGCATCATTCCTACAAAGTTAGTTTTTAATTTTCCTTCATTTAGTCTGATCTTTGGAATGAAACCCCTGTATTTTTGTTCTTATTTAGTGTCCTGGGAAATGTGATTAAAAACAGAAAACAACACGAGCACTTTATGTACCAAAGGGTGTGTAAAAACAAATATGCCTTTATTTAAACCAAACAAACACTGACAAAAACCCCCACCTTTTCACAAGGAAGCAAAATATTCTCCCTTGGGCAATCTGTGTAATCTGCATGGGCTCATAGCTGTGCTACATACAAAGTTGTTTTGCGTAAGTATTCTTAATTAGGATGTTGTGTTAATGTTTGCAGAACACTTAGGTTGCTTTTATACTTTTCAAATGTCTGTAAAGGCTTCAGTTATTTTTACTTTGAGAAGCTTTCTTGGATGCATCTCCTGGAGCAAGTGCTTTTGCTTTGAGCTAAGACTGAAACAGAGTAACAGTTTTGTCTGGTTTTTTGGCAGCCATGCCAGTTTATTATGCACCCACTTCAGAAAACTGACCTGGCTAAAAGCAAAACAAAATATTTACTGGTTATTTTTCAGCCGTGTTGCAACAGACTGTTTCAATGTCACAGCAACAGAGAACAGAAGGCAAAAACGGGATGAAGAAGCATTTCAAGATCAGCAAACTCTGCTTAAGCTAGCATGACCACCGAAATAAATGACTCCAAATCTACCTCTTGGTGCAATATTTGTTGCAGCCCTGCTATTACAACTAGCTGTGGTCAGGGAAAGACATTATTTTTCTTGTGTTAAAAGGAAATTGGAGCAGAAATCTGGAAGCCATGGTCACATGGTCCTGCGAAAACTTTGGAAGGATGGGGCCGCAGAGTCTGGTAGCCGTAAGGATTAAAATATTGTGAGAGCTACTTCTTTGGATAGCTGTTCTGCAGTAAAAGGCTATTTTTCAAATAATATTGCCTTATGTTTCCTTTCTGGGTTAAGTGAAGGTATCCTGTCCACCTTGGTCAAAGTCAGTAAAATTTTGGCCTAATTTGCTGTCATGTGGCATGTCATGACATGATTTTATGGAGCTGAGGTGAAATTCCCACCGAAGTCTGAGTGTCCCAGTCAGTTCAGAGTGGGCTGTGGCAGCCATGGCCTGAAGCTGAGTCTGGTATGGACATGAGTCTCCACCTGCCCCACACCCCTGGGCTGGGGCCAGCACGGAGCCGCATGGTGGCCACGCACGATGGTCAGCCCAGGCCTGCCCGACCGACACCATTCAGAAATCTGAATCTGATACTATTTCTAGAACTTTTGCTCTAAATGTCTTGTTATGGCATGTGCCATCCTTTGTTCTGTGTCCCTTTCTTAATTTTGTGTGCTGTTCCCAACATACTCATTTTGAATTTTCACCACTGACAACTGTCAGAACCTTCTAATTAATAATTATTCAGCATTTGAGCCTTAAATAACATCTGAACATTCTTCAGTGTGTCAGCTACCAATAAAACTTTGTATGTCAATAACGTGGAGAAATGGAAAAGTTTTCTATGGATCCTGTAGCTTTATAAATTCCCTTACCTCTTAGTAGTTCATATCTGTGGCTAACCTACTTTTCTTCAGAAAATATCTTAAATGTTCATACACGTGCTTTTGTTTCCTGAAAGGATACATACTTCCAGCTTCAACATTAACAGTTCCTGGGCATAGTACCATTACAAACAGCTAAGCTGATTTTGGCTTTATGCCTGGATATGTCCATTCATGAAGTAGTTGTTAAAGCAAAATACAACTTCTAATTACATTAATCTCTTTTAATAGCTAGTTTCCTCAGCACTAACTTTTTCTTGGGTTTTTTTTTTTTTTTTACAATGATTTTTGAGGTTTGATTTTGTTGGTACTGAAGAAATAACAAATAGTAGATGGAAGAACCAGGGCAGTATCCAAACTATAAAGAACGAGACATGTCACAGAAGCAAAGCGTTGACATGTCAGACTGCCTTTCTCAGTGTTTTATTTCACAGCAGCTGTGCAATATAGTGCAAAGTGATTCCTAACAGTAACAGATAGTAGACCTATTAACCCCACTTTTGCAGTTACTGGCACTGACCCATGGAGACCTGCAGTGTCTGTGAAGGTGCAAATTAATTTTCATACTGGGAGGCAGCACGTGATGGTCACTAATGGTGCAGGGCCAGCTGTATACCAGCACTACTCTGCCTGGCTGTTTGAATTCTCAGCTTCATTAAGAGTAGCAGACAGGTATTATGTGACTGCTTACACAGTTGCTCAGTCCCCAGTAACCGCTCCTTAGCCACAGATAAGGCATTTTTTCTTCACATAGAAGTGATTGCATGGACTGCTAAAAGAGAAAGTAGGTAGATCAATAATTAAGACCCCTTTCCGTCTGAGCTGTTCACCCTCTCAAGCTCTCACTCTGATTTGAAACCTTGGTTTGTTTGTCTGGGAAGTGTGAATGCTGCTTACGTCATCTAGCTGAGAAAAGACAATCATCTGACAGGAAGAATTTGGGAGAGAATTTAGGCTGAATGTCAGGAAAACATCCCCATGATGAGCTGTATTGTGAAATACTTTGCCAAAGAAAATAGACTTTGCCGAGGAAAATGTCTAAGGCACAAACTGAGAATAAGCCAAGTGTTGGAAAATGTAGTGTAGAAAGAGAGTAAGTATTTTGTATTGCTCAGTGACCGTGCATCCCTCTTAGCCTGGAGCATGGTTAATCAAATTGTCATTAAGTATCAATTCAGTAAGTTATTTCAAAGGTGCCGTTGTAGTAATGGCCTAAGACTATGCTGTATTTCCCAAGAAGACTTCCAGACCCTTTTTTGAGGTAGGGATTATGGGAAAATGGGAACCAAGCAAAAGTTGGATAATGTTTAACAAATCTGCTTTTCCAGTTGAATTTAAGAGTAACGTCCTTACTCATGACATTTTTTCCAAGAGCATTTTGCATGAGGCTCTAAATAAATTGATTTCAGTATTTAGGAGCCTAAATTTCTGTGGAGAGTTCTGTAGCTGGGCATTTTTATTACTTGTTTGTTTGAAGAAAATCAGACAAAGGAGCCACTATGTCAAATATAACCATTTCTGGCAATTTGAAAAATTTAAAAGAAAATCCTAGCTCTAGTAAACATTTCTGCCAACATCTTGGCTTCTTTGTTGGGTTAGCCACTTGTTTATTTTTATTCCTCACTGTTAAACTTTCATTTTGTTTATTTGTTTGCTTCAAACTTTAAATTTTGAAGTGTTTGTTCTTACTTTGGACTTAGAAGTTGTTGCTTATGACATCCAGGCAATCAAACTCTTGATCTCTTAAAAAGTCTGTCGCTAAAGAACAGCTTGTCTGTCTGCCTCAATGAGTCCAGCTTCAGTCTAGGAAGAAAGAACCTGCATTCTTGACTTTCTGGTTTTTTTTAAGAAAAGCATATTTAAAGCCAGTTTCAAGAATTCTGTCAAATGAAGCTTTTCAAAGTAAATGTTGTGATGGGTCTGGCAGCTCAACATCCCTTAAGGAATAATCTGTGCTAATTAAATAACATTGGTTTTACTTTTCATGGTAAGTTAGAAAGTTCTTACTTTGATTAGTTAAATGTTTATTTATTCTTCTATTGATTTCAAACTTTCCCTTCACATCCTAATAGACCTCACAAGGAGGCCTGTTCAGGGCACATTCACTCCATTCTGGAGAGGTTTTGTTGACATCTGCACAGTGAGGGAAACAGGCCTGGCTGCAAAATTTACAGATCAGGATTTGGAAAAGCAAAGAGACAAAGTCATAAACATACGGAACTGATTTGGGGTGACTGTTAAGTAGGTCTAACAGCCAGATTGAAAATGTCTTGGAAGGTTTAAATAAGCTCTTTGTAGAGTAAAGCTTTTTGATTATTTGCTAGGATTTATCTTAATCAGATAATTTCTGTAACTGTTAAGCATTGAACAAAAAAAAGTTAATGAAAAAAGCCACACAACTCTCCATAAAAGCAGAGATTCCTTCACTTCTGCACTTCTTAAATTGAAGATTTCCCCCAGTAGAAGGAGATATGGTTTTGTTTACTTGTTCTTCATGGGAAAAAATATGTTTTATGTGATAAATAAACGTTTAAGAAGTGAAGGATACTTGTAATATCCTAAAATATCTACATTTACCAGAGTACTCAATAGAATAATGCACTATTAAAAATGTTGTGAAGTGTGGTATACTTGAATTCTGGAACACTTTCTTTCTTAATTAGTTCTGTGCTCTAATTATGCTGTTTCCTGTGTTTATGTAGCCATTTCCCACTTGATAATATGTAATGTAAACATTCAAGCTGAGAAATTTTTTGGTTTGTTTGGAAAGCCATAAAGGGGAGTAAAACCAGAAAAATTTTCTTCTGCTTCCTATCTGAAACTATATTCTCAATCTCTCTTTTGCTTTCAGTATGATTTGAACTCTCAGCCTAGTCAAGAGACGTGCACTCATTGTATTAATTGTAGTGATAAAAAGATAAATAGCCAGACTTGCAAGTACACTACTGAACTGTTTTTCCTTCATTGTGGTTGTGTTTGTGGTTGCTTTATCTTTTACAGTTTTCACTGAGTTTCAGTCTATGGAGTAAGCCATAAAAAGAATAGGTATCTCTTACTGGATGATTAGCTACCTACCACGAACATATCCCTTGCTGATTTATGTCTTCTAAATATTTTAGGGGGTTGCTAAATAAAAAAGGGGAGAACACCATAAACTCATTTTTGTTTGGTTTTGTGGTTTTTTGTTTGTCTGTTTGTTTTTGTTTGGTTGGTTGTCTTACTGGTTTTTATTTCCTTTCATTTATTACCAGGTAGGTTTTCTTCCTTCAGTAGGAGGAAATCTCTAGCTTCAGTCATCTTTGTAATTGTGCATAGATCAGAAAAAGTTAAATTCATTCTTTAACATTTTATAAACTGTGCCCATCTATGTAGAAAATAATTTTGCTGATTCAACCAAGCAGCAAGTCTAAGAGACAGGAGAGGCTACAAGAGAGAGGCAGAAGGGGGACATAACAGTTTCCAGCTCATGTTGTTGGTGACAGTAGTGACAGAAACCCCACTGAGCTCTTGCCCGCTGAAGGGAAAAGAGGAATATGGGACACAAGAGAAATCAGGTCTTTGAAGTGTGTCCTTGTACAGTGAACAAGTCGGTGGCATGCATGGTCTTTGTTATGTGAAAGGATTTTGAGGGAAAAGAAAGCACTAGCATATCCTGAAAAGAAATGAAAGCGCAGGAGGAGATATAAAAATGGAGCCAAGGTGCAGTTAATCTGTCCCACTATATTATGTTCTAGTGGACTTTTACAATAAATTACAAGGCATAAAAGTCAGTTGGGTCTTTACCCTTTCCTTTTTAACTTACTGGCCACTGTTTTCTCTTAATTTGCTAAAAACTCCTGAAGGGGCAAGATGTATTTTTCACATACGTCAGAAATACGCCTCGATGTACAGTGCTTTCTGCATTTGAATTTTGCCTTACAGTGATCAATGCATTCAGTGTGTGGGTACTCCTAAACAACCAGGTTCTCTGTAGCATCTACTCACTGCTCCTACTCTTTTGGGAAGTCACTGGGTATCAGTGTTCAGGTGCCTGTTCAGGAAAATGTGTTTGGTAATGGTTAACATTGCATTAGAGAAAGTCAGTCTGCTTAAAGCCACACATCAACGAGGTGAGTGAAGAGGAACCAGTTCATGCCTTTCGGCTTCTGATTTCTGAACACACTGAAGATGACGCACTTCAGTGCTTCTTACAACTTTTTCTTAGAACTTCTATTGTCAATACCTAGAACAGGAATTTTTCAAAATACATTCATGTGAGAGTTTTCTAGCAGATCAAAACATCTTAGAATCCGATTGTAAATATATTTACAACATTACAATATTTACAATATATTATTATATAATATATAATATTACAATATAATACAATATATTTACAATAGTTACAATATTAACAACAAGTTGTTTCTGTTTTCAAGTGATCTCTTTCTTCTGTGTGTTAAATGTAACAATATTGGAGTTCCTCCTCCCAGTTGATCAGATTTAAACATCTTGCCCTTCAAGTTCTTTGACATTGACTCTGTAGCTGAGCTGAAGGAGTGATGGCAAGTCCCTCAGTAGGCGCTGCTCAGGCACATTTGGTATTTTCACAATGAATTCAGGTGTCCCATTTTTGGTATTATTTTTGAATGCTAGTGATCTTGAGTTCTGCTTTTTGCCTTTAGCACACAGCAGAATGTTATTTACAAGAAGGGTAGTCCATGATGTATGAAACCTCCAGCTGTTAAAGATTACTAAATCCTGGAGCTAGGTTTGTAGCTTGTCGTGTTTGTTCAGTGTTTAGAACTGTGCTATAATAAAAATTTCTTAAAATTGATCTAGGCACCCTATTTTACATGTGAAGCTGTGGCCTGAAAATAAGAATTAAAGACTGCTTAATAAAGGTAGTGTTACAGGCATTTAGTTTACAATTCTGTTGATGAGTAAGTTGCTTGAAGTAGATGTAACATTCTTTGTTTTCAGATTGGATCAGTGGTGCTGTCATAGTAAAACATAAATACTTTATGTTGTCACTAAGGTAGAAGTCCTCTCAACACCAGCAGTGTTTTCTGAGCAGTTACTTCTGAATAATTCTTAGATACTTTCCTGAACATAACCACTACATTTAAGAATCACCAACACCTAAACTTTGCTCAGAAGCTAACAGGGAACAGGTAAAAAAGATCTGAGCATTAATACTCCTTGCATAGTTCTGTCGCCTTTCACGTACCAACTTCTCAGAGCACAGTGTAGAGCCTTGCTCGGAGTTGAGAAGGTCTGAATAGTCACTGTGAGCTCCACAGTTGGTAAAGAAGGATGACATCCTAAGTTTCACTATCAGTGCATGGATGCTACAAGTTCATTCCTCTGTTGCTGTTGAAGAAGCTGGGAGCAGCAGATGACACATTAAGACCAGCAGGCTGGGTCTGGCTTGTGCAGACACTTGGTAATTCAGCAAAGTACTTTCCTTGCATGCACTTCGGCAAAGCGAATTTCAAGCAGCACTTCCCTCCAGACTTTTATTGCTAATGAGGGCCCATTTCTTGGCAAGGCACATTGTGAGAGGAATGAAGTTGATTTTGTTAAAAGTTACTGTGGGAGGGCAGGAGCAGCATTGTTAAACCCATGTCTGGACAATTCCCTTGGTACCGTTCTTTGCATCTTAATTTCCCCATGAAGCCTAATTTACAACATGCCAGTATTTACATCTTTATTCAGTACTTGTAATACTTGATACAGAGTTTGACATTTGTAATAGAGATTTGACACATGAGAAGAGCTGTGGAATTACTTTTATTATTTTACTCAGGCTACCAAAGGGAAAGGGAGAAGTTAAATTTTAAAATTAATAGGTTTTGTATGATATTAGTGCTTAAATTTTCACCCTTACCACTTCAACTACACTTTAAAGAATAATTTTTCTGAATTTGTTTGGGCCCCTTTTGTACACAGATGTTTCTTCCGGGGACAATCTGATGTTTCAACAAACATATGACTCCTTTGCCATTTTGTATGCTGTGAGTGGGAGATGACAGAGAAATTACGTGCTTGCTCTGAATGCTTTAAAATCTAAGATCTGATTTATTTCAATTTAACACATTCAACTAGTGTGTGTTTGTCAATGGCCATAAAACTAGCCATGCTCTTTAATAATTCAGCTGAAATTTTTGTCTTGATACTGACCTCTGGCATCCAATTTCTTGAGACTATTATGGTTTACTAGCACACTCGCCTTTTTATTTCTCGGAATTCTTATCAACTGCTGTTTTTCATTTCTCCATTTCCATGTTTGTCTTGTAATATATTTTGTGTTGCTTTTCCTGAAGGCTGTTTGCTTTTACGTTGGCTTGTAGATCATAATGTCTAAAAGTATTTCAATTTTTAAGGTAATCTCTTATTTTAAGAAATGCTGTAAGTGTAAATTCTTGGTGTGATTATTTTATTAAAAAGTGAATATATTTTAAACATCTGGTAAAAATTTAAAGACATTTTTGAAGGTTACCATCACATGGTTTTCCTATTGTAATCGAAGTTTATAAAAGTCTGTTAGACTTGACAATAGCAGGAAAATACACAGTTTGGTCTTATTTGGGTCAAATAATGGAGGTATTTAACTTGTCTCTTCATTCACCTACCTAAAGAAAATTAAATCTTAAGCAGTCTTTTGAGATGTACAGTAAAATTAAGGATTATGAGAAGAGAATATCTGACTTTTTATGTGGAGCATATATATGGAACATGACTGTTTTCAGTAATCCATTTTTTTCTTAAGCCTTTGTTTTGTGCATCTCAAAGATATAAACCACAATTAATATAAAGGTACTTGTAGCAATTTCACTTCAGCTGTTCACAACACTTGAAAGGCATCTAATATTCCTCCTAGAACAAATCTGCTTTCTGTAGGCAGATGACATTGTATTCTATGGTGTAAATAATTTTTAAGGCTGTCCATAAAATGTATGAGACGTCTCATTGCCACTGCCTGCTATCAGAGGCAGTTTTTTCACTGGGCCTGTGGCAGGTTTGTAGCCTCTGACTTTACTGCTGCTTGGAGTGATAGATAATATGGATCTGCTGCACTTTTTAAACTCAGCAGGACAATTTGAGCATCAACTTTTAAAATGTAAAGTAAATTTGGTTTGCCAAACCAGATAATTTAGTGGAGAATGATTGTAAATGCAATATCTCTTCCCCATACAAATGGTAGGAATTGAGTAGCTTCTTCTTTGTGCTGTTTAAAGTTGTGCATGAAGTATTAGTGATCTGACAATGCCCAAAAATCTTGTGTTTATGACCAAAACAGATTAGCATACAAACATTAAAACTTAACTGCTGTAAAATAACAACAGTTCTGGGATTTTAAATATAATGATATTTTCTCTTCATAAGGCAACAAAGATGTATTGAGCTTACTGCAAATTCTCAAATGTGGAATTTAAAACAGATGGAATGAATATTTAGCTTTTCCCTCCAGAGACATCACAGGCAATGAATGCACTGAGTGAACAAGATAATTAAAAGGAAATAGCATTAAAAAGAAGTATTAAATGAATGTGTTGATAGCATACTTTATCTAAACATACCAAACACCATTTTACATCTTTTAATATATGGAAATCTTGTTGCAAACTTTACTTTCTTTTGCCTGCAATGGTAAGTTCAGTCGTAAATAACCTACCTTATTATGCAAAACAAGAACTGTTGAGATGCATTTGAAACTTACTGCTGTAAATTCATGGTGCAAGTATTCTCATCTGAGTTCCTTTTTTACCCTTCCTTACATGTCTTGTCACTCACTGAGCCCTATCTACTGTGTCCAGTCATGCAGTCATTGAGAATTGTTTCTTATGGTTGCAGTTAATGAAGAGATGAACAAACCACTAAAGAAAGTAACTGTAAGATGCTTGAAGTCATTTGTAAGACATGGTACATCTTGTACAGTTCTGTTAAATATTTTTTCCTTTGAGAATTTCTGGTGTGCTTCTATAAGATATTGCCACGGGGTAGCATAAGATGGTTCTGGAGCAGCATTGGGTGACTAGAGTCAGATGGTAGGAACTTTTGGTTTCTGAAGATCCATTTTTTTCTGCTGGTTTCCGTGCTGTGCTTCAGTGAGCTTTCTGCATGAGCCCTGTGTCTGTGAGACACCAACTAGCTGCCACGTTCCGGAGTCAGCTGGTGAATCTGTGTCTTAATACCCATCAATGACTGAAGGTTTGAGTGGTGGAGGCAGCATGCTGCCAGGGCATGGAGGGCAGAATGCTTATTTCTGAGGCTGAATGAAGTCCCCTCTCAAAGAGAAGTGATATGCAATGACCAGTTTGGATTTTGATGGGAAAAATAGCCTAGATCAGATGAGAATGTTTTATTATGTACCTATTTCAGCACTCCACATTAATCGGTTGGTGTTACATGTAATAACTATGCCAGAAATGAATTCAATAAAAGGAAATCAGGAGGTGTAAAAATATTATTTCATGTTGGAATAAGACTAAGCCATATTTTGTATAGCCTAATATAATAAAATCTAATTTATGTGATCCCTATTTAGCATGACCATAGAGTTAAAATTTGACTATTTTTTCTTTAAATTCTGAAGCAGGTGATTTATTACACTATTTCATTGGTTGCAGTGCCTTGTTAATTTATTCTGCATCAGTTTGGGAGTATGAGTGCCTGTGTTGTTCATCTGTTTGGTTACATGTTAGAAGTGCCATATACCTTTGTATGTGTAACTTTAGACTGTGAAGATAATGTGACAGTAACCTTTACAGAATCCTGTAGTGTCTATAATGTTTTTGCTGTCTCTGCTGAATCCAGTTGCTTTCTGCTGAATGGAAAGTGACTCTTGCCTAGTCCCAGATTTCTTTGGCTTATCACATAAAACTTTAAATGGGTTTGAAGTACTCCTGAAGGAAAGCAGATTTCAAGCCCAGTGACACATTCATTTTCTTTCTTTTGTAAACATATAAATAATGTGGTATTAAGCCTTTATACATCTACTCAGAATTACCTTTATGCAAGCAGATTAGCAAACTTTAGTTTGATTGCAGTCAACGTAGCAATTTCATGATGTAATGCATCTTGTCTGAATGGATCACCTGTGCTTATTTTTGCCTTTGATTGGGAAGGGAAGCTTGTGTGGCTGTATCAAGTGCAGAGACCATGGATATCTAGTGTTGAGTGACTGAGTTAATTGCCCAGTAAGTCCTTGAGACTCTTTTGAATTGGTGTTGTTACTGAGATGATAATGTCCTCTGTCAGATCTTGCTGTTGGCAGTGCATGAAGTGATTCATTAGGAGACACCTGAAGTTCCCAGATTTTGTGAGGCAGCTGTTACTTGAACTCAAAAATACTTTTTTTCTTTCTCTGTTCTCTCAATGCCAGTCCTTAGAGTTAATACTTCTCTGTTGTTTCTCAGCCCTAAAGCAAGTTAACCAATGTTAGTGCAGCATGGTCTCAAAGGTCCAGGCTTTCAGGGTCATTCATAAGGCGTGGCTTCTGGGAGGAAGAAAGGAGCTTCTGCTCCACAGTTGTTGCAAACACAAATATTGGTGCCTTCTTCCAAGAGAATCAAGTTACTGTTTTCACGAAAGGTTGTACTGGACCTTGGGATCTCGGAGTGCTAAAGTATCGTAAATATTGTCGTTTGCCATAAAGATTGAGCTACCAAAAGAAAGGCAAGATACCTGAGGGTGATTGGGCTGTATTTGGTAGGAGCTTGCTGTGTTGTACCCTCATCTAAGATAGCAGAGGTAAAAAGAAGCCTATTTAGGAGCGTGTGGAAACAGCTCAGAAAGCATATGCTGCAACTTTGAGACTGCTGGGGTATAAAATTAATGAAATGGGCCTTATATAAACACTTCATTCAAGTGCGAATGTAATGAAAGTATTTTAAACTTAATTCATTTTAATTACATACTGTAGGATAATGGGTAGTTGAAAAATAGGAAAAAAAAAGAAGATAGTGCAATGGAGTATTTCTAAAATGATGTGTACTCACTCATTCCTGTCAATGAGCTCCCAAAATATATTGATTGCAAACTATAACTATTTTCTTCCTTGGCTAGTACTTGGGAGGAACAAACGAAACTACCAAATGGGACAGAGAGCCTGAGAGGACCTCCTGGTATTTGATATTCTCCCAAACTTAGGAGACAAGGTTGCATCTGGTTAATGATCACAAAGATAGTCACAGTACTCTCTGCAAAGTTTGCTTGTTTTTGTAATGTGTTTAGCAGCCATCTTAGCTTGAGTGGGACTCTTTGTTCTTTGATTTTATTTGTTTATTTTCTTTATTTCTTTTTCCCCTTCACGTGCAATTCTGGGAGTAATTCTGGAATTGCCTTCCCTCAGTGAAGTTCTTTGTTTTTCTTTGTACCATTAGCACACAAAAGGGTACAAGTACAGTCCTGATGCTAAATGTGCTTTCAATAATAATGAAATGTTTCTTCTCCTTCTCAGCTTGAGAATGTAATTTCTGTTAGTACTAGTCTTATTTCCAGTTGGTGTGATACTCTCTACATAACTTGTCCTATAGCTTACCTGCACAGGAGACTGGTGGAGAAAAAAGCAGAGTTCAAATTAATGTTGGCAGGCTGTTAACTTTGTGAAGGGTCTTATTTGCTCTAGAAGAGGAAAGTGAAAAAACTATGAAAATATGGGGGTCTATTTGTGTGAAAGATGTGCTATCTTACAGTTTGTACAGTAATACAAATTTCTGCAATACCTTGCTTGAATGGAAAAGTTTAACAGAACTGAACTTCTGATTTTAAAAGTAGCTTTTAAATACTTTTTCCCTTCTTCTTCAGTTTCTAGCTCATCAGCTTGCACCTCTTAGAATTTTTTTTGTCTTTTTCCTTTTAAATTCTTGAAGTGTCACCCCAGCTAAACATCTAGTCACAGGAAGGACAATGGGTCAGATCAAATGCTTGGCTAATTGTTGTGGGATTTGAATGTATCAGGGAAATAAACTTTAGAGTTGGAAGTCTCTTGCTACCATGGACTTCACAGCATATTGTAGAAGACAAGCTTCATGGGCAGAGGAGTAGAGCAAAGCACAGGAGTGGTGAGCCAGTGTCTCCAGCAAAGGGGAGTCCTGGAGTCCTGCATAGGCAGACTTAAGGCAAAACTGATTATGGAAGTGGACAGGTCTGGCAACAATAGGATCACTGTCTCCTGCAGTACTCGCTATAAGTTTTCTGTGCCAGAAAGTTTTGAGTTCCACTGGAAAATTTGGGTTTCATCAGGATATGGGATTGTCAAAATTCCATCAAAAAGTATACTAGACTATCTCAGATCGTAAGGTCTTACCAATAATCTACTTTTCAAGATTAAATTTAGTTCTCCACAAATGAGAGTGTGTGCTTTCTAGTAGATCTTTCCTATATCCAAGCCTGTTCAGCCTGGAGAAGAGAAGGCTTTGGGGGGATCTTCTAGCAAACTTCCTGTAGTGACAGGACAAGAGGGAATGGCTTTAAACTGAAAGAGGGTAGATTTAGATTAGATATTAGAAGGAAATTCTTTACTGTGAGGGTGGTGAGGCACTGGTACAAGTTGCCCAGGAAAGCTGGGGATGCCCCATCCCTGGAAATGTTCGAGACCAGGTTGGATGGGGCTTTGAGCAACCTGGTCTACTGAATGGCATCCCTGCCCATGGCAAGGGGGTTGGAACTAGGTGATCTTTGAGGTCCCTTCCAACCCAAACCATTCTTTGATTCATATATATAACTACTCCCAGCCTTGACTAGCATGTGATTTTTAGGCGTCCCGTTGTGGCAGTGTATTAATACCACTTGATACAGCTTTAAGTTTTGGTAAGAAGCTGAATGTTGCATTACACATTGTACGTGGAAGTGTCCAACCTGTGTTATTAATTGTCTGTAGTTAAAACTTCGTAGTCTTCTGAATCTCCTTTAACATCAGTTTTACTTTAAATAAGTGACACTCGTAGTGATATTTTTAGGAAATTAACACAAGTTTGGATATTGTTTGATGTCATCCTTTTTTTTATTTTTTTTAAAGGTGAGGGGGATTAAGATAAACTTCAAGTATATTATTTGTTTTTGTTTTCTAAGTATGTGATTTGTCTATGTAGAGTTTTCTGTACAAAGCTGTAAAAATATTTGTCTTGCTAAGGTCAAGTAGTTATAGGCACTAAAATTCACAATATTAACTTTGTGTAATATTTACACTTTTTAACTTTTAAAACAGAAACTGTGGACTTAAATACATGACTAGTGTTTTATCATGGCATGTTTATATTCCTTGTAGCATGCAGTTTGATACATAAGTTATACAAATGCCTGGTTGTCTGGATTTGGTCTCAACTGTTGTGTTTGATGTTGTATTGATAAGGAGCTGTTGATACAGGCCTCAGATTGAAAGAAGTGCTTTTTTGATCAGGTGTTAGGAATTGTTAGGAATTGTGGGAGAGATTTAAAATTAAATTATGTCTTTTTGCCTAGTAGAGCATTATTTTTCTAAATTAGAAATGCATTACTCTGCATATATTAGCTGTGAGATTTGTTGCCCCCTTTGAATTAATTTAATTTGTGTTTTCTAGAAGCCTTATACTGACATGAAGCAAGCTAGTATTTGTCAGCATTTGGAATTTGTGAGTCATTCAGTATTTCAGAGAAATTAGTTTTATTTACCATGTGCAAGTGTGATCATTCTGTGTTGCCATGAAAAGTACTCGTAGCAGATTTTGGAACAAAAAATGTATTTCCAAGATACACTATATAAACCCAAAACTTTTTCATAGTTAAAGTGTTGTGTTTTAATTCAGACAAGTTTAATGGAATTTATAATTCTGTCACTGCAAATGTGCCTCACTCAATGTTGTTGTTGTCTTCTGGCAATTGTTAAAGCTGTTAACTCAGTTCTTTCTGTGACCTACCTAGTCCTTATCCCTACAAATGAAAATACAAAGCCCAAAAGGTGTTGACTGTTCTTGTTACTGCAATTCAGCATTGTAGATACTAAGGGGAAGCTAAAAGCCTGTACAATGACTCAGGGCTTAAAATCTCTGTGTCTCTATTGTTAGTATTTTTAAAATGAATTATCATCTGCATTGATGTTTTTAGGTAAGTTCTTGTTTATATCCACTGGTTCTACCAAAGTTATTATAGGTTGTTTTGGGTGGCAAAGGACCTTAAAGATCATCCAGCTCCAACTCCCTGCCATGGACAGGGACACCTTCCTGTAGACCAGGTTGCTTAGAGCCCCATCCAGCCTGGCCGTGAACACTGCCAGGAATGCAGCATCCACAACATCTCTGGGCAACCTGTGTCAGTGTCTCTCTACCCTCACAGTAAAGAATTTCCTTCTAATATCTTATCTAAACCTGCCCTCTTTGTATGTAAATCTTTATCTTCCCTCTTTCAGTTTAAGTAAAAGAAGAAGAATCTGCATGTACAGGCTGTATATCATTCACTCACCCAAATTCAGAAAAATTAGAAAACTAGTCGAAAACTCATAATGTTGACTTGAATTTAAGAAAATCTAGAAATGGAAATGTTCAGATATATTTGCAATAAATTTATTCTTCCCTTTCTAACATTGTATAATAATTATGATTCTCTTAATGTTCTTCATTCTAAAAGAAAAGTTTAAAAAGTTACTAGCCCAGAATGTCTCCAAGTATAGATGTGGAGTGTGAAAACCAGAGTTTAATCTCAGTATTGGTGCATAAATTCAATTTTGCAGCTAAATTCTGGTGGGAGCGAGGGTGGGTTGGAAAAGTGGATGATCATAAATGTGAAAAGATAACTTAAGTGACTTCACCGTATTGTCTCAAAGGCTGCCCGAGTGATTGAAATGTTGCAGTTATGCAAACAATGACCAACCTCATAAGTTATCCAAACTGCCTTAGAAAAAGTATTTTGGATTTTTAAATGTTTCTTTTTCAAATATATTTTACAAGTTCTGGGTGATTTTAGCAGTACTTATTTCAATGGTTCTTTTATCAACAAGTAGAGTTAACTATAAATAAGTGGAATCATATATACCAAAGATAAAAATCTGAGTAAGTTTTATTATTTATTTAGTAAGTTTTATTATTTAGAAAAATCTGTTTCTTTATTACTGTATCTAATATAGCTCTCTCAATTTTCAAAGTAATATTCTTGTATTATGTCTGCTAATACTTGTCTAGCATCTTAATTTTAAAAAAGCCTAATGAACTGTCACTAAATTAAAATTGTGCTTTTTTTTTTTTCTTTTTCTGAAGAAAGACTATTACTTTTGCCAAACAAGAGAAGCAGTCACATAATCTGATTGACTGCCACATATTAGCCATGCTGAGCACTGGGATTGTGTAACATTCAGTAACTGTTAGATCAAGAAAATGTAACTTCTCTAAAGGTGTGACTAATCTGAATAAGCCTGGAAGAGTAAGATCCACATTTTAAGCACAACATGGATTTCTCAAGTTGCTGTTTACAAAAACTGTTACAGTCTTTTTGACATTATTTGCCTGTTCCAAGTGTCCCTGATTTCAACCTAGCACAATAACTGAGTAGGAGAGGGATTATCATCTTGGCAGGAAAAAAGTTACTGTATTAGGACCACACAGTGAAAATTTCAGATTATCTAAAGCAATCAGATTTCCATAGAAATGGCTGTGGGAGTATTGGATTTCTACTTTGAAGGGGAAGCAGAAGAGTGTGTGTGGGGAGGCTGTATGCTGACTTGTAACCCTTAAGGAGGAAACTGTAAGGTAGTTGCAGTGATAGTAATTGACAAAGAAAGGAAATTAATAAGTGAATATGTAAGGCAAAATTTCTTCTTTCTCTGTAATTTTCAGTTTCCAAAAGCTAGGCACAACCTGGTGGAAATTAATGGAAGTCTTTTCACAGTGGAGCATTCTGCATCTTGTAATAGTGGCTGTTGAAATCCATCTGCTGGGATTTTCTTTGGTCCTTTGCTGCCACATTCTCCCTCCCCAAACCAAAGCCTATGTCTTGCCTAGTTCCTAATTTTTTTGGGAGATGAATTGTCACAACAGGGCTCTTATCAGTAGAACCTTTCAGCCCAGAGATGAGCTTGCAGTGTGTTCTGTTGATGTGGCTCAGCAGATCTATTCAGAGATACAGACCCCACCGAGACAAAAGCCTGGCAATGCCTGCTCTCCATTCCCAGTTCACTTATAACTGTGGGAGTAATAACATTGTGCTTCAGCCTTGCAAAGCCACTTACTTCTCAGATGAATCCTCTCAGTTCCATATGCTTCCTATGTAGCACATGTTCTTCTACGGTGTTTGAAGCATGATTCTTTTTTTCCAAGATACTTAATTTGCTTTGCAGTAGCTTTGAGTGAAATGGGGAGGAGTTGTGTTTCAGTCACTTTAACGCTGCCAAGAGGACAATAAATGCAGTGAGGTCTCCTGGTGTGGCATGAAGGCTACATGACCATGGCAGCATTGAGTGAAGGGAGGGGCCCTTTGGTTCCACATGAGGTTAGTTTGACTGGCAATGACTAGCAACAGTTCTAGTAGTGATTGCTGGTGTCAGCAGTAACTGCTTCATAATATACATATGTCCCCCTTAATTGAACTGTGACATATTTAGCAATGAATCTAAAAGGCAGAGAAATACTTAGTTTGGGACGTGGAAAAAAACTTTTATCCATATTTTCATACCAGTTACTCCCACAATCATTTGTGATTTCTGTGTGTGTTGCTAAAAGCCATGTGCATGCTCTGTAAGCTATCAAAACTTCAGCTTCTGCTTTCAGGCATATGCACTGCAATTTTGCTTGATTGTGGGCAAGTCGTTTAAGTTTTGCAGTGCTGTTAATCTGCTTTAGTGATCCTTGGGATTGAAATTACCTTTTGCTAAGTGCATGTGCTTTGCCTTGTAAAAAGTGTTGAGTCCCAGTTAGATAGCTGGATGACGGCTAAAAATCTGTATATTATTGGGAAGCGTCCACTTGGAGAATAATGTAGCTTTGTAGTCTGGTCCAGTGGAACTGATGGAGGATATTGAATGCAATGAAAACACTCCTCCTCATCCTCTGTGCCTGGTTTGTGTTTTTAAATGTAGCACATTTTGATCATGGTATCACTGAGCATTCCAGTGTTGCCATTGCTGTCTTGGACTTCACTTCATAAGGGTGTCAAAGTGAGTCTCAACATCTCCTAAAATTTTGTCCTGCTAAGAGATGTGGTGATTCTGCGGTCTTTTGAATTGTAATGCTAGGTGTGGGAAGAAAGAAAATGTATTTCTGTTTCGATGGGTTTATTCTATATGGTTTTTATTACAGCCTTTTGGGAACTTTTTGTGCTCAGCTGACAATGTAACTTATCAATTATTGTTATGGAAGAACCACAAGAACTATATTCATTTACATTTGGCTTAGGTACATGTTAGCTTTGCCCAGACCTCTAAACCTGCCAAAGCCCAAATGATGACTATTGGTAAAGACTGGATTGATGAGGAGAAAAAAAGCTGTTTGTGCAGAAAACCCAGAGTTTTGCCTGTAGTCAGTATAATAGAATACTTTAATGTGTTTTATTGTGCTTTATTTCTGATATGTTGACAGTTTTTAGTTTCTCTGACTTTCATCAGTAAAGTCAATTTAATTGATTATTCTTCCTGTCCCTAAAAGGCACATGGGGAAATTTTGCTACCTTTCCTTGGTGAGTGGCATGATGGCTTGGCTGCCATTTGCATCCTGCTGCATGTGTGTTTCCAGTCCCAAATGACTAGCGACTGCTTTGGGTGGTCGCTGCTGGGAATAGGTTTCAGGGAGGGGTTCCCAGGACTGGATTTACACTAAATAAACAGAGGCCATGAGGGGAAAACTGTGTTTCATTAAGAACTCTGGTTTAGGTTAAAGGGATAAAAATAGCTGCAGGACATCTCAAATTAGTTTAAAAACTAGAAAAGTAAAGGAACCCAATCCTAGAGTATTTTTTAAATTACTCACTTATCTTTTTAGAGTTCTCTGCTTCACTCTCTTCTGTTCAGTGTAACTAGGTATATAATCCAAAGAGATAGCCGAAAAGATTCAGCTGTCAAAGTTTCAGATTCTGTAAACACAGACTTTTTTAGCCAGTGCTGTCAGTACTCATGTGTTTGTCTTCTTTGTTCTGCCAAAACATGTTCCTGAAAGTTTTCATTTTCTATTCTGGTTTTAGACAAGATGCAAGAAATGGAAGTAAAGTACCAGAAAACCTTCTCCATACTGGGGAGGAAATTACTGTATCTTTCATTACAATTGATTTAGTTATTCATAAAAATATTCCATATTAGACTAGTGTACTAGTCTAATAACTATGTGAGTTGTATGCTTTGTGTAAAGAAAACATACTTATTTGCCTTCTACCCAATATGCTCTTGCCAGAATGTTTCAGACATGCATTTTTCAAAAAGTCTTGCACATTGTCAGAGTAACAGTTACTCCACTTTCTGCATATATTCTGTACTAAAAAGATATGTTTTATGTTTAACTTTGCAGATCCAGAATGCTAATGATGTGCTAATAGCACCACTGGAGAAGTTTCGAAAAGAGCAAATAGGAGCAGCAAAAGTAAGTGGCTGGGGCTGTTTTTCATTTCACGTTTATTTGAGTTTATCAATGTGTTTTGAAGGCTGGACTGAAAACAGGCATTTTGTATTCAAACAGACTTGATGCCATCCTCATTAATATGTTAGTAAATTACACTAAATTCTTTGCTTCAGAGGAGACGGTTAAGAAATGGAGCTTAAAGAGCTGATAATATGCATAGGGCACAGCTCTTGCTACTGTTGCACATTCCTACCATCTGGCATTGTGTTCATCTTCTGATGTCTGCATTTACCTTATGTTGCGTCTTGGGTTAACCCAGAACCACAGAGAGGATTCAAACAGCTGCTACGAGTCCCTCAAGCAGACATTGCATAAAGACAGAAATCAGTTTAAGCATAATCCCTGCCTCTGCTTTCCCTCTCCTCTTTACGTGGCTGATGCAGTGCAGTGGTTCATGTTCATTTTGCCAGAGTATTTATCTTAATATTCTCCAGAGATTTTCCCATGGTGGAAGTGCTCCAGTTGGTAATTTTATCCAGTTCATTGGTGTTAAGTGTTATATCTGTGTGAGAGAAGCAATGCAGGTTGTCTATACCAGGGTTCAGTAGTCAGCTCAGGAAATCAGATATATTGGGGAAAAATATGTTGGAATGAACTGTTAGTCTAGAAGAGCTATTTTCAGTCTGAACCTGAATTCTTAAGTGGCTATCAGTGACTGCTTTGATCACAGTCTCTGAAATAAGCCTCTGGTAGTCCCTTAGAGATATGGTTAGTAAGAGTTTGTTCTATTTGAATAAATATACTAGTTCTGAAGCATTTTGCATCTTATATTAGAGCTTATAAAAGTTCCTGGGAAAACTCCCATTTGTAAGGTTAAATGAGAACAAAAAAAGGCTTTCTGATGTTGCAGGTGAGGTTGTGCTTGTGCTGTACTCAAACAAACTCAGAAGAAGAACAGAGCTATTGGAAAGAGACATCAAAGGTTTATAATTCTTGTACTGCAATTGTGAATGTGTAGAAAACACATGGGACTTCTTACGCACAGGAATTAAGTACACATGTTTGTGAAGAATTTTTATTGCGAACTTGAGGTCAGATTTCTCTGAAATGGGTGTTCTTTACCCTTTTACTTGATATGTTTTTGTGTACAGCTACATTCTTCTCTTGTCCCACCCCTATGCTGCTGTGAGATGCGGGGCTGGGAGTTTATTTACCATGCAGCACAAATCAGAATTTAATCCCAGCACAAACTTATTTTTAGTTTTCGGTGGATTTTAGTAGTGTCATGCAGTTCTTTGTAGTACTGTTTCATTTCACATTCTCATAGTTTAAGGGATATCATTCTTCTCAGAGCGCCCTGTTTGAAAGCTTAACCCACCATACTATTGACTGTCTTGCTGCATGATAGAGGCAATCCATAGGTGCTTCACAGGGCTCTCTGCAGAACTCTGTAAGACACTCATGTTTTCTTTGAATATATCACTCAGTAGATGTCAACACATACATAATGATCTAATTGAAGATGACTCCTTTGTTTTTTGTATCATCAAGAACATTAAAGGCAGGGTACTACAGGACAGGTTGAGTCCTCTCTGTTTGGTATATTGCAATGGCTGGTTTCTTCTCTGTATCTCTTCCATATAAAATATGGGCAATTGCTCCTCTTACAGGTGTTGTTTTGACTTGTCTGTGGTCACACTATGATGTACAGAATTTCAGGAGGGAAACTGGCTCAGCTAACTCTTATTCCAGTGTCTAATGCACTTCATCATACTGTGCTGTGTGTTTTGGAGAGTCTGGGATACTTGGCTTGACACATGGATACCTGACAGAGAGCTCTCCCAGGTCATTGTTTCATAAAATGTCAAACAAACTCCAATTTTCTAGCACTGCATGTGGAGTTTAACTGCCAGACTCAGAAATGAGACATTCAGAACTCCTTCATAACTGAGTGTTGTACATTCACCTTTGAATTGATTTTTATCAGTGAAGCAATTACAGTTGGCCTTTAACTAAATGGCATCAACACAAACAAGTCAGAGCTTAATTGCATTCAGTATTGTTTTTATAGTAATTACAAAATACCAATGTATGATGTAGGAATAATGAGACCTGGATGAAATAGAGTAGAAATTTGGGCTTTGTGAAACTCATTATTGGTAAAGTGGAGAACATGGTCAGATTGCTTACACCCACTTTGGCTTGCTGGGATCAGCCCTTGAGCATTTATGAGCTCTTATAAATATAGAATGAGTTGAGCTTGCTGGTTATTTATCTGCAGTTAATGATGGTTTGCACAGAGATTTGGCTCTTTGAACTCCTCTGTGATGGTCTGTTCTGATAGTCAAATAAAAGATACAGATGTTTCCTTGTTGTTTGTATTTCAGCAGCAAGTTTCACAAAATGCTGAGAATGCCACTTTTTATTTGTGGTCTTTTCTAGACACATCAGCTGAGTGGACCTTACCAGGTGTGAGCTGTTTTTTTCTCTGTAGTGTTAATCTACAACAGCATATAGAACTGTATTCATATCAGATCCAAAGTTGCTTCTGTTTCTCTGTCATCCCTCTCCCACCGAAAACCCCAAAACATTTCTGTGTACATGTTGCTCTCTGAAGAGAAGCCGGAGATGTCCCAGCTGACTGAAAGCTGGCAAAATTTGTCTCAGTTTTCAAGACGGGCAATAAGGAGGACCCTGGAAACTACAGGCCTTTTAGTTTGACTTCAATGCCTGGTAAAGTTATGGAGATTATTCTGGGAGGTATTAAAAAACACCTGAAAGACAATACAGTTATCGGGGACAGCCAGCATGGGTTCATGAGGGGAAAGTCCTCCTTGTCAAACCTGATTTCCTTTTATGGCAAGCTGATCCACCCAGTTGATCAAGGGAAGCCACTTGATGTAATCTTTCCATATGGTCACAGGATCCTTCTGGGCAAAACGTCCAACATTCATCTGAATAAACACATCACGCTGTGGATGAGGGTTGGCTCACGGGTTGGGCACAAAGGGTTATAGTGAATGGGGTGACATCAGAGTGGTGACCGGTCACTACTGGGGTTCCAGAGGGCTTCATCCTTAATCCTGTGCTCCACAACATCTTCATTAATGGCTTGGATGCAGGACTGGAAGGGATACTAAGCAAGTTTGCAGATGGTACAAAATTGGAAGGATCAGTTGATTCCCTCAAAGACAGGAAGGCCCTGCAGAGAGACTTTGACAAATTAGTGGACTGTGCAGTCACCAACCATATGAAGTTCAACAAGGGAAATTGCTGGGTTCTTCACCTGGGATGGGGCAGCCCTGGATGTACAGACAGACTGGGGAATGAAATGCTGGAGAGGAGCACTGCAGAAAGGGACCTGGGGGTCCTGGTCAAGTTGGACATGAGCCAGCAGTGCCCTGGCAGCCAGGAAGGCCAAGCGTGTCCTGGGGGGCATCAGGGACAGCATCGCCAGTCGGGCAAGGAAGGGATTGTCCTGCTCTGCTCTGCACTCGGGCGGCCTCACCTCGAGTGCTGGGGGCAGTTTTGGGTGCCACAATATGAGAAAGACGTTAAGGTATTAGAGAGAGCCAAAGGATGGCTATGAAGGTGGCGAAGGGTTTGGAGGAGAAGCCACACAACTATGATCACTTGCTCTGTTCAGCCTGGAGGAGACTGAGGGGCGATCTCATCATGGTCTGCTTCCTCATGAGGGGAAGCAGAGGGGCAGGCGCTGATCTGTTCTCTATGGTAACCAGTGACAGGACCCAAGGGAATGGTCTGAAGCTCAGTCAGGGGAGGTTTAGGTTGGATATTAAATAAAGGTTTCACCAGAGGGTGGTTGGGCACTGGACCACGCTCCCCAGGGAAATGGTCACAGCACCAGCCTGGCAGAGTTGGAGCATTTGGACAATGCTCTCAGGCACAGGGTGTGAGTCTTGGGGATGGTGCTGTGCAGGCTCAGGGGCTGGACTTGATGATCCTTGTGGGTACCTTCCAACTCAGCATATTCTGTGGTTTTGTGATGGTGGATGATGCAAACTCCACAGGATAGCTGATAGTTATGTCATATTATATATTTTTAGATCTGTCACTTTACAATTAATTTGCATCATAACATCTTATGGACAAACATTTAAAGAGATTAGGTATAGAAGCCTGAGATTAGTATGCCTTTAGCATTGGCAGTGTTAGCAGTAGCTAGAGATACAAACAGCTGTTGGGTGTTGGACTCTGTCTTCTAATCAGACTTGGGAATTATAAATTTTAGTACCCTTTTAAGCTGTGTTTCCAAATTTTGTGGGAAAAAATATTATTAGGTAGTTTTGTTACCAATATACATAACAGGAAATTATATTAGGTGCTACTGTCAGATTTTGCTGGGGGAAGATTATGTGAAAGAGCACTTAACAGTGCTTCCTGGGCTTTTTTTCTTTCTTTTATAAAACACGAGTTAAAATTCAGTGTCAGATAAATACAAGTAAGTTTTCCCCAGGGGAAAAAGGGAGAAAATGTTATCAATTATGAGAATCACGATTTTATTTTAATAATAAGTAAATTCACAAGATTTTTGCTGTCATGATGAATATCCTATAGTTCTTTTTAATATAGCGAATGAAAATATTTTTTCTTCAAAACTATAATGAGTTTAGGCAAAAAATATGGTCACAGAAATCAAAGAGAATATGGAGGATAAAATATATCCTGTTGATGTTACAAAGCTATATTTTCAATACAAGAATAGTATAAACTCAGAGTGCAAAGTTCAAGTGGTTTTGGAACATCACAAGAATGACATTAAAGACCAATTCTTCACATGCACTTCAAAAACCTGGAGGTACCCAACGAATTTGAGAAACATTCCCCATAAAACATTAGTGTTTGTAATCTAACCAGCAATATACAAGTCTCCATCATTTGCTCTTCTTGATTTATACTACTCACTCTTCTGTTTTTATTGCACATATTTCAGTTATTCCTTTTCTGTACACACTCAGTTTAAATAAAGCTGAGTTCTCTCCAGAGACTACACAAACCCAGCTCTGCATTGGACAGCCTGTTGATTTACTCCATCTGAGTTTGAAAAAATGACCTCTCCAATTATTGTAGCAAGGCGAGCAGAAGCTGAGTGAGGTAACTGGGAAAGGATTCCAGGCACGAAGCCTTTTGCCTTATTTGGTCAATGTGGTTTGCGAGGCCCCAGCTGGTACCTTTGGTGAGCTCATTGTGTGATGTGCTATGGACAGTGAAGCCAAACCTTCCTCTTTCTTTTTATCCATTGAGTACAGTGTTTAGCAATATTTGTTCCAGTCTTCATTGACCTTTAATAAAACTTAAATCAGATCAAAGACAACAGAAGCAGTTTTGGTTTTGAAACTTAAAATGAGAGTTTTGTTTCTTCATTACAATTCCATCTGTTTGTTTGATTAAAAAATTGTCTAGGAGGATTATTTTTTATCATTATTTAATTTCATTCATTTATTCAAAGCTGTGAATTCCTTTCTACTTGGGAAACAAATCCATATTCACTGCTGGGATTAATTTTCCTGCATCTTTGCTCACATCTGTCCTTACATGTAGGCATGCAGGAGGTGGCACGTTCTTGCTGTGTTTAATTTGGATTGTCTGGAAATTGAGGAGCATAAAACAAACAAAACCCCCTATTTTTTAAGGTCTGTCAGAAAGCTGTCAAAGCAGAGTTTTAGATAGGTATCTAAGATGGTTAGAAATACCAGAATGTCCATTTGGTGAACCAGTTTCCTTGGTATCTGATCAGATTATAGCACTTGTTGTCCTATAACTGAGAAAAATGAGTGACCTTGCTGTAGTAGGTACGGCAGGAGATGTTTTATTATGACTAATGTCTGTCACTCAAGGTTTGGTACTTGCATCCACTAGATTTGGTATATTTTAATGTCAGTCTGAACCACGGAGGGAGGGGGCCAGAAGAAGGAAGCACAAAGAGAGGGCAGGCCAGGATAATTGATGGCCAAATGTTTTGAGTTAAAATGCAACCCAGTTTCTCAAAAATGGTTACTACCAGTTACCTGTTATCTTTTTTGATAACTTACTCTAGGCAAAGAAATGCAGGAGATCAAACCTATTTATTTCCATTTCAGCCAGGTTTTTACAGTATTCTGCATGAGTCATTATAATGTAGTTTAGATTGGGCTTAATATGAGAAACCCAGTCTATCAGAGGAGTTGGCCCATGGGAAAAGGGCAGTGAGTTTTGTTCATGAGACACTGTCTGGTTAGAGAGAAGTCACCAATTGGAAGATACCACAGGGCAATTTGAGATCAGTCTGTTGTTTTATTTTTGGTAATGACCAGGTTAAAAAAAAGTCTGGTGGTATTGCTGTAAGCTGCTGAAATAGAGGAGGATTGGGAATAAAGTGTAAAATGAAATAACTGAACATGAGGAGCTGAGGCTACACAATGGTCATGAGACATCTGCATACCAAGAAACCTGTTGTACTGTTAGATAACTCAAGTGGCAATCTCCTTAGGTACTATAGGTTATTGGGGATCTACCTCTGGTAGATAGAGAAATACAGCTTCTCTTTAGCTTTTCTTTTACTTACATAAATCCTCAAGTTTTAGTTAAAGTTTGTGAACTGTGAAAGTTGTAAAGTGCATTTATAAATACATTTCATTCCAGGGTTTTGGCCCTAGAACACTTTTATCTGAGAAATAATTTCATGTATGTTTTCTAATCTGATATCTTACTTAAACTAGTATTGACAGATGTAAGAACTGAGAAATCAGAACTTGCATTTAATGAAAATGTAAAGTATAAAAATTATTTTAAAAATTCATCAAATGTATTTTCCCATAATTATTCAAATAAATGTGTGGAAATATGAAGCAGTGAAAGACCTGCATCAATTTGGTAATCTCTATTAGATTTCTTTTTTGCCAAGTACAAAATAATTGTAATGCTACAGTATGATTAACCATTGCTTCTTCTACACTTGTGTAAGTGAAATATTTGGGAAGTTTCAAAAACAGTGGTGAAGAGTCCAGTATGCATACACTTCATCTTTTCAAGAAGTCTTACTTTTTTCTTTGCAGAGCCAAACTATTCAACTGGGAGTTATCACTGGCTGAGCACCTGGACCCAGAGTTTTTTTGAAGCAACTGGTCTTCTTGGGATAGCTCTTGTCATTATGCAAATGCAACAAAATTATTTTTTCATTTCAGTTTAGTTCAGTTCAATTACTTTTTCATTCAAAGTTGATAAACTTTCAGGAAGTTAACAGCAAAAAAAATAGAACAGTCTTAAAACCTTGATTCACTCCTAGTGCATTCTTTAAAAAAATGAGAGTGAAAACTCAGATCTCATAACTAAAAGATTGTGGACAGAGTGATTAAAAACTGTTCATTCAGTCTGTTAGCTACCAGTGTTTGTGAGGAAAACAGTTAATGTTTTGTGCATAGTCAGTTTTAATAAATTCTGTTAAATGCAGTCTTTCTGTTATAAGTTAGTGTGATTAACTGTCTCACTGACTAAAACCGGTTTCTGAAGCTGTGTTTTTTCTGCAGTTTAATAACATTCCAACTTGCATTGTAACGAAAACAGGTATAAATTAAGGATAAATAAATTAGTCCGCTGTAGTAAATCAGGAAATAATTTACTATTCTGCCATAACATTTAAGAATTAAGGCTTAGAGTAAACGTGTTAATTGGTGGAATTGCTTAAGTGAGCATGCAGTGTACCTTTCTTGGCAAAAAGAGCCATTTATTTTTTAAAAATCTACAGTTAGTAAAACAAAAAAAACTTAAAACTTAGGTGTAGTTAGTATCAGCCTTTTTACTGGAAAACAACAAAAGAACATAAAAGTGCAAGAAAGCTTGGACATTTTCTAATTAAATGGAGGCTTTTTTTCTTGCTAATCTGCTGCAGCCTGTTGTAATGTGTGTCATGGGAAGGACTCAGGAAGGTTCTATCCTGACCCTGCACAGGTGCTAGAATCCTGCTGTACTCCTGAGCAGTGATTAAAACTATGAACAAAGACATTGACCTTCAAACATAATTTCCAGCTCACAGGGGAATTAAACTTCTTAGAGAGTGTTTGAGGGCATGGAGGATTTGGCAAATAGAGTGCAGTAGCTCTTCTTCTCTGTCATGTTCTTTCTAGCCTTGCTCTTAGCCACAGCATGGACAGGATCATGTTCCACACCTGAAAAACAGGTCTCAAGGTTGTTGATGAGACTTTAAGTCTCAAGAATGATTTAAGAGAATTATAGGAAGTAGCCAATTGCCCAGGCACAGAACAGAACAGGACTTAGAGAAGCAGAGAGTTTGGTATTCTGCTCCCTGCGTAAGGTCTTCATTTATCAACTCAAAGGCACCTAGTCCCCTGCTTTTCCTTGCCTTGTTCAAAATAAGGGACCATCCTGAGTTTTAGCATCCTTTATCAAACCAAATTAATCATGTTTTGACAAAGGCAGCTGCATTCTCTTACCCTACAGGGATTACTTCAGAATTGTGCTTGTGGGTGTTGCATAGTGCCACAGCTGTACTGAACGCTTACTGCAGAAATCGTGAGGCTTTATATGCATTGGTATGAATTCATCTGTTAATCTTATTCTGTTACGTGTTGGGGTTTTCTTCAGCAGTTTGGGGGAAAATTAAGATCTCTTTCTGCATTGCTTCCCTTTGTTTTGTGGTGTAGTTAAATTAACAGCATAAAAATAGTTACAGTTATCGTTTGGGCATTGTTTCGACATTTCTCAGATGATGTGGGGTCTCTGGGTCTTTGTCCCATACCTCTGGTGGAGTTGCCTTTTTCCGTTCTAAATACAAAATAATTTGATCAGCTGTATCGCCACAGATTTCCCTTCATCTTGCTCTATGTATGCAGCAGGTTTGGCAGGGGCCTGGGAATATATAAATTCAAATCTTCTACCAATATAGCAATTTGCTTTTGGTAAAGCAAACTCTGAAATAGCTCTATTCCAAACTGTAGTGAGTGATAGTGTCTGGGAAGTATCACTTCTGTGCTGTAACAAAAGTGGGCATCATTGCTTGAAACTTCAATGTGTCTTGGTAGATATGGGAGCATCAAGAGATCCATCTTTCCACCAAATGAAGCGGTTTTGTTATTTTGGGATCTCTCCGGTTATAGCAGCTACGACAGAAGCATTTGTTCCTGGGGAATTTGCCAAAAAGGGGTAGTCTCAGATTGGTGTCTTGATGAGAAGATCAACCCCCCATCCCCAAGAAGTAATCTGAGAGCACTGGGTGAGCTTAACTAGACCACTGGGGAGGCATAACTTTTCACCCCAAAGTGATAGTTTTTCTTCCTTTATCAGTGTTGTAAAAGCGACTCTGAAAATAGATGCTTTCAAAGCAAAACAAAACAAAATCACTTCTGACATTGACCCCAGACTGTTTCCTTTTTTTTTTTTTTTTTTCCAAGATATCTGTAAACAGCACAGTTTCCAGTTGAGTATATTAATCTAAAAAATTTCTCATAACACACCTCGAGTTCTTCCTCAGGTCAGCATTGCAGTCCTGTTGCGTTGACGTCGGAGGTGCCCTGGGACCATGAGCAGTGCTGAATGTGCTGCTAGCACGTTGAGATCAGGGATGTTGGCTGATTGGTTGGCATAGATGGGAGATTCCCAAAGAGTGTTTAAAAAAAGAAATTACTAGTTAAGAAAGAGATATTTTTATCTTCAGCTTTTAAAATAAAGCAGTGAGTGTGTGAAGTTATATGCTGGTCTGCTGGAATTGCTTTCTTTGAATCACATTATGTTCTTTGCAGCTTTTTCATTTATCTTTGGTCTAAGTGCACAAAGCAAAGATGTTGCTAACTGTGCAGATGAAATGGCCTCTTCACAAATTCCTAAAGAGTGTGGCTAACGTTCTTTTTGAAGTCATTTAAAGTCACAAGCTTTTGTACAGGAACGAAACTCTTCCTGCTATGATAAAATATTTTCAACTTCAGAAAGCTGTCCTAAACCTGATGCAGAGAAAAGTTTAAAAAGTCAGTTCCTGCTCTTTTAAGGGGCTTCTCCATATTATTTGAGCATTAACTTGATAATATCCTAAGTAAGCTATTCCAGCAAAAATACTTCATATTTAGTAGACAGTAAAGTAATAGAACTAGATTACGTGTGTAGACTTACCAGTCCTGAAGTTTGGGCAGGGATTTAGCAGATTCCCAGACATCGAGCAGCTACTCCTGGAATTGGCAGATGCCAAATAAACTCGAGACAGCTCTGCAACTGAATAACAAGGAGTCTAATATGTCCTGCTTTGTGACCTGCCAGTACTGGCAGGTTTGCGTGTCTTTTCACAGCAGTGCTGGGAACTTCTAATATTTTTTTTTCCATTGCATGAGGGAATTTTTTGGAGAGAAACAAATGTCGTCCTACAAACCCATTTTCTCATTTAATAGTATCTGCTCTTTACTTTGAAAACATCTGATGGAATTGCATAGGGAATTATTAGGAAATGGCTGTAGGAATCTTCTTTTCTAGGATATACTTTTGAAAGTACCTGATACTTGGATCTCTGAAGACATTACAGATGGAAAAGAAAATTTTCTTCAGAAGTTTATGAACCTGAAAATGAATTATCTCTTGCAAGGTTATTCAGTATTTTACACAGATGTGAACTCCAGTTAAACTAAAATTAGTTTTGGATTGTTTCAAGTATATTTCAGTTTTATGTATTCCTTACCTGATTTTAATTGAGGTTATTTTTTAAACTGCCAGTTTCTAGTATCTGTCTTCATAGCTTTAATGCTGCTAAACATTCTTGTACTCCCAGTTTATTGCCTTGTTATACTTCATAGTTGCAATATGTTCTTTTTATTATAATTATTTGTGTCTTACACTGTATTGTTTTCTGGATCATCATGGTTTGCCTATGGTTCTTTTTTAGTAAAGAATTGGTTTTAAGATTTATAGTCATTTGGACATTTAATTTTCTACATGATGCATTCAGCTTCGATTTGGAAGTGTTTTCACTAGGAGTTATGAGGAACATAAGACAATTTATGACTATGTTAACCTTATTTTTTGTCGATCAACAATAATTTCTGTATGAACTATGGTACAACTTTGCTTCTCTTCATATTATTTGCTATGGAAACATAAACTATATCCTTTAACTTTCTAACTTTCTCATGGATTTGAGGAAATGCTGTTGCCTAACAATACATTAAATTCTATTTTCAAGGAAGAGGAGGAAAGAAGGACTTTTATATTACCTTTTCACTTTTTCTTCTGGGAAAAAAGCTTGTGACTTTGTTCAGTCTTATCTTCAATCCTTAGCATTCACATAACAAATCAAAATTTCTACCAAAAAGAAATTCTTCCCATCCAGACATCTATCAAAACACAGCCTGTGGTCTCAGATGCTGATGATAATTTCAATTTCATTAAAAACAACCAAAACCCACCAACTCACCTACTACTTCCATGAGAATTCTCACCAAACCTCAAGCAAGATAAAATGGAAGTTCCTCGAAAGAGAAGTTGTGAGATTTTGAGATTTCACATTTTCCAAGAAATCCATAGGATATGAGCTCAGACCAGTCTTTCCAAGACTAAGTTTAGTTTATTTTCTTTTCTACAGTTCTACTTGTATTTGTCCTGCTACTCAGTAAGAGATGGTCCCCAAACTTACAACTCCAAACAAAATCCCACTAACTTCATAGCAATACAGTTTGAATTCTTGTTCGGGAGGTAATGAAAAAGGTGACTTTGAAAAATATAAATGAAGTCTAAGATTCTAGCAATGAACCATCTCCAGTCTGTTGTTGCAAAAATCAACATTTTTGCAGTTGTTACAAAGAGAAAGAAAAGGGATGTGCCTTTATTAATCTCCGCAGAGTTCACCATTGCCTTCAGGTTCTACAGCTGACAAATGTGTCTGACTTGGTCTATATTTGAGTCTTACTGTCATATTTCTGTACCAGTTTCTACTATTTCTGCACCTCAGCTTGAGTTGGTGAGAAAAATATGTACTAATTCTGGGTGAGAGGAAGAAAGAAATCATCATGGCCATGTTTCACAATGTTCACTTGCTTTCTACTTAAGGTATTCTCATCTTTTCAAGGTGTTAACATCTTTTCTCCAAATTGTTTCTTTGCAATGACTTCTGGCTTAATTTCCTTTCTTGATCCTTTTAAAATCATCTCTTGCAAAACATGTTTATTTTATGGTTTCACAAGGATAATGTTTTGGTGGGGGGTTTTAAGGATTATCATGTTAAAGAGTAAAATATGCATTTTAGGACAAAGAGGCTTTTTGGACAGATACAAGATGTAGCTAAGGTGTGTTAATAGATAAATATAGCACCAAAGGTTATTGCAACTTAAAAAAGAAAAATTAATGAGAAAGATGGCAGAGGCTCTTTTTGGAAAAATAAAGAGGAATAATTTATGTAATAATTTTGAAGATACATGTAACAATTTTGACATTAAATACTGCATACAGAGTACTGGTAGACCACTATAAAAATACCAGATTTCTTGATGTTCCCTCTGGAAAAGGAAATTCAACTTCAAAATATAACAACTATTTCTGCTTTATATCTAAAACTACAGCTAGTGAGTAAAATTTGTAGGAATCATGCCAGTGATTTGTAGCATGTATGTGATTAGTTACAGCATGGAATCAAAATCCTTCCGAACAGAAGAAAAAATATCTGACTCAGTTGAGTCAACTTTTTAATAATGTTCTTAATAATTGATGTCTGGTCCTTTCACAGCCGTATGTATTTGTAAAACCAGAGGGATACAAGAACATCTTTTGAGTTAAACTTCTAACTGGCATGCCTGTAATTAGTAGTATCTCGAGCAAAATTTATTTCTGAAAAGATAAATTTTTTTTTTTTTGGAGGTTGTCTACTCAGTTTTGAAATTATACAGGAAATCTGTGCAGAGAGAATAAAACCAGAAATTAAACATGGATCCGGTTTTACATTACTTAAGTCCCTCAAGAGAGTACTGGAGGTTAGTAAGGCTCCATTAAATGCTGGAAGCCGAGTGTGTGGTTAAGGGCTTTCCTAATGGAGTTCCTAGAAATTTGAAGCATTTAAAACTGTAAATATTTTTGTACTGCTTAAAGGCTTGACACATCTGAGAATGGTTAAATAACTATACAGAGACATTTACAGTGTTTAGAGTCTGTAGGACTTGGTCTAGACAAAAGGTGTTGATGATTTATACATCAGTGTAAAACACGCCAAGGATTAATATTATGTAATTTCTCTTTTTCTGTGTTTAGATTTTTTTAATTGCACCCTCCTAATTATCTCGCATGGATTTTGGGTGGGGTTTTTCTTTCATATGTTCTAGCTGATATTTTAAAAGAAATGGTTGATACTTATCCAGGGCAAAGAGAAGGGATGAGGTTTACTTGCAGGAAGGATGTGCAAGGATGAAAGAAAGCTGGAGTCTGAAGGGAATAAGAGACAGTACAGAGGTCAGGAATTAGTGTTTTCCTAATGGCCACATGCCTTGAGCTTTGTGTCATGGCTGGTGCAGTCTGTTCTGGTAACAGTGCAGCACAAGCTTTCTTATCCAACCACATCTCTTCTCCTTGGGGTTTGTTCCAATGTGGAATCTAGGCAAATGCAATCATCTGTCTCCTAAACTCTAAGGAGATAGTTTTGCATGGAAACTTTCTTTGAAAACCTCCTAGCATGTGGAAAAGTAGAATTCTCAGTCTTACGGGCACAGATGACTGGGACAAGGATTCAGTTTTTTCATTTGGGCAAGAGTGTGTGTAATAGTGTTTTGAGGGCTGCAGAAGAACAGGCTAAAGCTGGAATAAGTTGAGTCTGTGACTCCACTTAGGATGCGCCTGTGTGCTGTGAGTCACTGACTGAGTGTGTGAGACAAGCGTTATTTTGGCATAAACTGAAGTGTTTCTTCTCATCCAGGACATGAATCACCTGCTTCGGAGTGTATCTTTTTTTTTGTTAATTTTTATTAAGTAAACAGATTTCGGAGGCTTCAATACATCCAAATATGTGGGTTTTACTGGCACAGTGGAGGACGTTCCAAACAAAGGATATTCGCTCACCTGTTGGGGCCAGTATTTTTTATACTTTTCCCAGAAACATGTCTGAGTAATCAGAGCAATGCCAGAATCACTGTCCTGCTGGTACTGCAGACTTATTCCCAGGAGTATCACTGGGTAAAGACACTAATGCAGCCAAAAACTGCCAAGAGATCTTTATTCTCAGTTTAATTCTGTTTATTCTTTTTACTTTGTTAAGTTCTACCTTTGAGGGAGAAGGTCTTATTATGTTAAAATCTGGAAAAGAAGGAAGAATTGTCGATCTGATGTGCTGTCTCTGAAAACACTACACTTGGGCTAGAACTTGTCCTGGTGACAAGGAAGCTCCACTTTGTATTTTTCTCTTTAACTTAACTGGTGTAAAATCCATGAAGGTAGTGGCTGAGCAGCTCTATGACAGTGTAGAGGTGCGGTCTGTGAGAGCGCTGGCAAAGAGCAGAGAGCCTTCAAATTCCATGTTTTCTCATGGATGATGCCATGGAGATCTATATGAAGCTTCCTATGAGACACAATATGCCTTAAAACCACAATTGGTTTATTTGAACTTGTTTTTTTCTTGTTCTTAGTGGGTGGGGGGGCTTATATGTTTAGATGTGGTCATTTACTTTTTGTGTTTTTCTTCTTACATATAAAGAGAGAATGTGATATGTAATTCACATACTTGGTTATAGATCACAGCAGAAAATAAAAGTGATTGGATTTGGTGCATTGGGAGCCACATTAGATGTGTCAAAGGTCCCTCTTGGCATTGACCTGAATTTGATGTGCTGTACGTAAGTGTTTCAGATGGCCAGGTCCTCTCATCACACCTTATGCTTCAACTCACACCAAGCAGCTTAGACTTCAGACTCCTTTCCAGCTCTTGTTAGTGTAAGTTATGTTACTGTCAACATGAGCTCAAGTGGCTGATGAGACTTTGGGTCATTCATTACCTATTCATCAGCTTGGTTTTGAGACAAACAGTTCACAAGGGAAGATGAATACCTACTGTTCATATCATAAATCTAGGAAGGAAGGAAGGAAGGAAGGAAGGAAGGAAGGAAGGAAGGAAGGAAGGAAGGAAGGAAGGAAGGAAGGAAGGAAGGAAGGAAAGAAAGAAGGAAGGACTGGCTGGGCTGGGCTGGGCTGGGCTGGGCTGGGCTGGGCTGGGCTGGGCTAGGCTGGGCTGGGCTGGGCTGGGCTGGGCTGGGTGATCCCAGTCTGAAATAGGTAATCCTGTGGGAGCTTTGCTCATGGCTCCTTGGTTCATTCCTTTGCTCTGACCTCTGAGACAGCAGAGGCAAGCACAACATCAAGTCCAAATATGCAGTATGTGCTATCGGCACCCAGGCCTCATTGTCAAAGGCTGTGTCAAGTTACCTTCTGACACAGGTGGTCTAGTGGGCAGGGTATCCACCACTGAACTCCAGTAGATCTTGACCAAAGGCTTAAAGATTGTCATCAGGCAGACTCCTTCCCCAGTTTTCAATTACATAAGGGAAAAAACCCTAAAAAGTAATTCTCTTGGCATTTTTCATTTAATCACGTTTGCCCTTAACTTGAGAATTTCCTCAAGATAGTGACTTTGGTACCTTTGTCACTTGGATCTTAAAATAATCTGGTTTATATTTCTAGTCCAGCACATAATGTCATTGTCTCAGAATATAAGACAGTATGTAACGATTGCACCTTTTATTCAAGAGGTACATGTGTGTTGTGTGCAATCAGCTGAACTGAAGTTGGTTTTGATGAATGGTGCTGTTGTGATACTCAGGTTGCTATTGCTTCATCATGAAGACCTGGCACTTGAGTATTCTCCAATAATTCTGTGGCTGTGGAACTGACCTATGATTTCAGTCGCACAAAAGTTGATTTCCTGACTTATCAGTCATGTAACTCTTGCCTTCTGCCTTTTCTCTTTTAAGAATGTGTTTGGGAAAGATTTTGGAAGATAATTCTTACAGCTTCTTTTCACTTGCTAAACAAAATGCAATCTTTTATTTTTCTTTTACCTTTTTCTCCTTGTATCTGCATATCTGTAATTAAATACAGAAGGCATTAGGAATTATTCTGTATTGTTATTTAATATTTTGTTCTGTCAAGTGCCTTCTTTTCCTTATGGTGTCTTTTGAAGATATCTCCATTGTGAAGTTGTGAGAACATTAAATTATGCATATTTTTCATACTAAAGGAGGTAATGAGAACATTAAATTGTGCATATTTTTCATACTAAATATATTTGAACTTTTTGCAGGATAGAAAGTATATGATGTGTTTTACAATCTAGTGTAATTACTAGAGAGTTGTGAGCTTTAGTCACTGAAGCTAATCAGTAAGTGGTTTGTTGCTACAGCTGGTTGATAAGTTTTAAATTATGTCATTAAAATCTTCCTGCTATTTCTTATTTCTCTGACTGACCTGACTTTCCCATGATATGACTAAGGAAAACAGGGTGGTGCTACAATGCAAGCTAGTTATTTGTTTTTGAATATAAAAATTTCTAGGGGAGAAAGGGGTCAGGAAAAGAATTACTACTGTTCTTAAAATGACCTGATGTTACTGCATGATGTCCAATAATTAGTTTTTCTATCATTAATAGCTTTTGCACATGTGTAAGTAGGACCATTTTTCTTGAGGCTTTTTTGTTTTCTCAAAATATTCAACTTGTTAATCATTAGAACATAACTAGGATTATAAAAATCACTGGCACAGAGTTGCTCTTATTTAGACAATATATAATTTTATAATTAAAAGTTATATTTTTATCATTAATAATACTCTGATGGGTTATCGACTTCAATCGGTTCTGCTATTTCTTGCAAATTGGCACTTCTTGAAAGATGGAAAATGTTTTGAGAAACCTATCTTTTTCTTGAATTTTAGATTTAAATTTCAGAATAGCAGATTTAAAAGTTTTGAATTATGAATTCTGAATTTGACTGCAGAAAATAAGATGTTTCGTAATTTACTCAAAGTAGTAGCTTTCGTTTGTATTATGTGTTAAAACAGTTTTACGGTAGAAGTGTGAGGATTGGCTGCACATGATGGGAAAAACAAAGAGGAGTCAGAAAGGAGAGAGGCAGGATAACTGTTAAATGAGACAAGCTTAAATATTCAGACACATCGAAATATTATTGGAAACAGACTTTTGGACCAATTTCCTTTTGAAACCACACGTATGCTTTTCCATCACCCTCGTATTTTAAGAGTGTGGGTGGAAAATAAGCATATTAGTCTTAAATGCTAAGGATAGGCCTATATCATTATCACATTTTTTATACTCACCTAGCTACTCCACAGTGGAATTTTTTTTGTTTGTTTGTTTGGTTTGGTTTGTTTGTTGGTTTGGTTTTGCGGGGTTTTTTTGTTTGTGTTTTTTGTGGTTTGGGGTTTTTTGATGTTGTTTGGTTTTGGTGGGGTTTTTTGGTAAAGACAGTGTGGCAGTTAGGTACAAGTAGAAAATTTGGGGAAGGTTATTTTGTATTAAGTGTCTGCTTAGAAAGGTACCACCTGCATAAAATCTTACGTATGTGTTTACTATGAGAAACCATGCGAGTCTATTGTATGGGTTTGTTATTTATGAGAAAAATCCTGCTCACTATTGCTTTTAATAATTGAAACAGTTCTCCAGGTATCTTTAAGTCCAAATCAGAATTAAACCCTAAAAATATTGGAACTGAAAAAAGTTGTTTTATAATGAGGCATACTTTGGCACCTGTTACTTCTTTAACTTAGCTGTGGTATTTAGTCAAATACTTTACTTGGGAATGTTTTGTTTTTCAGGAGGGGAAGAAGAAGTTTGACAAGGAAAGTGAGAAATACTATTCCATCTTAGAGAAGCATTTAAATTTGTCAGCAAAGAAGAAAGAATCTCATTTGCAAGATGTAAGAACTGAACACACTCTTACCTAGTTTCACATTTGCATAGAAATCATGGTAACAAACTGGTTCTCTTCAAGACATGCTGTATTTTATTAATGTGAAATTGTAATGATTTCTGGTACTCATGCTAGTTGTGACTATAAGTTCTTGAATGGGATCAATAAGACCCAAAGAGGAGTTAAATATTTTAATAAAGCAATATTTTATGTGTGCAACTTTGTGTATTTGAAGTATAGCTAGTGTTTATTGGTTGCAACAATGGAATTATATTGGTACAATAGGAGTCTGAGTTTTATAAGTTGTATGTGGAATATTTAAAAGTCAATTAATAGTTGCTTTCGGGTTTGCTATTTAGTGCATTAACTGATGAAATCATGCTTGTGTTTCACATCAATTTTAATCCAGAAGACTGAACTGAGATCATTTTAATGATGCTCTTGTCTGCTTCTTTTGTCCTCTTTTTCCTCTGAGTTTGAGGCACCATGCTCTGAAATTGTATCTATAACTGCAGCTTTGAAGAGTCTGTATGGCTAATTCTTTTCTGTTAAAAAAAGCAAACCATGAGGACTTCTAGTTTAGCAGGAGGATTCCAGGGCTTTTCAGTATGCTGGTAGAAATGAATGTGACTTGTCTGAAACAAATTACAGTAAACCCGGCAATATGATATCAATGACACTTTAGGAATTGTGCCAAAAGTAGATAAAAATTATTTTGATGGGATTACTGTTTCCGTGGTGGCTCTTAAATCATGGGGATTAGTTTGCAGATGGAATTTTCACCAAAGCTGTGACCATCATTCAATCACATGTCATAAGATTTTTTTTCATGTTTACCAATAATAATTCAAATTAGATAAGGCTTAGAGAAATGCAAAATTTTTAATAATGTCTATATGCCTGAATTTCTGTTGCTGTCTATATAATAATCAGTCTAGATAAGACGTTAGTTATGTAGGATTGATTAATTGTTCCACCTGTATGTCAGAGCTTTCACTTTCCCCAAATATCTTATGTATTGATGAAGAAGCAGTTCTGTTAGAAGCTAAACCCCAGCTGGGGGGGAAGAAAAAGGAATTCTTACCAAAATCTGGAAAAGTGAACTTAAGCAGTAATTTGCTCTAGAATAGAAACAAAATAAAATAAATAAAATATTTTACTCTTGAGTCATGAGAGTAATTACATCTAAAAGCAGCAACTGAAGAGCAAATCAACAACTGTGAATCTAATGAACTATGGTAGAATAACAATGGATTTGGCTCACATCTATAAACTAATGGAAAATCAGAATAATTTTTTCCAGTGCATCCTTAAGTGACATATCTGGATTTAAAATCTTGTAACTGAGGCTGCGGTATTCTGCTTTTCTAGATGCCTCCCTTGTAAGGGGTAAAGGGCATAACTTGTCATTTCTGTCTCCCCCAGTTTTCTGCAGCTGTAGATGTGCTGACTCAGCAACATAGACCCACCATCAGTAAAAGGTACAATAGCAAATCAGTACCAAAGTTGTTAACCAGGGAGACTTTTGCCCTGTGTCTATATTGCAAGTAAAAGGAGGCCAAGTTCCATTCCTGACCTGAAATCCAACATAGCTGTTGACTTTCTTCCAGAGTGCTTTGGGTAAGCCCCATTTATACCCTGTATGTCCAGGATGGAGTTTGTTGGAACAGCCCACAGCAGAGCAGGGCACGAGCAAAGAACCAAACAGTGCTGGCAGCTGGGGCTTCGGTGTCCAGTGCAGGATATGGAAGTCCATGCCTCAAGCCAATGTCAGGCATTCAGTGAAATGGGAATACCATATTTTGACTGCTAGACGGAAAAAATACTGTTTCCTTGAATTGATGAGGTTTCTTGATACCTCATCACATTATGTGGGTTAGAGACTACTGGGACAAGCAAAGATCTTGTACGCTGTTGTGTTCTTTTACATATCTCACTTGAGTGCAGTTGAGAGCACCTTATTTAGGCATCTGAAGTTTGATGGCTGGAACATATTCTGTAGAGAGTAGTTTGCATATAATCACCTAACTGAAATGTGTTGGATATTTTAAGAGCCTGCAAGAATGCTTGTGCTGTTTATACAGGTGATTGGCTTTTTTCCTTTATCATCAAAAAGAAACTCGATAGTAGTGTCCTCTCACTGCCTACAGAAGCCCCCAGTGGAGGAGAAAATTAGCAGAATTGAATGATATAAGAAATCTAATAAACTTCTGATTTTATTTCTCTGAAATCTGTTCCAGAATCAATCTACAAGCATATGTGAAGTTCTGGTATATATATTGTAGTGATAGCCTACATCAATGAAAATATTACTCGCTATAACTGTATATCATACAGGTAGAGATTCAAAATCATATCCATCCAATCTCTTTATTTTTTACATGCAGTTTGAAGTCACAGAGAAACATATGAAAATCCTTTCATCTTTTGAAACTTCAAGATCACTTTCAAATTGATTCTTACAAATCTGAATCCTTTGATGTTCACACAAATTCATAAGGTTTTACAGAATATGTGTTTGGGAAATTCTGATTTAGTCCCTGTTCACTGGTGGTGATTATGGCCTTAGTCCATATTTGAGATGGCATTAAGTTGTTGTAAGTATCATTACAACTGCAGCCTGCTTAAATTCTGTTCAGAATAGAGACGCATTTAATTAGGTGTTTAAATACTTTTTCTGAGGCGAAGCCTGAAAGAGACAATTTCTAAAACTAGGTTTCATTATTTATGTACAATTTAATGAGAGAGCTGAGGTCTGTCTCAAGTGCTTATTGATGGCATTTGTGTAACCAAGGGATTGCTGGATCACGTCCCAAGGTGGTGGTAACTGCTTCTGTTCAGCTATGCAGCACCGTCTTTGTGATAGATTTTTTTGTGAAATAATGCTATTAACAGAGTATCAGCAAAAATAGTAACCAAACACATTATATGAATGGCAAATGGCAGAGTTAATTGCAGGGTGGAGTGGTTCATTCTTGGAATCTTGAGTGCTTAACTTCAGCTTCATATTTTTAGTTTACTGATTTTTTTTTTTAATAGACATGGGAAGGAAACGCTGGTACTGAATGATTTGAAACATATGCTTGAGGCCCATGTGTTGAAGTAGCTTTAGAACACTGGGCTAGGGAGGTGGATCAATATAGTTAAGAGTCTGTACAGCCACATCACAATAGTAGCATGTCCTTGAGTAGAAAAGCAATCTTAATTATATATGGTGCTATTGATGGCCAAGTCCTGCCTGAAGGAAAACACTGACTTTTTGCTTTTGTACTGTTAAAGGTACTAAATCTCTTTTATGATGTATTTGCTGGTTTAAAGTTTGTTGTCAAGGGAAGACAACATCAAGCTTTCCCAATTACCCCGCATTTGTTACTTTTAATGCCAGAATTAAACTAGAGAATATACAGACATAGCCTTCTATATTTTAACTGCCATCCATTAAAAGTAGATGGAGTGGTCTTACCCATGTTGTTGATCTGTGGTAATATTTTGACCAAATATCAAAATCTAACTAATACAGCCCAAAAGGGATTTGCTTGAGAAAGTGATTTGTTACGAAGAAGGACGAATTAAAATGGAATCTGCTTGTCTTCTTTAAACATTATCTACGTGCTACCCTGCTTGTCTGTTAGTTCCCTCTCCTGTGGCTTGTTTAAATAGAGGATAAAAGCCTATTACTCTTTTATCAGCTAATAAGAGTTAATTCTTTAGCTATTTAGGAGAAGACACTGTTCTGATACTGGATCTCCATGTTGGGTGGTATTAGTCACTTCTGACAAGTATTGCCTTGTAGTTCTGTCACTTGAAAATTAAAACTTGAAATATATTTGATTTATGAGGTTAGGGACTTAAATATATTTACATTCCAAGAATATATGATTCATACTATAAAATAATAGGTTGTGAGATGTCATTGTTAAAGACAGCCTATTTAAGAAAGAAAATAGCTCCTTGGGAAGGCATTTGAAGCTGAGAAATAGATATGATTTCAGTGCATATGATATTTAAATATTTCAATAGAAATAATTATCTTTCTGTCTCTCCTTGATTCCTACACTACTCATTTCTATTTCGTTTTCTAAACTTGCATATACCAAGTACCTGCTGCCACCTTTCTTTCCCTCCAGGTTCTCCTAAAAACTAGAATATTAAAGTGCAAAAAGAGAGAAGAAACCAAAAAAGAGCGAGTTAAAAGCATAGGCTGAAATGTGTAATGTTAGCTTCTTAAACTTGCATTTAGTTTTTTTAAGTAGGTATTCTAATTTTCAGAAAGAAAACTGAACCCTATGAAACTTGTAAAGTAATGTTATGGAAGATCTGTTTGTTCATGACCTAAACTGTTTTTAAAGCAATCACAAGACTAAACTAATGTTGTCCATATTTCATTTTGTCTTTTAGGCAGATACACAGATTGACAGAGAACATCAAAACTTTTATGAAGCATCATTAGAGTATGTTTTTAAAATTCAAGAAGTACAAGAAAAAAAGAAATTTGAATTTGTAGAACCTGTAAGTTTTATGTTTTATTTTCTTTAGAATGCATGCATTTAAAGTGGAAAATTGAATTTAAAATACCAAATTTTTTCTGCTCCATTTTAAAGTTTTGAATGCAGGTTGTTTGTATGTAGACAGGCATCAAGATCTTAGCTTGGGCACTTTCCATGTTTTTTAAGGGACTATGTCAGAGTTTAGTATCTACTGTGAAGTGAAATGTCTGATGACTTGAAGTGTGCATAACATTTTAATGGGACATCATGTAATGTTGTGTCTGTGCAACACATAATCGATGTTTCCTAATACCATGATTCAATGGCTTAAATTTTAAGCCAGTTTTTTAATTTAAATATTTCACGTAGGCCATGTACACAAACATTCTTTTGAGTTACACATGAAATAAAGTGAAAAATCAATTTTTCTGTGGGATAGGTAAGTTTATCTTTTTGTTTTGTCTTTAGTTTATTTTGTTTATTTTGTCTTTAGTTTACTTTGCACATGAAGGAAAGCATATGTTGACATGCCGTTAAAGAGTAAAATAAAGTTGTGTTTCAGTGTCCATATTTAAGTCTGGGATTTTCTTCTGGACTGTTTCCATCCCCCACCCCTAACTCTCTTCTGAGTCAGTCAGTACCAAAAGCAGTTTCTGTATGATATGCTAGCATATTTCTGTGGCCTAGTAGCAGTATTATTACTGTTCATGTCATACAGACAGGCCCAGTTGCCTGGTTTAGTTAGTACCTATAGCCCTCGACAGGAAACTTCCAATGCCATGTGTCCCTTCCCCTTACACACACAGAGCACAGCAGAGCACTGGTTGTGAAAGAGGAACATGACAAGTCTAACTTTCTTTCCATACCATATTCCATCTTCCTTGTAACTACTGAAGCAGCACTCCTGACTGTGAAATGGGTTGAATTACATCTCTAACACCCAGTGTCACCAAGAAGATCTTCTCAGATGCCTTCTTTCCATGAGATGAGAGTGTATTGTGTAGTGAATGTTTGACATTGATGCAGACTAATGAACCTGGATTCAGCAAGCAGTACTTACAAAAATCCTATCTTTATGGCATACAGCTGCCAAATCTTAGAGACTAAAACTTTGCTCGGATTCCTAAATAAGAACATTTTTCTACCTGTCACAGATTAATCCAGAGTGTGTCTCTCTGTCTGCTTCTGCAAGACTCTCACATCCTGGAAAAATCTAGCAATCTTGACCTAACTCTGACCCTAGTATAGGAGACTTTATGCTCCTTTAATGTAATAAAAACTTTCTTTATTGAAAAGACCTTGTACATTGGAAAACATTGTGCAACTGCACATAGTTAAAATAGGTAAAATTTACTTTCCAGTGTATCCATTTCCATACTGCCCCAGATCAGTCGGCATTCCAGCCAGTATACCTGGCTGGAGAGAACATACCTGATGTTCTCTTCCATACAGGAAATACTCTGGTGGCTGCGTAATGATAGCCCTTGCAGGCAATGTCTTCTGACTTTGAGTGTGAATTTATTTACAATCAATCTGAATATAGATGAAGCTTAAATTACAGCATCAGTTACAAAATTCTGAATCTTCAAAATTTTAATTTTTGTTTGTAGTCTGTTGCATACATCATGCTAAAATACAAGCATTTGCTAAAACCCATAAGGCAAAATATGACTTACGTAAAAAAGTAAATTAAAATACAAATCAGCAATACCGTGAGATAAAAAAACCCGAAATTAAAAAAAAAACAAAACCACAAAAATTTCAAAATAGGCTTTCTAAAATTCATGTTTATGTAAATGATGTTGGAAGTATGAGCATGCACTCCTGGATGCAAGTCTAGATAAGGACAAAGCCTAACACTTCAAAATTACATATCAAAGGATTTTAATATTAATTTTCCTCTGTGTGCTGTATGGATGTTTGGATGGCAGAAGTTGCCTGGTGGTGTGTCCATATGGACATTCCTCCTCAGGAGCTCTGATGTTTGTGGATCTCGTGTACATGCTGCCTATGCCTCTGATTTATCAGCACAGTGTCACATCTTCATATAATTCTCAGTCTGACATGTTGCTAACAGACTTACTGAAGGAGAGTTTAACAAAATAAATCTGTTAGTGCAGTGAAGGAGGAAACTGTGATGCCCATGTGAAAGAAGGATAAGTTCGTGACATGGGAATAGAACTTGAAAAGCAAATGATCTGTTGAACATCTTTTCAAGATCTTCAGTTTTTCTGTGTCAAAGGATAAAGACAATCTGAGAAGCAGAGCGGGAGAAGTAACCTAGCAAAAATTACCAGGTGGGTTACAGCTAGGACAGTGGAAGTTGGTAAAAGTGGAGTATGTTCTTTCCTGGAGGAGAGTGGGGAAAGATTTTAAGGTACAGATGCTAGTGACTCATACAGTAAATAGAAGATTGTAGTATTTAGAGTAGACTTTTGCAGCTGTTTCTCAGGCCCTGGGTTTCTCTTGGTTCTCTGCATCTTGATCAAAGTGGTTACTGATGTGTCCTAGTGTGAGTAGCTGACATATTCCTATTTGTGATCCTCCTAGATTTTGATTTTTTTCCAAGAAGGAAAAAACCCGCAGGTTTTCATACAGGTCATGAACTTAAACTTTTTCTGAAGGACAAATTAGTGTTCAAATTTACTTTACAGCAAGTTAATTAAGCGAAGTAAGTGACAAAAATCTGCCTTACTAGCTTTTCTCTTGTGATCCCAAAGAAGCTAGTCCAAGCCAACAGTGTTTTCTGAGGATGTTATGCTTGTTAAAAGAACGCAAACACCCTCCTAGAGTTCTATTTTGTCCTTTGGTGATGCCAGGACTTCCTTGTCCTGTAGAAATCAGGGCACAAAGTTCCTAAGCAGTAAACTATCTGAAATGTGAGGGGTGGTCCGTTAAATGTTTATTTAAAGAGAAGAAAAAAAAGAACAGCCAACCAAAAAACACTGCCTGTAATTGCATGCATTTCCAAGAGACTTCACAGTGGACACTAAATTTTAATTTCCCTTCCTTGAATTTTCTACAGTATTAACTATGTTCACTTTATCTGAAGAATAAGCACTATCTGCTTATAAATAAAATGGAAACAGGGAGACAGGGACTTCTGGCTGATGTGCTGCAGGCCAAAGGTTAAATTCCTCCCCTATCCGAAACCTAAGTACAGTCTTCTTCCTGTGAGAATGAAACGACCAGGCAGTCTTGAGGTCAGCAGCTCTACATAAAAATAAATAAAGTCTCAAGAAGTGGTTGGATTTTGTTTCGGGTTCTGTGTTGAAATCCTCATGGCTCTGGTGTGGTGAGTAGCTTTGTATCATGGAGTTCAGACCTCACTCTTTACTGATGTGACCAATTAGATACTCAGAATGAAGTAACTGTAAGGCACCTTTTAAAATGAAAAATTGTTGATATGAAAGCATCAGGTATTTTTTGTCATGTTTGATGAAATTAATTAACCTCTTTATGTGAGAAGACCACCTCGAAATACATCCTGAAAATTTTCTTTGAAAGGAAAAAGGGCTGATTTTCTATTCTTGTTTTTAATATTATTATTTTTAATCCTATTTAATATTAATTTCTTTAACATTATGAGTCTGCCTTTAGCAGCGGTGCCACTTCTAATGCCAGCAACAAGAAAACCCCACTATGAGCATAAGCCTAGGGCAAGAGACCTTGGCTTTTAAATCTCTTCCATACAATGCTATGGCTGTACCTGTCCTGGTGAAAGCGATTATGGAGATGCGTTTAGAAGCACAGGCCCTTTGAGTACAGGGCGTTTTCTGATCCCTGTTTTTCCACTGCTGGTGGCATGTACGTTGAAGTGAATAGCATCCTCAGTGTCACGTTTCAACACGGAACTTAAATACGCTGATCTAGGACTTGCATAATACTTTTATTCCTATTTTTCTGAGTGCTCAGAAAGTGGTTAACCAGGAAAACCTCAAGGCCAGATCCTCTGCAATGCACAACTGCCAGAATACCTGAGAAGTACTTTAACTAAAATTAATTCAGATTTTTCTCAGGGTTTTGTTGGTTTGGGGTTTTTTTGCTGCTGTTGTATTTTTGCTTTCTGATAAATTCAGCTTTGCTGCCATCTTGTGTTAAATATTTTCCTTGGTATTTCTTAGCGTACTCTGTAAAAGTGCTTTGTATGATGTAAAATGTTTTTCTTCAAGTATTAAAGCTGAAATTTATATAGTTTGTTCTCCTGAAATGCTCTTTAGACTGATCTTTGAAATTCAGACATAAGCTGACATACTGAAACTTTCTCCCACTAGTTCTTTATTGTAAATTTGGTGTGCTTTAGTGTGGTGATCTGGCTGCAGTTTTGCTAAGTGTTACTCCTGCAGTACCTCTTCAGCTGAAAGGGGTGGGTTTAGCAGCAGGCTCCTGCTTACAGGTTATGTTAATCCACACATCCTTTTGACTTAACCAAGTCAGAGTAAGCACAGGAATAGTTGGCTGCTGCATCTGAAGGAGTTAGGGACGCTGATATGTAACTGAATCTAGAGTGTGAGTGTGGGCTTCACATAACTGGAGCCGAAGCAGAGCTTTAGTTATAATTTGCATATTTTATACTTTATTCAAAAAAGGAAGATTAATTTTCTTTCCCTTCTTTTATGTAGTTCTTTCCAGAATTCCAGAAATTTGGAATTGTAGTCTAGAATTATAGAAAATTATAGAACTCTTTCAGTCTGTTTGTTTGCATAGCTGGAGGTTATTAAGAGAAACTTTTGTATTTGGACCTTCCTCAGAACCACTTGAATAACCAGCAAGAGATTTCAGGGTCCAGCCCTTAGCTGAGATAATGATTTCAGCTGGACAGATGAATCATGTGGAGCCCTCTGCTTGAGACTGCATTGCCTTCATTCACACCACATTTGTTTGAGGACGGAATATGGATTAGGAACTCATATCCACTGCAGAGGCCCCCCAAAACTTGCTTGTATATCCAAGGATCTTCTCAGTTCTTCAGCTCCATGGCTGGCTTAGTGGGCAGCAGTGACTTACACCATCTCTGCCTGAGGCCGGGATTTCATCTGATCCTGCAATACCACTAAAAACCAAGGGCAGAGTCCTTCTCACAGCCAGTACTTGTATTTGTGCCCACACTGATGGTCTGTTCACCTCCAACTGCTTTAACTTACTAATGCAGCAGAAGAGCAGGCACATAAACAGGCTCTCAGCAGCCTCCTAGGGAGTAACAGGAGAGAGGAGGCAGAACAATTTAGCTACAATTCTTCAAGTAGGGTTGAGAGTAAATTTAAAGAAAATATAAGTGCAGTAAAAGCTACATCTTTACGCTGTTCCACTTACAATAATGTGTGGTGCTGGTAACACAAAGCAAGCGCATTAAATATGAAGGATGGCATTTTTGTTGCTTGTGTCTAGACTACTTCAGTAGTCAATGAAGAGAGATAAATGTTTCCATTGGATCATTCATCCTGTCCTGAGAGAGAAGTCTGAAAAAGGGAAGAGAATTATGCTGTTGAATACCTGTGGTTCTTTACTGAGTTAGGAGACAGCCTGGACGGCCAGTTACTTAGCCCTTATGATAATGGTGAAATATACTAAGGCAACACTTTTTTATTGTTAGAGCTTTCGTTATTGTAAATCCAAATTAATTTCTCTTTTTTGTTGTTGTTTCCTTTACCTTTTTTTTTGTAAGCTAAATTATGTATACAAAGAAAGTTGCCCATGAAAAGAAATTACGTGCTTGCTCTTTAAGAGCGGGTAATAAGACTTACAGCAATGTCAAAACACTTTTAAAATTTAAAGCAGAATAAGTTAGAACACTTAAAATCTAAGACATGGCAGGAATCCATTAATTCAAGAGCTAAAATCTAGTTGCACCTTTGCCACTTGAACATTGTATTAAACCAAACTTTGAAAGGACTTTTCAGACTACAATGATTCTGTTGGAGTCAATCACAGACATACCAGATAGAGTTTGCATTTTGTTCAGAGAAGGAAGAAATAGTCTGGGTTTCTTGTGTTGTGCTATATCCAAAATATACTTTCTAGAGTCTCACTTGTGGAAAACAGGTCATAGCCCAAGCAATTACTATGAAGAAAGTGAAAAAATATTTTGAAGGAAAAGCACTTGAACTCTGAAATTTTAAACTTGGAAAATGCATACCAGCAAAGACTCCAGCTGAAATACTGGATAAAATTACTTGGACAGTGAATTAAATTATTATGAAAATTATAACTTCGTGACGCAAAATCATTTTTAACATTTCTCTTTCTTAAGGTCTCACCATGGATTGCTTCTCAGCAAGACTTTGCTTGTGAGTGTAAAGCCACAGAGTATTTCAGGAGTTAAAAATGTATAATGCTTCTCAATTTTACCTTTTCAGCTCTTGGCCTTTCTTCAAGGATTATTTACATTCTACCATGAAGGATATGAACTGGCTCAGGAGTTTGCACCATACAAGCAGCAACTGCAGTTCAATTTGCAGAATGTAAGAATGATTTGTATTTACATAATTTAACCTTTCCATTTGCTAATTTCAGTTCAGGATATTAAAGTAGACTCGTAGCACTTTATTGTAACTCTAAACCTTGCAGTGTTTTAGTAAGATGAAATCAAATTCATGTACAAATAGGTAATTAAGATTCCTGACAACAAATAACTTCAGATAGTTAATTTGTGATTTCCAGATCAAAACTTTGGGAGCAAGAACAAGAAAAACAGGACAGCAGCCAAGTTTTTATTAGTGGTCCAGATAGATTTAAACTTGCATAAAAGCTTTCTTGAGAGTGTGGCCTGTCTTCTGGACTAACTGGAGGTACAAAAAATGCTCCAGCTGATACAGAATGATACAGTTTGTCCTGCTGTCTGCGAACTTCCCACTGTGTATAAAGCATACCTGGGGAGCCATTCTCTGGCTGTTCTCTGGACCATTAAAGAGCAGATGGGACCTGTCCCCATATTGAGTAGCTCTCATGAACATTAAGTTTCATCAGAAGAAAGGATCTCTTTTTTGTGTAGAGAGTTAACTCTCGACTGAGCAGATGGATCTTTTACTGTAGATTGGTCTGGATTTGGTAGTCAGAGCCATACAAGATCCCATTTTGGGCACAAACTGCCCAGAAGTTTCATAGCTGTTAAAGATAACTAAAATGCATTTAATCAACATACTTTTCCACTCATCATAACTGCTGTGTACAAGTGTATATTTGTTTCACTGTGTAATTCAGATATTACAATTCCAAGGACACAGGAGTAAGTAGGTACAGGATATCTTTGCACACTTTTCTTTTAAGGCAAAAAGTGAAGTTCAGCGTGTCAATACTGGGCAAGCCCAACATTCTTCCTGACAAGTAACATCAAAGTCCAGAACAAAATTTTTAAAAAAGTTAAGTCCATTTCGTCCTTTCAAGAAAAAATACATCCGACAAATTTTTGTAGATCCATCTTCCCTTCTACATCTCTTGTTCATATATAGGTATAGATACCATTTTAAATGGTGCTTGAGGAAGTAAGGCTAAATTTCCTAGGTGATTAACCTCTGCCTTTTGGATCAAAATGCAAATAGTCTCTGTCTGAAGCTCTGTCTCAGCCCCTTGTCCTTTCAAATGTTGTTTTCTATACTGTTTGCTACTAAGACTCTTGCAGATAAAGGCACAAGGGGTCAGTGTTGTTGCACAGCAGTTTCACTGAAGGGGTGAAAAATTAGTTTAGTCCAGAGATTTACTTATTTTAATATGGCAAGTTCTGAGAGCAGCATGAGCTCACAGCACAGGCCAAAACTGGCATTGTAAATAATATGTTTCTTCTATGCACATCTCTACAGAAGCAGAATTAGTAAAGGATTTTTTTTTCAATTTCAATGTTAATTAAGAAATTGTTAAATTTAATGTTTTATAAATATTATATCAACACAACTTGAAGTTGCAAATGGATTACAGAGGTAGAGGGAGATGTGAAGTTAGGCAGAAGGATCAATGTATTATGACTTTTTGAAATCATTTTTATATATCAGAAAACATATACATGAAGATACAGTGGGGATCAGTACATCACTCACTCCTGTTACACAGCAGTATGAATTCTGACTCCAGATCTAGATCCACAACTTCCTTTTGACATTTGGGATGTCTACTGACTTGTCATTCAGAGCATCACCCAACATCAGATTGAAGTGAAATAATTTATACAGGAAAAGACAAACTGAGGACAGGGAAAGTTGTGTTCAGCCTGTCTGTTTGTAGCTGTCAAAAGGGCTCCTCCCTGTTGCATTGTGTGTTCAGGTCTTGAAGAATAGTTGACCTGAACTGTTTCTGTTCTTAAAAATGTCCTACAGGTTAGAGCAGTAACAGCTGCAAAAGAGTAGTAGCAGACTGACAGCTCTTAATATGTCACCATGTCCTAACATGAGCTGCTATCACTTTAACTGTCCCAGCTGGCCAGTGGTGTACTTTGTATGTCCATTTGGCTTTTGTTTCTGTAATTTGATTCAAAGACCTGACTCCTTAAAAGTAGCAATTAAAAATATAATAGAGATAAGCTCTCAAAAAAAAAATGGGGACATTCCTTCAATGGCATGTCCTTGGAGGTCTCTAAATTACCTCTCTTACGTTTGGTCTGAACTGATACTTCTTCTGAAGGACATAATCTGAAAAGTTCATATTAGGATTTTACCTCTCTCTCTATAATAATAATGTTTGTCTTCAAGATCAAGATTAAGCATGTATACTCTTATGCTGTTGTGCAACTAACTACACAATTGTCCCATGAAAAGGGGGAGGTATTCACTTGTGTATAAAGTCCTGAGAGTATCTTTTTGACTAGTTAGGATTAAAGTCCATAGATGACTTCGTAGAAACATTACAAAAATCTTTATTCTTTTCTATGACTTATGGGAACAGAGTGTTGAATATCTGATATTTAATCAATCAAAAAGCTCTGGCACCTCACAGTATTTTCTTCTACTATCCCATGCTAGGCGCATGGATGGAAACCTTACTGAATTCACAAGGAAAAAGTGGCCATTTACATGCATATAGGTATTAGCAAATGTGGAAAACCCACCTTAGTACCGTAATTATTTGCTTGTTACATGCCTGGTTACACACATATTTAGGACACAGTTTTCTTCCATGTTTTTGGCACAGATCTGCCACTTGTGACCTGTTTCTTACCTCCCATATTTTTGTTATACTGAGCTGTGGTGTTTGTGTAGTCCTGTCAAAACTTGTTCATGACAGTGCCTGACTCTTCTGAGCAGCAGCACCTGTTCAGATTCTGTATCGCTGCAGATTCAGATACACAGAACATTTGTCTCTTCCATGTGTGTAGAAACCGCAGCTGTCTGCGTGCATTAGCCTGGCTTTAACCCAAACTAGTGTTTTCTGCACTCTGCTTTAACTGCTTCAGTGGGTCTTACTACTTCAGGTTTAGGGCTAAGCTGTCAGCACCTTCTAGTTTAGCCAGGCTTCTGTCTGAGAATCCCAGAGTATACAGAGAGAAAGCCTGTATCTGTCTGCAAAATACTGTGTAAGCATACCTAAAAATATGAAATGACCTCCTGTCTGAGGTTAGTGACCTGCAGAAAGAGGAATGGTACTATTCTCAGCTATGTGTTCATTACATTTGTGTGCTTAAGTTGAATTCTTCATTATGATGTTATTCCTAGGCTTCTATCAGTGAAGAGTATTATTCTTTATTACATTTCTTTTTCTTTTTCCCCCCTTTTATATCTCTGATAATCGCTTTTGTTGCTCTCCAATGCAGTCTCCTTGATTAGTAATGAGTTGTTCATTGTTGTTTTAGTACTTGCATGAGATAATATAGGGTTTTCTTTGTTTCCTTTTCTGTGTGTTAGACTCGTAATAACTTTGAAAGCACGAGGCAGGAAGTGGAGAGACTCATGCAAAGAATGAAGTCAGCCAACCAAGATTACAAACCACCAAGTCAATGGACAATGGAAGGCTATCTCTATGTGCAGGAGAAACGTAAGTACAACAGGGAAGGTCCCTGCAGTTGTTTGCCCCAGTGCTTGACTGGTAGCAAGCTCTGCTCTGCCTGGCTGCCCTATGCCTTGCTGCAGACTCCCAGCACTGTGCTTTGGCTCCCTCCTGCTTCCTGCACTTTCCCAGCCTGAGCAGGGCCTGTAGCTCAGCCATCAGGAGCACCTTGTACCAGAGACCTCCTCTGACCCAGTCATCTTAAATGAACATGTGCTTAACAGAAATCAAAGATGTAAGAAAAAGTCATTTATGTACAGTCTTACCATAGTTAACCACAGCCAGTTTTATCCTCAGTAGTGCTGCAAATTTTAAGAAGACAGTCTATTTTTTAGTTGAGTAACAATCATAAAAGAAATCTGTGTTAAGTGGAAATTACACTGAGCCCTGCTAATGGGGGAGAGAGAAAAGGAGTGAAGCCTTGGGCACATGCTGTGCTTCATTAACTAGTGGGAGGCCAACTTGACATCCTCTTACTGAAAAGAAATTTTTATTCTGTAGTAACAGTAACAGGGTATGTACACACTGTGTAGGGGGAAAGGTACAAGTTGTATAATTCCTTGTTAAGTTTCCTTGCCTACAACCATTATCCTATAGGGTCTTGTCTAATTGTGAGCGACTGGGTTAAATGTTCGCTATTCTTGAGATTATATATATATTTATTACTGATATGCATGGTGTTAAATACAGGATTTTTTAACAAATGGCACTAGGCCATAAATTGTTTTCTTTCTGATAGATGGCCAAGTGTAACAAGCTTTAAGTTGCAACACAGGAGTCTGGCTACAATTTTTTAATGAAAAAAGGTGACTTCATAACTTGTCTAAAACTGCTTTGAGAGTGCTCATCCTTCTTATAATATGCTAAAAGAGATAATGAGTTGCCATCAGAAGAAAAATTGATTCAGAATAATAACAAATTTTGTTATGCTAAGTGATAATAACTTAAAATATAGGAGCAGAACAGCTAACTTCTACATAACCATAGTGGCTACATAACCAGTTTACTTTCTGATTCATGACTTTATTTTCTTCCAAAACGCAGGCAATAGGAAAGCTGTCTCAAAGTCAGTGTAACAGACCGTGTACATTTCTGCAACTATATTTCTGGATTGCCAGACATCCAACTTACATGACTGATTCAGTCTCTCATATAACCACCACCTCTGTGGGTACACTGAGAAGGCAAAGGCATTGTATCTATAGTAAAACTACTAGTTTGTTTTTAACATTCATAGTTCTTCACATTAAAAAAAAAAACCAAACACAAACCCCTTTAAAATACCTTTTTTTAAAGTCAGAGCTTTCATTTTGACCCCTTCCAAGGCATAAAAGGCCAATGTTTCTTGCTGAAGGCACTGCCTCTACCACCCAGCATTTTTTCCCTCATCACTAGACCAGTCTGTTTTAGACTGCACAGTTCTCTGCTTTGTTTCATATAAATCTCCTGTCAGTGTTCAACTATGTAAGATTAAATCTCTCTCTAAGCCAGTGCCATTTTAACCCACTCCCTTAAGGTAAAAGGTAGAAGAGTAGCCTTTCTCTGATACTACCAAAAGCATTGGTTACCTTTGACAAGAACTCTGAAAGTAAAGGAAAATGCACTTGGATTTTATGACTTCATCCAGTTTTCTGTATTTAGTACCAGAGTTCAAGGTTTCCCTAAGAGAAAGGGTTTAATACTGAATTAAGTTTCCCTTGGGTTGATAAAACAACAACTGTATTTTCTAGGTAGAAAAATCCCTAAGTTCTGTTCTTGCCCGTTTCCTGCCTGTTTACTGTGATAAAATGCTGTTACCCTTTGTAGTTGCCAAAGAAAGCGAGTCTGCTAGAACTTTGTTGGGCAGCCTTATCAAGATGCAGTGTTTGAAAATTATACCTGAACAACATGTTCAGATTAAAAAATACGGAGTAGGCTTCATGTGGATGCTATGTTTAATTTTTCTACTCTATCTAATTCCAAGTATAATAGTGATAAAATGACAATTACTTTTAATACTATCTCTCTTTACTCTAGGACCCCTTGGATTTACATGGGTAAAACATTACTGCACTTATGACAAAGGAACAAAAACTTTCACAATGAGTATAGCTGAAACAAAGTCTGGTGGAAAAGTGGTGAGTTGCATGTACATAAACACATGCATGAGCTGTATATTCCATCTTTTATATTAAGCATTTAAGAACTGCTAAAAGAAAAAAATATGAACAGTATAGGCTGTTTTCAAAGATGAAGCAGTGCATGTATCACATAGCATGGATAAATATTGAAGTAATATTTCCTTTAAAATGTGTTTAAACCACATATTAAATAACTTCTCTAATGTGGTTATTGAAATGCATAGGAAATTTATCACATTTGCACAGAATCGTAGAATGGATGAGGTTTGGAAGGGGGCTCTGGAGATCTCTGGTTTAAACTCAGTGCAGGGTCGACCAGAACAGAGTGGTGAGGTCTGTGTCCAGTCAGATTTTAGATCTCTCCAAGGATGGAGCCCTCTATGAGCAACCTGTTCCAGTGTATGACCACCATAAAAAAGCTTTCTCTTAAATTCAAATGGAATTACTTGTATTGGTGGTTGTGCCCCTTGCCTCTTTCCCTTCCACTGGGCACCACTGAGAAGAATCTGACTCAGTCTTCTTTACTCCTTCCCATGAGGTATTTGTAGGTCAGTCACTGATATGATCCCTCTTCCCCAGGCCAAGCAGTCCCAGCTCACTCAGCTTCTCCTCATATGACAGTTCACAGGATCATCAAGGTTGGAGGAGACCTTCAAGGTCATCTAGTCCAACTGTCAATGTAGCAACACCATAATCACCCCTAAATCATATCCCCAAGTGCCACATCCAGGCTTTTCTTGTACGCTTCTAGAGACAGTGAGTCCCCCACCTCCCTGAGCAACTTATTCCAATGCCTAACCACTCTTTCAGTGAAAATTTTATTTTTAATACCTAATCTGAAACTCCCCTGGCACAACTTAAGGCTTCTCCCTCTTGTCCTTTCACTTAAGACATGGCAGAAGAGACCAACCCCCACCTCACTAAAGCCTCCTTTCAGGTAGTTGTGCTCCAAGTCCTTAATGGCTTTGGTAGCCAGTGGTGGACTTGTTCTAGCACATCATTGCCTCTCTTGTACTGCAGAGCCCAGCACTGGACACAGCATTCCGGGTGTGCCTCACCAGTGCTGAATGGAGGGTGAGGATCACCTTCCTCCTCTTGCAGGCAGTACCCTGCCTGATGCATCCCAGGAGGCTGGTGGCCTTCTTTGCAGCAAGGTCACATTACTCGCTCATGGTCAACTTGTTGTACACCAGAACCTGAAATTCCTTTTCTGTCAAACTGCTCTCAAGTTGTATCAGGGGAAGTAGGTATTACAAAAAATTTCTTCACCAAAGGGGTTGTCAAGCCCTGAAACAGTCTGCCAGGGAAGTGGTTGAGTCACCAACCCTTGAGGTATATAAAAGTTGTATAGATGGCTTAGTTGTGACCTTTTCCAGCCTAAATGGTTCTATGATTCTATATCCTTTTCCTTGCTCTCTTTGAAGAGCAAGGAGTCACACTTGCTTCCTCCCTTTCCTCAGAATCCCCAATTGCGTCAGCCTTGCCAACATTATAGAGAGGTCTCATGATTGTGGTGGGCAGAATTAGGAGTTACTCAGCTTTATTCTCCAGAAATACTTTTATCTGCATGTGTGATTAGCAAAATTACATGCTTTTCATCCTAACATGCATGTAATCAAGTTATATATGCAGATGTTTGTAAGATTTGAATTTAGGGAATTTTCTGAAATATAATTATTAAATAGCAAATATGTAACAGAAAGCTATTAAATGCAGTCTTACTTAATATACAGAAAAAATATTGTATATGTTCCTTAATAATTTTAATCCCTGTATTAACACATGTTCTTTGGACTGTTCATGCAGTTAAATTTAAGATGAAGCCAAGGTACAAGCATACCGCTATTATGTGCTAATTTTGTTTTGTTTTGTTTTGTAGAACGGCCTTGTCACAAGCTCACCAGAAATGTTCAAGCTAAAATCTTGCATCAGGAGAAAGACAGATTCAATTGACAAACGTTTCTGTTTCGATATTGAAGTATTTGAGAGGTTTGTTTTTGTTGTGTTAACAGTTTGAAAATAATTGCAACCAATATATAATAATTACTCCCGTAATTGGAACACGTTTATCAATATATTTGGATACAGACAAAGTAGGCTTTCAAGGCTTAATACTTCTTTGTTCAAATCTGGTTTTCTAATTAAATTCACTACACAGCATATGTGTTGTCTTTACTACATTATGTTTGCATGCAGATAAAACATGGATTCCTGTGGAACCTGTAGCAAAACTGACTACCCTCTTCTAGAAACAGATCATAAGTATTTTCATAAAAACTTGTTTATAAGTGTATTCTGTGCAAATCATTATTACTTTCAGAAATGTATGGTAGCACTTTTTTTCCTTGAAAATTACATCTACAATTTTTTTTCTACTTACTTCTGGATATTATAATTACATCAGGTAGATGAGAACAGCTTTCCCGTATTTAAGGTATAGGTGCACAGTACTTTGTAGAACTATTTTTTCCAAGCTTGGTAGTAAAGAGAAATACTGAATTAATTTTTGTGTTAAAATATGATAAATAGACTGACTTTTGTAGTTGTTCTCTTAAAAATGTTTTATGACTGTTAACGAACTTTTAAAAAACAGGCATGTTTTGTATCTAGCTCAAAATTATTCTGTTATGTCAGAAGATGTCAATTTCTGTAACTTCTGTCTGTCTTTTGTATATTCACTTCATGTCAGTGTGCATTTGGGTTCTGACTTTGGATACTGTTTGAGAAAAATGGTAATTTCACTGAATGTGTGTGTTTTTGACAGACCTGGAATCATCACACTACAAGCTTTTTCAGAATCCAACCGAAAACTTTGGCTCGAAGCTATGGATGGAAAGGAACCAGTAAGGATATTTTTAAATTTTCATTTTACAGTTTTCTGGCTCACATATTTAAGAAAGAAACTAGTATACGTTTCAGATACTCTGTTGTAAAACCAATAAATACAGGTTTTTTTCTTTGTGAGACACTAATGCAAGTGCATAGTGAAGATAAGTACAAAGTAGAAAAATAGATCTATTAATTTAAGCCTATATTTATGTATGATTATTTTATGTCAGGATATTTTAAGTAATAATAGTTTAAGTAATATGATAGCATATTGTCTAATAGGATTCATGGTTCAGGTAACATGTGAAGTGGTTGTTATTACAGTGGTAAAGAACAACCATCTTTAGGGCAGTGTCATGGAGTAAACAATTAGTACCATCTCAAAATGTGTTGAAAGTTACTGAGAGACAGGCTTGTCTGAGTTTTCTTCCCACTATTTGTCTACTCTTAAAGGAGTCAACAAATGAGGGTGATGTCAGACCTGTATGATAGGAAAAGAATGGTTGATCTGTTTTTTGAAATAGATGAGTGTTTTTACATGCTTCTTGCTTGACTGAACCAGTACAGAAATTATAATCTCTAGTTGTTTTGAAAATTAACCCATTTGGACTCAGTAAATCTGATTTCTAATGCATTAATTGCATTATGGTAACACAGAGCTGTTAACCCAGGTATGTGCTGGAGCCGTAAGTGTCGAGATTGTGAAAGGCTAGGTTGGAATTTCCCTAGCAGCAATGTAGTACATAGCATGGCAATAAAGGATTTAAAGCACAAAGAATGTCCTATTGCATTGTTGTTGTTCGGTTGTTTTGTTTTTTTTTTTTACAGATCTACACACTGCCAGCCATTATTAGCAAGAAGGAAGAAAGTAAGCTTTTTATGTTATTTTACAATATATTGCCAGATTTCTGTAATGTTACAGTTTCTTGATATACGCGTGGGAGAAAGAGATCATATTTTATTTCTATTGTTGTGAAATAACTTCGTTGGATATCTAAACTTTCCCTAGCACAACTTGAGACCATTTCCTCTTGTCCTGTCACTTGTTACTTGAGAGAAGAGGCTGATCCCCACCTGGCTACACTCTCAGTCAGTTGTAGAGTGATAAGGTCCCTCCTGAGCCTCCTTTTCTCCAGGCAAAACAACCCCCACTTCCTCAGCCACTCTTGTTTTAAGATCCTTGTTTAGGTAGTTAGAGCAGTGGGCATTGAAGATGCAACATTAATGAGAAATGCAACTTGAAATAAGATGACTAATTAAAGTCAATAGCAAAGATTGTTTTGTTACATTATCGTTTTATGTGCATATGCAAGGAATGACGAATGTTGTTGTATTAAAACCAATTAATATATTCTGGTCATAATGTAGGTCCTGGACTCTTAAAAGCATTTTGCTCAGCAGAGGGGAGTACAGTAATTCCCTTTTAAAGCAGCTAGTTTTCAACTGTATGTTTAGAGGGGCTACTGAGAAAGACAGTAGAATATTAAGCTTCTCATGGTACAGAATGATTAGAAAGTTGGGTTGTGAATGCTAAGGATATATCTACAAAGACTCTATTACAGAACAACTGTTATAATGTTATGGATAAATGTGTCAGCCCTCCTTGACTAGTGTGTGAATGTAGCTAAATAGAATATTTTGTATATTGATGTTGGAAAGTAATTATAATTTTTTTATAGTGTTCTTAAATGAAGCAGGCTTCAACTTCGTGAGGAAATGTATTCATGCTGTAGAAACAAGAGGTGTGTATTAAAAATTAGGTATTAGATTGTTACGATCTTTTTTCTGAAATATGACTCTTTAAAATTCTGTATGCTTTACATCTGTGCTTTGAAGAGTGCCCATCATTTGATTTGGACTTGTCACATTTTATCTGGGTGCTTTACACTCAAAATTGTTGTCACAAGTTCCAACAACAATTCTTAGCATAGCATTTAAGTGAGGTTTTAAACATTTTCTGCAATTTATTTTTTTATTAGACAGGTTAATACACAATTGCACTCATCATTAGTCTTTAAATTGTATGCACTGACTTTTCTTTTCTTGTGATGAAACTGTAGGGAGTCTCAACTCCCAGCTTTGGTTTCAGGTGTGAAATATGAAGACCCAAAAGTGACATCAACATTCTCTGCTGGTACATCTGGTTTTTTGCAGACTATAACTACTATCATTTTATTCATTCATGTTCTACATTGCTTGTTTTGGTTTTGTTTTCCCTAATGTTTAGCAACATTTAAATGTTTAGCAACACTCATTTTTGGTAGTGGGTATGTAAAAAAAGGAAGTAATAATCACTCAGCTGATGAGGTGATATCCTACAATTCACAGTAAGTTTTAAATGGAGAGTAATGGCAGTATCATTTCCCATAAAATGAGGTAGCCTTTTCTTGAACTGTCAGTGTGCAGATCTCTTCTAATCCAAATGTGGTCTCTCTGTGCAACTTTGAGCTCAACATGAATTCAGTTTCTCAGCCAACCATGTTATCATTATTGAATCACTGTTGACTCAGAGCTTGCATTATTTTCTGGGGCAAAAGAGGGTCTCAAAACAAAACACCTAGGTTATCTAAGTGAGATCAGATTTAGGAATGTTGTTTTCAAAGGAAAAGTAGCAAATTTTTAAATGATAAGGCTTGAAGTGGGGAGAATGGAGGACATTTAAATCCTGCTGATTTTAAAAGGCAGTTAATGAAATAATCATCACTGAAATAATCAAATACTGTGTTCTGAATGTCACTCTTTAAACATTATTTGTTATTATCTGTGCTACTAAAAAAGGCCTGGCAATTTTAACTGGCAACATAAATTCTCAACTAAAGTGTTATGACAGTATACAGTATATATTTTTACTTTCATATAAATGTCAGTCACATCTTAATTGAAAGCGAAGATGGTCTAAGCATACATAGATGCATAGTCATTCCACTGAAATCTAAGCAATATAAACTTGATGATGTGTAACGTGTTTTAAGTTCAGTGTGTTCAGTTAAGTTCACATTAAGTGAATGTGTGTTCAGTTTTAAGACTGCTTTTGGGTCTTATTTTTCACTTTTTGTAACCATCACCCTGTAGTTTGCTAATATGGGTCATTTCTATGCAGAAGGGTTCTGTTAATGTAAAATTATGCTTAGTCTATAGCATGGTGTGGACCCAGTGGAATGAACTTGTTAATATCCCACAAGAGATTGCAGTAGGGTAAAGCAGTACTTAAGAATGTAATGATACAGTTTTCCTGAAATACATTTAGATGTTTTGAAAACATACACCAGGGATGCATCAGCATATGTTGAAATAACCATATTTTCATTATTTTCATTTACTTGTTTTCCCAATATAGGTATTACAGTCCTGGGGTTGTACAGAATAGGTGGTGTAAATTCCAAGGTGCAAAAGCTGATGAATACCATATTTTGTAAGTCTCTGAAGTGAACTTTTGTCAGTGTGTATGTGTGCTATTGTCCCTTTTGCTTTAACTGCTGTGCTCAGAATTGTGTCATAACATTCACAGTTTTGTATGTGCATTCACTGACACTAAATTGAGTTTGCACTCTTAAAATAAGTGATTCAGCTCTAGTTTCTTGTGCGCATTAGTATTCACTTCTCTGTGTTATACATGAGCAAATTACTAATAAAAATGCTTTTCGTCTTCTAACTTTAAAGTTCTGTGTATTGATATGTATTTGGCTTGTTCCAGAATTTCTCCCAAGTTTAGTTCTGTAACACTTCCTTGCTCAGCTTAATAGACACTTGTTCCAGTCTTTCACTTTTCTTGCTAATTGAGCTCTCTGATGCCTGTTGTTTGCATGTCAAAGACAAATGAATTAGTAATTCTCTGTGGACTTGGGCTTACTTAACACTTTGATACAGTGCATAAAGTTAATGTTTATAGTTACTAACTATGAGCACTAAATTTATTTTTATTAATACTTCGGCAGAGATTAGAAGATTCCAATTGATCAGATTGGTGGTTAGTCTAGCCAATAAATAATCAGTTGAGCTAAATGGCCAATCTAGTAGCTTCTGTTTTGCTACTTTTCTAGTTAATGCGTTAGTCAAACTGTAACACAATCATAATTCAAATTTCTACCAGCCCCTAAATCTCCTCCTGATATGGATATTGATATGGAACTTTGGGACAATAAAACAATAACAAGTGGACTAAAAAACTACCTCAGGTAAGTATAATCCCACACAGTCTCATTATTCCTTTTCTGGCCCATTAATCTTTTGCTTGTTAATATCCTATTACATTTCTTGTATCCATTGCCATGGTAATAATTGAGTATTTTATTATCCTGCTTAATAGTCCTTTGATTATGTATATTAATACACACCTTCTACCTTTTTAAGATAATCCTGCCTTATATAGCCCTAAATTCAATTCATTGCATGTTTTTATTTAATTTTTTTTATGTTAATCACAAAGCATGTTGTGCTCAGTTTTTTGTTTGTGAATCCCTTAAGTTGTGTAATATAAGATTTCATGACATTATGGTTCAATAAAAATTCCAGCAAAAGCATGGATTTTTATCCTATGCTCTTAATATCTTCACAAATAAAATATCACTCCTGTCATTTTTGCTGATGAGACAGAACATTCAAAAACTATGGTATTTCTGAGATAACTCTTTCAGGTCTCAATATATAATGTTCAAGAGAGACATAATAAAAAGTATACAACCCAGATAGTGGGTGTTCTATGCCTTCTAAATATTTAGATTTCCTAAACTTGTCACCTAACAAAGGGCAGCATCAGAAATCCCTATTTAACTCTGGAAAATATGCCTAGGATTTATAGTGGAATGCTCATGTACATTTCATTGAAAAGGCTTTAACTGAAGAAATTTATACATCTTCAGAAGCACAAATCATTGTAGCTACTGTGTTTGTGAAATTAGGACATGAGCTAGCAAGCAGTAGCTGTGTGCTTGTGTCTGTAAGACAACTCATAGTCTGCTTTTCAAAGGATGACTCTTTTAAGATCTCTCAGATCAGAATTTCAGTCCCAAATTTCATCATGGTTTTGCCTTTCTTGGGCAAAAGATTCCTTCTGCAGCCCACTGTACAGTGTCTGCAGCTGTATTTATTCCTGTCCTACAATATGGAAGACAGGAAACATTGAGGCTCTGTGCTGAAGTAACGTTTTCCTTATTAACGTACGTGGTGACACCAAATTCAACTCAAATTGATTTTAAGACTATGTACATGACTGAGTTGTTTACTACTTGTAATCAGTTATCACTGAATTTGATTTCCTAGGACCAACAGAACATTGTGCAGATGTTGAGGGCTGTCATAATCACACTCATAAAACTTAAAAAGATTTTGAGTCTATTTTAAATATCCTTTTAATTTTTTTCACAACCAGGTGTCTTTCAGAACCACTGATGACTTTCAAGCTGCACAAAGATTTCATTGTTGCTGTTAGTAAGTAAAAAGTAAAATGAAAAATACACTTTCATGAAAGTACTATTGTTTCTAACCTCTAATCTCCTCAGTCACTCTCTTTACTTTTCTCCTTGCTCTAATACGCAGTGGTCCAGTCCTCAAAACAGAGAAGGCACACTAGATGAAGCTGTTCATTGGTTTGTTCTGATCTTTTTAGTGGTTCTGTGTGACTGCCTTCTGCATGAAGTTTTGAACCCTCATTTAGATGTTTTTTTGTTTGTTTGATTGATTGTTTGTTTGTTTGTTTTATATAAGCTGATCATTCTTTTGTAACATTCATCTCTCTCATCCAAGGACCTTTATTTTCCTAGCTTGCCTTGAGAAATCAGAAAGGGCAAAAATGAGCTCCTTTTCACAAATGGAATAATTGGATACAAAGATAGCAGAGATTGTTTTCCTAATTACTTCAGTTTAGAATTTGAAGATATTTCTCCTTTTTCTCTTCTCTTAATAAGAATAAAGGACACTAAATATTTTTAGCTATTTTAATCAATATTTCTTAGATTAAATCTTAGACTTTACTGAAGTGGCACACCAGGTCAAAATTACCATTAATTTATTGGCTCCAGTATTGATAGTAATTATAGTAATTGCTTTAGGCGAGTTACTTGAAATACTGATTTCACAGGTTAATAAATATAATCACATTTTCCTCACCATTTTAAAGCTAATTTTGTTTGGCTCCTCTTAATGCATGTTTGTTTTGCAAACTGATGCCATTTGTAGTCTGATGCCATTTGTAATCACTGATGCACTGATGCCATTTGTAGTCACTTCTTAGCACATGTTTTGATTTATCAACAATTTGTTTTCTATTTAATAGAGTCAGATGATCAGAACTACAGAGTTGAGGCAGTGCATGCGCTTGTGCATAAATTACCAGAGAAGAACAGAGAGATGCTGGACATCCTTATTAAGCACTTGGTCAAGTAATTATTTTTTATTTTTCTGTTTGGTATTATTGTAAGATGTAATCATTTCTGCTTTAAATTTGTCAGTGTTGCTTAATCCATTCTGTGTGTTGAAACAATGCCACTTGAAATAACATTTGATTTCTAAAATGCTGTTCTCAACTTAACTGGAATAATACTCTCTGTAGAAACAGAATAAAAACATCATAAAGTGCCACCAAGATGGCCAACTATGTTTATAAAATAAACCTAGTCAGTGTTTTCATTCATGTTCTTACTTAATACAGGACTTGTAACCAATGAAATTTAAGAAACACCTAAATCTATGCCAAGGTTGATAGAAAATGCTGGTTTGAATCTGTCTTGAACTCCCAGACTGTTTCAGGAATTAGATAGATTTGAAATGAGGTAGAATGAGATAGATTATATGATAATACTTGTTCTTCATGTTTGATCTTATTTTTCTGTCTAACAAGCCTGAAGTGTGGCATCACTTGAAAGCATTAATTTGAAGAATTATTTTTTATATTTTTAATATCTACATAGATGTCTAGCTTTTGAATCTCCCTTAATATTCCCTTGATTTTTAATTGTCAGATGGAAAAGATTTAGCATTTCTTTAAATGGGTGATCTTTTGTCTTCACAGAATTACACTTGGCATGTGCTGTGGGATAAAAAAAGACAAGTTTTTATTCTCTTATGTCTCTCTGTATCACTAGTTGTGATTACACACCATTATTGCATGTTACTTCATCCTGTTTCTGCATCAAATGTTACGTGTATAAGTTTCTATACATCTTTGATTAGTTTTCACTGGTTTTTGCTGAATACTTTTTAATATATATTATTCTCACTGATACAGGATGCCGTATACTTTTTAGTACATTTTTCAGTCATCTGGGAATGTGAATAGTGAAGCAGTAATTGTTCAGATAAGGCTCACATGACTAAGATATGTAGAAGACGTGAGAGGACTCCGTGTTGTTTGCATTCAATTCTCTACATCCCAGCTGTTTTGCGTTTTTGATCACAGCTTGAGCTGCAGGCTGCAGTAAGCTGTCTACAGTGGTGCCTAATGCAGTTTTGCTTCCTGTTATAGAAATGAGAACTTTGAAAATTTCTTTGACAGGAAATAATTTAGCCCTAAAAAATATTTTTAGCTCTCTGTTTCATTAGCCTCTGGAGAGCTAACATTGTAGCAAGCTGCTGTAAATGCTTTCATTGCAAAACCTGATTAGGCAGACCTTGCCTCTTGTTATACTTGGGCTGATGCAGAGAACCAGATGGAAAAAAAGTTTCGTAAGTTTCTTTACTCACAGAATTGTTTAATTAGCTAAAAAATACAGTACTTATTCCTTTGCGACTCTCAAAAAAGTGAAAGCATTTAATGAAGGATGAACAATTTCATAAAAGCTGCTGGTCTGGGAGCCCCAAAATTAGAGAGATATGTGCATAGGAACTGACTTATTTGTTGGTGGAATTAGTGTTAGGCAAGCATTACTTTCTTGACCTCTTTTCATGGCCTCTTTATTCTCAGTGTGATCTCAGATGCAATTCCAAAGAAAAGCATACCTGTAGTATTCCCTTCTTTAATTCTTCTCTTTAACTCCTGCTTTTCTTATCTTTGCTGTGATTCTCATTTCATATCAATGTAGTCTTAGTTTTACACTGAATGCCTTCAATACTTTTCTTTCCAATATTCAATTAACCCCTTCTAATTTCTTATATAATTTTCCAGATGTTGTTTATGCTAGCAATTCTAATGACACTGAATTTAAAATTAGTCTCTCGAGTGTATTAGCCATCTTCCTCCTTCAGCTTTTTCCTCCCACTGTGTGGAGATTTTTCAAGGATCAAATAAATGGCAGGTAAAGTGCCTAATTTTATGAAAATGGGAAAACTTGGGGAAAAATGTCCAACCTGCTGTTTTCTTCATTCTATTGTTGAAAATCCAATTTCAAAGTGCACATTCCTTTCCTGATATTTCTTTTAGCTGTTCAGTTCCTTTATGAATGCTTTCGCATGAAAGTGAAAATACTGTACCTTTAGCTCTGGGTTTTAAGGTCTTTACATCTCTGCCTAGCTTTACTTTTATATTACTGTGCAAATTTAAATAGAATCTAGATGATGTGGGCTGTAGAGCAAACTAGAAACAAACAAACAAAACTAGCAATTCCTGAAAAGCACCTTGGAGAGAGGTGATACTGCATGGATGTATAGTCAGTAGCTAGGCCAGCATGGGAAGTTTGGTGTTACTTTCACATGGATAAGTAATTTTTTGGTTTTTAAACCTACCTAGTCAAATTATGCCTACTCTAAAGAATGAATCATTCTTTGGTATGATTTAACAACACAATACTTTTCTATGGTAAAAAAAGACAGTGGGGAGTCTGCAGTCTGGCACTATCACAAATTTGTTGGTGATACATCAAAGAGAGAGATTCTGAGGAGAAAGCAATGGCACCTCAGTGAATGCCCTCCAGCACCTGAAATGCATGATTACCTGAGCTTGTGTCTGTGCTGTAGCTCAGCACGGGTATGGCTAGGTCAGGGGAAAGTGGCTCTCAAAACGATCCATTTACACCCTGGTTTCTTTCTCTTTTGCAAGAAATTGAGCCTTTGAAATTCTTCCTAGAAAGCCCTTTCTGGTTACAGTGTTATTAACTTCACCATTTCTTTTATGAACCAGCTACCAAATTTGTAACCAAGGAAAACCAAGCACCAGACAAACACTACCTTCTCTCTTATGCTATAAGATTATAATGTTTGTGTGACAGACCTCTGCAGTTACCATGCAGCAAAAAGCAGAGTAACGTTGCAAAGGGAGGGGTTTTAGAGTTTTTTCTAGCATATCTAGAGCTGAGTTATTCAACATTCTAATTTCATTAAAATGCTGGTGGACTTCCCAAAAGACCCTTAGTCATCTAAGATAAACGTAAGATCTGTTTCAGAGAAAGTTAGATTAAGCAAAAAATGTGCTTTAACCAAGGAGTCATTTACATGATATGGCTTCCAAGTAATCTCTGCCAGTATGTCTGCCTGAGGTAACATTTTGGAAAGTTTTGAGGTAATTTATTGAAGCAATATAAGAAACATGTAAGAAGATAGTCATTTGTTTTCCTGCATTTTATAATCATGCTGCTTCTTATACAAAACACTTTCCCGTATTTCTCCTGTTTCTTGATGTAAATGGGGTGCTAAAATCTTCCTGTCCCAAATATGAGGGGAACATTTTATAGATTTTACTATTTCTTAATTTTAAAAGGTGCAAGATTGATTTTAATTGTGTAGGAAATTCTAAAAATGCTCAACTTAACCGTGGTGGCAGATAGCAGTGAGAAGGAAGAGGAAAATGTGAGCCAGTGCCTCATTAATGAGCTCCATTTGGTAACAGATTCAATAAAATTAGGCATTAAGGTGATTATAAGATCTTCACTTGGCATAGTATTACTCCGACATGAGGCAATAGGACAGCTGTGACTGGGGAATCACTGGCAGTTGTTTCAAAGGATGGATCTAGGATGACACAGTTTTTATTTGGCAGATCTTAGTAGTAAGGAGAGAAAAGTGGCATTGAGTATTACTGACCAATGGTTTTCTTTTAACTATCTGATAAATTATTGGGAAAACAAACTTTTTTAATTTTATATTAAAAAGAAAAAAAACAGAGAAGGTAAAGTAAGTGATAACAGAATATACAGAAGTAAAAAGTTAATCTATTTAAGTCAGATGTCATTATGATCATCTAATGTTTTCCATTGCACAGAAACAAGAATTTCACTAAATCCATTGATCCTGTGTTTTCATCATATTGATAAAGAGATCCTATTGCTGATAAAGTGTTTTCCGTAACTAAGCTTAATTCCTTTACATGAAAATTAAGGTATATGGTTGACCTCTGTTCCACACAGCATTTTCCATCAATCCAGTCAAAAGTATTTAAGGTCCTGTATAAACACTGGAGAGAGATAGGTGCTTGCGCTAAGAATTCTAAACTTTAGGTGGTCTGAATCTCTCTGTGAAGAACTGCAAATACAGTTGCCTTTCCCTGTCAGCTATATCAGGAACTGAAATACTACTCTAGGAAGACCTGCTCATTATCCATTAAGTTACTGCAGGATGGGAGCCTTACTGGAAATATAGTAGTTGTACTACATTGTATTTTGACTCTAGTGAAAGTGAAAATGTTACAAATATATTTAAAAGGGAGGCATGAACTTGGGATCTTGTAAAATAGTATTCTTAGCAAGCTTTTGCCTGTTAAAATTGTAGTTTAGTATAGTAATTAAATTGCATATTGTTTGTGTTCATTTAAAGGGTATCATTGCACAGTCAGCAGAATCTAATGACTGTATCCAACCTTGGTGTTATCTTTGGACCAACGCTAATGAGAGCACAAGAAGAAACCGTGGCTGCTATGATGAACATTAAGTTTCAGAATATCGTCGTTGAAATTCTGATAGAGCATTATGAAAAGGTAGAAAGAAATGTTCTGTTTTGTTATGAAGTGGAATAAGATCTCATTTTCATTACCATCATTACATTCTTAAGAATAAAGAGTCCAACATTTGTAGAAAGTCATTAATAGAAATAATAGCTTCTTCCCACACCATGCTATGGATCTGTATTCCTAGCAAGTTTTTTGTGCCTGTGCAAGGTACAGATCCAAGACATAATCTCCCATGCTCTGAAGGCATTGCTCTGAATCTTCTGAAGAAGTTGCTTTCTGAAAATTCCTTCCTGAATCTAGAAACAGAAAGAGAAAGTCATAACTTTACTCCTAGCTGCTCCAGCTCTTGCTTGCCACCATTGTATGAAGGTTCACTCCAGGTGAATGCACAGATTCTCCTCTGAGTGCATCAGGTCAGAGTGTTTCTGACCATTGCTGTCCTTATGGGACATGTCAGCTGCACAGTGGAGATCTAGTCACTAGAACGGTTGAGAAGGAAATCTTAAACACTTACTTTCAGTCACTACCATTGCTGGTATCAGCTTCACTGAAAGGCCTCCTGAGATTTTTTGTTTTAATTTTAAACTGTTTGATTTCAGAATTCAGCATAACAGTCAAGACTTTTTTTTCTTGGTAGTCAAAAGCAATTTTATTTTGGGGATCTTAGTTGAGCTATGTCATCTCCTGTGGTGACTGACAAAACAAAATGAAAAAGCTTTGAGTTTCTTTCGTTACCGATTACTCAGCTGAAGGGCAGTTCCCAGTCAATACCAGGATGCCCTGCACTGGATCAGTAAGTGCTAACAGTACAGCTTGGTAATCATCAGTTTCATTTCACAGGGACTCCTCAAAATGGCTATGATCCTGGTAGCCTTCTTGGCTCTGATTCCAAAACATATCTATTACATTTTTCCAACACTGAGTTTCCCCTCCAGAAAATTAGAACTCTTCAGCACAATGACTGTGACTGCTCAACCAAAATCACCCTTGCTCTGTTTCTCTGTCTACAGACGTGTTTTTGTATTGATGTGCTACTCACTAGTGCTTAATACAGTTTAAATGTAGTCCAAGAGTATCTCAAGATGTCCTCTAAAGTATTTCCTACTGTGGAAATATATTTGCTTTCTTCCACTTCTAAGAATGGCACAAAGGTGTCTTTTCATCATTCACTGCATCTCCTTCTGGAAATGTCCTATAGCTAGAGGGCCCAGAAATCCTTTCAGAGACATCTTCTGGCATAGCATGGTAAAAAACTGAGTTTTTTCTGCAGCAATGAAGTGCAAAATTGACCAGTGTTATGTAAAAGATAAAAACCAGGAGATGCCTTAAATGTGAAGTTGTTCCTCATTAAACTTAACTTGTTTGACCAAATAAAGTTTTCTGAAATGCAGATTTGATTGTAATAAGTTACAACTGTGACACATTTCTGTGATATATAAAAACTTCCACTAGAACACAGAGAAAAAAAATCAACCTTGTCATAATATTTTAATAAATATATTACTTCATGGAGAAGAGTCATTAGTAGGCACCTATTTTGTTTTACAATTTCTACTCTTAAGTCCTTGTTAACAAGAGCTAGAAAATATATCTATTTCAACAAAAACGTAATTATTATAGATATTAAGTACAGCTCAGCATTGTGGTTCTTGAGTTGTAAAACAAGATCAAAGCAAAGCTAATATTCTGTGACTTTAGTCTTTTGTAATGTATGAGACTATTATAGTGTTAATTTCAGGCACAGTGGTGAGGAAAACAAATGGATTAATAATGAAAGTGTAAGAATACCTCTATTGTTTAATGTCATTTTTTCTCTCTTCTTTTTTTCTAATCATGCAGATATTTCACACTGCACCAGACCCCAATATTCCTCTTCCCCAGCCTCAGTCCCGGTCAAGTTCAAGAAGAACAAGAGCAATTTGTCTCTCCACAGGTTCACGTAAACCCAAAGGAAGATACACACCATGTCTAGCAGATCCTGACAGTAAGTTTGTCATTGCATACTGGTTATCTTCCTTTTTCTGTCACCTTTTAACTTAGCCTGAATAATATCCTATAGATACTGTATTCCAGTGATCCTAAGCATCATCTTCTTAACCTTTGTGAGTCACAGCTGCACTGTTGACTGAATGCATTCCTCACTTCTCTCAGATGAGGAAGGATGTTTGGTTTTAGGCATGTCTTGCATTGCATACAGTGTTCAACATACTTTAAAGTGGCATTGTATTCTAATCTAAATTAGGCTGCTTTGAAACTCAGAAGTTCATTATATGAAGTTCATCTCATCTGCTTGCAAGATGATTAGTAAGGTTAGGAATCAGTCAAATACAGTCTTTTCTGTCCTCTTGTAACAAACATAATTCAGTCAAGGATAGGAGATCAAAACCATCACTTGGCTTTTTTCACATGCATGAAACTGTGGTCATTGCTTCAAAGTCAGCCACTGCCTGGGTTGCCAAAACCACAGAAACTTTGTTAGGTTTTCTGGAATAGAAACAAACCCTAATATTCCTGGAAGAAGCAGTATACTTACCATATGGCTTACTGTTTAACAGCAAGGAGTTATACCTATAATTATTTGCTGCTTAGAATGCTTACTCATTTTTATGTAGATGTAATTAAAAATTTTCACTTCATTCATTTTCATCTAATGGGCCACCCCTTTTTTACTTACTGGCTGTACTAGTAAGGAATATTGAAACTTTATAAAAGCTTAAGTCGTTTACAATTCCGCTACTGCAACAGACTTCCTAAAAAACTTCTGTGTCTCTTGTTTCCTCAAAAAGAGTTACATGAGACTGGTTCAGTCAGTTAATCCACAGTTAAGGTACATCTATTCTTGAAGATCTGTAGTAATTCTGAAGTCTGTAATGTCAGAAAGTCTATCCTTGGTATATTCTTGCAGAGGTGATGCGTTTTGCATAGGCCTATGTTACTTGTTTCCTGCCAGGGAGAGTTTAAATACTAAATAACAATAGCTCCCGGCAGATGGATTGGGAGTGTGAATGACACGGGATCCTGAGTAAGAAGTTACAACGGCACAGTCAGTTACACTCACGAGAGGACAAATTGGGCAAGTTTCAGGTGTTTTTCACTGTGTAACTGCAATGAATGAATACCAGTGTAAAAAAGGGACATTTCTGTGCAAGTATTTGGCAGAATGTATGCAAGCTCACACTTGTTCAGGCTATGCCAGGGGAAGTTCAGGTTGGACATAAGGAAGAATGTCTTCACTGAAAGGCTTGTCAAGCACTGGAACAGACTTACCAGGGAAGCAAGTCGCCATCCCCAGAAGTGTTCCAGAAATGATGCAGCACTTTCTGCCACGGTTTGGTTGATATGGTGGTGTTTGGTCAAAGGTTGGATTCGATGATCCTGGAGGTCTTTTCCTACCTAAATGATCGTGTAACTTCTATGATCTAGAATGCTACGATTGGTGGCAGTTTGATTGTCACTCGGTCTGATCCAAGAGCTCTCCACTTGTGTTTCGCTTATTAGCTGAAACTCAGCACTTGTGTAATCAAGTTCGAATTAGTATCTTGCTTGTGCCCTCAAAGGCTGAGGTAGAAGCAGAGGTGCTCTTCTTACCAAGTATCTCTAGGTGTGGCTGGAGACAGGCAAGAGGGAGCCAAGAATTCTGGCAATAGTAATTTCAGATGCACTAGATGGTTTTAAGTCATCATTTAAATGAAGCACGGACACAGCTATATTCCAGGAAATAAAGGAAATCTCTATGGCGTGAGGAAAAAGATACAGGTTTCAAATGGTAGGGAATGGTAGAAAATTTTAGAAAATGCATCTGACAAAAAATGCATCAGCCAGTCTTGCAACTTTCAAGGGACAAATGCTCTGTAAAGGGGCAAGATGAGTCTCCAAGTTGTAAATAAAAAAAAGAGTAAGCTACAAAGGTGGTATGAAAGACATGCACATGGTTACAAAATGTAAATTATTTTTTTCACTCTGTCCCTTCCCCTGCCTCCTCCCTAGGTGACTCGTACAGCAGTAGCCCCGACAGCACTCCCATGGGCAGCATTGAATCTCTGTCTTCTCACTCCTCTGAGCAGAACAGCACCACCAAGTGCACGCCCTCACAGCCAAGGGAGAAATCAGGAGGGATTCCATGGATTGCCTCTCCCCCTTCTTCTAATGGCCAGAAAAGTTCAGGCCTGTGGACTACAAGTCCAGAATCCTCATCAAAGGAGGATGCAACCAAAACAGATGTGGAATCAGACTGCCAAAGTGTAGCTTCTGTCACGGGACCAGAGAATGCCTCTCCACCAACAGACCTGACCAAAAAGAGTTCCTACAGTCTGTCTGGGCTGAAAAGGTCTTCAGCATCTTCCCTTAGATCAGTTCCATCAGCTGAAGGTAATTTCCAAGGTCTTCAATCATATCAGTGTTAACTAATCATCAGAAAATAAAAGCTGGGTCTGAAAGCTAATGATATTCATTAGTCTTGTTTGCGTGTTTGTTTTTAATTTTTGTGGAATATTCTTCTAGTTTTCAAACTGCTTCTGACATATTTCCATTGCTTATAACCTGCACAGTTCACACAGCTTGAGTTTCTCAGAATTCAGATCACTCTTTAGGATTCATCTATAAATTATAATTTTTGATATAGTATAATACTATAGATTAGAAATATTAGTAATAGATTAATATAATAGTATATAATACATATCCCAATACCTTAATATATAAATTTTGGGATCTCTGTATTGTGAAAGCTTTTAAAGTATTATTAAGCATTAATTGGTCATTGGCATAGGAGACAAGCAGATGCAGTTCTTTTCTTGCAGAACATCCATGCAAACAAGGCAACAGTCCACAGATAGATCACCTGGAAGGACACATGTGGGCATGCCTTACATTCATTAAAAAGACTTCCTTTGTGTGCAATACAGTCTGTACACTTATTGATTTGTTTTATCAAGTTACAGTGACAATTGTTTTCAGCAAATCGTGGTCATTTATTCCTAAGTTTATTTTTTAAACTCTGTGAAGCTTCTGTGGATATCAAAATGTTAATTCTTACAAATGATGTGGTCTGATTTCACAGTGCTTTGATCAGTTGACTTCCTGAGAACACTTCCTGTGTGAATTTTTTGTTTTACACAAAGTACTACTTTGTAAATGCTTTTATTGTCACTTTTTAGTGACTGTACTATGTAGCCATGTAATTGCAATGTAATTTTTTAGCCTTCTCAATTTTAACATAATTTCATCATTTCCTCGCTGTTTCTGTTGGTTCTTTTCTCCTGACTTTTTGCCTGAAAACCTGTTTCTTCTGGCTGTAGCAAGTAGTTTCTCTACCTGTTTTGACTCCTAAAAAAAGAGAAAAACAAACTAAGCAACAACAGCACAACTTTTGCTTTGCACATTACACGTGCTGTGAAAGATTTTCAAATTAGTTTTAATGTTCCCTATAATTTGGTGTTTTCTTTAGGTAACAAAAGCTGCAGTGGATCTATACAGAGCTTATCTTCAACAGATACCAAAGATACACTAAAGACTCCACCAAACCCTGATTTGCCTCCCAAAATGTGCAGGAGATTAAGATTAGATACTGCATCAAGTAATGGCTATCAAAGACCAGGATCTGTGTAAGTCATTAAGGACCTTTGGAGATTTGTGTTGTTACAGTATTGTCTACTATAAAGTGATTACAGAGAGGTACATAAGTAGTTGGAGAAGCACACATGAATATTTGATTTTAATATTTCTGCATTTGTTAATTATTTATCTAGTTTTGTTAAAATTGTAAACAAATGAGATGGCACAAAGTCTGTTTAAGTCAGTTGAAAGACTAGCACTGACTTTATTACACTAGAAATAAGGTAGAAATGTATCTTTGAAATATTATTATTATTATTATTATTATCACTGGTTCTTCTGGTATTATTATCACTGGTTTCAAGGGGCAGAAATTCTGTTTACTGTCCATGCTGTTATATCAAAAATTTTATCAGATTTTATTTATGTAAGTCCAAAATTGGAGGAAGGAAAAAGAAAACAAAATCAGCCTTCTGGTCTGAAATGTCTTCAGTTACTGCATGACAAATAGTTGATTTCTAACAGTTGGGTTTTGGTTTCATTTGGTTTTGGTTTTATTTCTTTCATGCTGAAAGGAAGATAGTTCTAAGCAATAGAGATTGTGATTTAGTCTGTTGAGATTTGGGGCAGTAATATTTCTCAGTGCTTTCAGAAGACTTAAAAGTCAGAAGATCTTTCCTGATCTGACTTTAACCCAGAATATCTCTGTCCCCATGAAAAAGTGATTTCCAGATCTGCAGAGCACCAAGAAGTTCTTCAAATACTGAAAAACAGAGAATCCTGCACAGCTCAGAGCTCCAGCATGGTAGAGGCAGACTTTCAGTGAAAGCATTTCCAATATATCTATTGGCCATCCATGAATGTAGTTTCAAACAGAAGATGTTGAGTGTCTCAGCATGGAACTGGAGCATGTGGAAGTCAGTGGCCCCAATTAGGTTATGCCCTTAAAAAGTTGGTTGAATAGGGATGTAAGTGAAAAATTTTTAAAAAAGATTAAAATGTGTGCATGTCTTTAGAAGGTTAAAAGTGAAACTAGTGTGTGCAGTATAAAGCACGGTGGTGCATTTATTTTCAGAGTGGCTGCAAGAGCACAGTTGTTTGAAAGTGCTGGTTCACTTAAACAAGTTTCTTCAGGACGGTAAGTGCTACATACTGTTAACCATTCTGAAAAATCCTTTCTGTTTTGCTGGTTTCAGAGATTGAAATAGAAGTGTTGGAGCTTTGTTCTGTGTCTTTTGCATCATGTGGCATGTGAAATTTTTGTGGTTTATTAGCTCATCTTTTCTTCAAAAGAAAGCTAAATTTAATAGAGAGTAATAGCCAGTCTGGTTATTCTCTCACCTGGGGAAATAGTGAGAGTTGCTCAGGTCAGCTGTCTGCTTAAGGACACAGATATAAAAGAAAATTAAGAGTATTTCAGTTAGGATGAGTGTGCTGTATTTTCTCCATACAGTTGTTTGTATGGAATGCCTTCAGTGGAGTACCAAACTTGCTGGTTTATGGTAATTTGCTCATATAGGCAGGTCTTGAATAACATCTACTTCAGGGAGTTCAAGATTAGCTTGATCAGGATTTCTGTCTTTACCATCACACCTTCCATGCCTCAGTGTCTGTCTGGAGAAACTCTTGACCTTTCTTCTTGATAGGGCACAGCAGGAAGAACTGACATTTTCTTCACAATTGCTTGCATTTATTTCATGTATTTGATTAATTTTTAAATTAAATGAATTTAGAATGTTCTGGTAAGTGTTTGTCAAGGAAGCAGTATCTTCTGTACCACCCTTACAATTAATAGGCAAAACAGATAAATAAATAAATGTGGGTAAACGTCTGTCTCTCTTTTCAGTGTCCCAACTTTTCAAATTCTTTGAGACAGAACACAGATTTTTGTCCACGGCTTTACTCACTGAGACATCCACAACTTACCAGAACTGTTGAGCAACAAAAAAAAGATGTCAATCCATGAATCCAAAAGTAGTAGCCTAAAGTAGCACAGATGTAAAGGAAGGTGAAATGGGTGGCCACAGAATGTGTCTCTCCTCTCTGGCAGATCTAGCAGGGAGGGTAAGGAAAAGCTCTCCTGCAAAGGCCCACTGATTTCTTGACAGAAGCAGCTTTCAGGAATCAAAGCTGTTCTTGTTTTGTGTAGTATATGATCTGTAAGATGACCGAAAAAGAGGGTGGCAGGGGAGGAAAGGGGTGTGAAAAGAGCAGGGCAATAATTTAAGGAAGAAAAGCATAAATGAAGGGTCTGGAATGTTCTTAAGCCAGTGCCCTAAATTGAAAGCAATGACTGCTTCTCCAGTCCTGCATCATTTCATCTCCAACACTCTTCCTTTTCTTATTTTTGTATTATTTCCTTCTTTCCAACTCCCCCCTGTTGTTCCTTCAGAGTCTGTGCTACGTGTATCTGTATATAAAAAGCGTGTTAGAAGCAAAAATCTGACAAAGGAAAAAGTAGCATTTTGATAATGGATGTGGAGAGCAGATAACAAAGCTGAAAATACTGAAAGGCTGAATAGCTCCTCTACTTCAGCCTTCATAAGAAGGCAGAAGAGCAACAGTAGCAAGGAGAAAGGAAAATGAGAGGTTATCAGGCAAAATGAGAAAGAAATCAGAAGTAGCTCAGCTGTTCTTATAGTGCTGCTTAAGTCTGGGTATGATTTTGCAATTCAGAGCTAGCTTTTATTTAGCTGCATGTTATGAACATGAAGGCTGATTTAAAACCTTAGGATAGTCTTTTTTTTTCTTTTTTTTGGCTCTGAAGTATGTAGAAATCGTGGTAATTACATCTTGATCATGCAGTGGAAAGGCTTCCTGTGTTCATAACTCTGCTAACCAATAAATATATTCAGGACTGAGTGTAAGACTGAGAAACTTCTTAAGCTGCCTGGTTTCATACCAGAAATACTCAAGTCGAGACAGTGTTGTACTCTCTGCAGGGGTAATTTACCCTGCTAAGATAAATTTTAAGCTACTGCTTACCTATACATTATAGAATGTAAGAAACTTCATTCCTGCTTGAAGCACCTGTTGCTTGTTGTGGTCTTTTGTACAGCAGGCAGATCAAAAGTACCTGTATGGCTTTGCAGTCTCACATTGTTTTCTGTATTCCAGCAGATAATTCTGCACTTGATATTTTACTGTTGCAGTTGTCTTGTCCTACTTAATTTCTTCTTCCATGTAGTCTTTGCAACCCTTCTTCCTGACTTTTTGTGATGCAGCAGTCTCTAATAAGTGTGTGTGTCCTCTTTTTTAATGCCTTATTTGACCTGTTTTCTCTCCTTGTATACATGAGCACGTGCTCCTGTGACACTACAAGGGTTTTTTAGTCAGAAGACAACAAGAGACCACAGTACATGTGTTGGGATTGAACACGGAAGACCAAAATGTTATGCCCTGTCCAGCCTGTGCTCTTTTTCCAAGTACAGAGTTACTTTGACTTCTCAGTCTTCCTGTTTCCTGACTTGAAGTATGTTATTCATCAGTCTCCCTCACTGTGGCATAAAGCTCCTGTGCACACTGAGACCAGTCTCTGTTGCTAATCTAGTGTGCACTTGAAAGAGGTGAAGAAGTTTTCTTGCTGTTTTCACAAATACTGCCATTAGAGAAGTCTTAGGCCTGAGGTCTGTTTATTGCAGCTGCTGTACAGAAATGCACTAGCACATAATCCTTGACTCTACATTTTCTTGACTTTGATTTAGAAGTACACAGAAAGTCAAGTATCCTGAAATGAGAAACTGCTTTAGAAAAAGAATTTTCATTAAAAAATGGGAAGGAGTAGGTGACAACAGAGGCTTTACCTTTCAGCAGAGCCTCTAGGTTCCAGGCTGAGACTTCAATAGGAGCAGACTGACATTTTGAAGCCCTCTAGACCCATGCTCCCCTCCCAAGCATATGTTTAAATATTCTTTTTAATTCATTCTTCTGTTTTTATTTTCATGCTAGAACACCTGGAATGCCCTGCCCAGACCAGGCTAGTGTTTTTTATTCAAACTTGGTTTTGAGTCTGCCATTTTCAGGGCTCTATAAACCTTGCTTCTTCCTGTAGGATAATATTAACTGATGAGTCATCTGAGAGAGATTCATATGTTTTCCCCCATTCATTCCTCCTCTGGCTTCTGGCTTTGTCTTGCTAGACTGAAAAGTCATTAGGGCAGGAGCATAGTCTTAAGGCTTGCTTATATCTTTCAAATAATAATAATAATAATAACAATTATTATTATTATTATAATTATTACTACTAGTACTGTTGGTATTAGAACCTCAGGTATTGTTGACTGTCTGTAGTCAAGCAAAAGAATTTATGATCTGATGAGCACTGATCCTTTGACTGCTAGTATATTTATCATTATGGGCTCAAAATAACCATAATAGGAAGTAAGGAAATGGAAAATGCATTTTTCTCATCTGGAATCTATCCAGTAAGGTCATGGAAAGAAGGAACTTCTAGGAAATGTGGGTATTATTTTCTGAAGTTCTTTTTTTTTGCCTCTGCCCTAAACAACATGAATCACACTCCTCTCAGGTTATTTGCATCATCTTAAAGAGCTATAATAGATGATGGTGATCACATGCCTTTTAACAGCCTTGTTTCTAGGGAGAACAGCATTAACACCATAGGTAAGAATGTCCATTTTTGTAATCACGAACAAAATGCCCAAGAACCTGCAAGCGTGCTTCATGATCAGTGCTTCCAGATGGATAGGGTTGAAGTGAGTAATAACAAATATGAGAACCTAAATAATCAAATCAAGTGAGGAAGCAATAACCTGGTGCTTGAAAATTGCACCAGAATTACGAGTAAATATTCTTAAATCTCTCCCTCATTATACCATCACAGTTTGTAACTTTGGGGTGTAATTGCTCTGCCTCAGGAGCAAGATAGTGCAAAGAATCCTGTAATTCATTAGTTTTTGAGAAACTGACTTACGTATCTCTATCTGTATAAATGTCAAATGCTGAGAAACTCTCTCAATCCATAGGAGATGATTTTAGAGGTCTTTTCCAACTTTAGTAATTCTATGATTCTATAATTCTAAGACAGAGTCCATGTTTTCTTGTCTTTTTTTTTTGCTCTTAGGGTAAACATACTTGGATAAGGTAAAACTGGAGGTTGAAAACAGAATTTTTTAATAGACATTAGAGAATATAGGAGAAGATTATATTAATTTTTTAACTTTTTCTAAGGGCAATAAAAACAACATGTCATATTTCAAGAATGACTTAAGACATTCTGCTCACATTTAAATATTGCCTTAAATGTCTTTTGTCATAGTATTACTCAGGTGTCCCATTCCTAACATGGGAATCTGGCTTGATAGTCAAATTCCTCAGATTTTAAATAATCCCCTTGCTTTAGTAAATTCAGTACCTGCTACCTTGTGTTCATTGCAACTACAATAATCTTTAACAGTTACTCTGTTTTATATGTGTAAGATCCATGATTATGCCACACAGGTGTATTGGGTTTGCATAACAAGGGGTCGTGTCAGGGTCAACCCATCCCAACAGGCAATGGCTGTTTTGTCGTAGTGTTACTGATTTGGGTCAGTGTAATTGGAACATCTGTAGTGCTCTTTGTTGAATTTGAGGAAAAATGAGATTAAATAATTTTAGTTTATGTGTGACCTTCAGTAAAGTCGTCTAATATCCCTTGATATATACATTATGTAGATTATTATGTGTCAATTTGTATAGGTTATATAGAGTAATGAATCTTCACACCTGTCTTGTCAAGTGTAGATGGCAAATTCTTCACAACAGGAGGCAGCAAAGAGTTGTTTTGGAAAAACTCTACTCAGAGCAGTCTACACCAGCCGGAGAGCAAGTGTTATAACATTTAAGCAAAGTGAACAAACAGGGATCCAGTGCTCATCTTGTTCTAGTTAGCTGGTGGGACGTAACCAGAATGACTGTACTAAAAATCAGAAATGTTTCGAGTGTCCTGAAAATAAGCTGCCCTTGGATATCATCGACGCAACTCAAAATTCCTGATCTCCTCTGAATATCTCATCCTGAGAATGTAACCCTTGAGGAGTCATTAGTTCCCTTAAGATGAAGGTAAAACATGCCATTTAGTCCAGTCATAAATCAGAGAACCAATAGAAAAGCTTTTTATTCAGAGGAAGAAATCATCTCTGGAAAGCTCTCACATACAAATTTCAGAATATGGCCATCCACTCTCCTACCCTTATAAAGGTTCAAATGAACAATGATAATGCTTATGATGTGGCACTGTTAAATACTCTAACATACAACTCTGTTATCTCACTATTTTGGGGAGAAAGACATGATAGATTAAATGCCACTTGCGTATACACACTCAAAAAGTATGCAGAAAATGTTAAACTTCACCACAGGTCACACACTGGGTCATTGAGATAAATCCTGGCTAGAAGGAAACCTCAGTTGGCAACTCCCCATCACATCATGCAGAGGTGAAATAGTCAACAAGTTCATCTTCACTTAGTATAGTGTGGGTTTAAAGAAATTCAGAAAAATTGATAGCTCATATAGAATTGTTGTGAGGTATAAGCCCAAGGTATTAGGTAAAGTGCAGGAAACTAAAGAGAACTCCTAATTTCCATCTATGTGTTCTAACGGTCATTTTGTACTTTGCAGAATCGTAGTGCCAGAAGCCAAGAAGTGACTTTTCTGTCCTCCTTCTCTGGGACAGAAACATTACTCCTTTTTGTCTCATGTTAACCTTCTAAGTATTCTTTTCCTCTGTAGACCTATTAACAATAGTTTCTCACAGGTCAAGTTTTTAGTCCTTTAATGACTTGATGAACACTTTTGAATTTGTCTCCAGGCAGTCCATGACTTACTTCAAACAGTATGCTCACTTCAGTACCTGTTTGAATGACACGTTTATTTTAAAAGTTCCAAATTATATTCCTGTTTAAATATCTAAGTAGGTTGTCAGTCTCTTTTCTGCAATAACATGCCTGTTAAATCCAGTAAGCTTGACGTTATTATCTCCTATAATTCTGCTCCTCTGTACTGCTGTGTAAGTCATTATCATATTGCATTTGTACAACTGCTTATTCCTGTAGTTCCCAGTTTTTTATTTAATTTCTTTATACCTTTTTACTTGTTATTTACTGCAAGCCTGTATTTTTTTCTTTCAGACAAGCAAAAGCCATGTATTCCTGTAAGGCTGAGCATAGTCATGAGCTGTCTTTCCCACAGGGGGCAATATTTTCCAATGGTAAGATATCTTTTACATTGACATGTATTAAAAAAGGTCCTATGAAAAACTGAACCATATCCACAAAATGGGGGCATAATTCCATTTTTAGCTCTCAGGTTTTGCCCTGATTTTTCAATCGCTCTTGAATAAATACCATCTAAATAAACATACATAGCATGTATGGGATTTTTTAACAGTGTTAAAAATTGTGTATGTTTTTTTGCAGTGTATCCATCAGTGGAACCAGGCTGGTTAAAGGCAACTTATGAAGGCAAAACAGGACTAGTTCCTGAGAATTATGTTGTCTTCCTCTAGTAATCTTTAGTGGACAGCACTATCTTCATGGTATCCATGGTAACAAATAATAAGCACTATGATTTTTATCTGACACAGATACGGGATCAGCCCCTTAGCTGAGTAATAGATTTCCTCCAGATGCTGCAGCTGCAGGTTACAGAGCTCCCTGCCAATGGAACAGAATGTGATGAAACAGTTAACAGTTTCTGTACTGAGGATGGTACTCTGTTTAAATAACTTCCATTGTTTGCGAAAGGTTGTTCTGTTCTTCTTTTATGGGTAAGGAACACTAGAGCAATAAAATAAAAAAAAATTGCTATTTAGCTGCAGACTATCAGGTCCAAGGATGTTGCTTACAGAAGTGTGAAATTTAGAGGCAATGCACTCTATGACATTTCTTGCAATCTGTGTTTTTTAATATGGAAAATAGTGGACTTTTTCATAATGTAAGTACTGCTTCTGTTGTGATCTGAATTCTCCCTTAGAAAACTTGATTCTAAAATTAATCCTAATCATTTCAAATAAGAAATGACTTTTCCGTAAATCAGGAGTTTGAACTTCTGTTAGTCGTTGAGTTACAATAAGGTATAGAATTTATACACTGATAATATCAGTTTATACACTGCCTGAGCAGTGAGTGCTCATTCAAAATGTGATATGTTTAATGAATGTTTCATTCAAATACTTACTAGATTTCTTTCCTTCTTTCTGTATCAGCATAGATAATATTAACAACTTTTATTTCGCTGATACCCATCGTCTGGAAGATATTCTCTCTGTGTCCCAGAATATTTGTAGAGAACAAGGAGATGCTGAATCTGGACTGATTGGTAGTCATGTGAAGTGAGCAGTGAAAAACAGCAGTGTGTTTTGAAACCTGAGATAAATTGTAACTCTTTTTTTTCCCACTGCAAATAAGACAAATGACCTGTGAACTAGCCAATTTGATAAGCTATGAATGCTAAAAGCTCCATGTAGCAATAAAATTACTTAGTGTTATTTCTCCTGACTTCTGCTAAAATATTTGACAAAGATTCTCTCCTTCCACAGAATAAAAAATCCTTACTTTTCAAAGGTGTTGTAAAGATCTATTGATTGCTCCTGGTAGGACTGAAAAGAAAAAAGAAACAGAAATAAAACCAAGTCAAAGAAAACCCCAGAAACCATAAAGAGCTTTCTCAATCTGAGCAGTTTTCTTGTACACCTTGAGAGAAAACATGCACTGTTTGCTTGGCTACTTACCATTCCTGATTGAAAACTGAGACATTCAACCTCCATATTAGTATTTCTTCAGCATAAGTGCTTCCATAAGAATTCACTGTTTCATAGAACTATCTAGGCTTAATTTCACAGATCTGTCAAGGCTCAGTTCTTTCTTCAGTAGCAGAAATCAAATCTTCTGTTGATTTCTAAGTTGTACACTACTTTGAGAAAGTTTAAGGAAGAACTGCTGTTAGGAATAAAAACATCAGTAAATTTTACCTGCTGCTTTTTTCTTTCCATAGCCTTTTTCTCATTTAAATTGAAAATTAAAATTCATTGCCAACACAAAGAAGCACATCAGAACATTCCTTACTTATATGTAGTGCATGAGTTCTTCAGAGCAGTTGCTGGAATTCAGGCTGGTGGCAGAAGCCTGCAGGATCTTTCCCCTCACTAATTCAAGTATTGAGTGATGATCAGTGAGAGGCTCAAAGAACATCCCTCCAAAAATGGTCTAGCTTTCAATAGGGGGAGTCTGAGCGAGACTGACTGCAGGCAGTAGAGGACAGACCCCTTGTATTAGTGACTGACTGGGTTCTTTCTTCACTCTAAACAGTTTCATGAAGTCCAAAAACCTGTGTCACTTAAATCCAGAATATGCCCAATGCATTGTGATGAAGGGTCATTCCAGATGTCACTGGCAGTGAAGGCAGAAAACGTGTGGTCATCTAATTTTCCCAGACCAGATGTGAAAGGAAGTGAAGGTCTTTCCTCAGCCACTTGAACCTTCCTTCATTTTAAGGCAAGCCAAGTTTTCTTAGTCTAAGCTGTGCCTGAAACTGCCATTGCCCTGAGAAGACCAACATGGTTTTGGTTGTGTTTTTGCTGTATTTCACAATCAAAAAACTATGGGCTTTCAAAAGTTTTACCTCTGGTGACCTTCCCGGGGAAAGTGCTGCTGCAGGCAAAAAGGAGCAGAAAGGGAAGCAGAGCTTTGAGCAGAGGCTGGTGTCCCAGCACAGCTCATGCAGGCAGAAAAATGCAATGATCAGGGGGAAAAAATCACAGCTTCTGTCTGTTGCAGTGGCTCACTGGCAAACCTGTGTTGAACATCCTTTGATGACTCTTCATACCTCTTAAGGACAATTTAATTGTTGTGAAATTCTTGAGGAATTGTGAAATAGAAAAGAATGTAGAAAATGTTTGCTCTTACTTGATTTGTTCTAGCCTGATTTAAAAATAAGTGGGGAAAAAACCCTAAGCTTAGGTAATTTCACATCCCCTGTACGTGTCTCACAATTGTCAAGTACTATGTTTTGAAAGCAGCTGATTGAGTGCAAGCTAGAGAAGTCAGAGATGCCAAGTTCATTAAAAAATTTGTAAAACTACAAAGTTCACTTACAGATTAAGCAAGTAGAGCCTGTAAGTGCTGTGGGAAAGGTTGTAGAAAGATCTGGAGGGATCCGTGTGGAGGAGAGGTGTTTCATCTGTTCCCACGCATTCATCTCACATTACACCGAAATTTGGATTGCAGAAGACAACATCATAAGAAACTGGATTCCATTCATGTGCTACTCACAAAACAAATTTTTATCTTCCTCTGTAATGCTCTGCAGCTTGGTCAGGCCCTTCTTCTGAACTAGCCATAAATAATTTTTAAGTGGTTTAGCTTTAAAATTGCATTTCCATCTGAAAAAGGTTAAGCCCATTCTTACTTACAGTTAACCACTCACTCTCCAGGAGTAGGGGTTTTCATTTTTGGGAATCTTCTATGATTTTTCTTATACTCTTCTCTGCAGCACCCAGTAGCACTTTTTGTATGATCTCACTGCTGGGTGGTGGGTGCCCCAGCTTCTCCCTGCCTTTCAGGAGGGAGTTTATCTCTACAAGAAGCTGTACAGTGAACCAGAAAGTTGAGTAAGTAGGGGTGCAAAGACTGAAATGAAGGAGAAGGCAGCACTGGAGCTTCTCTAATGATGATGCTCTCAGGCCTGACCAAAAATCCTTTCTGATAATAGCAAAGAATCAGAAATCTATATAACATTTAAATGAAGATACAATATTTTGATAATGTCTAACCATAAAATTAGGCAATCTGAATTAAATTAGCTCATAATATTGATTTACTGTTCTTTATGGAAGTCAGATTCACTCTGCAAGCAAAGGTTTAACATTTTTTAAAATAATAATAATAATTATTATCCTTCCTAAAAGGATGCAGCTGGTTTGTTCCAAATATCACTGTAGAACTCAAGGTAGATGATACAATGTGGTTGTTCTTTGTCGTGTGGAAATAATGTCTGTACCCACAACATATAATTAGCCATGTTTTTTCTTTGTTAAACTTTTTGATACATGTTGCAGCACAACATGAATCAAATTTATAGTGTGAAGGACTGATATATTGTATGAGAAATATGTAAAGTATATTAATATTCTATATTCACACTTTTTATTAATGATGATAAAGGTTACATTTTTTGTGTGTAATTCCTATGAGTTCAGTATTAAAATGTCCTTGCCATGTTTTGGCATTTAGAGTTATATGTAACAAAACTGTTAAATTAAACCATAGCTATCACTTATGTCCCTAACTAATCTATAATGTTCATTGTACAATTATTTCGGAAAAAAAAAGATGCACAGATTTTTTGCTGACCAGCGCTATTCTATTATAGTAATAGTAACTTATTTTCCTTTTATATATTTTCTGGTGCTAATCTCTGTTCTTTGCCTGTAATTGGATTGAATTGTAATGTGCCTTTAGGAAAGCCATGTTAGGAGAGGAAAAGTAGTAAAATTCTGCGTTTTAGAACGGTAATTACAGCAACAAAAAATGCACTGTATGCAGTAATTTGATTTGGGGTTTTTTTGTTAACTTTTCTCCCTTGGCCTATTTTCTACTTAATAAGATTGCATCAGAATAAATAAACTAAAAAGCACATTTTTCTTGATACTTCTTTTCCTAAAGCAAAAGGTTGTGCAATTTTGGATTGAGCAGCAAGAAGAGAAATCCCAGTTGGGGAGCACATCCTCCAGACTGGGATAGATCTTCTCTACTGATGGAAACTCTCAAAGCTCTAGTGAAGTCAAACAGACCTTTGGCAATTTATAGAGCAGGTTTTTGCTGTCCAGAAGGCCCCAGGAAGGAAATGGAGTATCTGCTAATGGGATAATCTATGATCCAGCTTGGCCTTGTCCTTTGTTTCGGCAGAGAGCCCTGTATGAATTGCTCAGTGGCCAGAGATCAAAGCCATGGGCAGCCTTAGTCTCTCTCTGGCTGGTCAGAGAGCCCTGAACCTGCTGCTGCTGCAGCCCATCCAGCTCTGCTCCTGCTAGAGCCACACTGTCAGTCAGGCTCTGTCTGCACCCATTGGGAGCTCTCTTCTTTTTTTGTTTAAGATTTTGCATGGGCTTTGGGAGTTTGCTTTGTTTTGTTTTAGTAAGATGCTTGGTATGCGAACAGCCACTAATTCAGGCACTGAGGATCATATCGGTTCTTTAATTGTCCTGAGTGTGGCAGTATTTAATAAACCATCAGATAATCCCCGTTTTAAGTATAGAGCACCGTGCTTCTTGGATGCCTCAGCTGAAAGCTGATTTGCATCTGAGCTTTCTGAAAGTGTTTTATTGGGAATTGTCATCAAAGCTCTGGCACTAAAGATAGCACCATTATCTCTACAAGAGTTTCTGTTGGAGCAAAGGGCAAAGCAGCTGAACAGGGCACATGGATAGTTTTAATTTTCAATCATATTTATGGCAGTTTTGGAGGTATTAGAGTTTATAGGGGTTACTTTAGATACTATTTGGTATTTTAATAGGAAAATATATACAATCAATAACTATATCTATTTAATAAATTCCTACTAAATTATCTTATTGAACTCTCTGTTTATTTTGTAGTGTGGTTTCAATAATTATCTGCACTCTGTATATATATATCCATGTAAATAACTAGCATGACATGCATAAGCTGACTTTGCAGACATAATTCTATGTTGTACTTTACACTGTATTTCAAAAATTTGAAAAAATGTTTTTCAAAATAAAAATCCTTTATACACAAAACAGGTTTTTTTTGTCTTTTTAAGTCTGGGCTGTGGTTCAGCCTTTTCTTTTTCCAAGTAACTATACTTTGGTTCTATTTCTATCCATGCCTGCATTTTGGAGTGACATTTCACCCCTGAGGATGCTTTATGGACATGGGCCTATGTGAATAACAGACAGAAGTCTGTCATCCACTGTCCTGGCATGTGAAAGTCTCCAAAAATGTGGCTTTTGAGGAAAAGAAAATGACAGCTTTGGATGTTACGTAGCAAGGGTGAGGGAGCAGAGGGTGAGGTCTTTGCCTCTGGAAATCAGCAGGTGGATGGGCTTGCAGGAGGGGCTTCCATGGCTCCATTCCCACAGCACAGCCAGTGGGGGAAGCAGTGGAAGTGCAGTGGCCTCTGCAAGTTCCCCTGCATGCCCTCCCCAGCATCTCTCCACTTTCTGCCTCTGTTTTTACAGCCCTCAGGCTGGAGTTACAGCTGTGCCCGAGGCAAAGGGAGCTGTGAGGTGGCCTGCCTTGCCTTTTCCTTGAAGGAACTCACCAGAAACTCGGGAGAGCTTTATATCCCTGAAACAATCAGATTTGTTATGATACAGATTAAAAAACCTGTGTTTCTTAAATAAGATCAAACCAGCCAGCTGAAAACTTTCCCTGTTCACTGTGCGTGGGCTTGGACAGTGCAGAGAGCTGCCCAAGGCGGGGAGGATGGATACTGTCCTGCATCCATGGCTGCTGGCTGCCAGCTCCTGCCCCAGGCACCTTCAGGCTGCTGTGGCTCCTGCCTGGCAGCCCTGGGCTGGGCAGCCCCTGGCAGCCTCCCTCTGCACGGGCACTGTGCCCACAGCTCTGCCCGGGGGCACATCAGAGACAGACGGAAACAGAACATCAGTACCGTGGCTGTGAGCAAAAATGATAAAGTTGAGAAGCCAAGCAGCACAGACCAGATGGAGACAGACTTTTCCTTCTGCTGCTTTCTAACTGCTGCTGCAAGGTGAAGCTTGTATTTCACAGCTCTCCCTGCTTGAGGATTTGAGAGCTGTGGGTTCTGCTTTCAGGAATCAAAACATCACCTGCAGCCCACAGTCACCAACCTGTCTTGTACCTTGCTGAGGTCCTGGTGTCCTGGGCAGGGTGGGGCCAGGGAGAAGGCAAGGTTCCCCTCGGGACCAAGGGATGCAGCTGAGCTGGCAAAGCCCCTTCTGGCTGTATTAGTTCTGCTGGAAAAGCCTGAGCAGGCTGCAACAAGGGGTTAGAGATGAGCTGAAGCTTAGTGCCCTGACTACTTAAAGTGTAGAGAACCAGAGCTGAGTTGTATTGTGGAACAATTGCATTGGAAGCTGTCACCATCATCCCCTGCAACACTCCCGGCTGCCATGGGGGCTTTTGGGAAGAAGGGGAGTGCAGGGGGAGATGCCCAGAGACACCTGCCCTGCCCTGCCCTGCCCTGCCCTGCCCTGCCCTGCCCTGCCCTGCCCTGCTGCTCTGTGCCTTTTCCTGTATCAGCACTGCCACAGCTCCGTCTGGGAACAGCACTTGTGGCTGGATTCCCCTCTGCTCCTGCTGAGGGCCATGAAAGCAGGAATGGTAGGAGCTGCCATGGATGCCCAGCTCTGCACAGTGAATTGGCACAAGGGAAAATGGAGAATATCTGCATTTTGATAGTTCACCAAAAATGACAGTTCATTACTGATTTCGTTAAAAGTCTGAAATAAAATGGTTGTGTTTTCTGTTAGAGTTTTCTGCTCTTTTCCGTGGGGATGAAGGCTTTTCAGTTTTTGATCCCCTGATCTGCAGGAGTGAATGCACACTACTTTGGGGTCTAGACTAAATTCTAAAATAGTTCTCATTGCTCATTTTCCCAGTGTCCCATTTTACTAGGCATCAGGAAATAACTAAGATTTTTTTTCTTTCTGGGAAATGTTCTGACTTGCTGTATTCTGACATTTCAGTGAGCATTTAAACACATTGCCACATTAACACCAAATTGAAAACTGTCAAGGGACTGTGCTTCTTACCAGAAAGAGCGAAGACACATTTCATTACTTGTTTGCATTAAAGCACCTTACAGGGCATGATTCTCATGTGTTTTGAAAAATGAGTATTTTTGGCCTTATTACTGATAAGCCTTCAATGTCGGCTATGGAGAAAGTGATGTGTGGAATTGCCGTGGTATAGAATGAATGCTGAGATGAGCCAGGCTGGCCACAGCCTCCTCCCTAAAGAGGAGAAACTTCAGTTGTCCAAGGAAACAGCATAGGTGTAAACTGAGCAGGTGGCAAAGGTCTCGGTTTGGAACATTTTCTCATGAGTTGGGCATGATGCATTCCTTCAAAACTGCCCTTTCTAACACAAACACTGCTTATTAAACATGTTAAATAAGGTATTTGCACTTTCATCTATTTTAAAGTTTTATTTCATGTTTATAAAACCTTTCCCGTGTCATTTGGATTAATCACTGATACAGAAACAAAGTATTGAAAGATATTCTTGGCTTCTTCTGCAATGGTTGGCTGCTTTTCTATTGTATTTATGGCAACAAGCTCAAAAGCTGAACTAACCTAGAGCAAGTGCCTTTGCCAAAGATCATGGTGTGCTTTTTTAATGTAAACATGCAGGGATTCATGGGAACATTGAGTGACCTCCACAGCCGGTACAGAAAGGAGTCTTAATTCACTTGAAAGTACTTTGGTAATTGGAATACATCTTTCTGCCAGTATAATTGAGGAACTGATTAGTTAGACCCAGCACGGGTGTATTTCATTTAAAATTACTGTTAATGGCTCTTGGGTGCCCTTAGAAGGGATTAGAGTCCCATCTGAATGAAAAACATCAGCGATTTAGTTTTGTTGATGGTCATTGCTTTTGTATTCCTACCATAAAAACCACATTCAAAGGGAAACATGCAGCACATCTGGATTTGGGATATTTTCAGTGAAGTGTTCCTCCAAATAAATTAACCTGAGCCAAAGCACACCCTTGCTTTGAAAACTAACTGGCATGCAGAATACGACTGGTTCCTAGAATAAAACTGTGCTGTTTGCAAGGGCCTCACAAGAGGATAGCAAAGCTGAGGGTTTCAGTGCACCTGAGCTGGGACGATGAGCGCAAAGTGCTGGAAACGGAGACCGGGAAAGCAGGGACAATTGTGAGTCCTGAATTGCCGCAAAACAAGCCCGATGCCTATCAGCAGGGAAGATCCACAAGAAAAAAAGACAAAAACCACACTGGAGGGCCCTGGTGCACCCTCCAGGGACATCTAAAAGAAGCAGGTAGATAGCAGAGACCTTAGAGATATTTTGCTGCATACAAATTGTGCTGGGCAGGTGTGATGAAAATATATCCTTACATAAAACTTCATCTTTAATGGTCATTTTAAGTTTGGTATTTCCTGCTGTTGCTGTTGGTCGATGCTTATGTTTGGTCATGTGAAAAGCTGTTTCTTTTCTGTAATTAGGACAAATTGCCTGCCCTGGATGGGAGAAATGGTCATTCTGCAAAATGTGCTGCTCCCCAGACCTTCCCTGAGAACCCTGCAGTGAATGCCATACCAGTGTGTCAGGCAGCTTCCAGCTGTGATTTGTAACTGTTTTGTTTCCAGATGGGCCCTTCTCCCAGCCCTCCCCATCCCCCTGAAGTTCAGACAATACAAAACAAACCTGCACAATTACTTATTTTTACCCTCAGAGCAACACAGAACAAAGTTTTATGATGAGGTTTAGGTTCAGCCCCTGCCAAACTCTCTCCTTAATAGTTTTTTCTTGTCTCTTTTTAAATGATCCTGTGATATATTTCCTAAATGGACTGAGAAATCAAATGTAAGCCTGATAATAATAATGATATCTGTAAGCACATCAGCATGGGAAACTCAGGTGAATATTGTGGCTTTTTAGTGAATTAGCTTTGCTGGATAGTTTATATCCAGAGGGAGTATCAAGACAGTGTTTATCACACATTTGTGTGCATCTCTCACAAACAACTCCTCTCCTGAAGGCAGAAGGAACAAACACAGCTCTTCTCTTTTCACTTTCCAAGGCACTGGTTTTGGGTCTGCCTTCCCTGCAGGAACATCTGAGTAAAACACTGGAAACACCAAACCCAGCACAGCTCACAGGGGGTAATTTAGGACATGGAGCCTCTTCACAGCATCCCCTCAGCCCTGGCTCAGTTTGGTGCCTTCCCCAGTGCTGCAGCACCTTCATTACCGACACACAGGAAAGCAAAAGACGGTTTCATCTGAATTCCCGCACGACAGGATCTCTGACACTGCTTATTTCTTTCATTTAGATAATCACAAGATAGCAGCGCTGCCTTTACTGTGAGCAGCTGCTGATTATTACCGGGCTCATTGGTGTGTTTGAGAGAAAGATCACCTGTGCTGTGCAGAGAGGAGTCAGGCTCGAGAGCCTCTGAATCATTATGGAGTCTGAAATGCCACAATAAAAGAACCCATCTCAGTTAGGGGGACCATTATTCGCTAAAGGTTAAAGTAAAATCTTCTACCTCAAAAGGTTTAGATGTCCTATGTCAAATAATGAGTAACCTTATTTTATTCTTTATGCCCTTCTATTACTATGTCTGTTAAAAAGAACAAAACCCCAAACTATCCTTGAGCAAAAGAGGTATTCATTGAGGCTGACTTGGGGCAGAGGAGATATAAATATACAAAGGTATTTCACTCAATCCCAAGGAACATCATTGTGTAAATAAATAATTAGGGACTAAATAAAGGTACCAATGCAGGTGTGCTCAACTGAATGCATATTTAAGTAGGACCACAGTCTTTAACTTTGACACATTTTCATTCAAGTGTCTCGAAGACTTTATTTTCTTCTATGTGCTAGCTGCTAATTGAACTTCCACTTAAATTCATACATTTTTGTACTGACTAAATGCTTTATCCTGTTGTTTTATACTGCATAGAATGCTTAAAATTATATTAATTTGGAAAATAAATAATCTGTGTGGTAAGTCCCAGCCCAGTCCAACCACAGCCTCTGCTCCCACATCAGCACCTCTTGCTGATGCTGCTGCGCATGGATCTTCTGCCCTGCAGGGCAGGCTTTCCAATAAACTTCCCCTTTGTATGTTTTTATGCCAGGAGATCAGGAACGCATTGTAACTTTTTTGGATGCTTTTACAGGCTGGCAGTTTAACAGTTGCCATTTTGATTAAAGTCACTACCTATCACATAAGAATAAATAAATAAATAAATAAATAAATAAATAAATAAAATGAATAAATAAGGTTTTATTGTATCCTGTCCTTTGAGTCTTGTAGGGGGTTTGAATTGCCAACAAAATGGAAAATAATTCTGCCACCCCACCCCGCCCTACCCCATGTGGGTTTCAATTCAGTAAATAATCAGTGTGTGTTGTCTCTAAGCTGGTGCTGCCAAAGTATCCCCCCAAAATCAGCCTCCCGGGAGCTGCTCTGTAGGACTGCAGCACAGTTGGGCCCCACCAGCCTGGCACTGGCAGCTGCAGCCCCGTGTCCAGTGCCAGCACAGTGTCATCCTGCAGCTTTACCTTCCAGTCAATCCAGTGGATTTCTGTGCATCCCATGGTAACTGAAGAGTTAAACACTTCTCATACCACTACAAAGCAAGCACATCCCCAGTTTATTGGACATGGCACAATGGAGCCAGACAACACCTTTACAAAAATACTTGAAGCTATTATTTCAGATGTACAAATATATAGATGAAAGCTTCTCTTCACAAGAGGAAAATACAGAAATCTTTTATAAGTCTCTTTTTTTTCTCAAAAATAAAAACAATAGCAACAAAGTGTAGATTATATCTATCATGATCCTGAATGTTAAATACAGAGAAATATGAACATCAGTCCAAAGATATCTCAAAGTTAAGGATTATTTGACTTTCTACAGAATTTTTCCATTGAGGATTACAAAGACTCTACAAAGTGTTAATGTATTACACATCCAAGTAGCCCATTGGGAAAAGAAAGTGTGTTGAAAGCATTGGAAGGAGGGGAGAATAAATGTTTCACAAATATGGGAACTGGGATTTAGAGTCTGTATGAAATTCAGAAACTTCAACAGATCATGCATTGCAAGACTGCCCACCCTTAGGTTGTGCTTTTCTCTATCACGCAGTTTTTCTTAAAATTAATGGCTGTCTTCAGGGAAGGCTTTAAGGATACTTTAAGTGCAAAACTTCATGAAGTAATGTTTTCAAAATTTCAGATGTTTGAATTTTTTTTTTAATATCAGATTTGTGCAACCTCTTGCAGTGGGCAGCCAAAGAGACACATGACCTATATTTTGAAGCTTGAGAAAGGGGAGTAGTTTCTGTGTCCCAGTTACATCTAAGCTGGCTGTAGCCATCACTAGGAACTGCTTGTAACAGGAATGGGGGTGTGACTGCCTAAAATTATTGTAAGAAATTACCTGGCCAGCACAGTGTGACTATATTGTAAGCTGAGCTTTAGGATATAAAAAACATCTGAATTTTTAAGTGGAAAGCCTTGTCACCCTCACCTGACCATTGCTTGTTGTGTGGTGATGACAATCCCAAAAGATGATATTCTCATCCATTGTGTGTAATGAGGATGAGGGTCTGTCCTGATGGTATTTTGTCACATTTTTTTCTATTTAACAGTGGATGATTTTTTTCAAGTGTGTTGTACTTTGTCTACAACAGAATATGCCTACATGGGCAAGCAAAATCCATGTTTTACTCTTAGGAATGTTGCCAGATATTGGAAAATGGTTATGAACATATTAATTGCCCTACAGGCACCTCTGTCACTACTCTGAAAGGGAAATACTACATTTGAGACACAACAGCTTCAAATACTTCTAACAAAAGATCCTTACATGTAACAGTCTGCCACCTGCTAGCCTGACATTTCAGCTGCTTCCCTGAACACCTGAAGTTGTGTCCCTCACTCTCTGAGCTGTATGTGAAAACTCATTCCACTCAAACTGCTTTTGATTTGTGATGGTGCAGAAGTGAGTTATGATGCTGTTTTTGTAAATCCATTTGTACAAAGGACTCTCAGAAAAGTACTGTGTGAAACTGTTATTCATAGAGTTGTTTCTACGTTTTCTATTAGACATATTTGGCAATAGCTGTAATTAAGTGCCTTTTGAAAAATGTATTCATTTGGGGGAATTTATAAAATACATGGATTTATGGTTTTCAAAGATTATGCAAGACTCCTTGGAGCTTCCTTTTTTTGGAATTGAATTAGAGATCCTTTTAGTATAAAATCAGCTTTATTCAGGCAATATATAATTGTATATTCCTTTAAAATAAAATTTTCTTCTAAAACTGCATAGTGATGGTAGGTGGCCAGGTGTTTCTTTTTCAAATATTCTCAGTAAGACCATGCACACACCTTTGTGTATGATACTGCACTGGTTTGGTGCTTTCCTTATTCATGGCCATATAGCCAAAACAGGCCTGCCAGAATAAATAGTTTCTTCAATAAATCAGTTTCTTCACCATGATGAGAACATTGTTCTCAACTGGAGATATTGCAGATTAGAGTCTCAGACTGGGCACAACCCAACAATAGAGGGTATGAAGTGTAAGAGCATTGCTGTATTCCCATCCAGTATATGAAAAATTGGCCTGTGTGAGAGCTGTACAGCCATGGAACGAGCAACTTATGGTGATGTTCATATAAATCTCACTGTATAGCACAAAGGTCTCTGTACTGGTCTGCCCAGTTATTTCTGACGTGAGGTGAAAGGTGCTTAATATGCTCACTACCTGCTTTTCATCCAATCTAGCCCCTTGTTTGAAGCTCACTGATGCAGTGTTCCCAATGCCTGACAATGATTTTTGGTTGTTTTTTTTTTCTCCCCTCAGCAGAGCAAGAAGAGATTTCAGTAATGAACTGGCTGGGTAGGTATTTAAATTGAGTGTGGGAAAATGTAATGGAGTGAGACTATTTAAATGACACTGTGAGAACTTCCTCACTGATACGCCTGAATGCTAAATTGGTGGAACTATTGTGTCCATAGAGGTGAAAAGGTAACTTAGTTTTCATGGTCAGAAAAACATGATCTATGACTAAAAGGCTCAGGATGTATAATTTCTTGCCCATACTGGCAAGAAATAGAACTGTTGCCAGTTTTAAAGGATATACTAGAATTAAATGAAAGCTCACCACTATTTGATGTCCTTTACTTATGCTTTAGATGCCTCATGCTGAGCACTGTGGGCTTAACCCAGGAAAAAAAATTCCTAAAGCAAAAAAATACATCAAGGGAGCAAAAAAATACATCACTGTTCATGTATTTAAAGTTAAGCAACTGCTGCATTAGTTCCAATAGCACTTAAAGACTATTTTCTGAGGGTTATTTATTTTCTCTTTAAGGTAAACAGACAGATAAATTTTAACTTAGTTATTACTATCCTTGCAGTCACCTTTTACTGCATGTTTCTGTCCAAGCATCTGAGAAGTTACAGTACCATTCTGCATGCAAATAATGTCAATCTAATAAATCAATAGCATTCATTGAAAAAAAAAAAAAACACATAAATCTTAAAACGACAAAATACCTAAAATATTAGAGTTTTTTTCCTTTTCATCTTCCAAGAGAAAAAGAGAACTAAACTAAAAGCAAATCTCTGTTCAAGTCAGGTCATCGTGACACAAAGCAGTACAAACCAATAAATCCAGCAATGCTGACAGTCCAGCCTGGCAGTATGCACACAGGCTTCCGAGCCATGGAAAGTTGGGAAGGCTTTGGATATTAGCTCTGTGGCTGCAAGCTGACTTCTTGGAAGGAAAGAAAGGTCAGCCTGCCACAAACTGCATGTAAGGCAAGAAATGCGAGCCTGGAGTTGCACGGCTGCACGGGAGGAGGGCAGCCCCATCCTCTCCTGCTCTGCAGATAAACCAAACTTAAGTTTGGGCAAGTAGGAGAGTACAGGAAGGAAGGATCCCTGCAGGATCCCTGCTGTTTGTGCTACTGATGCATCACTGGTAACTGAGATGAATATTTGGGTGTAGGTAGGAACACAGGAAAGCAGCTTTGCTTCCCAATAAAGGTAATGGAGAAAGACCTATTACTCTATTTTAAAAGAAAGAAAAAAGCTAAGGTACTAGGAAGGCATTGACTGGTCAGAAAATACAAATTTAAGTCTCACTTTCTCTGTTGCAGATACAGCATAACCACAGTGGAGCTGAAGGAACAGCTGCAGATCAGAAATTTATGTGTGTTTATTACACACAGATATAACCAGGCCATTCCAAAGTCCCATGAAATCAATTGAAAACTCCTCAGACCACACATCCCTCTGGCACGGACTAGGTATTAAATAACCCACATCCCCCCATCCCTAAAGGCTGGTCAAAACTGTAGACGCAGCTGAGATCTTTGAAAATGGGAGCGAAGTGTTTGATCTTTTGTGTTTCTTGGACCACAGTGAGCACAACTGCAGAGCAGCTCATAGACAAAGAGAACAGCTCAAGGAGGCTGGAGATCTCAGCTCCCCAAACCCAGGTGGGCTGCTATGGCCAGGCACTTCAACATCCAAAACATTATTTAAGAACTCTAAATAAGATGCTTCTACAGAGCTGAATCGCAGCAGCAAAGTACTCCATGGGTTTGTTTGCTTTACTGAAGCACTTGCAGAAGGTAATGTTGAAGTGCTCAGGTCAAAAATACCTCCACTGTACAGAACAGGAGAGGCTTAGCTTCTGGCATAGCCTGCATTGTTTACTGTATGAAGAACTTTTAGTGATAGCTCAAAACAAAAACCTGTAGAAGATGAGTGGCAAGCTTTCTAATTAATACAACCGATTTCATACCTCTAAAATGTAATCAGGCACATCCTAAATGTTAGAAAACAAGTCCATCTGCTGAAACCTCTTACTTCTAGCGTGCAAATGCAATATAAGATGATTCAGCATTGTTTTGCCTTGTTCAATGTATTGAGAAGCACTACAAGATTTTATTTAGACCTATTTGTAAAGCTCAGGTCAAAAACGTTTTGATCTTTAAGAAAGTACTAATGAAGAGAAACATACACAATTATAAAACCTTGTACTAAGTGAAAAAATCAATTAATGGATCTCTGAATATTGCTGCAGGTTTGAAAAGTCACAGTACACATAATTTCTATAGGGAAGAAAGAAATAAGATGTTTTGATCAGTGTTCATAGAATCAGAATCATTTAGGTTGGAAAAGACCTCCAAGATCATTGAGTCCAAGCTCTGACTGATCTCCACCTTGTCAACTAAAGCGTAGAACTAAGTCCAGTCATTTCCTGAACTCTTCCAGGGGTGGTGACTCCACTGCTTCCCTGGGCAGCCCCTTCACATGCTTAACCAGCCTTTCAATGAAGAAATTCTTCCAGATGTCCAACCTGAACTTCCTCTAGAACAGCTTGAGGCCGTGTTCTCTCCTGTCACTTCTTACCTGGGGAAGAGGCCAACCCCCGCCTGGCCACACCCTCCTTTCAGGCAGTTGTGGTGATAAGGTCTCCCCTGAGCCTCCTTTTCTCCAGGCTAAACACCTCCAGCTCCCTCAGCCACAAACCTAAACCTAAACCCTGCTGGCCACACTACTGCTGATCCAGGGCAGGATGCCCTCGGCCTTCTTGGCCACCTGGGCACACTCTGGCTCATGTTCAGCTGCTGCCAACCAGCACCCCCAGGGCCTTTTGCTTTTCATGGTATCTGTGCAACCCAGAGCAAATGACAATATCAAAATGGACATTAAAGGCCATTTAATAAACTGGGCTCAGAGTTGGAAGTTCTCAGAACGGTTTTTTCAAACTTCACACAATCACATAATGATCACAGGACTTTCAGACTCCTATAGCAGTCACAATTAGCCAATCATTCTATCTTGTGCAGTACATTTATCATGGCGATGGAGTTCTGGGAATTTTTTTCTGTGAGTTAGAGATCTAGAGATCTTAAAGAAATACAATTTGAAAATGATTTTAACCTTTGTTAGCTATTCCCAAAAGACATATTTTCTTCGTTTTTGATTATGACTTTGAGACAAATATAGTGCCTTTCTGCCATGTTTATGGGACACGGTGACATGTCAGCCACTTAGGGATTGAGAAAAAGGCAGTTGTAGGCAGATCCATGCATTCCTAAGGCAAACATACTGCCTACCCTGTCTTCTAATTTCAGAGTTAGGGTGACGAGGAGTAATTTTTAGTGTGGGAAGTTTCTGTTATCAGTTTAATCTAAACAGTAACATAGACTGTCTGCTTACACAGTGGTAAATCATGTGGCAATACTTAAATTCCAAAAGAATGCATGGAAATGTTGTTACATAGAAGTGGAATGGCTGAAATGGACTTTTTTACCGAGCATCACATTTACTGAATGCAAACACAAAATAAAGAAAACAAAACTTCAGGATGTAGAAATAAAGAATTTTGTGCTATTTATTAAAACATAATTGCTTTAAGGATCACAGTTGAAAGTCAGACTGTATTGAATATGAAAGACATTACTTGCCTGGGCAGTTAGAAATGACAAACCAAGTCAGCTAACACAAAACTCTGTCTATACCATTTAATCCAGGGCCACATATTTGCACCAGCTCTAGTGGGTTTTGTGCTGCTATGCGGGGATCTCAAAAATGTTTATATTCCCAGTTGTAATGTAGCTTCTTCTTTGCAGTCTTTAGGAAATCATGACCAGTAAGGACACTTTTCCTTGTCAGCCGTCCACAATTTTTTAAGAACTAAGATGCAATTTTTACCAAAAAGCAACATCACTTATACCTTTAATGAGGGGCACCCTGATTTTGCCAGGGATACTGAACTTATATCCCAGGGGCCTTTGTTCATGTGACAAAGATATGTCTGTACACACCCAGCTACGCACCACCAGCAGGACGCAGTCACACAGTGGGGGCATCTAACAAGTCATGGGGAAAAGCAAAAGCGTAAGACCAGCAAATACCCAAACAAGACTCACCATTTCCTACGTTTACGTACCATTTCTAGCAATTGGCAAAATTTGTCATATTTTAATAGACTCATAAATTTTTCTTAAGGTTTATCTGTTTCTCTGCTGATTGAATGTATCTACAATTTGCTGCCTTAAATGCATGAGTTGCTTCATAACCATATCGAAGGAACAAACGCCACCACATTATAATTTTTCAGTCAAATATTCATTTCTGTGGTAAAACATGTCATTCTTCCTGAATGTATAAAGCTAATTTAGTCCAATTCCTTTTTTCACAGTTACCCCAATTATAATGGCATGCTTTCAAAACATAAAATATGTAGCTCCACTAAATTGTACTGAAATGAGTCTGATGTGTATCAAAATGTTTGCAGTCATATTTTCAATTTCTTTTTGCATCTAATCTCACTATAATTTGATGCTAATGGCTGATTGAGTGTTCAGCATTGGAATTTAAAACATTAAGATTATTAAGAGTTGTAGTCAGTGAAAACATCTCTATTTAAAGCTTCTGAAATACAGAATGTTAAAGTTGATGAATTTAAGATTACAGCTAAGTGATTTAGCTTTAGTAAGTGCTGAACTTTTAAGGAAAGATAACACAAACCAAAGCTTAGTGGGTTTGCATACACATGACTTCTGGTGTAATACACACTGAAATTTTCCTAAGCGTTTTTGATTTTTGAAGGAGAGCTCCACTGAATGCTGCAGAAAACAATATGCTGGGCTCAGAGTTTCAATGCAATATAACCACAGATGAGATTATGAATGTACACTGAGTGCCTAGCACTTTAGTTACTCATGATGGCATTGCAGTAATAAAAAGTTAAATATCCATAAGAAAATGTGGGCAGTATTTATTTTAATTCCTCCAAAATCTTGTATTATGCCCATGCCCACATGTACCCACACACACAATGTACTAAAGTTTTGCACCATGTCATACCAGAAATTCAAGAGCGTGCAAGGTGTAAGAAAAATGTATAACTGTTATTAGAAATCTGGAAAGTCTATTCATTGTCATTCATATGCGTATCTAAAAAGCAGCCTAGACAAGTTTACAAAACATTTCTTATGACTGTTGTGATTTTTGCAGTTAAGGAATCAGGAACTCACAATATGTACATCAAGCTTGAATGGCTTGTGTATGTTACAGGTATAAAGCAGTTGGTAGAGTAACTATGTCAAATATGCTGAAGTCCTGACATTGCAAAATCTTGACCAAAATAAACAAACAAAAAATGACCCAGAAATCATCTCTATGATAAGAGAAAAGACATTTCACTTCTTGTGAAAGAGAAGAGGTTTCACCATCCCTGCTAGAATCTTGGGTAGCTGGGCAGCAATCACCTCTGACATCATCTCAGGGAATTCAACACTCAGTGCACGGGACTGGAGAAATGTGTTCAAACAGAAGAGATGGAGCTGTTTCACCAGCTGGATTTAATAAAATACAAACATGATCAATCAGGTTAACAGTAATGCAGTCACATAAACATGCTGTCAATCACTTTTCTCATACATTTATCAGCTGACATCATTCTGTACCTTACTCTGTCATTTCTTGAATCAATAATAAGGGTACTTGTCATTCCCTATTAATGGCAAAAATCATACATACAGCTATGCATTTCATTTAAAAACACTGCTTCACTAATATTATGAAGCAGTATCACCCTCACTCATGACACATGAACAATGGCAACTACTTAACAAGCATTCAACCTTTCGTGTTATTCTCACACTCAAAACACAAGTCAGTGATTTGTTAACTATGTGCTGTTTGAACACTGCTCTGAGGGACAACATTTACTGCTCACCTGTGAGCTTTGCCATGGTTCTGATTATGACCATATCCAGATATGCTGCAAACACTGAACTCCACGGACTCTCATCCCTTGAAAGCAACTGCTCAACAAGTGACTGTTTCATCTCTTCTAGCCTCTCTGAGAGGTTCCAATTTTTATTTCAGACCAGTGACCATTATATTGTCAAATATCATACTATTTCTGCCACCCTAGGCTTTAACATCACACAGTATCTCCAGTGTGACGACCTACCTTTTCCTTATATCTCCCATCACTTTATCAGCCTGAGATCAAACAGACTCTTGAACAAAGATATTCTATGGACCAAATATCACCCTGCTATTTTGCAGCAAGCCTCCCTCCCTCTTTCCCTCCCTCACAGGTTATTTTACTTTATGCATTTGAAATGAAGAGATGGAATTAAAATAAAATGCAGATTTGCTGAATGCTGAAGAATACAAAGATGCAAAGATCCTGTCCACCCTGAATCCCTGTGAGCTCTTCAAAACCAAGGCTGAGCTCCAAAGTGCCCAGGGCTTGGTATCTAGAATTCTCAAAGATTACTCAATTCCCAAACATAAACAGATACTGAAAAACTGGAACAGAATATACACATAAATACAGTTGAATTAAGGTCACAAAACCGATCTTGATTGCCTTTCTCTAATTCTTAGTAGCCTGACTTTGTAACTTGAATTGCGTACTTCTCACATTATTTTCCTGGACAAATGTACACATGCTCACACACCTACCAAAACCTACAGCTGTACTGGTTATGTTACACTAAAAATGAAACAAAATGGTAGCACTCTAATGCATGTTTCACAAATACTTACATATTGTATACCATAAAATATATGCACGATATATATACTGATGCTGAATACATAGCTATCTATTCACACAAATACCCACAATAAAGGAAAAATGCTTTGCTGCTTTCTTCTGTTGTTTGGAAATGCTGATTTCTCCCTTCCATAAAATTACTTTCAGGAAATACTAATTCCTTCTTCCATAAAACGCAAAACACATCAACAAATAAACTTACATCATGCATGGAATCCATCAGTTTTGTAAGTTGATAGAAACGCTGTGAGTTGGCCACGACACCTTTCTGGCGCAAACCAATCGCCTTCACCAGTTCCCTGATGTAACTTGTTCTCATCTCATCAAATTGGCTTTGACTTCTTAGACCTTCCAAAGGAACTTAAAAAAAATAATTAACTGTTGAGCTACAATTTACTCTGAAGGCAATGAAAGAAATTTAAAGTACAAGAAAAATTTACAGTATTTCATGCTGTACAGTGCAGTTCATTATTATGTGCAAGGTGCCTCCTCCCATTCAAGAGTTACTCCAGCAACAGAGATACAATTAATTAAAAGGCTATACCAGCAACAATCACTTATTTTTCTAATTGCCTTTGTCAAGAAATATCCCTAAGCTTAGCTACATGGGTTTGCTGGAAAAAAAATTAAAAAAAAATAAAAATATATATATAAAAGAATATATATATTATATATATATATAAAAGAATATACAATATATATAAGAACCACTCCTGCCTTTGAGGAAATATGTTGTAGACCAATTCATGTTTACACTTCTGAGAGGCAGCCCTCTTCACAGCAAAGTTATGGTAGAGAGATCTAGCTGGAGTGCTACAAAATGGACTCAAGGAATGAACTAACAACTCTAAAGTAGGGTAGACAGTAAAGCTTCCAGGGCTCAGGGCTCTTCTTTGAACCTCTTTCACTTAACAGAACAGATCAGTCTTAAAGGTCAGCTTTCTAGAAAAATTTGCAAGGAGGAGAAATTGGTTGAACTCCTCTTAAAGGTCAGAATAGCCTAATTTTCAAAACCTGGATGGTTTTGGATATTTCTTAACACCAGTTTCATAGAGAACTAAGGAATGTTTTCCTATAAAGCGACTCTGTTAGAGTTCAGGGTTAGATGGAAGCTATCCTTGACTTACATCTCTAAACCAGCAATTAAGTCTTTATATTTCCCCTGTGAATTGATTTAAAAGGTAGCTTCCATCAATGAATGGCCTGTTTCCTCAGAATTCTGCAAAAAGACAGTCACATTCCTGTCTAATGGCAAAAAGTTCCTCTAAGCTATCTGAGTGAAGAATTACAATATCTTACATGGACAAATAGAATTTAGCTGTTCCCTTCCCCTGAACATATGTAAAGAATGAGGATGCTTTTATTCAGTGGCATGAATCTTATGCAACAGGATTAGAAATTCCTTTAAATCAGAAGTCTGGAAAGCATTACATTTAAGCCACAGCAAACTCAAAGAAAAAACTCTAAAATCAAATATAATGTTAAAACTTGGGCTGGGGGTCCATTCAGAATTAGAAATGTATTGAGATTGATCCTCAGCTTAATACAAATTACTGTTTCTTTGCAATTATCTAAAAAAGTCAAAAAAAGTTCATCTAAATAATAAATTGAACAGAAGACACAATAAGAGACTAAAGGATTAGACTTGATTTACTGTAAGCATACAAAAGCCTAAAATGGCTGTACTTTCACTTTTGAAGAGGATTAAGATGAATATCATGACTAAAATAAAAGTAGTCTTAAAAAAAAAACACTTCAGAGAAACAATGAGTTTATATGGCTTTTTGAAAATACTTTTGTGGAATTATATTTATACAGTACCAAACGTTTACTAAATGTCTCAGCAACAATTGTTAGGTGTGTTCCTTTTCCCAAAGAGCTGACAAATTGTTTTTTCCTATAAGACAATAAATGCAGGAGAGAATAAAAAGCAAAATTCATCAGAACAGGTAGGAATACTTTCTCTTTTTCCAAGTAATTTCTTGCATATACATAAATATATTATCTTAAAAAATAGCTTCAGGGTGCAAAGATAAAGAATGGTAGCTTGATGAAACCTGTTAAATTGATGCACTCAGAAATGAAAGGGATTTTTGATTTTGATCTGAACTTGCTTTAACAGAGATAGCTGGAATATCACAAATTTATCTAAATGCAACTGAAATTTCAGAAGATAGACAAGGAAGTTCATTTGTCATGAAAACAAGGTGGAAACATTTAAAATAGGAATACATTCAGATTCCAACAAAGCAAGTGGAGTTACATTACAGAGGGATTTTTATCCACATTACCTTTATCACCTTAGCACAGTGTATGGTATTTTTGCTATTCTTTTAGTAATTTCTGTGTTCGTATGAGCTAAATGTGATCTTTTTAAATTTATGTTCTGCTGAGACCAACATTTTTTTTTTGAAGAATGGGCTTATGCAAATACCAGCCGAGTACAGATTGAGAGGGAATAAATTTTAATTCCTTATCAATTACTCAAACTTTGTAAAACCAACAAGCACGCTATGCAGGCAGGATTTCTATATCCCTCCTCTGACTCTGTCATATGTTGAGAACCAAACTTCTACATTCTTTCAGCTATATTTTTCAAAAGTGCTTATTCTCATTTCTAACAGCACCTGTATAAATTTAAAACTTTCTATTTGGGGATTCACAACTAACAACTATGGCCTCAGAAGATATAAATTTTAGTATTTCAGAGAAGGTTTTGGAAGATAAGTTTACCAACTAACACATTTCCTATGTAAAGTGGAATGCAGCTGTATGCTGCATTCTTTGAAAGATATATATGATTAAAAGTGACCACGGATTTTGTTTCCAGAAAAACAAACCAAAGAAAAACATTTCCATTTGTTTAGATCTGTGCTAAACTTCACCTATTTATAACTACCAAAAGCTGAATAAATGTTAGTATTATTGTCATGTCCAATTCCCTAATTCTTTTGAGCAAACATGCTTTAAGATCTTGGTCAAGATAAAGCCCTCAGTCCTGATAATTTATTAAATATTTTTAAATATATTCTAATACTTCTAGGGTTGTTTTGGTTTGGTTGGGTTTTTTTTAATCCATGTAGAGTCACTCGGACTGATGTATCCAGGCAGAAATACTGCACAGTTGTTTTGGAAATGTGTAACACAATATAGCTATATGTCAAAAGGGATCCAACATTTCCCTAGTGTCTTTATACACAATAAAACCAACAATGAATCAAAAATTCTCTGTTCTTTATAAACATTAGAAAAAAGTACTTTTAAGTCTTGGAATACTAACATTCTTCCTAGGACATTTCCAGTTGTTTAGCCAGAGAGCTTAGTGACTGTCAAGTTAAACAACATGGTTCAAAGCTCTTTTAGGAGTGATGGGTTACAAAGAAATAAAAGAACCTACTTGTGTTGAGAAGTAACAGTGCTTTCATACATAGGAACTCTTCTTGGCTAACTTGAAGTCTGACAAATTCCTGTGGGAGTTGCCACATGGATAGACACAGGGAATAGAACGATGATTCTTTCATCCTCTGTCTTACACCCAGAAAAGGCAAAAAAAATAAATTAAAAAACATGAAAACAAAGAAAAATAATGGATCCAGTACTAACTGCTTGGAAGAAATGCCTTGTTAGCAATTTAATTATCATATTACAAAAATTAAAGATGAGATTATACAAATAAACAATTTTCTGAATTTTTTTGTACTTATGCTAGTTATTCAATTGTAATAAATGTGCTATTATTTTGGATGTTTAATCTGCTAATGCTGTCCAGAAAAATACCAAAACTTAGAGACTATCAAAGCCAAATGCTAACCACAAGAATAAGCGGGTTTCATTAATTAAAAATATCCTAATGATTAATGTGAAGCACTATTTTATTTTAGAAGTTAATAGATTCTTGCATCTCCATAAAGATTTCAAAGCATAGAACTGAAGATAAACCTGAAAGTCTATAGACTTGTTCTTAGCCTTTGCAAAAATGTCTGCATCAAAATACTTTATAGCAACAATAGCCCGGCACTTCTAATAGCAATGATATTATTGTGTAGCATGTTATGCCTTTAAAGAAACAGTTAAAAATGTTACACGCCAAGTAAACAGAGACATTAATACAACCTTTCCTAAACTCCCATAGAAGTAAAAAGAACAAATCACACAAGAAATACATAAAACTGTGGAGTTCTTTGCAGCACTTCGATATTACTTTTCTCTTTGTGATTTCGGTATACTGAGTATATATTATTGCGTATATTGCATTTATTAGGAGAGTACTTTTCAACTGAAATGACTGCAACAGTAACATTACAAAGTTTCTAATCTAGACCGAATTCACTGTACATTAACCTGATGATCCAGTAACCTGGACTGATTTTAAAAGGTTGCATCTCAATCCAGATAAATTAGGTACAACAAGAGGAAGGTTAAATGTTGCTCCCCCGCCTGCTAGGGGTTTCAGATCAGCATTCCAACCGGACTACAGACCTCAGCAATGAAAACAGAAGATATTTTCCATTTTTAAAAAAAAGACATTTTTCAATGCACTGAATTTTTTTCTTGTTATTTAAAGCATTTCTGCTATCTTGAATGACAATTATTTCGATGTTGTTCAATATCTGATATCTCGTACCAGCTCTTAAAAGACATAAACATAGAAATTTAATCTTTTAGACCTGAATGGACTTGTTACTATACTTACTTTAAACCTCCTTTTCTATTACTTTCTGGTAGCATCTCTTCCTAATTATTATCTACAAAGAGCAATAGCAGTTTTCAAGGTTAGCAGCTTAAATGCTGTTCTTACTCATGTTTTCAGACACTGCAAAGCACAAGCAAAAGTAAGTCCTTGCAGGGTGTTAATACTATGAAATCTTTGCCAAATGAAGACTCTCAGCTTTCTTGATCTGAAATTGATGCTATCAAACACATCCTTCCCGAGAAGCATGACAGCTCGGTTCACTAAATGACAGATTGGTTGTGACACAATATTTGGATTGTGGTTTCATGGTAATTACAAAACAACTAAGGTGTTTGTTGCCCCTGCAGAAGGATTTCCCATTATTTCTTTCAACCTCTAAGCACAGATTCCTGTGATTGTGGCATTAGTGCCTGCAATCCCACACAGTGAGTCAAGTCAGGGATCACCTCCACCTGCTAATGAATGGCTTTTTCTGGGGTACCTCTCAGGCATATAAACTCCTTATCTGCTTGACAGTGCAGCAAGATAGTGTTTGATCCAGCTTAGCTGAAATCATGGGCATGCACGACCAGGAGAGGTAAATTTTCTGGCAGTGTTCAGCACTTACCTTTGCTTCAAGTGAACATGAAAGTACAATCTTAGACATGATGACAGACAACAAAGTTGTTTACATTTTACTGATCTAAAAGCTAACTTATTTCCCAATAAATAGCTGCCCCTATGATTTAGTGTGTCAGTTACTTTTCATGTCTCTTTGTTTATAACATTTCTAATATGACCCTGACAAGATGTTCTCTAAACAAGAGAGAAATATGTTGTCAGCACCCAGTGCAGATGATCTTGAGTTGACAATAAGGAGCTGTCTCTGGTGGATTATAATCAGGATTCATAAATCTCAACCCTATTCTAGAAGAAAGTACTCAAAGTCTTATTCATGAGGTGTCAGCAGTGGTCCACATGCAGGGTGATACTCCAAGACAAGGCATTACTGCTAAAGCCATCTCACTCTGTGTTTCTTCTGAATATAACCATGAGATGTATCAGATTATGCAGGGACAACATACAGTCAGAAGTCCTTTCAATCTCATCACTTCTAAGTATTTCAATTTGTACAGCACAATGAATGCAAATGGGAAAGGAAAGAATTCATTACTCAACAACCTCATAGTGATTTACAGTCATCTGGAACAGAAAAGGTCAGGAGCAACAGGGCTGGCTCCACTGAATATCTTCTATAAAGAACTTTGCTGGGAGGATCTTGCATGTCTGAAGGTATTAAAATCAGGGTCTAAATGTTCTGCAAATCTACCTCTTAATCCTTAAACAGTATGTCTTAAAAAACACCTGTTTTACTTTCAACTTGCTTCATAGCAGTTCTTTTAGTATTTAAAAAAAAAAAAAAAAACTAAGAAAAATGTATTAAGGAAAAATAGAGATTAAATTATGTTTTACTGCTCCTGGCAACCTCCCATGTACTATAACCAAAGTATCTAAAATTACAAGTCTGACAATATTCATTTGCAGAGTTGGAAAACGGACAAAGACTGTAATGATGATTACCTAAATAGCCTAGTGAAGGAAAATCCAAGCCAAAAAGCCACCCCACACCCCCAGCTGAAAAGAGCTGTCCCACATCTTTTTCCTTGATATTGAAATTCCCTCTAGATTAATTTTTTTACAATTTGCTAACACCAAATGTACTTTTCTAACAAGAAATGCACTTTAGAAAATCATTTTTATCAGAAAGTGTCAAAACTGAGAATTTAGATTATATGCAAATTATTTGCAAAAACCACTCAAATAAAAACAACCAAAAAATTACACTTGGTTCCATTAAGTAAACATTAACTTGTGTCTTATTCAGATAAATTCAGCTAAATCTTCTGACAGCATAATCATTACTTATTATTATTTTTCTCTTAGATAATTAAAATACTATTTGAACTGCTTTTGCTTGACCATGTGAATGGAAGAGTTGGGGTTCCCACAAAACCCTTCCCAAAGTTACTGAGCTTTTATATGGTCAGAGGACTTTGCTTTGCTGTTAATTCTGAAAAACAACAAGTAATGAATGAAATCTTGGCCTCAATGGAGTCACATTCCCATTGGCACACAGAAGTTCAAAATGTTATTCATATAATGCAACAGCAGAGTCTACTTACTCATTGAGAATCAGATCTGGTGCAAAATATAACATCTGACCACTGACATGTTTGTATGATCTCCATCCCATTGCAAAAACCATTAGACTCATCCAGGAATACTGGATAAGAGTTATCTGATCATCAATATGCAAATTCCGAAAACCTGGAAAGGAAATTAGAAGATAAAATATTTCCTAATTCTCATTTAGACACCAGCTAAGTAAGTGTTTTGAGATTACAAATTTGAGCTATCAAACTGAGAACAACTACAAAGACAAACGGTTTTGGGGATGTAGCTCTCAGATGTTTGGGTAATAACTGCCTATCTCACTTTGATAGCTGACCTCTTGCCTTTTTGTTCTGATCCAGTATTTTGAAATGTTCAACCCAAAATTTATTTTAGCAAAAATTACTGTTTCAGAGAATAGGAATGCATCTCATTTTCCTTTGGTAAAAATATGACAGTTTGTAAAATAATCACGGTAACCAGCTCTCATTTAATGTCAATAGCTTGAACATCAGTGTTCTTAACATGAGATGCAGCTGTCATACAAAAACATCCACATATGAATACCTTTCTTGCATTCAACTAAAGAGGAGTATATTCACTTGAGTGCTTGTGTTTGGTAACTTTTGCTGTTTGATAAAGATTGCCATGAATTATGGGAGTCAAAGTAACAGCTTCCTGCCACTGAAAGCATCGCTCCTGTTCTTCATCACATGGTCCTGTTCCTTCCTTCAAGCAAGCTCTGGCATTCATGCTACCCCTCAGTGAACTGGTTCAGTTCATAAAGACACCAGCAAACTACAGAGGGTAAAAAAAGTTTTCCTTTTTTTCATTTACTGAGATGAATCAATTCACCTAAGAGGTCTGCTAAGTGCCAACTGCAATGGGAAGAGCAGCGATAGAGACTACTTTGCTGCTGTATCCTGCAGCAGCAAAGTGTCAAATTGAGCTCATGTGAAACTATTTCCCACGCTTTCTGCTCAATATATTGATTTCTAAATATCCCAGGATGACCATGATGATCCCTATGACCACACAGCACACATACACACATAACATGGACATTTTTTTTAATCCAGTTGTGGATCTTCACAGATTTGGTTACTTCTCATTACCAGTCTGTTTGTAAGCTGCTCCTAATTGGTGCTATTTATTAAAATTATTCTTTGTTGTTTTCAAAAATTCATTTTAGTAATAATAAGAATTAAGAATAAGCAGAAATACAACTTATACCAAATGAATAAATTAATAGAGTAAGAAGGGTTGGGGTAGAAAGGCTGCTACAAAGGAACTCTCTGAGCTCCTGTGGTTTCTTCAAGTGAATCTAAATATTTGGCTATATGTGCCTTCAAATGTGCCTCCCTATTAAAATATATTTGATCAATTATATTACCTGACAAGTGGAAGCTTAATAATATTGGAATTTGTAAAGAATTAATTAACAGGCAGTCAATAATATTCTTGTTAGACTGTTATTCTTGTTATGAAATAGTTGCTTAACTACAATTCACTACATATAAGAAATTATATTACCTGGTAGCAATTTAGACCACTTGACTACACAAAGAAGTTGCCTCTCACAAAGATGATTCAAACTGGTCAGCAAGGAACTTGGTGTTTCAGGTTTTGTATTGTCATAACCAGCATAGACTACTTCTGGCTCAATTCCTCGTAAAACACTTATCATTGGGGGAACAAACTGTATTTCTTGATTTGGAGAAAAGGACAGCCTTTGGGTTAGAGACTGGTTTTCGTCTTGAAGGGCTGCTGGCTGCTGGAGTGCAACATCTAATGTTCTCACAACCTTAATTTTGTTAAACTTTTTCAACTTTCGACCTGAAAAAGAAAATTGTTGATCTGTTAAAAAGAATTAACCAGTAACATTAGTATTTTCCACTAGTGTTGGATTACACTTCTAATCTATACAAGGAAACTAGAACTGTCTTCAGAAGATGTTTTCTATTTCCTGACTATTTATATAATTGAGAAATAATCACGGAAAATTCTTGAGAGCTTCTCCCTCTTTATCCTACTCCCTTCACTGAGGGATGAACAGCACCCACCCATTAAAATTATTGCCATGAATTCCAGGTTACAGTAACCTCATAAAGTGTTTTCTGGTTCAATTCCCACTGTTCCGTCATATGCCAAGAGCTGAGCCAGCTGGCTCTACAATTCAGTTTCTATTTAATGTAAATTAACGATACTGTTTCTTTTACTCCCCAATATTCAAAACCAAAAATGTTAGTAATTAATTAGAAATTCCTTTCCTCCACTTCCCTAAAAGCATTTTAGTCTCATGGCTGAATTCTGTTTTGATGGCCAGAGGATGAGTGAAAGACCAACAAATAGTGTAAAACCGCATGTCAACACTTACAAAACACTTTCTAAAGCATAATTTCCCTTTCTCAGTATTTGCAATTGTTATTGCCCACCTGCAGCAGTATGAACACTAACTAAAACAAATTAATAGCTGAACTGCCTTCCCAAAATAAGCACAGATACATGTGGTGTGGCTGTGGAAATATATACAGCTCTAGGTACCATCTCTTCAAATTTCTTTCATGGGAAGTCTGTCAGTGCACCCTACAGACACAGGAAATCAAACCTTCAGTGGTTCAAAGACAATAACCCTCAGTGACATATTACCATATTACAAGTTTCAATAAAAAGGCAGAGGTGGCTACATGGAACACATTTGCTTTAAATAGATCCTTAAAGGTGATGAAAACCCTGCTAGCTAATTAGTTCTGCCAAACAAGTTTGGCTTAGGGAAAGAAGGATCAAAAATGTACTACAGATACTGATACTTATGGTCTGATTTACACGACAGTGGGACAGTAAGAGACATGGGGATGACGGCAAAAACAGTAACACTCATCATGCAATGAGATCAAGGGTCATATTCTCACTAACTTAACTGCGGGTTTAATTAGTTTAGTATCAAGTGCCCCAACAATCATATGCTCACTTTATCTTTTGTGGTAAGAATAAAAATATTTTTGATTAGAGATTTATTATTAAAGAACCAAACACAAAGATACTTCTTATGTTACAGCTGAACCAAGAAAAAAAAAAAAAGCAAAACAAAAAACCACAAAAGAATAGACAATTTATTATGCCGAAAGACCTAGAGCCGATTTCTATCATAACAAACCTATACATAGTTGTAGACATGCTGGGAATTTCCCACGAAGTATTGTGTAGGCATGAAGGAAAACAGAAGGAACAATGTATTTGATAGTTCATAAATAATGATTTCAGGCATTTTCAGAAATAATGGCTTCAGATACTTTTACAGTTCAGAGAACAAGTAAAGAAAGAAACCAAACAGAATGCTTATCACATGGAAATGTTAGTAGTTAATAAGTACCCATGTTTCCAAGTGACTAAATGTATCAGAATTAATGTCACACTGGTTTGCAGAATAGCTTATGTGTTTATTGCTAATTATGTTGCTTAACAGCCACCAGTAGAACAACTCAACTTGTTACCTATCTACTGAAGAGGTGACAGTAATTCACGGTAAACTTTCCCATCTACAAGGAGACCATGTCAAATTAATAATAACTCTTTAGGACATTAGGAAAACAACAGAGATTTGACAATAGTTTTGCATTTGCTGTTTACAAAACACCCAGGTAAGCAAGATAAACAAAAGTCTCCACTTAGTCCCATAATGAGTAAATAATACTAATCCACTCTGGCAACTACTTTCCGTAATATTATAACCTGTCTGTGCATATTTAGACAGCACACACCTTTTTTATAACATTTTCCTTATTTCATTTTAAGATTGTCAACCACTCAAGCAGTTTCTTAGTACTCACTGTATCCCTACCCTTGATTACTATGAATAGCATGTTTATAGTGTTTGTGTACTACATGTACCTAGAAAACATAAAAAAATAAAATCTGTTTACTCTATCAAATATATTATTATTTTCTCCTTACTATCTAATTCTGTATTTTAATTTTTTTAAAATAGGTATACAGAATCATACTTAATGGTAGATATTTTATATTAAAAGGGCTGGGTTTCTAGTTGAAGTCTAACGTCTCACTATCTTTCTCTTTACCCTGTAATACGGTGAAAAACATCAATGATGTGTTATTCCTGACAGAACACTATGACCCTTACTTTAAGGTCACTATGCTCTTATGTTTTGTGTAGAAAAACAAGCCGTGTACACCTTAGGGGGGTGCATACAACACAAAGAAACCAAGCATCAAAGCAGAAGTAACACATCAGTACAGCTGAATAAGGAATGTGTGGTAATCACCTGGGAAAATGACAGATTCACTCATAATAAACAAAAGAGTTGAGTACTTGTTTATTCCAGGACCTGATCCAGCTGCCTGCTATCCTATTAGGTTTAAGATTAGAAAGGCATAGATTAATGTCTCAAGTTATGAGGTTATAAAACTCAAAAACAATTAATACTTTCATGGAATCAGTTACTAAAGCTATTTGTTGTTAATCTATAATTTACTTACAACTGACTTACAATTTCTTTTAGAACAATTCAGGGGTTTACTGATTTGAAATTAGGGTTGAAAAATGGACCTGTTGTCCATGTAACATAATATTACACTCTATCTATATGGTTGCCACTCAGTAACATTCAGTGGAAGACAGGTGTACTTCTCTAAGATGTAAGTTCAATTTAATTAATATAGCAATTTTTGGAATCTTACCATTAACATCCAGTAAAATCTCAGTGTTTCTCATGTTATTTAAACAATATAGCATGTCTGTATTTAACTCGAGGCCAGCATTAAGAAATGAAGTATCAGGGGTAAAAGAACATAAATATATCTATATAAGTTCTAAATGCCAGAAATCAGAAAATGCACAAAAAATCTTGACCAATGCAGGCCATAAACACAAGAAGAGGTTTAAAGTATTGCAGATTCTGATTCATTTAAAATACTCAAGGATGTCTCTAAGTATTAAATTTCTTCCAAGAATTGGAAATTTAAGTATGGACATTTATCAGAGACTCATAGAATACCAGGATGGGAAGGACCTCAAGAACTATCCAGTCCAACCTTTTTTGACAAAGGAACGGTCTAGACAAGATGACCCAGCACCTCGTCCAGCTGAACCTTATAAGTGCTTTAAGTGGGGAGTCCACCACTTTTCTTGGGAGATTATGCCAATGGCTGATTTTTCTCATCATGAAAAATTTTCCTCTTGCATCAAATCGGAATCTCCCCAGGAGTAACTTGTACTCATTATCCCTTATCTTTTCCATGTGGCTGCATGTAAAAAGGGAGTTTCCATCTTCTTTGCAGTCATCCTTTAAACAGTGGAACACCATGATAAAGTGTCCCCTAGGCCTTTTCTCAAGGCTGAACAAACCCAGTTCGCAGAATAAGAGAACCACAGAACCATTTAGGTTGGAAAAGACCTCCAAGATCATCAAGTCTGAATTTTGACTCATCACTACCTTGTCAATGAGCATTAGTTGCCACGTCCAGCCTTTCTTTAAATGCCTCCATGGATGGTGACTCCACCACCTCCCTGAGCAGCCCATTCCAGAGTTTAACAGCCATGTCTGTGAAGAATTTCCTCCTGATGTCCAACCTGCATCTCCCTTAACACAGCTTGAGCCTATGTCCTCTCATCCTGTCACCTGCTCCCTGGGAGAAGGTGCCGACCCCCCTCTTGCTACACCCTCCTTTCAGGCAGTTTAGATATTGAGCCTCCTATTCTCCAGGCTAAACAACTTCAGTTCTCTCAGCTGCTCCTCACAGGATTTATGTTTCAGACCCTTCCCGAGCTCTGCTGCCCTTCTCTGGACATGCTCCAGCCCCTCAATGTTGTTCTTGAAGTGAGGGGCCCAGAACTGGACACAGGAGTCAAGGTGTGGCCTCAGCAGTGCCGAGTACAGAGGGACAATAAATCACTGCCCTAATCCTGGTTGCAACACTATTCTTGATCCAGGCCAGGATGCCATTGGCCTTCCTGGGCCACCTGAGCACACACTGGCTCACATTTAGCCTTTCCTCATATGGCAGGCTTCCCAGCCCTTTGATCACTAATGCCTTTGGGAAAATTATCCAAGCCCTGTAGCACCCCATATATGAATCGTACTGTGTTGATCAGCACATCAAGTCGTGAGTAGGAAATATTGCTCATGTGATACAACAAAGGAATAGTAAGAAATAGCGGACGAGCAAAAGGAAGAAGGGTAACAATAACCACAGAAAGAGCATTATGGTTAACAGTCTACCTTGAGATTTTATTTGCAGTTTGAATTTTAAATCCTCATTTACAAATAGTGTAATTTCATTCCAGTTTTCCTCAAATTTGGTCTACATTTGTTTTTTTTCTTCTTTCAGTATTACGCACCCTATTTCAGCCTGCATAAAACAATTAGCTTCCTAATCCCCTCAGAAGTGTTGACATTACTAAGAGTACCTGAAATACTTCACTTAAGCTGAGGCAGCTGAGAAAAACAATAGATTCCACAGTCACAGCTCCACTCAATATTTCCTTTTTTCCATTGCCTAAGTGTTCTCTTCTGCTTTCTATTTCTGCCACAGTATTTTTTTTCCAGAAGATGGTGTAGGTGGAGATATCAGGGCAGAGACCTGATGAGATGCCATGTCCCTCTAAGAACCAGAGAAACTGGACTGCACAGGTTTCCCAAAAATAGGAGACAGCTTTGATTAGGTATACTTTGGAGAAGACTAAACAACACAATGAACTGGCTAGATAAAACAATCTAGCATTAAATACAAAGAAAATATTCTCACTTGCTTTGTAATAGCTGAGAAAAAAATGGTGATCTGAAAGGTGATGAGAAAGATGAAGATTTCATTCACTTCATACCTGACAGTAATAAAATAAAAGTCAGAGCACCTTTATCCTCAGGTTTTGTAGGAGGACGTAACATCCTGATATGAGGATACACGAATGAGGACACAGTATCTCATAAATATTGCTGGCAAAACTGTCCAGCTTTTTCTGTTTCAAGTACCTACGCCCAGAGGAAAATGTATATATAAAAAAGCACTAGAAAAACTAGCATCCATAAATGCATACAAAATGTAGAATGAAGTCAAGCCTGCTGGCGATTTTTCCTATGTAGCATTACTATGCAAAACAATGCTGAAGCAAAAGGGCTAGACAATGACAGTGACTCATCTCACACTCTTCTACTTGTTGAAACTGCTGCCTGCGATGTTAAAACACGTGGGTTTTAGTTATTGGTGTTATCCTGAGTATCATAAATGAAAATTGAGGTTAGATCATCATCACACTCTCAGCTGTGCAAAATTCACAGCCAGGAATTAATTTTTATCTGTATTAATTTACACTCATTACAATCATAGCATGGTTTGGACTGGAAGGGACCTAAAGATCATCTCCTCTAAGCCCCCTGCCTTAGGCAGGTATATATTTTAGAGAGCAAGTTGATCAAACCTCGCATGTTCTCCCAAATTTTAAAAGGCAGGCACTACATCTGCCAACTCCTCTTTTCCTGAGTCTTCATTCTTACTCTGTACTTTACACAGCCTACTCTGGACCTCTGCCTCCTTGGCTTTCTCCTGTTCCAGGGCTGGGCAAACAATGCTTTAGGTTCTGCCTTTGTAGTAATACTGTTTCTCCACTGCACTGGTACTCCAGCTTTAAAACACACCTTTGATCTGAGAAGGATCCAAAGGACATGTTCTTCTCCTTTGGTCCCTCTCCCCTCAGCCCAGTGCCACCAATGAGCTTGTCAGCTCCAATTTTTTATTTTTCTTTTTTAACTGAGAGGTGGCACTGACTGACCATGTAAGAATGACACAATGGCCATGTGTGAGAATACTCCAGCTCCACAGACATGGAGCTGGAAACACAGAGCTGTGCAATCAAACTATCAGTCTGAAAACTATGTACGTGTTTTAAATTATGAATGAATGCTGGTTAGCAAGATAATGAAATGATGCACAGTATATAGTGACAGCTCTTCCTTCAGGGATAAAAAACAATATCTAAATGTGGGGGTGGAAATGTAGGGAAGAGGGAGGGAGAGACAGGCAGACAGACAGAGGGCTTTGATGTGCTAAAATAGATTATATTGGAAATAAAGCAGGTTTTTGTCCTTCCCTTCTTTTTTGTTTTTAAACTCTCTTTGGGAATATATTCTATCATTTTTACATAGCTATTTTCTTATAGCCTGAGCCATGTATTCTCAAGCTTTGTGCTGATCCAAAAAATACAGGAAAAAAAATACAGGAAAAATATGCATCATTCCTTCCTGTTACCACAGCAAAATTTGCCATGTTACTACCCGATCCTACACTATTTTCTCCCTGTAGGTTTTAAAAGGCACAGTGCTCAGTTTTGATTAATGATACAAAAAAACCTCCAAATCTGTTACAGTAAGAACTAACACAAAGATGGGATTTCCCAGCATCTAGTACGTAAAGCCTGCAGCATTGGTGCAACTGTCCCTCTCTGGTGGAACAGAAGGAGACAATTTTGCTGACATGTACTCAAAGCAATGATGGTGGGCAAAACAGAAAAGCGGACAGTACTGATTCCTGATTTCAGTGTCCATTTCAGTCTGCTTCTTTATTTTTTATGCAAATCAAATTTTCTGATTCAAAATTTTTAATAAATACCCACCAAAGATGTTGAAGAAAATGAGTGTAAGGGTACACAGAGATTCCTACAGAAAGGTATTTTTGTTTCAGGGTTTTCAGACTCATTGAAGAAAAACTCTAAGAAATTATAAAACATTAGGTAATTCTTCCAAAAGTAACATTTGAATGTGGTTCTTTCCTTCATAATATCAAAGTAATGTTGTTTAACCTTGACAGTCTGAAGGTAGTGTACTTGACTGCCTGTTTTTATAAATCCATTTGAAAAACAGCTCACCTCCCAGGACCATACCAGCTTGACAGCACTTCCTCAAGCGACATGCTGGGCAGTTCTTCCTACGGATTTTATCTACTATGCAGTCATTTCTTCCAGCACACAAATAGTTGTGCTGCCCTGCAGACAAGAGAAAAACAGGATGAATACTATGTTTTGTAACATAGTAAAATTATTTCTGTGTATAAATGTTCCAAAAATAACTGAAGATACAAAAAAGTATACTTGAACCATTAAAGGACTTTTTCATTTTATGCTAATTTTGACTAATTGTGTTACTATTTGAATAAAATGTTTTATTTGTCCTCTTTAAGAGTGAAACTCCCCATCTATGAAATTCCAAAATAATTAGCAGGTGGCATGAACTGCTTAAATTCTTGTACTAACAATATTTCTCAAATAAATCAAGCACGAGGACAGACCAATTGTTTCTTTAAAACTTGTTTTTCTTTGAAGCTATTCTGTTTTAAAAGAACTTAAGTAAATTTTACTTGGATTGATGTGGACTTTCTGACAGAAAATAGAATGAAGAAGTTGGGGCAAGGCAAAAAACAAGCCCTTTAAGGAGAGTAAATGACCTCTGGTGGAGAAGCAGTTCTGTACTAAACCTGCTGAAATACCAGCTGACCAGGTGCAGCCAACACAGCCAAAAAGGACAAATAGAAGGAGGATGTAACTTTGCGGTTTAGGTTAGTTTAGTTTATTGTTTAATTCTGAACAACACTGTTAGAAAGAGTCTGTCACTACTGTATTGAAATTGAATGCTTTGAATGAAATTAGCTTTCAGCAAAGCAGAAGATTAAATGAAATACTGTGGATATGGACATCCAAGTATAATAGAAATCAGTACCAAACTGTCTAAATTTTCACTGATTTCTAGATCTAGAAAAGAGTTAGTGCTGAATGATATGAAGCAATGCATTTGTTTCTGTGCTACCATTTTTAAAGATAAATAATTTTCTTCTTAACCATAACTTTAAAAACGTTTTGGTTTTAGTAAAAAAACCCCAATTGTCTGAAATCCATTTTCATAACAATTTCCTTTTTTTTTTAGAAAACTACAGGTAAACAAAAACAGTTGCCTCACACATAGCCTGGCAACAAAAAAGTTCTTAGTAATGCTTTAAATCAGAAGAAATTCTCATTTATTTTTTCCCATTAATTCTAATCCTGGACTCCTTCTTACAGGAAACGTTACCAAAAGTATACAAAGAATAAAAATCTGTCTTGCTCTTGGCAGCAGACCAGTAAGCAAAACACTTATTTCGAACAACTCTTTCTTGGGACTACTTGCAATTTTTCTTCATCCTTCTTTGCCTTTATAAGCTACAAAAAGCATTCAGTCTTTTGATAAGCAACAACATTTTTAAAACTCCATTACTTTAATTAAAATTCATGACAATTATCTCAGCTCTGTGGCATTCTACTGCTTTAATGCACACCTAATTTATGAAGCAATGCTAAAATATAGTTAAAGTTCTGTCTGTTCTTGTGTTGTTTTGGGGGTTTTCTTTGGTCCCCTGAAAGTGGATTTCTTCTGGACCTCTTTTCCAGGGTATCTGTTAAGTCTACATGAGAAGCTCTGAATCCATATAAACCTTGTCCATTGCAAGACCAAAAAATGGACTCTGTATTTCCAGTATGGCAGTAAATAGTCACAAGTAGCTCACATTGTCACAGCAGCATTCAAACTTGCACTTTTCCTCCTATAACAACACAGAAAAATGCTGATCTGACAAAGCCAATGTCATATTGTGAAATATTATTCTCCAAGCACTCAGTGAACTCTGTTTCTACATTCTAGAACTATGTCAATATTCAGGATTCACTCTTGAGATCAACATGTGATTTGTGTACTCAACATCCAAGTGCATGCCCTAACTACTAAAGGAGGTTAAGGATTATCTGCTGGAACAGGAAATTATTTGGGAAAACAGAAATTATTAGCTTGATTTATAGTGACACATATTTAAATAGTCTATATTATTTACATAATAGTATTCAAATATTGTGCATCTAAGATAAGGAATTACAGATCAAATTGCAAAATTTTAAATTTAGAGTTATGCATTTAAGTTTAGCTACACTCTTAGAAACATCTTTATAATTTAGGGGTTATCAGCAGATCCACATTCCACTTCAATTTGAAATTCATGAGTTACTTCATCATCAAATTACAAGCCACAAACTGCTTATTATAAATCTAAGACTGAGCAACATCTTTCACATTTACAAAACAAACCATAATTGAATCATATTTATGAGAAATACACTTCCATGTTCATATGTTCTGAAATTTCAGATTAGACTGGATTAAAGAACGTCTCTGTCCAGATACCAGGCCAAAAATAAAAACTGTTACTAGAATTTAGGCTTGGATCTTCAAGAAGTAAATATTATTTCATTCTCATTTGTTTCATATTTATTTCAAAATCTAATAATGACCAATGACCTAATCTTTATTATGTCTTAATCAAATCTATTTCTTCCACCAAAAAAAAAAAAAAAAAAAAAAAAAAGAAAAAAAAAAAGAGGAAGAAGCAAGAAACAAGAAAAAGCCCAAACCCGGCCAACTCAACCCTCCCAGGGGACTATGGTGACAAAATCTCAGGCACTTCTCAATGCTTACTGTTAACAACTTCCTTGTTTTCATGACTATTAAGAAACCGCAGTCATATCCTGCACCTGACTTATACCTTCATGTGAGTTTTCCACTCCACTCATCTCTACCCCACCTCTCCCCAACACCTTCCATCCCAAAGGGTACTCCACTCATTTTGATTCAGCTGCAACTTATTTGGAAAACATGTAAGTTTCAATTATTTTGTATTTTTCAGTTTCATCTGTAAAGGATTTTTTTTATTATCACAGCCGTCTGAGTGGATCTCATATCAATAGACAAACCTGAGTAAAAGTTCACATTTAAAATCACTTCTACCATTGTGCAAAGCCATGTTCTGAGAAACTGTTACTTGCTTGACATAAATATTTTAGGGGCAGCTGCCATCTGAAGGAGAGATTGTGTAAGAAATGACCAACATATGCCAAATATTTGCTTAATTTCAAAATTACAGGACAATGTTTAGTTAGATGAAGATGTTCGGAAGGTTTTCCTGCGATGCTAAAATATTTATTTGAAAATATATTTGCTATAGTTCAGTCTTTAGGATCATCTAGATTTGAACTAATTGTCTTCAATACATGGGCGTTGCAGTTACACTACATCCATGTACCAATGAAGTATCCAAAACCCCCTGTAAAGATAAAATTACCATTCAATTGGTAGCTTGATATTCAGTACCTTTTCTATGACTACTGTCATTACAACCAGGAAAGCAAAGAACAAGCAAACCAAATACTCAGAAAAAAACAGGATAACAGTAGTAGTCACTAGAGCACAATTTTGAAAGTAAATGTTGGTATTTGCATTTCTTACAAAAATATGAACCGGGGAACTTTCTGGCAATTGTCACATCCTCGGAAAACTTCACCAGATGTTAAGTTTCTACGCATGTTTACTTTTCACTGGTTTTTGAAAGTGCATATTGAGGGTCACTCTCAATGTATTGGCTCGTGACCAGCTTGACTGAGAAAATACAGAGATGATTTTATCTCACTTAAATGTTCCAGATTCTTATAGGATAGTATTTTCCTTAACTTCCATCTAAAATCCATTAGTGTTAGCAAAGCTGAAAGTTCTACTGTAAGCAGGCAAGCACAATTTTAAGTCCTGTAATGACAACTGCTATACTAGCAAGTTTTTAATCCAAACAGTGCTGGAAGTAGCCCATACAATATCTTTACAAACTGCACTATCAACTTAGCTCGCTGACATGCTGCAAGTCACTTACAATCACTCAGGTAAACTCATGAGCTGCAGAGACTTTGCAGATGTAGAAAATATGGAAAACATATAGCTTTATCTGCACCTGGGGTATCAGATACAGCAATCAGTAATTTGGATAAGTGCATCTGTGCTGAACTGCTGCCACCCTGCACAGAAGCGAAGCACTTGTTTGCAAACCCTCAGTTCCTTCTATCTGCTAAAAAGAGTGCTATCTCAACTCTTTTTTCTCTCTCCCAGATGTGATTCTGCCCTCCTGTATCTCTCTTAACTGCCAATGCTTTTGTATAAAACCATCAAACTCTGGAGGACTGTTCTTTGCAGAACACATTATGGTGTTAGTTTACTTTTTGGATTTCTGTCTAAAGCTTGTAGATATTTATTCCATCTCTTTGCAAATTATTTTACTTCCAAATGTCTCCCAATGTCAACTTTTTGCTTCCTGAAGGCTAGCCTCAAGGTTTCACTCAATAATTTCCTAACAGTATGTTTTACCTCTTACAGACTTTTTAAAATGTACCAATTAAATCAATAGGTTAAAAAAAAAACAAATGAACACCACCACAATGGAATTGTGGAAGCTGACAATAAACATGGGTTTAAAATTTCAAAAATGAAAAATAAGTTCACCTGTATACCTAAACTAAACACAATGGTGCAGATGTAGCTTTTGAGTAAAAATCTGATTTCTGGAAGCCAAGACAATAGACTAGGCTAGTCCTTAACTTGTGGAAACCCTGACTTGTCAGAGCAAATACAGGATAATCCTTACCCTGAACAGCCTCTGATAAGACAAGTTTTCCACAGCTAGGCAGTCTGGCATTGGTCATTCTCGGTAAAATGGGAAGTGTAACCAAATCACTTTAGCCCAGATCTAAATGTAACACTCTGCTGTGTTTGGCTATCCATAACAACACTCTTTTACTTACACTGTTTCAATGTGCAAAACAGCAAAGTGGGTTGAAGTTACCTCTCAGTATGTGGTTTTATGAGATGTGGTCTTAGAGAACTAGGAATCTGCGCTACACAGTCTCCATGTCCCTATATGCCATTACATGTTCTTAGTCTCCAAGATTCCACACACTTCAAATAATGTTGTTTGTTTTGTTTTTTTAAATTTAATACTAATTTTATTTCTGTGTTAATATTTTCTCTAAAAATAAAAAAAGGCCCCGAAGTGAGACTCCTGACTCTAACTACTTACCCAAAACCCACATCCCCCAGAGATTTTATCACCCTTAATCTTTTGATAAAGATTTACATTTCCCTCTTTGCTCATTGAAGTAAAATTCTCACATCCAATTCCTAAGTAGGTGTGTGACTTCTATTCTGTAGCCTACATTGGTATAAAGAAAGACCTGCTACTGATGCAAGTCTGCTTCACAGCAAAGAATTAAGGATTCAATGGACCAAAGAGGACAAAGAGTGGAAAGCAGAGGAACTTGTGAATATGTTCCATCCAGGAATCCAACTGAAATAATGTGGAATTTCTTTCTTCATAATAATATATTTTATAGTGAAAGCAATAAAAACAATAACATCCTTGACTGATTCCTTCCTCCTCTTGTGTACTGATCTCAAAATATTCCTGCCCTTTGCTGTGAATCCTGCAATGCTATTGTTTTTTTCCTTCCAAAATCACTTCTCCAAAGAGCAATTGCCAAAGAGAGAACACTTTTTTAATGATACCTACAAAACAGAACAATTAAATATAGCTATCATGTTTTCACTCATTTCTAGACAGAGTCAAAAGTTACAATCCTGTTTTTGAATCTTTTTATATTTCCCTGTTTCATCATTCTCAACAAGCAAAAGAAAACAAAACAAAATTAAAAGCACAGAAAAACAAAATGAAACAAGATTAAGCCATAATTCATGGAAACTAAAATGAACTGCAAAATTAGGAATACCGTTTCATATTGATTTTCAGTTGGTTTGCCTAGACTGTTTACCACTGCACCACCTTGAAATGCATAGTCTTGGAGTCTAAATATGGGAGCTGACAACAGTAAAAATTTTCCACCGCTAATACCCTTCAGGAGGATATGGTAGCTTCTACAAGTCAGTATTTCCAGTTCTTTTTATGGCATTGTGTCACAATTGTTCCTTGGTCACCACTTTTAGGTAATTAACTACATCAGTGATATAAATATGTAAAATGATGGAAAGGTCAGCATTTTTGCCAATACAGTGTCTATTTCTTACAAATGCAGAACATGGGATTCAGACACAAAACCTACTTTAAAAACACACCACCTATTTCAGAGCTATACAGCACTAAAGTACCAGTTGTTCTTCTTTTGATCCCTAAGTGTTATAGTCTTCTATCAAGATAAGAATCTTTATATTTGCATTTCAGTCATCGTATCGTTCTGATTCTAGTGGAATTATCATAGCACATTGCCATGATAAGTTTTTTCATATGTATTTTTTTTATATTCCTTGACTTGTCTCACAACTGAACCAGTGGGGCCAGGCCATTCACTCTATGACCAATAAAGGTAGAAAAGCCCAGAAAGGTTAGTAGCAGGGGAAAAAAAATGTGCAAAAAACCTAGGTATTGCTGCCTGCTGATTGAACACCTTAGATTAATTTGATTGTATTTGACTAATTAGATTCTAAAGTGTACACATCCATCAAAACTCTACTAATAGTACATCATGAATACTGGGGAACAGTATTCATGATGTACTACTTACTACTTAAACACAGTTTAAGGTGATGGGCAGCATTAAACCCAAATCTACTTTTAGCAGAGAACAGTTTTACTGTAAATACTTATACTTTATAAACTTATGTAATATAATTTATAAATATTCTAATACTTAAAATAAGTATGATTTTTATATGGGAAACAATATAATAGCTATAATACCTTATATATAATACTTTAGCAATATGAAATGAGTCTTTTATATGCTTATTATATTTCTTTTATACACTACAGAACTGTATTAGCTACCTTGGTGATATGGGTAGGATTCACATCACCAAATGCAAACAGTGTACATGCTCACCTGACACTCCTTTACACTCAGTGCTGAGAAATAGGTACTGTTAGATCACTGCTATTTTCATCACAAGTACATATTAGAAATAAGTCAGTGAATTACTTCCAAAAATTTGTTTCCCTGCATTCACTGTAAAATGGACTTTAAATGAGCAGTTCAGGTTACTCACATTGTGCACATGGGGAGGTAGAGCACAGTATTAGCAAGCCTGAGCAGTCAGTTGCTGGTGCTCTCTAAAGTGCAGTTTTAGAGTACCTGGAATAGCTTCTAATCCACCTGAAAAGATGTCTAAGATAATATACAACACTGTTTCTAAAATACTACATAAAAGTTAAACTAAAAATTTTAGTAATTGACATTTCTGCAGCTGATTACATTCTAAGCCATGTCTATTAGGAAAACAGTAGTTAGTCACAATTAGAGCATTAGCACAAGAGCCAAAGTACCAGAACTAATGCCACCTCAACTCACTTCACTGCTGTGCCTCATACAAATCAATTCATCAGATTACTGTTTGTCAAATGGCTGGGCAGCAAACACTTTTGAAATCATAAGTACAATGAAGATATACAATTATGTATCTGCAGATTTTCTTCTTTTTGTTTTTACGATGCAAATTCTTTGAACTCACAAAAGTGACATCTTCCATTTGTATTTTAGGCTCCTCAATAAAGCAATTTTGTACATTGAAATCTGAAAATATATTTAGCTTACTGTACTTTGACACATTTTGGCCATGTGCAAAATGAAATAACTTCAATAACATCCAATCTGTTACACTGACTGAAAAGCATTTTTATTTCTCTACTTGCCATGTGTATGCTTTGTATGTTTGCATGTTTTCTACTTCATGAAAATTTCATTACTATCAGGTTTACAGTACACAGTATACCAAATTCTGATCCCATGATCCAGACTGGAAAGTTGGATTAAAAATTAGAAAACTCTTCGGAGTTAAGAGAAAAAAGAACTTTTAACGCCTTCTTCATCAATTTTACAGCTGAAAGGGTCTCTACAGTATTGCATTTCTCCCTGTTTTCGAAGAGGATGTTCTACTAGTGGTTGGCAGTTTTTTTAATACTTGGCATTTTATATTATTTAGCTATGGAAAAGCACAACTCTTCAGACCAGCAATTTTTCTTACGTATAGTATTTCACTATGTACATAGTGAATCACACTGTCATCACAAAACTGCCTTTCACAACACTGATAACATTAAATAAACTTTGTCAGCAAGTTTTGTTGGAGTCGTGACCAACCTTCTTACTGTGTAGCTGTAGCTCATCATCAATTACTCCATGGAACCTCTCCATATACAGACAGTGAAATGTCTCATGGAAATCCTACTTTCTGCCGGTTTACCAAACACAGGTCTTAGAGAGACGAAAAGTTGGTCAATTAAATGTTATTTGCTACATATCCTTGAGCTTGTTCTCTGATGCCATTGTCTGCACAGTTGCTACCCTGACCCTAAAGCACATATCAAAACTAGACAAAAGTTATACAACCATTTGAGCAAGTTTGTAACACGTTCCCAGGTATTTAAACAAACCAAGAGTCAGTTTCTCACTGATCTGTTGTAATATCATGTATTCATGTTGGTCTCAAAGTCTGGGTTTGGGCAACTACTTTTCCGTAGATGTCAATAATATAAACAAAGTGCATATGTAAATACAGTAAAAAAATAAGAAGTGAGACTTTATTCTAGGAAAAACAGCACTTGAATTTTTTTCATGATTTCGGTAATTCAAAATTTTCATTAGTAAAATTACTGCAAAGGTCGCACTTTCAGCAAGATGGCAAAAATAAGGACTACCAAGAAATCCTGTGTTAGCAACAGTGTAACTGCAGAATCCCAAAACTCTTAACATTGGGTTCCTGTTCAGGGACAGGTATTTGACCATGGTGTTCCACAAGCATTTCGATCATACTTGCCCTGCATGGTTTTACATGAAGGAATCTTTATATGAGATCACTAATGAGAATTTGGCAATTTAGTCCTAGAAAAGTAAAAGTTCATTTCTTGATCTTCTTTCTCCTAACGCCCTGTTAGAAATATTCTCCACTACTTTTTGTTATCGTGAATGAGATCTATCATTAGCACTTAAATAATGCCTAATCATCAACACTAAATTACTTTGCAAATATAGTAATTCTACATATTTGAAAGCATTTTGAGTATTATTTCTGACTTTTTAAAAATTTCTATCTCCAAAATGCTTGTCACTCTCAGCTCACTGACAGGAATAGCACTACCCCATCAGCACAGTGAATCCAATTTTGTCCTTGTTTCTTTACTGAATATAAATAGCAGTAACTTTCATAGTTTTCAGTATACTCAAAGGAGACCTTTAAAGCATTTTTTAAAAGCCTTGCAATCTCTTCGTACATTAAGTTAATTTATAGAGTAGTAGTTATTTCTAAGGGTCCAACAGAAAATGCACAACCTCTAAATGCAGATAAATGTTTCCAAAGGAAAAACAACCCAGTACCTATGTCCCCTTTTTCCTCCTCACTTGCAGTCCTAACGTTTTTATGTATCTGCTATACCAAAGGTTCCCAAAGGAAGGACTTGCATTTTTGTTTAACCTACTTCAAGACTTTGCCTAGAGAAAAATACCTTTATTGTATTAACACCAACCTTTTCTTTGTACATACAGCCACATATGAGGAACCAAGAATCCAAAAGACAGAAAGTATCTACAAAATTATACATATTTTAGAATTCAGTGCCAAAAAACATTCTAAGTAATCTCTGTGCTCTTCACACAACTCTTACCCTTCATTAAATTGTATGTGTATATACTAGTTACATTCAAATATATGATTAAATCATAATTAGCATATATAGTTTTAAATGATTGTTCAGTCTGAGTATTTTAAATAAGCTCCGTCTTTATTTCGAAAAGATTGGATATGGAAAAAACTGAGTTTTCTGGATAACGTAACAGTCCATTTTATTCAAATGGAAGTATTTAACCAATAAAGTATTGCTTTCATACCAGGGATGGTAAAATACATGGTGTATGAATAAAAAATTTCTGTGAAAAAAAATTACAGAAATTACATGGGCTGTTTGATTTCAAACAGCAAATGCATCTCAGATTACAGAAATAATTAAAAAAGAAAATAGACATTTCCAACAAATGTAATATTACTATATTAAGTACTTTTTTATCTATGTACAAAAACTCCTAACACAAAAAACCCTCAAGATAGAGAAAATCCATGAAATAGCAAAAACCAGCTATTTCCAATCATGTTTTAATTTCTCATAAAGAAACTGATCACTACTGTATGGAAATTATATGAAAAATAGAGTTTTCACCAGGAATTTTTACTCACAAAATTTAACAACTTATTCATATGCATTTTTATTAAAAAACCCACTTGTCAGTAGTATGAGTAAAAATTTTAAAAGGTAAATAATGCCTTTACACTCAGAGAAATAATGGCCAGAGGGACATTTAATGGAAGAAATATATCTCAAATTTATACAATTGCCACTGTGAATTTTAAACACTATTTTCTATTGTATTTAAAATACAAATACTCTGTTTCTTCTTACAGAGGAGCAAGTTCCCACCATTATTTCTGATATGAAATTTTTTAAAAAGTACTTCAAGTCCACATAAAATCAAGTATCTATCAATAAATGGGATTATTTCAATTATTGCTGGTATTTATATAGTATGCTGCAATGAAAATAAGAAGTCCATCAGTCCATCTGTAAGGAACCCCCTGTAGTCTTGCATTTTTTACACCAGAACAGGTAACTGTATTTGTTCATTTTGCCAATGCCCACACTGCTCATGCCTGACATTCCTTCCCATCAGAGTCAATAGCCTGTATCTTTTCTGATTACAGTCAGGTTTCTGATGTAGTTGTACATTCCTTGAAGATCCTTACTAAAAAACCCAAACATACTTCCTCACCAGTCTCTCAGTCTGCGGAATCATTTAAAAATTGAAATTATGAAGTTGCTCGGTAAAACATAAGACTTTTGTTTATATAACTGCATTGACTCATTTGTCTGTATATAAGTCTATATTCTTAACCTGGTAAGACTCTGCAAACATAGAATTTAAAAAATCTGTGAAAACAACTTTAAGATGTTCCTTTTATCAAATTATATTCCTTCTTAACATTTTTCATTAAATTACTGCTGAACAGTAATAAGAAATGGTTTTGACCAGGTTTGCCTGCTGCAAACAGAACTAGATACTAAATGAAAAAAAAGAGATTAAATCTAAAATTGACAGAATCAAATTCAAAGAAAAAATTAAGTTACACTACACTCAGTATTAAAATATCAGCTCCCAGAGGTTTTTCTTCAATATTTGGTTGATTTAGCAAAACATAGCAAAAAGAAAATGAAGCCAAGCCAAGAGACCAGCTAGCAGTCAGTGAAACTTAAATGTATTCCTGCAAGTGACTTAAAAGCCTTGCAGCCTAACAGGACTGTTTCTAGTAGCTTCCTCATTAAACCCATTGAATGTATCAGAGAAAATGTGGCACTGGCTCAAAAGTTCACCTAGCTCACCAAGTCCACACTTTGCAAATATTTAATGTAAAATAAAGGAAAAACATGAGCATATGCTTAAAGTAGAAAGTAACAGCATAGTGAAACAGAAAATCTAATTCTATTCTTTTGCCAAGCTTTTACTTTTCCAATATTCCCCATTTCATTTGGAGAGAGATAAACTCTATAAAGCTGAAAAAACTATGTATCACAACAAGAAAATATGTGATGCAATTTTTTTTATTTTTAGGAATCCTATCCATTTGAACAATGGTTTTGTTAAATATATGGAATAGAAATTTGAATATCCTAGTTCTGACAGGATCAGATAAAAATCAAAAAGTGAGAAAAAGCTTAAAAAGTAGATGGATTTGGTTTACTGCTTTATCTGTTGAACTATATAAAACAGTCTGCGCTCATATTCATAAATAAAATCTTAGTAGACAAGGCATATAATACAATCTGAAAAAATAAACATAGGTATCTGTACTGTTTCATTAAACCTGCAGGTTGACTTTGCAATTTCAAGACGATTTGGAAAAAAAGTCAAACATATGCATTATTATTATGACTTGTAATAGCTCAGTGAAATTTTAAACACTTCTGTAACTCCCAGGAAGTCAAAACTCTGCATCTTGAAGGCAAGAAAAATTCTGTTACATCAAAAACAGAACAAAACCAAAATAAATTCTTATCTGCCTATCATTAGCTCATACCCACAATATTTTCCTTTGAATACCATTTACACTTTTTAAAACAAATTTTGTAATACACAGAATTTTTATTTAACTCTGCCTACCTGGAAAGATTAACTGATAAACTGTAAATAATAAATAGCAAACAAGTAAAGTAAAACAAATAATTCTAGAAAAATCAGTTAAGGAAGAACTTTTTCAATATCTGCTGTAATATTTAAACAGAGTCAACAAAACAAAAAAATATTTACTACAGTGATAATATTTATAAGGATGATCAATAAATAAACAGTATGTCCTGGCAGTGCCTAGAAGACATACGTTAGATAATTAGGAACAATGGCATCATATAGTACCTTCCATTGCCCTTTTAAAGAAGACTTTACAACTTCCACAGGTAAGTACTCCATAGTGGCAACCTGAAGCCTCATCACCGCAGATGAGACAAATCTTCTGGGGTAGCGATTCAAAACTGAACTGAGAACTCTGGCTGGTTTCCGTATCTGGCCTTCAAAAGAAAAAGAATTAAAAGAAATGAAAGATCTAGCTTTGCACAGTTAACTACTCACCTGTACTAATGAGTTTTATATTAAAAACCTCATTTTAAAATTCGTAATCAAGATACAAAATTACAGGAAAAAACTAAAGTATGATTGCCTTTCTGCTTAACGGTTTGTCTCTGTTATGGTACTACAGGAAAGCAGTGCAAAAAAAGCATAAAGTTATATTTTAATCCATTCAGCTTAAAAAGGTACAATCTAGATACTATTTGTTAAAATGCTCATCCTCCTCAGATCAACAACTCTTGTGAGTGGAGTCATAGTGATGATTTTTTTTCAGTACAGAGACAGACTCAGATAGATGTCAATTGAATTTCAAAGGCCTCTTTCATATTGCAAATAACTAAATTTCATTACAACTAGAAAAATCTTTAATAATCAGTTTATCACCCCCCCATTCAGCTACAGCATTCTCAGCAGTAACTAAGCATTATGGGGATATCCAGAATATTTCCAATTTCTCTCCAAGGAAAGGCAGACTAATCTAGGTAACCAGTGTATTTACAAAAAGAGAGGATTTCCGTTGAAACTAACATTGCATGCACGGTTTTTTGCATCTGTCTAGGTAATGCACATCTCGGCATGATAGCACTCCACTTCATTCTAGCAAATCAAGTGCAACACAAGTGTTTCGGTTTTCTTTTGCGTGTGTGTGTGTGAATTCAACTGTTCTTTGTGTTGTTTTGTTTTTTCAAATCGGGAATAATATTTTGGGAAATACTGAGGTATCGATCGGTCTCGCCGTCAGTGAGGGCAATCCAGAGAAGCTGCACGCCCGCCCCTAGAGCCGGGCACTGTCTCGGACATGGGGCGGCCCTGAAGTCCCGCAGCGGTAACAAACCAGCACCTACCGGAGCGCCACCGCGGCCAGAGCCGCGAGGTGCCAGCTGCGGGCTGACACTGCCGGTCTCTCACCGCCCCGGGACACCGCGGCCGCGCAGGGAATGCAAACGGGGCTGCAGGCACTGCCTAGAAGCCCCAACAGGCCGAGAGAAACTTCGCCCGTGCTTTCCTCGGCACCCCCTTAAGATCCCCCCGGAGCGCCCACGGCGCGGCACGGCCGCCCCTCCGGAGGAGGAGGAGGAGGAGGCGCGGAGCTCTCCCGCCCCGCCGCGGAACCCCCGGGCCCGTCCCTCAGCGAGCGCCCGGCGCGGACGGCCCCGCGCCCCCGCCTTACCGCGCGTAGCCGAGGTAGGGCGGGCACAGCTGGGGCAGGCCCTCCTTGAGCACGGCGGCCGGGAAGCCGAGCGGCTGGTGCCCGTTGAGCCCCAGGGCCGGGTAGAGCGCCGGCGGCGCGGCCGAGGTGGAGGGCAGGCTGTCAGGCGGCGCAGCCCCCGCCGGCCCGTAGGCGCTGGGCAGCAAGGTGGGTTCCGCCTTGTAGAGGACGCACTCCAGCGAGGGCTCCTGCCCGGCCCGCGGAGCCTGCGGGTAGTCGTGGCAGCCCGCCGCGGGGGTGGCCCTGCCGCCCGGGTAGCGGGCGGCGAGGCCGAGACCCTCCTCCTTGATCTTCAGGACGGGCTGGATGTCGCCGTAGGCGAAGGGCCCGTCCTTGGCGTCGGGCGGCGGGAAGCCGTAGGCCGGCAGCTCCGGGGCGGGGGGCGAGCAGCGCGGCACCGCGCCGCCCTCGTACTCCGCCCCGTCCAGCAGCTGCCGCGTGCGCGAGGCCAGGAAGGCCGAGTTGAGAGGCAGCAGCGGCACGTGCAGGTATTCCTGCCCCGGGTCCCCCGCCCGGGAGCCGCCGGGCAGCGTCCCCACACCGGGGACATCGCCCTTGGGGGCTGCGCCGAGACCCTCCGCGCCGTCCCCCGGCCCCGCCGGCCGCGGCTTAGCGGTGGGGACCAGGGCGTCGCCGGGCGGCCAGAGCGCGGCGGGCCGCGGCGGGGGCTGCGAGGGACCCGGCGCCCCCGGGGCGACTTCGCCCGCCTTCTGCGAGGGGCCGCTGCTCATCGGGCCGTCGGGCGCCTCCTCCGCCTCGAAGAAGGACCAGGGCGCCGCGGCCACGGTGGAGCTGGCATGAGCCGCGGGCGCCAGGAAGGTGTCCAGGACGGTGTCCAGGGAGTCCTTGACCGAGAGGGAGCCGCTCCCTGGGTGGTAGGAGAGGGAGTCCCGGCCCTCCTCCTGCCCCAGATGCTGCTGCCGCTCTTCCTCCTCCTCCCCTTCCTCCTCCTCCTCTTCGTCCTCCTCCTCGTCGCTGCTCTTGGGATAAAGCAGCCCGTCCAGGGAAATGTCGATGGGCTCCGCTTCCCCGCGGAAGGGATCTCGGCCGGGCTGACCCTGCAGCAGGACCGCCCCGTCTGTGGCAGGCGGAGGCGCTCTGGGCTCCTTGGCTTTCACCTCGGTCATGCTGGCCCGGGGCAGCGATGGACGCCGGCGAGTCTCCGGCCCGGGGGGCGGTCGGGCAGCGACAGAGGGCGGGCAGCCGGCCGGCTCTTTACATCCCGGACGTGCCCGCTGCGGCGGTGCCGCGGGTCCTGCTCACATGGCGCTGCTCTCGGGGGGACGGCTGAGCCCCGAACCCCGCCGCCTGCAGGGGGGAAACGATGGGAGTGTGTGTGTGAGGCGAGCGGGAAAGAAGGATGCCTGCCAGGCTCCGGCGGCGGCGGACAGGCTGACTCCGCGCTCCGCTCGTCCCCCACTGCTTCCCACCGCCCGGGCGGGCTGGCCGCCGGCTCCACGCCCCCTCGCCCGTCCCTCCCTCCCCGCCCCTCCTAGCCTCCAGCCCCGTCCCTTACCGCGGGTCTGCGCTGCGGGGCACGGGCTCGCCCCTCCCGGTACCCCCGCTCCGCTCTGCCTCTGGGAACCGTGGCTCCTCCAGCCGCACTTCTACCGGCTCCTCCTCCGCTCCGCCTGCCCCCCTCCCATATCTGTCTGTGCCCGCATCCCGTTCCCATCGCGTACGGCTCCTTGTGGCTTAGGTCAGCGCTTTTCTACTTCTGGTCATCTCCCTGTTTTCCCAGTCCTTTCCCCCACCTCTTGTGCCGGTGCTCCGTCCTCTCACCTCACCGTCCCAAGAAGTGCAGCTCTGGACTGAGCAGAGGGTACAAGCTTCTGGTTAGGTCGCTGCTTTGGAGAGCAGAGAGCAAGGCCAACTTTGCTTATTTGCAGTGATGGCTTCCTTTTGTCTGTTTTTCACTGTCCCCTTCAGATGTTTAGTGTAGCTTTTCGTGATTAAGTTCTGTTCCAAAACCCCTCCTGATACAAGATCCATTTTGCAGTAGCAAGGAAACCAAGGCATTGTAAAACCGCTTACATGACACTTTGACTTCAAAGTATCCTCTACACCAAGGAGCACAACGTCTTTTCTGCAAAAGATTTGGAAAGCAGGGAATTCACTGCTTCTAAATTTTAATTAATTTGTCAGGGAAATGAGAAAACATTTAAAAAGGACTGGCTGGCCAGTCTGCATATAGCAGGTTGCAATTCAGCCCAGGTTAGTTCTGACCAAGATGCTGTCACCAGCTAATTACTGTCAGGCATTCTGTGTAAAATGCCGGCTTTGTGGCAGAACCCATTCAGCTCAATAAGACAGCTACTAATTGGAGAGAAAAAAAAAACCATTGCAAGCCTCAGCATAATTTTCATTATATAGTGATCTCAGAAAAGAGACTTGTATTGAAAGATAGGAAGAATAAATTGGCATAGGAGTAGTCCTTCTGGCTTTAAGTAAAAAACAGTATATTTTTGATACACAGAGAAAAGTGTGCTGTTAAATGCTTGATTATGCCCTGTAACAGGTGTAACATGCTTTTCCAAAGAAACCCCATTTTTTTCCAAAAAAGTGTGATGACCACAAAATAGTTGCTTTTGTTATTTTACTTTCAAAACGTCTTCAGGCTGAAAGGCTTCTCATGGAGAGGAACATAACTGCTTGAAATTATTTCAGTGTTCTGAAAGCTAGCATATGAAATTATGTAAGGCAAGTTTATAGAAGCAGTAGCTTCACATAAACCTTATTCAATGTGGTGTGGATTTTCTACGTTATTCTTGTCAAAATACTACTGGCGCATAGTCTACTTTGGGACTCTGCTTTTTATTCCTTTAAGAATAAATAGAAGACAACCTTCATTTTCTTCAGTATTCAAAAGAATTGTGGCAATGCAATAATAACTAGTATTTTAAAACTCAGATGTTGTGTAGGCATCTCTATATACATTTAGGAGGTTCAACAGAATGATGCACTTCCAAGTACAGTTGTTGAGTATAGAAATATTTCTTGAATAGCAACATCATTCTGTTCATGTTGCAGGGGAAAGAACTGTTTGGCCAGCAAGTACCAGGGATTGAAGAAGTTTTCACAAAACCTAGCAGTGGAACAGGTGTTAGAAGAATTATTTAAGAGGCGCTGTCCAGTTCTGTTATGACATGACATTAAAACAAATAATTGAAGAGCTTCAATGACTACTGAGTTTCTCTTTCTCATGCTGCAATATTTCTCCCTTCTGCCAAACTTGCCTTTTTCTCAGAGGGGAGAGAAGTTCGTCTCCGGCACTGATCATCTCCATGCTCATTTTGGTTTTCCCCTGATGTCTGCATGCTTAGTCAGCTGGTCGTCATGCCTTTTTAGTGCCACTGTCTTGCTTTCTCATTTCCACTTCCCCATATGCACACGGCATTCATGGCCTCTGTCTTTACAAAAATGTGCTCCAAAGACATGTTTCCTTCCAGTGACTTTCCTCCTTCCTGCTGCTTCTGGACTAGGCTAGGTAAAGAGCCACAAATGGCCTGAACAGAGGGTCCTGAAAGGAAAGCAGCACCGAGGAGTTTCCACTCACTGCTGCTTGTGACCTGACTGTTAAAATTCTACGCTAGCAAGGCCATGTGACTGTAAACACCTATGTATTTACCAGAAATATGAAAGTTTACTACTTACATTATTTGTCTAAATGTTAGCAGTTAAATATTGTCCAGGTTTTCTGTTCTCCTTCCTAATTTCATTTTTATGACATGACAAATATACTCAAATCTTTAATGGCAGGAGTAGTTGTCCTGAATTGTCATTGCTTAAGGAAAATATTTGGAATTCTTTGTCTCTAAGAAATTTATTGGACTTAAGTGAATGGACTTCAATTTATATTAGCCTCGCATGATTTCTATGAATTTCTGCTGAAAGCTTCTGCTATTTTCTTTACATTATTCTGTCCATAACCCTCCTGCCCCATCCCTGGAAGTGTTCAAGGCCAGGCTGAGTGGGGCTTTGAGCAATGTGATCTAGTGAAAGGTGTCCCTGCCCATGAGAGGGGAGTTGGAATTAGGTGATCTTTAAAGTCCCTTCCAAACCAAGTTGTTCTGTGATTAATTTGTGTCTTTTGCTCTTAGATTTTCTCAAATGATTTGGAAGCTTTCTCTGATATTGTTATGGTATCACAAGTTTTTCCATAAGAACATTTCAAAGTATGTCCTTTTTTTTTTTTTTTGCATGCGATTATTGTCATATCTTAATTTTCATTTATTCATTTTGTTGTTATGTCAATCAACATTACAGAAAACCAGGTTTCTTTATGGTGTATCCACAGCTAATTTTCATTTGCAAGCCATTAAAATTGAAATTGATGTTTTCAATTCAGATTTTAAAATGACATTTTTTATATATACTAATATTTTACTGAATATAAAAGTTTCAAAAAGCAAACAGTATGAATGTACTTGTGAACAGACCTATTCTGAATCAAAAAGTAAAACATTGGAGAGTTTGATTTACACTCTTGCATTTTTTAAAATTCAGTCAGGATGTGAAAATGTATCTGAGAGCTCAAATAAATTGTGTTTATTTTCTTACTCTGTTCAAAAACTGTGGATGAGTAAAAGCTGCACTTAATTTCTCATTTGTCTTGCTTTTCAGCACAATTCCTGTATAAAATGTCGACAAGAATAGCAATGGAATTGTGCTGAGAAATCCCACTGTAATGCTCTAGATTTTTACTTAATTTTTTAAGTAGTTCCTGCACATTTGTTTAACCATTCAACTGTACACTTTTAGGAAGCAAAAATTTTTGATAGACTCTTTGAAATATTTCTAATGGTTTTGGCTTAAATAAAAAATGCTGTGTGAGAAACAAGACATGTACACAGCCTCCTCAAACAGTACAAATATCAAAATCACAAACTTTTTCTATGGTGACCTTTTCTTTAAAAAATCTTGAAGCATAGTCTGATGGTCAACAAGATCTAAGTTCCTTTTCTCAGACTAAAGTGCTCCATTCGTGTGTCAAGATTGCTCCACATGAACAGTTAGTGAGCTAGTGTTTAAATCTGGGAAAGGATAGGTTGATTTCACTGAATTAATGTCTTAGTCCACACAGACCTTTTTTATAATGACCACAACATTGTTCTGCACAGCCTGTTGGAGAACAGAACTTAGAAGTTAAAAATACTGTTTAACTTTTTTTCACAGTTAGTCAATAACTCACGGTTTTGTACTATCATTGTTTAAGATATAGTACGACCAAAAATGTGATTCACTTCTTATAAGCAGAGAGGAGGAGAGACTGCTTCGAACAGCTTATGAGCTCACGGTCAAAACCAAAAAGCAGCTTTCATAAGGAGAGACTTAGAGGCTTTTGCTTCTATCACAGAACTAGTATTTTTATTTTTAAAAAAATAGATATCAGTATCTGCATTTCAGAATTTCTGCACTATGAAAAGCCACATGTTTCAGCATGTAGTGTAGAGAATACAAACATACTACTGTCATGCAAATAACAGCACATTCTCATTATGTTACAGTTTTTGGAGATATGTCTTCCTGTGGTTTCATCCCTATTCTGTAAAAATTTAGACTCCCAGTTACCAGGCTGAACTTCACTTACATTAGGATGCCAGCAGACATTAAATGTGCACTTCTCAGAGATCATGATTTTGAAGTAGCAGCTAAGCCATGGAAGCACTCAGCATCAGGAATGTGATTTAATGGTAACGGTTCACATCTGAACCTGCTGATTAGGCTTCTATAGTCAGGTAAGAGTGATAGATGTCTGTAGGGACCATTTTCTGGAGCTCTTCAGAGACACTTTGTGTCTTATTAAAGACATAAAGGACTTCTTTGATCTGAAGCACTCAAAGACCAGTGATTTTTGGGCAGTGCAGTATCAATGCCTAAATGAAGAGGTACGAATAGAGTCCTAAATCCTTAAAATGCAGTATCAATGTGCTGTACTGCATTGTTTAAAATCATAGTTTCAGAAACTGCACTGTAAGCATGCTTTCATTTCCTCTAAGCAAGGACATGCCACACTGTAATTAATCTCTGTGGTCTGTTATCAGGTGTTTTGTTAGCTGAAGCCAAACCATCAGATTTACTAAAAGCTATCAAACTATTGGCTTACTAAATGCAAGGGTGTATTGAAACATATTGTAAGTGCAAAAGGGATTGGCAAACAGCAAGGGATGTGGCAAAGAAGGCAAGCAATAGAACTATAAAGGGAGATGAGGGAAAGGAAGCAAATCATAGTGCATGTTACATTATTTCTTGCTCTCAGGTGCTAAAGTTCCCACAGGGATAATAGCAATATGGGAGGTGTAGCGGGCTGTGAGACACTTTTATCTTTATAAATTGTCCAAAGGGAGGAAACAGATGGGTATTGAGTTACAGTCAGGAAAGTGATAGCTGTTTCTGCTACAGGAGTCATATCTTTTATTTATTGTTCTTTGTGTGTTTATGTTTTGGCCAATGCTCACTGAAATGCAGAATATAATACACTTGTAGCTGAGCAAACAAGCAGGAGCATGAGGAACGAGGGGAAAAAAAAGATAAAAGAAGCTTTCTGGTTTTATGCGCCACAGAGAATGTCATTGCTTGCTGAATGACATCCTCAAAAACTTTCTCAAATAATTTGTCAATGAATGCATCACCTCAAAGTGTCGAAGGACACATGCTACGCGTTCCTCAAGGCCTAGCTGGGGAACATTTACCCAAACCCACCATCTTCCTCAGAATAGTTTTGTTGCTGCTGTCTAGCCTAGGAAAAGGAAATAAACATTGCTTTATATAAAATATGGTATTCAATTATCTGTACATATGAAATACATACTTTATATAAATATGTTAAGTGGCTGTATAAAGATGATTGAACCCAGTGCTGCTGGGTGGAATGAGATGACTCCCAGCAGTTTAATATTCGTGATATTGCAAAAGTCTTGTTTGCTAGCTGGAGAGTAGGAAGTTGCAACCAGTGATACTAAATGGCTGTTAGCATCTCTGAAATTCAGAAAGTAGTAGTCAGTAGATCTTCAGAAGTATGAAAACTAATACCCTGATTGAATTAGGAGTCCTAAGTAATCATAGAAAAGAGAATAACAACTGGATAGGGCATCAGGTCATACACAAGTAAGTTTGGGGATTCAAATTTATGAGAAAATGCTTTTTAACACAGAGATAAAAAAGGGTTGAACATAACTATCACACTTCCTTAAAAGTTCAAAAGCAGAATGAAATAGAGGTGACCTTGAAGTTGAGTCACACTGTAAGTGGAAGAAGGAATAGTTTTCTTTTACTTTGGTTCAGCCTTTGCTGCCAACATTGATTTCATCAGAGACATCCTTCTTTAACAAGGGTTAATCTTCCATCAACTCATTATATTCCCAAGTTTTTCTTTCTATTTACAGTCTAATTGCCCACCACAGACTTGGTTGTCCACAAAATTTCAAAGCTGGCTCTTCAGCCTTGGAATATTCACAACCTGCTCTGAAGAATCAGTTTCTTTTCATAACCACTTGTTAAAGGCAAGGTGTGGCAAGGAAGTATTTTTCCATCATTTGAAGGGAAAAAAGGCAAATTTACGATATTTACAATTTACGAAATTTACAATTTACGATACAAAAAGGCAGGGTCCTGAACCTGGAGAAGAATAATCCCCTTCACCAGGACAGACTATGGGCTGACCTGCTGGGAAGCAGCTCTGTGCAGAAGGACCTGAGGGTCCTGGTGGACAGCAAGCTGTCCATGAGCCAGCAATGTGTCCTTGTGGCCAAGACCAATGGTACCCTGGGGTGCATTAGGAAGAGCACTGCCAGCAGGTCCAGGGAGGACATCCTGCCCCTCTGCTCAGCCCTGGTGAGGCACATCTGGAGTGCTGTGTCAGTTCTGGGATCCTCAGTACATGGAGCTCCTGGAGTAGTGTTGTCTTTAGAGGCGCGTGTCTGATTCCCCTGGCTGCCCTCGCTCCTGGCATGAGCACTAGCCACACCAGGCTACTGGGTGGTTGTTTCACCCCTGAGGTAGTGCTGTCCTGGGCGAGCTGGTCAGGCGCCGAGTATCGGTGGGAAAGGAGACGCAAGGAGGCAAAGGGCTGGGAGGAGACTTGCTCCTTCAACTCCTTTATTGTGGAACGAAGGGACGGGGATCTGGGATGGAGTTACTTCAGAGACCGAGTCTGAAGGACAGCCTCGTGCAACGTGTTTTATACAGACATGCCCAACCAATGGGAAAAGGGGAAGGGGGAGGATACAGTGTCTGGGGCCCAACCAGGGATAACTGAGGGAGGGAACAATTCTAACGAACCAATGGTAACATTAACGGTAAAGAACATTTGAGAGAAGGGGGTGGGGCCTTGGCCCTGGCCACTCCCCTTGCCAGCTCCCAGGGCGAATCTCATGCCCCTGGGCTCTGCCCCACCAGGGTTCCTCCATCTGAGGAGGCGGAGCTGGCTCGGGAAATGACGGAGACTTGCGGTTGACCCACCACACCTCCCCCGTTTTTACTTATTAAACGGAAAAAAAATCGCTTCAATAAAAGGAAGATCAATAAACACAGCAGCAGGAAAAGAATAAGAAGTCCAACGTCTCTGGCAATGGAGGCTCCCCAATCAGAGAGTCCCATTTCTGAGAACAACTGCTTCAGCCAGCTCCCAGATGTCTTAGCAACAGTCCTGATAGAGTGGGTCAGTTGTTGTACTGTGGAGTTAAGCGCCGCCTGGAACCAGTCCTTAGTTTCGAACTGAATGTCCTTAATGAGTCTGTTCATCCGGCTCAGAGAGGCATGGATGCTCTCGAATTTTGCAGAAAGATTAAAACAGCACATGCTGTCAAAATCTTCGCGCCCATGCCCGTGCGCCAGGAGGAGAAAATCTATTGCGGCTCGATTTTGCAGAGTTGCATGCTTGGTTACCTGCTCTTTGGATAGGAGGTCACCAAGGGCGTTGGAAGTCAATTCTGCCTGGCGAGTTACCCAGCACTCAAAGTGTCCCAATTCTCCCAGTGCTTTTTCGGTCGCCACCCAAGGCAAGAAAACTGAGACCACGATACATTTAGACTTTGACCAATGATAAATTTCAGTATTGCAGTCTGATCGGTTTGCACCCCTTTTAGGATGATTTTGGTTTCTCTGAATTTGAATTTGGGTCATATTTGGGGTTGCCAGGGTCAACTGCCCCAGGGTGCACGGGCCTCCTACCAGAAAAGATGGAACCCCTTGCCAAGCTCGGTCGCCGCACACAAGGAATATTCCTTTAGGGAGATCCAGAGGACCCGGATTATACTCATCTATTGTGGAAGGAACAGGTATATGTACAATGCTCCCACACCACGTGGCTGCCGTTAAATCCATTTGTCCTTGTTTAACGTATTGATAATATTGAATATAACGGGATGTGGGAGTATACTGGTAATGCACACAATACGGTGCTTTCATGGAGCCCAGTAACTCCACTTCTTGTGGTTCTTTGTCCAATTTAGGCAGCACTTTAACACAGTCCTCCCACAAGAAGAATGGGTTAGTAATCAGGAGTTTCTGGCAATCCTGCTTGTACCCATACTGATGACGGTGACAGTAGGTGGGCTGCGGCCTACTATTAATCTCCTTGAAGATGTTGAGGAGTGCTCGTGGAAGCTTGGCAAGTTCTAGGGGGACTCCCACCAGGCTTGTCGATAGTGGGTCCTCTGTTGCTGCGGTGGAGAGGCACATCTCCTGCTGGTGTAGCGCTTGAGCCAGGGTGACCCATATGTTTTTCTTAGGCTGCGACACTACCCACAAAGTCGCCAGTGGAAGCAGAAGTATGAAAGAAAGGCTGAGCATCCACATCGCTGTCTGTGGCATTGGCTCCTTCTGTATAAAACAAACGGAAAAGGTCAATATCGTAAGCAACAATAGGGGGTAGGATCCCGGAGACACTCAGGGGAAGAGGGGGAAGGGAAGGGCGGAAAGCGGGAGGGCGGCTACTGAGTCGGTGTTTTCTGGACTTTCGCTGTCAGTGCTCTCTGCTCCACTAGACGATGACTCTCTTTCAGCAGGTGGCATGGTCTTCTGCTGGCTGCGCTTCGCGGTCTTTTTCTTTCGTCGCCAGGTAGCTTCGGTAACTCCTTTGTCGTCCTGATGCCTTGGCTGTTCCTGGCTCTTCAGATATGGTTTGATGAATTTTCCAGGAATCCATTTTGGATGCTCTGGCGTCGAGACACAGCCATATCCTCTCCCCCAAGTGAGAAGAGGATAGGGACCTGTGATTTTAAGGGAATCCGACTCTTTAGTGAGCACAAGCGGATGCTCCTTCAACCTGGCACGCATGCTGCTGTGAAAGTGGCACAGCACCAGGGGATTGGGCTCCTTCTTAGAGCAGTTTAAGAAATTTAAGGTAAAAAGAGCTCTCACCAGCCGAATCACGGGAGACTCTGTTTCTATTCCCCCTTTCTGTTGAAGGAGCATTCGTTTGATACTCTGATGAGCCCTTTCCACCAGGGCCTGACTCGTTGCAGAATGGGGTATCCCAGTGACATGGCATATTCCCCACTCCTGGAAAAACTTCCAAACAGCCTCAGAGATGTAACCTGGGCCGTTATCTGTTTTTATCTCACAAGGAATTCCCAAGACCGAAAAGGCTTGAATCAAGTGAGAGATAACATCTTCAGCCTTTTCTCCCGAGTGCACCGAGGCACAGACCGCACCTGAGAAGTTGTCAACACTAACACGCACATATTTTAGTCTGCCAAATTTGGGGACATGAGTGACATCCACCTGCCACAACTCCCCACTACCTAGCCCCCTCGGGTTTACCCCTGAGCCCATAGATGGCAATTGAAGAGGTTGGCAGTTGGGGCAGGTATCTACTATGGCTCTTGCCTGGTCCTTTTTCAAATCAAACATATTAACGAGAGCAGGGACATTTTGGTGGAACAGTGCATGGCTCAACTTTGCCTGCTGGAACTTGTCTGGCAAGTTGGCTACATGCACAGACGCAGCCAGCGTGTCTGCCATCCTATTCCCTTCCACGATAAACCCAGGAAGGTCAGTATGGCATCTCACATGCATAATAAAAAAGGGACGCTCTTGGTGGGAAATCTTGTATACTAGTTTCGAGAGTAGAATTTGGATGTCCGGATTTGTGGAACCTGAGAGCCAAGAGCCCTCTGCCCTAGACACTATATCAGCAACATAGGCCGAATCAGTTACCAGATTGAAGGGCTCCTTAAACCTGTCAAAGGCTCTGACGACAGCTGCCAGTTCTGCCACCTGTGGGGATCCCTTCACTACCTTCATGTCAGATTCTCACTTCTGCATGGTAGGACCCTGCCACACAATGACAGATCTTCCCAAAGCACTGAAACCATCTGTAAAAAGAGTCAAAGCTTGGAGAGGTCGCAGAATCAATTTTGGTGCTAATTTCCAATCTAGGCTGAACAACTTATGCTTTGGATAGTGGCTGGAAAGCTGACCGGTGTACGAGTCTAATACATATTGAAGTTCCATGTTATTTTGGAACACAAATTCTAAGGGTTCTCTCTTAATGGGGAGATATATGCATGTAAAATCACATCTTGCTAGGACAGCAAGACGGGACCTCATTTTCCTAATTACTTGCACCATGCGTTCCTGCGGCGTTAGAATGACTTTGTTGGTCTGAGCAGAAAGGAAAACCCACTCAATTATGAGTAAGGGATCCAGCTGCCCCTCATCCCATTGGTGGATGAGCCCATGCAAGTGTGGCATTTTTCCAAGGATAGCCAATTGGAAGGGTAATTTGGGGTCACATCTGGGCATTTGTTTGTTAGCCAAGGTGTCTATTGCCTTAGTCAATGCGTCACGCGCCTTGGGTATTAAGGTCCTGGGAGAAGTCAGGTCCCTCTCTCCTCTAAGGAGGTTAAACAACGGTGCCAGGTCTTCAGTAGGGATCCCCAAATAAGGCCTGATCCAGTTAATTGAACCACATAATTGATATATTTCTCTTAAATTTGTGGGATTTGCGATTATTTTAATTTGCTGGAGAACGATCGTTTAGTATCTGATTCGCATGCTGAGGTACTCCCATGGAGCCATGCACTGAACTTTGGATGACTGGATTTCAAACGCATAACTTTCCAAGGCCCCCACGACCTTAGAAAGGGTCCAGTCTAAATAATGCTGATTACGAGCACAGATCAGTACATCATCCATGTAGTGGACGATGATGGAGTCGGCAGCTAGATTCCAGATCGGGGACAGAATGTGCGCGACATACCACTGGCAAATGGTGGGGGAGTTTTTCATGCCTTGTGGCAACACCCGCCAATGAAAGCGGCGCATTGGTTCATGCCTGTTAATGGAAGGCACTGAGAATGCATATCTGTGGGCGTCATCAGGGTGTAATGGGATATGGAAGAAGCAATCCTTGATATCTATGATTGCTAACTTCCAACCTCGCAGGAGCACAGAGGGCAATGGGAACCCTGGCTGCAGGGATCCCATGTCTTCAATGACCTTGTTTATTTCACGGAGGTCGTGAAGGAGCCTCCACCTTTTCCCCCCCGTCTTTTTAATAACAAAGACAGGTGAGTTCCAGGGGCTATTGGAGGGGACAATGTGTCCTTTCTCCAATGCTCATCCACGAGCTCATTTAGCACCTTCAATTTGTCTCTGGGTAGGGGCCACTGATCAACCCACACCGGTGAGTCAGTCAGCCAATTGAGTGCTTGAGTTGGGTGCTCCACAGTGACCCCTGCTAAAAATCCCAGCGTCGAAAGCTGGGAATTCGAGCAGGGCACCCCATTGAGACATGACATCTCTGCCCCAGAGGGTCACACCTGAGTTTGTGATGTAAGGCCGGACAGATGCTATTTGTCCCTCAGGCCCCTCTATCTGAATCAAGTTTTTGCTCCTAGACGTGGGGATATATCCCACGACACCATAAATGGCACCTGCAACAGATTGCTCCTCCCATGATGATGGCCAATCGGTCTTGGAGATGACCGTCACATCTGCTCCTGTATCCAGCATCCCCAATCTGGAGACAGTTGAGCCATTGCTCGACAACCTGCAACCGACCCCTGGTCTGCCCTTGTTAATCTCCTCCATCCAGCACACCAATGATTGGTCCATGAGAATAGTTGGAAGCGAAACCGGTTTTATCCTGGCAAGGACCTGATTCCTTGAGAGAAAAAACAGTGGGTTAATGCACACCAACTTCAGTGGAAAAAGACCATCTTCACCTATCCATACGATGGTGGGGGTGATCTGCAATTCCCTGGGTCCTCTGGCATCAGGAGTCACCAGCGCATAGGTGGATTTCGTAGGTGCTCGAAGGCGAAGCATGGAAAAGTCAAGTCCGGTGAGGAGACGACTCTCTTCCGAGGTCGCCTCAAGAAAGTCCAATGGGTTTTCTGCGGCAGTAACCATCCATCTGAGCGGGATGGCAGCGGTGTCATCCGCGCGACATGGGTCCACCCCCTCACGCCGCTCGCTCAGTTTCCCACATGGCTCGGGTTTGGGGTAGTGAAAGAGGGAAGGGACATGCGTGGAAGGGGTGTGTTTTTTGGGTGGCATCTTGCGATGCTGGGATCTGGGGTTTCGACCCTGTGCAGGGCAGGTGTTTGCGAAATGGTCTCGCTGGCCACAGATGCAACATACCGCCTCCTGCATGTTAATGGCATGTGCTGCTGGTGCTGGTGGACAGGTGTCGGCTGTTGATGTTAGACTAAGCTGGCTCCAGCATGCCTTAGCCATTTGGTCGATGGTTGGGGGAGGGTCATGAGGGAGGCAAAGGATAATATCTCTGCAGGTCCTATTCACTCTAATCTTAGCAAGTTCCTGCAAGATACAAGGTCTTATCTTTTGGTCTGGAACTTGTTTTTCAATTGCATTCCGTAACCGGTCCACGAAGACGACGAACGGCTCATTGGGGCCTTGATGTATTTCAAGATATGGAACCATTTGGGTGGTTATCGGGGGCATTCCTAGAAACACCCTCTCCGCTGCACCCGTTACCGCTCTTAGGATATCTGCTGATATCCTCTGGGCCTGAGTCCGGGGTTTAGAGCAATCCCCTTCACCCACAAGAAGATCAAAAGGAGAGTCCCTCATGTTACGCAGCACAGGGAGGGTGGAGATTAGTTCTCTGATCTGGGATTTCCAGTCTCTCTCCCAAACCTCATACTCCATTGGAGAGAGAAGGCAATCCATTATCATTTTCAGATCATGAGGGACTAACAAATTACTCACAAAGGTGGCATGTAAAAGGGGCTTAAAGTATTTGCTATCCCTCCCGAACTCTTTCTCCGCCTTACAAAGCTCCCTGATGTTGCTGTAACTGAATGGCTCCCATGTGGGATTCAGGCCTGAGTCCTCGACCCTAACCGGGGCAGTGAAGGGAAGCTGTTCCGATTCCCAATCCGGCACTGCCTTGTCCCCAGCCCCCCCCATTCCGGAAACTAAATGGGGAGCGTGGGAACCAGGAAGTGGGGCGTGGGAACCAGAAGGCCCACCCAAAGGGGAGGGGTCAACGGCAGAAGGGGAGGGGGAAGGATGGGAAATAGGAGGGTCCAAGAAGAGGGAGGGGTTTGGAGGAGGGGAGGGGTTAAAGGTTCCACCCACACCCTTTCGTCCCGCCCCAGGGGAGGGGATAGGATAACGGATAGGAAGGATTGGGGGTGTGTCATAGGGCGGAAGGAAGGGGTTCCCGGGATCAAGGAGAAAGGGATTCTGGGGACAAGAATGTTGGGGGTTGGGGGCCACGCGGTTGCCTCCATCTTGTGCTACAAGACAACCTTGGTGGCCATCTTGCAAAGCACAAGGGTGAACAAGTGTTGGGGACTGAACTGGGGAAAAACTTTCCAGAGACGAAACTGGGGATGGGACACACGCTTAGGAGTGCTCGAAGGGGTTGCGACTTCCCTATGAGTGGGGTAAGGAGAATTGCTAGGAGTGCCAGAGGGCAGGTAGCACCTCTGAGCCTCTTGGCTGGCTGCACTCATAGCTCTTTCCCTAGAAGGATTGGGGGAATGGGAAAGACAGGGGACAGGAGTGGGTACATGTGAGGAATTAACTGGGGTATTGGGCTTGCATAACTTTGAAGCGCTGCGGCAGACGGCCAGGAGAATGAAATATTTCTCGACTGATCTGTCGCCGGAGCTTTTCAAAGAAATCAGCCATGCCTCAACCCTTCTCCAAAAGGCCGTAGAAAGAGCCTTGTCTGGCAGAGTTTGAGGGAACTCTTTAAAAATCCAAAGGACGAAGCCTTTCAATTGCGCCTTCGAAAAGGGGAGGTTGTTTACTCTAAGGGAAAACCTTACTTGGAATAAAACTCCCTCTTTTCCATTGAAAGCTTGGCACCCATTTTTCAACGGAAAAGAAAAGCCCACCCACGGTGCCTGTAAAATGGGAAACTTAAAAAGAAGGGGGAGTAAAGCGACGAAATAAAGCCCTCAAAAATCTTTGAGCGGCTTACCTTTTTGCTGCAGCGAAACTTCTCCAAGGTCGCTCCTCCAAATGAGGCTACGGCACCAGGTCCTCCTCGACCTGGATCTGGATCTTCTCTGTTGAGGATCTCTCCAGTGGTCCTTCGGCAGTAAAGGTCCAGTCCTTTCCTCGGGAGCACCACTTGACACAAGTGAGTGTGCTGCACACGAGGGATGCGGTCACGCCAGGTGGAAATCCTCACAAAAGGCCTCCACATTGGTGAGCCACTTGTTGTCTTTAGAGGTGCGTGTCTGATTCCCCTGGCTGCCCTCGCTCCTGGCACAAGCACAGGCCGCACCAGGCTATTGGGTGGTTGTTTCACCCCTGAGGTAGTGCTGTCCTGGGCGAGCTGGTCAGGCACCGAGTATCAGTGGGAAAGGAGACGTGAGGAGGCAAAGGGCTGGGAGGAGACTTGCTCCTTCAACTCCTTTATTGTGGAACGAAGGGACGGGGATCTGGGATGGAGTTACTTCAGAGACCGAGTCTGGAGGACGTGCAACCTGTTTTATACAGACGTGCCTGACCAATGGGAAAAGGGGAAGGGGGAGGATACAGTGTCTGGGGCCCAACCAGGGATAACTGAGGGAGGGAACAATTCAAACGAACCAATGGTAACATTAACAGTAAAGAACATTTGAGAGAAGGGGGTGGGGCCTTGGCCCTGGCCACTCCCCTTGCCAGCTCCCAGGGCGAATCTCATGCCCCTGGGCTCTGCCCCACCAGGGTTCCTCCATCTGAGGAGGCGGAGCTGGCTCGGGAAATGACGGAGACTTGGGGTTGACCCACCACAGAGTAGCTCTAGTAGACAGTGAAAAAGATGATGAGGGGTCTGAAGCATTTCTCTTACAAGGACAGGCTGAGGGAGCTGGGCCTGTTCATCCTCAAGGAGAGAGAGTTGATTGAAAAAGGACCTCGTGAATGTCTGTAAGTATCCGAAGTGGGGGTGCCAAGAGGCTGGGCCAGGCTGTTTTCAGTGGTACCAAGCAACAGCACAAGAGGCAACAGGCAGGAACTGATGCACAGTAGTTCCACCTGAACAGGAGGAAGAACTTCTGTACTCTGAGGGTGACTGACCTCTACAAGAGATTGACCAGAGAGGGTGTGGAGGCTCTCTCACTGGAGATACTCAGGACCCATCTGGACACAATCCTGTGCCATGTGCTCAAGGATTGCCCTGCTGGAGCAGGGAAGTTGGACCAGATGAGCCGCTGTGGTCCCTTCCAACCTGACCCATTCTGTGATTCTGTGAAAAATGTATCTGTGTGGTGAAGAATGGATGCCATGTAGATTAGCTGTGAAGGTGTGCATGTGTTCAACAATTCTGAGTAGAAATGCTAAGATGCAAAGAAAGGTGCCCTGTGATGTCAAAATTAACAAAGTCTGAGGTAGAAGTACTTCACCTTTTGAAAGGTTCAGTCCAGATGATGTATAACAGTAAAATCTACCCAAAGTATTGCCAGCTGTTTGTGAATCATTGACAAACTGGACTACTAGACTCTGAATTTTGCATCAGATACTTGAATGCTATCAATCAGCACAGCTAAATGAGACTTAGTGTAGGAACTAGCTTAAAAACTGTCAAGGGACCAATATTCTTTAATTCTCTCAGTTCTAAAGTTCCCTTAAAATGTGTCATTGGAGGATAATAAATGCCAGGTCATTGTTTCCCAGGAAGCCTAGAAGACTCTTACATTTGTGCCTTTGGGTCTGGATACTTGTCTAAATAGTAAACTGCTGTCAAAGTGTCAGACAAAATCAGCATTTCACATCTGACTGACTGAAAAGGGATAAGATACTCTGAATTCTTAGGAAAGGAAGCTTGACTTTGAATAAAGACCAGCAAAAAGGTGGTCAATAAACCCACAAGTGGAAATTTGTCATGCAATCACTGAACTTAAACCACATCAGATTTTAATTTATTACTCATTATTTAATGAAAAAATAGCTAGATTTAAGTGACGAGCCTGCTAGGCATTGAGTTGGATGTGGAATGTTAAACAAAAAGCAGGAAGTGAAGATATACCCCCACGGGATCATGGTTGCTCCGTTTCTTAAATGAATCTGAGAAAATTCAACGTAACACTACTACATGCTCTTTATAAATTCAATCAATAGTGAAACAGTCTGGAATATGAAAAATAAGATGTCACCACTTTAATTAAATGGGATCTTCTATAAGGTGTGAAGGCGTGTGAAGGTGTCTAAACTAAACTGGAATAAATCCTGGGCTGATTTGTCACAGAGTAAAACCTTCAAGTTACATGATCTATTTTCATGTTCACCTGAAATGACAATTTGCGGAAGAGTTCTTTAGCTAGACATGGAAACACATAAGAGACCTGGTTCCCTGTCCTTTGTGCTAGCTCCAAAGAAGCATATTTAATCATGTCAGTAAAGAGGACAGACTTTCTCATGCTGATTTTGACAAAATCTGGCTAAAACATTCATTTGTCAGATAGTCTTGTTAGTTCTGTTATTAGTGGTAATTGCTGGTGCTGTGTTCATACCTAGAGGTATCTGTCACTGATCAGATCCCAGTTCTATGTTAAACATTTAACAGAAAAAAAGGTGTCTTGAAAACCTCTCACAGAAAATGACATTAAATTAAAGTCATCGAAACAAAAAGACAAATGTTAAAGTCATGGTGCAGTTTGTCCTAGAAATACAGATATGTGTCAGGGAGGTGTTCACTTAACACAACCCTACAGGAAGACAGAGGCCTGCGACAGCTGTTAGTCACTCTGCTCTAACATTAATCTCAAAATACACTGGCTTAAAAATTCTGGCCATAACTCATCTTACAAGGATATTGTAAGCTTGATTTTCTCTTGACTTCTGCTATCCTTAGGCTGAAAAATGGTCGCTACATTTTCCCTTTGGAGGGCCAATGCACAGACAGAGAAATCTAAAATAAAAAAAATTGCATACTGCACTTCTAACTGTGATGCTCTTTGCCATGAAATTTTTAAAAAAAGTATGTTATCACTGGTCATGGAAAAATAGATCAATGAGGTAGGAATGAGGCTACCAGAGCGGGGGCAGTGGATGGCAGGAGGGATGAAGGAGGGGTTGCATAGGAAGGAGAAGACTTGTCAGTAACACCAATTCCATGGTTGCATTTTGGGTACTGATGGGAGTTCCTGCTGCAGAGACAGAAGCCTGGCTGGCTTTGTTTTATCTTAGTCTGCTCATTCTATTCTTTTTCATCGCTTATTCACAACATATCTCATGCTAAACCAGAACCGCTAGATTTTTCAAATATTTCCAAACGGTAGACCACAACAAATTTGCTAATATTAGCCTAAATATCAGAATAGATGGATTATATTAGCTAAAAATTCTGTCTGATATAGGGTGTAAGTTCAATTTTTAATAGAATAAAATCAATAAATGAATAGGACACTTGTTCTGAGCTATTGGAACTCACCAGAAAAAAACGCTGAGGAGAATACATAATTTAAATATTAAAATGTTCTTCTGTTTTTAATAGGTTTATAAATTATATATTATACAAATATATCTATATTATACAAATATATCTATTATATATCTGTTTATATACAATTTAATGTAATTTATATTAATGCATGAAAGTCCCCCAAATTTTACTGTGGATTTAAGGAATGTTCTTAATACCCTGACCCTACCCAATGATGTCCAAACCGTATAATTCCTCTCAGTCTTAAGAGAAAATTTCCCTCTTTGGCCCAAAGACAGAATATATGAGTGATATGCACCAAATGGGTATGTCAAAATCTACTAGCAAAGCAGGGACAATTTAAGGTTAAAAATATAGCTAAAGCTTTTCTTATTAGAATTCATATATATTCTTGTATTTGTACATTTTTAAAATCAGTAAATGGCATCTTTTCCTTTAGTTTTTAACTCTAGGCTTTATTGCATGAACATTCTGCCATGAGTTGTATTTGTTCAATCCCTTTAGTGTGTTTGCTTTCTCAGCTCAATCCTCTTTCTCCAGTCTTTCAAAACATAGTGCTTAGTCCTGATTTTTAAGTGATGAAAAATGATCATCAGTGTATTTGGGTGAAGGTGTTCTATCACAAGAGATGGAAAATAAAAAGCATGATGAGAGGCTGATGCATGTGGTAGGACAGTTATCAAAAATCGTCTGTATTCTGAAAAATGAATGATGCAATTTCCAGGTTAATGCATGATATTTGCAAAACCCTTTATTTTTTCATGTGCCTCATTGTATTCATCCTTTTACAAAGAAGTAGGGAAAATGAATATGACGAAAACCACTGAGCCTGATCCTAAAGGAAATTTGAACTGGAGCCACAGCTCTGTGTTTTAGGCATCATTATGAAATCAAAGCAAAAGCAGTTTTTGAGTAAGCAAATCATAAATGCAAATTCAATCTTAAACCAGAAAATGATACTGAGGTATTTAGATGCCTCTTGTAGACTGATATATTCCTCATGCTGTTACTAATGCAAGACTTCTCTCATCAGAAAAGGTTTCTGCCTCTGGTATAAACCTCAGCCAGTAAATATTCCAAAGCATTAGCAGTTGTTCTGAAAGGATATGAAGAATGTTCCATTTCACCAGAACATTAAAAAGCTTTCAAACAGAACAGAATGCAATTACCCAAATAAGAACCAGGTCACAACACTAGAACTGCTGTCCTGACCCATAAAAAAGCAGCAGTTGTTATTTTTTTTTAAATGATGACTGATATTAAAGATGCGACATAGTGACTCAGTAGATATGTACACTGTGAAGGAGAGAGCTGAACAGGAGGATCAAAAGTAAGTTTTCAGGAGAAAATTAGAATCATGACTTAAGGCTTGGAGTTGATTTCTATGTATTTATCATTCTGAGGCCCTTTACAATCAAGAATGCAAGAATTATGAGGACAAAAAGCAAGTAACCAAGACGTAATTTAGTCTATCATAACAGTAGGGAAATGCAACAAAGGAAGCAGACTAAGTGTTTCCTTTTTTTTCTTTCAGTCTAGTTATGGCTCAGTGCAGACCATGGTCTGAGTTTTGAATTTAGAATATTCTGTGGCAATTGTAAAGTGACAGTTAGACTGACCATGTTATTTTAAAAAGATGAGAAATTAATCCGACTGGAAACTGGACTTCCTTGTCAAAGATGATTGTTTCAAAGTTGTTCTGAACAAAATCACCCAAACCTTGGTTGGAGGCTGTAGCTGCCTTTTGAATTTAAGGATTTCATAGTGTAAAGCCTTTGTTACAGCTCTCTTATTTGGAGATGTGGGAAAGCAGCCTGCTGGTTACGGAAACATAACTCATAGACAAATGATGATGTGGCAGGGGTCACAATACTAGATGTATGGAATGGAAATTATTTTTCTTCCTTTTTGAGTTATTGTACAAGTGGATTATTCTAATCCTAAAAATTCCTAGATGCTTTATTCATCAGAAGGAAAAAAAATATGAGGGAAAAAAAGCCCTGGTAGCAGATCTGAAATCTTTTAATAATATTGAGTGTTGAGGATGTAGAATGAGATCCAGAAAACTCCTGCTCAAATCACAGAACTAGGAATATTCATCAAGAAACATCTATTTGTTGAAGTAATGAGTAGAGATATACTCTCTTTGTCTGTTCTGAACAAACTGGAAAACTTTCTAAATGTCTTTGATGTCATCATGTGAAAAGACCCATCACAATTCTTGTACAGTTCCAGCTCACCTGGGCAGAGGAAAATATATGATGAAAAACAGGAAGATTCTTTGATTACCTAAAATCAAACCCAAGGCTGCCCCAAACCAAACCAAACCAAACCAAACCAAACCAAACCAAACCAAACCAAACCAAAAAACAAAACTGTGACTGCCATTGTCCTGATGGGGTATATTGCCCTTGGAGCAAAGAAATCTGACATCACCTTGGGATGTGTGAGTGTAGCCTGTGGGTACAGAAAATGACCGAATCACCTTTCCACTTGCCCTGATGGGATACATCTGGAGTGCTGTGTCCAGTTCTGGCCTCCCCAACACAAGTAAGACATGGATGTGCTGGAATCAGACCCATGGTGGCCACCAATGATCAGGGGGCCAGGGCACTGAGCACAAAAGAAGAGACTGAGCAAATCATATTTGTTCAACCTGAAAAAGAGAAACCAAAGGGGAGCTCTTATTGCTGTCTACAGTTACCTGATCAGAATATATCAAGAAGATAGACTCTTCTTGGAGGTGCACAGCAACAAGAAGGGAGGCTCTAGACATAAACTAGACCCTGAAAAATCCCAGTTAGACTTTTTATTTTTAAATACCAGAATATTTTCTTTGAGAGGCAGTGTGTTCTCCTTCCTTGGAGGTGTTCAAAACTCCGCTGGACAACTTGAGTGTCTTGGATTAGGCAGCCTCCTAAATTATTCTGTGGTCCTGTGGTTTTGTAGCTGCCTGAGCAGGGAACCAACAAGAGGACGGCTATAAGATACACTTAAATGGAAATAAATGAAAACTTGTTTTTGTTTAAAGGGATTAAATTTCGTGAATATATAGAGTGTATTTAATTTAATACAATTATTTATGTCACATACACAGATATATAATCTAGGATGAGTAGAATTGCAATATGCTACAAATGCAATTGCCACAGTACCACCGATGGAGAATTTGTTACTCTTTGCTATGTAGGATTTGTCTAATGCCATTACCCTTCAGTTACTTCAGCTGAAGTGTTTTTGTGCTGAGACCAACTGTGCAGACTGCAGCATCCACAATATCATACTGGGGGAAATGTATCAAGCTATCATGACAAGTTGATCAGCCAAGATACACCTAACCTGTGGGGCCCTGGATAGTCTTCCAGGGGCTTTGTGAACTCTAAATACACCCTGAGGACATGCCAGGATGAGATTGTGCACGATTCACCTGTACCATTCTTGCTGGAAGAAGCAGCAATGTGGGCAGAGCGGGATCCACAGCAGGACTCAGAAACCAGAACTAGCAAATGTACCATGGCATGTTTTGATGCAGTGCAGGGAACTAAAGTAATGCCTAGGCTTCCTGGTGATTTTTGGATTTAAGGAAATTGTGGGAAGTTGTAAAATAACCCCAGAAACTTTATTTCACTTCAAAGTTTTATCAGGGTGCTTATGTTAAATTTAATAATGGGGCAGCATTCTGATGTGGAAATCTGTTCCTGACATTTTCACGCTAGTATCTGCTGGTTCAGCCTCATTATTTGCCATTCCGTGAGGCCCAAGTTAGTCTAGTGCCTCCTTCATTGAATCTATATTCAGTGATTCTTACCTGAGTATCTCTCAAAACTGTGCCACAGCATTTATGTACGTTTGTACATTTGTAAATTAGCTAAATTTTTGTTTGCTTTTGTATCTTTGAAACTAGTCAGTGGCTATTGGAGTTTTTGACTGCTCCTTTGGTTCTGTCATTCACAAAAAAGTAAGAAATGCTGAGCTTCTTTTCATTCAAAAAATATCTCCAAGTAAAAAATTAAATTAGAAATAAATTTTCAATAATGCATGTCATATACATGTCTCTAGAAAAAAACAGCATTTTATTTCCTTTCAGGAAATATTATACAAGGGTAGAGGAATATCTAGTAGAGGAGGGAAGATAGAACTCAAGATGTCAAAGGGAAACAGATCTATCAATGCAAACCAGAAAGATCCTGTTCTTTCTGACATCAAAATGAATGGTGCTCAGTTGAATTCTGCTGGCTGTGTCTGGCTGTTAGGGTGAAACCCAAAGCTCTGGTTTCACTCTATATTGTCCAGAATCTGTGAATGATCCAGATGCTGAAGATCCTTTTTCAGGGAGAATTAGGCCCACTGATAATATTAATGGAGCTGGTTTTCCTCCCTTTCTGAATAAGATGACGAGCCTTTGACATTGACTGCCAAGAAAGTTCACACCTCCTCCCTTTTCCAGGATGGAAAACTAACGAATTAAAATTCTGTAATTAAGGGAAGAATTGAGCCACAAAGTTAATTAAATTGTGATCAATGAACCTGGGGGTTTACAGAATTATTTATGACTGAAAATTATATGGGTTTTTTCCTCCTTAGTATTCCATGACTGTTTTTCTTTTTAAAAGTTACACTGATAATTCTGAGAGAACTGACAAAAGGGCATCTTAACTATAAGATTGAAATCTTTGATCGAGAAATAGATGTTTGGGCAAAGAACAGAATATTCTTGCGAAATAATAAGACATTTTCAGGGATAGGTTCTCATGCTTTTTTAATTATTACTGTCTTTTAAATTTGATCTTTTTAATTTGCTCCCAAAGTGAAGAAATATTATATGAATCTTTTCCTTTTTAATGCTTATATTAGAGAGCTTTTTGTGGCTTACCAGGCAGTTTTGTTCTCCTTTCCCTTCTTTTGCCAAAGGAAATAGTTGGAATTTTTTTCTTCTTTTGCTTCGTTTTTTTGCAGATGACCTGGTTTTGCTGTTGCACACTTTGCTCAGTCGAGTTGTGCATTAGAGAATGAGCTTTTTTAACTTTCAACCACACATGACAGAAGCCACGGAGGAAAAAAAAATATTTCACAGACTGAGACAGCAAATATAGAAGGTCAGTAGACATAATACAGAACTGGATGTCTTTTCTCCTTTATAAAATCTAAAGTTATCTGTAAGGACTTTATTGTTGACAGTAAATAAAAAATAAGGGCAGTATTAAGTTTTATGCAAACTGCTTCACTTCAGTTGTGTCCATAAGGCAGCATAGTTCTGAGAACTACTGTCTGTGTGTCAGCTCCTATGTAGTCAAGAAGACCTCTTCTTGCAGGAGATTTGGTCAAAATATGCTCTGAAGTAATGTGCCAAATTCTTCAATAGTCCAAATTATGTAATATCAGCTAATGTGCATCATCTTCCAAAATTCCTCACTGACATATACATCTTGTGGACAGTAGGACCTTCCAAGGCCTTGAGATTAAATGTTTTTGCAATCTTCTATTGCCCTTATTTTGTTAGCCTTGAAAAATAACCTGGTTAGAGCTGTGGGCAAAAGTAATAAAACAAACAAATTAAATTACGCTCACAGTCAAAGCAGTGGAAGCTATCAGCTCAACAAATGATAGCTATAGCTGGTTTCGCAGTCTGTCCATGTGTGGGTAATTATGAGAGCACATAGGTGTTTTACATATCGGTAAGATAAAATGAGCCTGTCAAATTTTCCAGTTTTGAATCTGAGAATGGTAGATTGGGAATCATTAATTTTTTTTTTCCTTTTATGTATCTGACCAAATTAAGGATCTTCTGCTTTCAGCATCTTTTCTGTAAGCCTCAGATGACTCATATCTTCTCATCTGGTAAGTGTCATGACCTGGTTGTAGGTGTCTCATTACATGGGCTCAAACGTTAAAAAAACTGCTGTGGCAACTACTGTGGCAAAACAAATATATGAGTTCTTGCCCTTATTTCTCATTAGTTATAGAAGTAAGATTCAAGTATGCAAAAGACAGTCTTTATGATGCAGCTTTTCTTTCATGTTTATTTTTTTTAAAATTTATTTATGTTAGTTATTTAAGGTTGATATTATGCTTTTACTTTATTTTTAAATATATCATTAGTCTTTCATATTGTACAGTGTGCTGTGAGCAACAGCTGGAATACTATAGAGCCATCCATCAGATCTAAGGACAGGATGCTCAGCTCACTTGTTATTTATGGATATGGGCAGAGGTGTAGCACCAGGCAAATGTAATTCTCTGCCTCCGAGAGCAGTCTGATTCTTCAGGAATAGCACCAGTTTCATCATCATGAAGTCCAAGGTCATAAGCCCTTCTATGCTTTTATTCTTCAGACCACTTCCAGATCATGTGTGAGTCCACAAATCAATTGGTGCTAAACTGTAAAAAAAACAGGCTTCATCTAGTGTTCTTCAGTGTAAACAACACATAAACATTGAAGTAAAATCCTGGTGTACTCAACAGAACATAATCATAGAGAAAACTAACCTTGGCCATCTTGACAGCCATCACTGTCTTGTGTTCAGTATTATTGGCATGAGCTGGATAGGTAGTGCTATTTTTATTACACCTGCACAAGCTGCAGTGATGCCTCCATAAGCTTATACTCAATATGGACACATATACAAAGTATGGATGGTGCCCTTGTTCATTTGCATCAACTAGAAAAACAACCTGCCCTTGTCTTATTCACATATGAGGAAAAATAAATGTCCAGGTACTATTACATTTATGATTTAGAGCACTTGGCAGGTTATATGTTGTGATTTTGGAGGCTGGACTTTTCTGGGGAGCCCTCATTCACTGAAATGTGTGAGGTACTTCTTAGGTCAAAAGATAGAGTGTTTGTTCAGCTGCTGTGTTGGAGGTGCTGTTTTCAGTTCTTGATGGCATCTTTGTCTTCCAAAGCCTTTGGATCTGATAACACTAACTGAGAGATTGAATAAGACAGGTAGATAGGAAATGAAGTTATAAATATTTGCAAGGTACATATTTGCAAGTAAAAGCAATGCTGACTGCTTTGGAAGTGGGGTAGGCAATGCACACACAATGAAACATTCTGCTTTCTTAATGGAGCGTTGCACAGATAGAAATCAAATCACCCATCCCGACTTTCCTATTCTTGTACCAGTCAGTCCAGGTCTCTCACATTTTCATTCCATTTTGAGATGCAGAATGACACAAGGCATTCTGACTGCTGTTCACCAGGTCATGCCTTCATCTCTGAGTCTGCCAAAACATCAGTGTCATGACTGGAAAATGTGAAAACGTGACTGAATTCTGTAGAAAGGAAAATAGGAACTGGAGAGATTTTTTGTCATTAATGCTAGAACTTGTCAGAGAGTTCCTGCTATGAGCAAGTTTGCTGTGGTTACTGTAATTCTTTCCTTCTTTTACCTTCTGAGTGGAGGAATTGGGTTTTTTCCTTTTCTTCTTTGTCTTTTACCTGATCTTCTGGCTGGTGCTTTTTCCACCCAGACAGCCAACTCTTTGCATCAGCATTTAGCAGCTATCCCTGACTGCTTTTAGCTTTTGTGGAATTTTTCAGACACTAATAGTGATTTGCAAAACCTCAGGTATTCTGAGCAGGAAATGATAAGGAAAATATGCAAGAAGAGTGCTTGAGAAAATGGATCATTGCTCTCACTGGGCTCCAGATTCTCTTAATGACAGGGAACATTCTTTTTTTCTTCTTTTTACAACAGAGAAATGAAAGAGAAATAGTAGACACCAATGTAAAAAATGCAAGGTTTATATTACCTAATATTGGTAAATATGTTACCTTCTGCCTCTTCTGTATATCTTTTTCTTTTCAGGTCAGCCCTTGTTATACATCCTTTTTGGAGGCTGAGTCTGCTCAAAAACATGAGGGTTATACACATAGGTCTCACTTCACTGTTTTCTCCATTTCACAACTCTGACCATGTATTATTCTAACTAGTGTTGTAACATAAGCAGACCGTGATAGCATGGATGTTACTCGCAAACATAAAATCACAGAATAGTTTGGGTTGAAGGAACCTTAAAGGTTGTCTAGTCCAGCCCCCTCTGCCCTGAGCAGGGCTATCTTCAACTATATCAGAAGGCTCAGAATCTCATCTAACTCAGCCTCAACTGTTTTCAGGGATAGGGGCTTCTACCACTTCTCTGGGCAAACTGTTCCAGTGTTTTATTACCCTCACTGTAAAAAAAAATTTAAAATAAAAAATAAAAAACAAATTAAAAAAATTCTTTATTTCTAGTCTGAACACATGTATTATTTTATCACTAATATAAAAAGAAATGCCACAGAAAACACATCCCTTGTGTTGGCTGCTGAGATGAATGGGGCTGTCTTGTACACACGCACAGAAGCCATGTGATCTAAGTATGGCCTGGCTCCTGGCACCTGCCAGGAATGGAAGAAAAGCTGACAACTCTCACCACATACCAAACAAAAATCAGATGAGTTTGTAGAGAAACAAATGTTCCTCGAAGGAGTCGTTTTCTGCTTCTTGACATCCCCCTTGCCCACAGATCAGTGGCTACACGATCTTGCAATGCATTAAATATAAACCCGCATTGTCCCCATGACCAGCAGTACTCTGCTGTCTGCTCAGAAGCCTGAACATATGTTTTGGTCTCTGTTGCTTCTGTACTGTTCCTCATGGCACAAGAGTGAGGTAAAGCACTGGCCAAGCTGGCTTTGTTTCTTTTGTGGGCTTGTTTCTGCTCTAACAGCATTGATAATGTCAACAGGGCTTTAAGAACAATGTTTGCTGACTTGTTCTGGCTGTAAATGCTGTAGCAATTTCATAAGCTTGTACTTCCTCATTTAGCAACAGAGTGGACACAGTGCTAACATTTCAACAACAACGGGGACTCTCCTCGCTAAACTACAGCAGTGTTGAAGAAAACTTGGTTAATTGTCAAAACTGGGCTTAGTTTGAAACTTTGAATCTATGACTAGCTCACATATTGATATTTTTGTGACCCAAATAGAGTTATGTCACTTCTGTTTGCTCATTCCAGCCCAAAGAAGACTGCTGGTAGGGGAAATACATATTTCGTAATTGCAAGAGTTTGTGATAAAAAGTATCTTGTGGTAAAAAAATGTGGTTTGTGGTAAAAAATATCTTACACTGCAAGATAGTATTAATATTTCAATATCTGTGAACAGTGACAAGATATAGTCTACTTAAGCCTCTAATAATAGCCTTCTTCTTTATGTTTTCATAGAACAATAGCCTCTACACACCTACTTTCATTACCTTGACCTTTGCTGTTTATTACAAACATAGTAAGAACATAGTAAAACAGTCTTCAGCCAGCGAGGTAGGAAAACATACTGTAAATTTAAGCACAGAGTGCAACACTGAAATTGGTTATCTGAATTTTTTTCATTTATCAATCTAAAACAGGGTCCTAGGAAGAATTCATAATCCACTGATTTTTTTGTTGTTTCTGTTTTAAAGTTTTGAGTGTTCTACATCTATATGATCATTCTATGAACTTTGCCATAAAACGGTTGTGCATAGATGTCACAAAACTTATCATGTGTCCTGATCAGTTTTGTAAATCAACACCATGAATTAAGGCAAAGGACAAAAGGCTTGTATAAAGCAAAGAGGATCCTAAAACTAGTCAATTAAATGCAGGTTGCAAGAGTGCCCAAAAAACTGCCATTTTCTTTTCCTTATTCTTTCTGATTCATATCTTAGTGTTTTAGTATGATTTGCAAGTAGGGGAAAGAAAAGAAAAAATAGAGAGAAGAACATTCCTTTAATTTTGGGGGGAAAATACATAGTCATTTTTAAATAGTTTGTTGTTTTAAAAAGCTATTTGAACTGGATAACCAGGCTATTTGAACTGGACATTTTGAGGTAGAACTTGATTAACAGAGTCTGCAGGAAATTTTAGGAAAGCACATATGTGTATTTGTGCAAGCAGGAATATGATGAAAAAGTGGAAGACAATCACAGAATCACAGAATTATTTCTGTTAGATAAGACCTTCAGGATCCTCGAGTCCTGTCACCATGTTGTGAAGCAGACAACAGCACTGTGTCACATCCATTTGGTTCTTGAACCAGGGACAGTGACTCCACCACCTTCATGGGCAGCGCATTCCAATGCCTGACAAACCTTTCCATGAAGAAGAGCTTCCTAATGTCCAACCTGAGCCTGTGCTGGCACAGCTTGAGGCTATGTTCTCTCATCCTGTCACTTGTTACCTGGCAGAAGAGGCTGACCCCCACCTGGCCACACCCTCCTTTCAGGCAGTTGTAGAGAATGATAACCTATCCCCTGAGCTTCCATCTTTCCAGGCATTAATCTGTAAAATAATTCGATACATTCGGTTTGGTTTCTTCACCTAACAAAACTATATGTATTCAAACAAATCTTTCAAAAAGTTAAATTTCTGACTTTTTGAAGTGAGTCCAGTTTGCAGTCATGGTTTGGCTTTGGGTTTCCACATACTTTTCCTGTGTCTTGTCAACTGTCTCCAAATCTGCCTACATATTCTAACATCTTCATGTGCTCCCTATGAACTTCCCACTTGTGTACTTGGTACATATTCCTCCTTTTTTTTTCCAGGTCACTTCTCAAATCTACCTTTTTCCATGATGACTTTTCCCAAACCAAGTAACCTTAAACATACTTGAAAGAAACTACATGAATTATTTGAATACTATGCCTTTGATCTGTGAACCTTGTGGCTGAGTAGTCCTCTGGGATCTTAAACACACTAACTCATTGACAACATTCAGTAAATAATCCACATGGAAAGCTTCCAATTATACTCAGTGAAATATCAGCCTTGAATTACAATCAATTTGGTTTTGGCTAGGGAAAAATAGACCACATATTAGTAATTTTCTGATGTCAGATGATATTATTTTACTCCATTCTCTAAATGTCATACTTCAAGTAAGGCCTTGTCTTTATTTAAGCATATATGCAAAGGAGTGCACACTGTGTGCTTATGGAAGGATTAAGATAGGATATTCTTACTGTACAAAAGAACTTCTAAGTTTTAGGTTGAATTCTGATTAGAAAAAATATTTACGTATCTTGTGAGGTTACTCTAACTCATTTGTTGCATAAAAGCTATATTGAGTGTGTAAGCAATACATGAAACAGTGTTCAAAGCAATTTCTGTTTGTTTTCATGTTTATGCAAGTATGTGTAAAATCACCTTTAGACTTCAGGCAGACCTTTTGGTTATTAACATGTTTTCTATAAACAGAACTAGTTATAGTGATAAAATTACAGGGTTTTTTCACTCATGAAAATGAATAAATAATCTTCATAAAGCATGATTCAAATGTAAATTTCCTAGTACTGTGTAATCCGCTGGCACATTATCTTGTACTACAGAATCCTGCTTGTCTAACCTTGATTTAATTGTGCTCTGTGCATAAGCAGTGACCTCACTTGGGTTGTGAATTGCTGAATCAATGGAGCAAAAAGTACCATGTTTGACCTTGCCATTAATGACAAAGCCTTAAAGAGTGCCATATTTTATTCTTTTACATAATATATATCTTGAGGTTGTTACACAGCTTTCATTTGTGAAAAATAATTTTAAAACAAGCAAGTGATGTTCTGTGTCCTGGCATCTCCTTTCCCTTTAACCCAACAATGAAAAAATCCTGAAAAATCCAATTTTATTAATTACAGTCTAGAATTTATAGTATTATCAAATATTTGTTGGAGTTTTGATTGCAAGACTGCATATAATAGGAGCTGTATTAAAACCAGAAGACAATGTAGCATACCTGAAATTGTAGTTAAAAATTTTAGATTGTTCAGTAGTTTTACAGGAATGGGATTATACAGACATATAATGTGACAATGAAATCCAGCCAGCTGACAATGAGACAACTGAGGAATATTGCTGCTGCTGTCCCTTCAGAAATGAAATCGTACATAAATGTATAGTGTATTTTACTTACATATAGAAAGCCACTTGGCCTGCATGTCTGGCTTTCCTGTGACCCATCCTAGGGTCTAAGACAAGATTTTTTATTTTTGAGATCTAGCCCCAGACAAAGCATGGGAATTATGTTGTTCTTACCTACCTGCTCCTAATATCCATCCTGCATCAAGCTGTGATACATGTTACTTCATTTGCCAGATTCGGATGCAGAGCTGAAAGTTAAAAAGCAGTGTTACTAGTTTACATTTATCGGATTACTTGTGTTTGTTATTTTGGTTTTGGATGACCCATAGCATGTTTGGGAACTGTGAGGACATTCAGGCTGATGCCACAGTGACACAGCTGGAAGACACAAAGTTTAAGTACACCATTTCCTATCAAGTATGCAGATGATCAAAATGAATTCCCCTCCTGGGTGTGAGTGAAGATGTTTGTCTTTGATGGGACAAACAGCATGAAACTGTATGGTTTTGGGATTTCCATTTTGCAGGGGGGCAAGGTCGGTGTCAAGTGACTCTCCAAATGGATACCCAACCAAGCACCTTCAGAGACCTTCTTTGATTCTTATCCTGAAGCCAGATTTAGAGGCTTTCAGTCACTAAGGGAGCTCAATCAGTTCAAGGAGAATATCTCTTCTTCCTCTTGCAAGAGCAGTCTGTAGGCAGGGTCTTCCACGGATATCCCGAAGACCAAGAGTTCCAGGTTTGGTCATCCCATTGACTTCCTGTGTGTTACAATGTGAACACGATATTCCAGTGCTATTCTCCCAAGTCAAACTGTAATGACTTCTTCTAGTCTTTGCTTCCTTGTCATGTGGTTGTTTCTAGTACTGTTCCACCCCACTGATTTTACCAGCTGAGGTAGTTGTGTTCAAATATTTGAACCAAAAATGGTAGTAAAATATCTGATTATTTTTCAGAGTTAGCCAGAGTTAGATACCATGTTCTTTTATCATGGTCCCCTTGCAGGACTTGGATGGCACTGTGGCAAGACAGAATAACATTTTTGTGCCACATCAAGAGAATGCATAGTTCTGATCAAATTAAAGCCTACCTGAGAATGCACTCCTGAGAGGCAAGAAACAAGTACGTTTTTCTTTCCTTATTATTTCAGAATATTAGCTGTTACAAAGGGTTCTTTATAAGCATAATACACCCAGCCCATCTATATTCATCTTATCACTTTAGAAGTGTGGAAATGAGTAGATTTTTTTCTCCAGAAGCTATGAAGAATGGCTCTATTTTGAGGATTTTTACTGCCTTGTAGAGGTCATGCTGGCATTTCTGAGGGCTACTTCAGACTTCTCAAAATTTTTTTCATTATGTTGTTTTCTGTTGGGGACTGTCATTCTTTAAACTAAAACCAGGCTGACATTAGTGCTCAAGAAATAAAACCATGGGCACAAAACTCATGTTCCTAGAGCAGCTCTTCAATCTGCAGAGTGTTCCACTGTTATCAGCTGAAACATCATTTATGAGAAGTTTCCTGCCATTCAGTTCAAATTCTGCAAGTGTAGCGGTCTTTACTGTAAGCTTGTTGTGAAATTCTTGTTCTTAGAATTAACTAATTGCATCATGAAAACAGAAATGATTGATAATGGCATTTTTAAATTGAGCTGTACCTAGCAGTTGGACAGCTGTGCCCTGCAGATAGAACATTAAAGTCACTAAAACAATTTCTTTTCAAGATGGGTTCAGAAATGAAACTTCAGAAATTGCTAAAAGCATCATTAAAGATTTACAGACAGTCTGGAACCTAGCATTATTTTCTTCAAATAGACCAAGTAATTTTCTCTTACCATCAAATTCTCTTTTTATCTAAGAGGATCTGCTAATTCATCTGTGCTGCCAGATAAGTAGAAAGTCAAAGCTTCAGAACTGAACAGGACCGAGAAACACCATGCATGTTACACTTGCTGGTATATATTTCACTAGTAGCAGAACACCGGAGCAGAGGGACTTTTTCAGGTCATGCAGTGATCACAAGCACTTGATGATCAAAAGCTACCAGGTCATAAAATTCAGTCCTATATACATCAAATTCCCTCTTTGCTTTGGCTATGCTTGTGCTAACAACATTTCCAACATGCTGCTTACAGCTCTCGCATGTTTATCTATTTGACAATCCCAAGCACGAGTACAGGCTGGGCAGGGAATGGATCAAGAGCACCCTTGAGGAGAAGGATTTGGGGGATGTTGCTGGATGAAAGGCTCAGCATGACCCAGCAATGTGCACTCCCAGCCCAGAGAGCCAAACGTGTCCTGGGCTGCATCCAAAGCAGTGTGGGCAGCAGGGCAGGGAGGGGATTCTGCCCCTCTGCTCTGCTCTGCTCTGCTGAGGCCCCACCTGCAGTGCTGCATCCACATCTGGGTCTGCTAGCATAAGAAGGACGTGGGCTTGTTGGACTGAGTCCAGAAGAGGGTGACAAAGATGATCAGAGAGCTGGAGCAGCTCTGCTACAAAGACAGGCTGAGAAAGTTGGGGCTGTTCTGTGTAGAGAAGAGAAGGCTCCAGGGGGACCTTACAGGACCCTCAAGTACCAAAAAGGGGCCTATAAGAAAGCTGAAGAGGGAGTTTTTGTAAGGGCCTTTAGTTACAGAACAAGGTGGAATGACTTTAAACTGAAAGAGAGTAGATTTAGATTAGATATTAGGATTAAATTCTTCACTGTGAGTGTGGTGAGACATTGACACAAGCTATGAACTACCACTGTGCATTTTGAATGGGAATCTTTCAAGATTCATTTCGTGTCCCCTTATTTGTATACTGCAAGAAGAAAATAGCAAGTGAATCTCTTCCCCTTTCAATGACACTCATACTTTAGTGGGCATTCATCAAGCACCTCTGTTCCCAGGCCATATTTTTTTCAATTTTAGTAATTCCTTTAATGAAGCTGTTGGATCCCTTCACAAAAATGGCTATGGTAATGGTTAATGTCATATTTTCTATACTGCTCATTTATTTCACTTGTTAGCCTGATAAAAACTTTGAATGCTAAATTCCTCCATTTCAGTATCCTTTTTGCTTCTTACCAGCTTCTGAAAATTTCACTATTTACATTTATATATTCTGATGTATTCTGTTTATAGAAGGAAAGGAAACCATCAAAATTATATATGCTTTGTTTTTTTATCATGCATTAAACATGGAATAAACAATAAATCAAAATTTAAAATAACAACGAAACTCAGAATCTAAAAATTCTCATATGCTTATCTCTATTTCAAAAATATCAGTCCATTCCTGTCTAATTTCCCTATGAATATCAGAAGATACAAGAAGCCATAGCTACCAAGAAGAACAGCAAGCTGAGAAGTTGTCAGACTCGAGAGAATATCAGCTCCATAGCTATTGCCATGGTACTCTCTATTTCCAAAATTGCCATTTAGCTAAATCAGTATAATGAGAAAGAGGAGGATCCATTCTGAGATGCTTTCTGACCCAAACACTTTCCTTGCACTGAGAAGTGTAACTTCAGTGCCAGTGAATAGGGTCTCCCTTTCTGTGAATTAGAAATCAGCATTTAGAGTCATCCTACGAGAGTGCTTAAAACTTGAATAAATCAGTGGGAAATCCATATTTCTTATTTGCCCTTTAATATTTCAGAACCAAAACCAAGTTCTTGAACAGAAGAATAGCCAACATCTGTTGAGTCTGGATTTGAATGGGGAAAATTTTCTGTAACGTTTGCAGAGGCTGCATTCCAGTTGTCCATTAGAGTGTACAACTTTGCATTGCCTGAACTCTAGCCTACTCTGCAGATGCTAAATAAAGAAATTGGAAAACATCGGATGATTCAGCATTGATTTCCACAGTCTCATTTATGCTGGGTTTAATATCTGATTCTAGAAGTCACATCCTGGCCCAGGGCTGTGCTTTTACATTCGTACCGCAGCAGAGCTCTTACAGCCCTGTATCACTGAAAATATCCTTGACCTCTGGGATTTACAGCACACTGAAGTGTGCTTTTTAATCTCATTTGATTAGTCTATATAGATAATATCTCTATCCTCCCTTCTTTTTCTCTGAAATGAGAATTTAGTGTGATAATATATCCACTGCATCTGTGAACTCTCACAGATTACAGGAAAAGGTAGGGATTGACAAGAAGCCACATCTGAATCAGAAAGGAAGTGATGTGGCAAAGAAAAAGAATAGCACAGAGTTGTGCATTTTTGCCTTTTTTTTTGTGCATCTTCCAAAACGTTTCCTAAGTCCTGTCACACCAAACTGACTCCCATGGCTTTAAGGAAGCAGTGAGAATTTCAGTGATAAACCACCGTACTTTTCAGTTACGATGATGTTATGGACCCATAATATTGTTGTTGCTGATAGATTGTGATTAGCAGCAACAGTGATATTACTACTAACAATTATGAACAGAGTTTGCACTATGAAATCATGAAATGACACAGGCCTAAAGATGAAATTTTTGTTACTTTTGTTACTTAGAGGGATTTTCCACTGTCTGAACTCCAAACAGTGAGATGTCTGGTCCTGAAGAAGAATTTCATGTCCAGGAGAAAACTAACTCTGTGTTCAGTGTCAGAAGAGAGAAGCACCTGGGAGAAGCTGTCCAAGGTGCCCACTGCAGTTGATTTTGCTGGATGTAAATCTACCTGACACAAAATAATTTTGGCTGCTTATTCATATTAAAATAAACCAACAAACCAAGCATTTTAATACATTCAGGACAAAGTGGCACTCAGGACAGAATACACAAGATTAAATAGCCAGAAGAAGAGAAAAATGGAGTGACAATACAATTTTCTTATGTCTGTTTTCAATTTCTTTTTTCTTTTTCATAAAAATATGTTTTTCCTAAACATAAAAATTTTATCACAAATCAGCTGTGCTCTGTTACTTTAATATTCTTGCCATGGTGATTGTGAGAGAATCATTTTGCCCAAAAGAGCATCTACTCAAATTAATAATGATTAGGCAGAAAGAATTAGTATCAGACTGCTTCCTTCTAAATTAATCATTAATTTACAGTTGATTAAATCATCACATCCTGTTTAAAATGAATTTGCTTTTTAAATATGCCCTTGTCTATTCTGGGTTTGTATTGTGTGCAATAAGAAAAGTCTTATTTTATCCAAGCTATCTAGTCATTACTGTAATAAAATGATAAAATATAATCAATGTTACATTATTTTGATGTATCCACATTGGAATAAGAAAATACAAAGGCACTAGGCACCAATACTGTACTACTTGGGGAATGATGCATCAGTGTAAATGTGTACTCACCTACCTTGTTAGCAATCAGAGCCAATGGACATAACACAGTTTTTATTTTTCTGCAATATAATTCTGTATTTTAAAAGCAAGATATATTAAAAGAAAATGCAGGAGATTTTATGCCATATACCATGTTGTTCTTTTTACCATTCCATCATCTGTTCATTGATAAGGAAAGTGAAAAATGAAAGCTGTTCTACACTTAAGAGGCTGAGGACTTTCCGACGCTGTACAGACAGTCAGTCTTTCTGTACAGAAGCAGTTCAACTATAACATGCAGTAAATTTCAAAACCACACAGGTTTTGCTTTTAACTGCTAGTTCCAGAGCCTAGCAAGGCTGTTTGTCAGCACTGCAGTGTGGTTACAGCTTTATGCAGCAGGATGGGGGTGATCCTTCACTGAATCCTTAATTGGGTAGTCCAGCCATATAGTGTATTGTTTGCTGGTTACATGACTTCCAGCATTTTATGTGTGTATTGTCAGCTCCCGAGGTCTTAGCCAAATTAAATTACTTTCTGCCCAGCTGTCCTTATCCTAGTCAGAAATCTGAGACTTTGCCATTCTCTCTTTGCAACAAAAAACTGTGAGCGAGATTTGAATCTCCTGAAACATTCAACTGAATAAAATAAAACATCACAGACATGTTCCAGCAGTCCACAGTGGCAGCATTTGCTACATCATCTGCTGGGAATCATAATCCAAAACTAAACAATCATATAAAACATACATCAATAGTGCAGCTGATCTTCTAGATATGAAATCCACACACACTACTGGTTATTTATGTTCCGCATAGCAGCCTGTAGCAAAAACAATGAGATGTATAAATGGCTGCTCTTAACTTGTCACTAACACTTTTTTTTTTCCCTGTGATTTTTTATTGCAGATCATCTGTGCAGAAAATAGGATATTTTTCTGTAATTTCTTGGTGCAAATGTAAACACAGGTATGGGATTCTTTGCTTCATGTTACTTCTAGCTAAAAATGGATGAGTAATTCAGATACAACGAAGAATCAGAATTCTGGGTTAAATAAATTTTATTTTTCATTGAAAATTTAAATAATACATGCAACTTCTCTTTCTGGTTTACAGGAAATGTTTGATAACTGTGGACACAAATGGTAGACTGTGTGCTTGATAGAAAAGTTAGGAATCAGGGATGGTCCTCTGAAGTCATGGTGTTTCTAGAAATGCCTTGCTTGCTGCAGTCCAAGACTGATCTCCGTGCTGTACTGCCTGTCTCCTACCAACCCTAAAACAACACAGAGGGCTTGACTGAAAATATTTTATAAGGGAGTCTACAATTAAAAACAAAAAGAAAATGGATAGCTCTAATTTTTCCTGGGCTGAGTCAAGGTAAAGGGAAAATTGATTACTTGTATTATTTTGAAATTTGATTATTCTCTATCAATCTATACAAGATTGAAGTTTATCCTCAAAAGCATTTTCATTTCAAAATCCAATTACTGAGATCCTTAAGCCTATCACCCAAATTTGAGTCAGAATTGGAAATTTAAATCAAGGCTTTTTTAAAAATCTTTTAATTAGTTCTAAGGAAATCAATAACAGATTACTCATATTTTCTATATGAAATACATCCCAAATTCCCAAGTAATATTACAAAATAACAATACTTTGATGATGTTGTTTAAATCTATGTGTCAGTAATATTCACTTTCCCGAGGCATATTTTGACTACAAATCCAGCTGATTGCCATCACCAGTAATCTTACAATGTTCAGCTGCAATACTAGACAGCCCATTTTTTGTTCACACAATTACTGTAAGTAAATAATCCAATTTTACAGAGACAGCTACAGGCCAAAGGGAAGAAAAATATATGTCTGTCTGTCTGTCTGTCTGTTCCAATGTAGAACTGTATTTTCACTGGCCAAACATTGTTCAGGCCATCAGTCTTACAATTTCTCTCCTTACCTATTTCTCAGGCATTTGAATGCATCCTGTATTCTAGATTACAAGCACAGGTTCCCTTTTCCTCCCATCTCGGGCCCTTACTCATATCTCAGCATTACAAGCAGGAAGTTTGTGAGATGACTTCATTTTTCTTCATAGTGATGATGAGTGCAAAAAGGTAAACAATTCTGAAGACTATTTATTTTTTCCTGTCCATCAGAAGGATCTAAGATTCTGTCAGTATGATTGCTGCTGCCAGATATCTCTAGAAACTTTAGACTTACAGCCTCTCTTTTCTTTGATGGCATTTTCCAAGTACAGATAAAGTAAGCTTAGGATGATTCATCAAAAGTTTAAAAGTACTTTTGAAGGTAATTTACATAGACCTCATCAATATGTGCTAAAGACTCTACAAGGCAGAGAATAAAGACAATTTTTGCATAAAAGAGCTCGGTTTACAAGTCAGAATGAAAAATCTCAGAAAAACCTGGAAAGCTCCTCTTTTTAATTTTATATCTTGACTGTCCAACAACAATGCCTTAGAAACCTGAAGTGAAGCTGGAGTTCTGCTGCAAGTGTATGTAAAGATAGTGTTTACCTCTTCGAATGTGAATTGCAGGCACTTTTATCTGATCTGCTGAAACAGAGGAGAGTAAAAAGTACTTTCAGGGCACAATACTCCTTATGCTCCTAATGAGGAGAGGACTTTACCTTTACATACTTTCTCCTCAGATAATTTGAGACTTTCTTTTAAATTGTTTGCCTTCAGACATAAAATTAAGTTTATATACCTGAAGGTTTGAAATAATTAATGTATTAATTAATTGGATATATTTAATTTCTTGTGCCTGTAATTCTTATATAACCAAGTGACCTTGTTAACTTGATTTTCCTTACATGTTTATAACCTGGATATTCTTTAAAAAAACACATCCTAATTTGATCTGTAGCCATTTCTTAATTACACATACTAAATAATGCTAAGATATTTGTCTTCAAGTGGAATATTGAAAATGTACAGTTGGGCAGAAGAGCAAACCAGAAAAAATATACTCTATAATTTACTAGTTTAAGTACCACTGAGATTTGAATCAAGTGAGCCGTAGAATTTTTGCTGAAAATTACTGTTTTTAATACAATTAATGCTGTTTAAAGTAAGGAATTGTTTGGAAAAACACTCTGTAAGGACATTAAACATTTTTTTGATCATAAAGTACCAGCAATGGCTTTAACACTCTTATTTTGGTTTTCATCCTTACCAGATACTCTCAAAAACTCTGTGTTCTGCCTTCTCTGTCAGTTTGTCACTATCCATAGGTAACATAACACCTTAACACTTAGAGTCATACTCAGTTCTTTGAGAGAGGGAGAATGTGTGGCACGATTTGGAGGAAGAGTAAAAAGATAAGGGAAGAAAGGTAAGAATTATAACATCATAATATTATAAAATTATAGAGCAATTTGGCTTAGGAGCAGCCTTTAGAGGAGAACAATCCTTGCCTGGTTTTGCAACTCTCTAAGGTGCAGGTCCCAGTGCACGTTCCTCAGCTGGCCCAGGCATCAGGCACTGCAGACAGGCAATGGAAAATATTTTTCTTTTCCTGCAGTCCTTTCTCTGCTTGCCCCAATGTGAGGAATGATGAGGACCGCTCAGGCACTTGAGCCCATAGTAGGTCAGGAGCGGATTTATGAGAGTTTTCCCTGTATTCCACTTATTTCTACAGGCAGGGGCTGATTGCATGGTGAGGTGGGTTTCATCCTGTGCCACCCACCCAAAGAGGTGTGACTTCATCTGGGATGAGGACACATTGCCTCTTAGAGCTGGAGCTCATGGGAAAGGAAGAAATCTTCTGGGCAGAAGATTCTTGCACTAACTCATTGTCGCAGGTGTCACCTATAAAGTGGCATGGAGGCTGGCAGGAAACATAATGATGTTGTGGAGCCTTTCACAGGGGAAAGAAACAGCTGGCAATGCCCAGTTCCACTGCTTGCCAGCTGCTTGCTTTTACAGGCAGCTGCTTTTATTACAGGCACCCTGAGCTGTAATTACATGCAAATCCTTACTCATTTCCCAGCCCTCGCACCACTTGCTGAAGGATATTAATATAATCCATTTTGCTCTTGTCTGTATTAATAATGGTCTGCAAATACAAATGGGAAAATTCAATTTTGAAAGGGCAACAGGTTTTTTCACACAGCCCATCTTTAGGAGATTATTGTTCGCCTCGAGTGGTTGATTTCGCACTGCCGTCAGCTTCAGAGCTCATAAACCCACCAGAGCTATTGAATAATTATCTAAAAGTGCAGCATCCAGATTTTCTTCTTGTGTTCTGACACCTCCATACAGGCACAATCCCTGCAGCTGCCTGAGCAGCCCAGGCAGCTGGTCCAGGAGGGCACCTGAGATGGGAGGGGACCCCGCTGGGTGTCCTGCTGCCTGGCGACGGTCACGCTGACTTCCTTGGGTTGTCATGGTGACACTTGCAACACAAGTGCCACCTAATGAGGAATCTGAAACCATTTGCTCTTGAGAAACAAAGTTGTGGTAATGCTGCCCTCAAGAAATGGGTTATATTATTGCTGTCATCAAGGAACTGTCCTTTTTAGAGACAAGCAAGCTGGCTGCGTAAATTGGTTAGAAGTTCTATCTTTTTTTAATAAATTCAGATTCAGGGGTATCTGTGCTCTGCCACAGTCCCTCAGGGATGTCCTGCCCCAACATGGACAATGATGCCCACAGTCCATCAGGGCGGTTTTTTGCCTGGCATGGGTCACCTGTTGCCTCTCTCATATCCCTGACCCAGTGTGGGTCACCACAGCCAGAGCCCCTCAGCAGTACCTTTCCCCCTTGGCCTGTTGTGTCCCCCAGAAGTGTGTCTGCAGCCCTTCATGGCTGGCCATGCCTTCAAAGCCAGTGTGAGCTGGGGCACTGTGTACATCTCTGACTGACCTTTGCCTTGACCTTGGCTGAGGCTTCTCCATGTTCCCAGCCGTGACAATCTTGAAGAAATTCTCAGGGGAAATTTCTTCTTGTAGTTCAACTCTTGGTCATCCCCTTTGCAAGCCCATTCCAGCTGGAGCCCTAGGATTTGTCAGTCTCCTAACTGTGACACTAACACTCATCCAAATCTGACTCTAACCTTAACATAACTGCACAAAAACCGCACAAGAAGAAGGTGGGGTGTGAAAAGTGTCCTTCCATGAGAACCAGTTAATGAGGATTGCGGCTGAAGGATTGGTGCTAAAACTCCGCTCTGTCAAAAATTATGTTTACATGCAAGGTTCAGCAACAGAAGCTTCAAGGGGGCTGAAAAAGAAGGAGGAGTCTACAGCAAGGTCTCCGTAAAGTCTCCCTTGAGACCTCAGTCAGGAACCTTAACCACAGGTCTCATCCTTGGCTGAGCCCTGCCCAAAGCTGCCCAGCCGTGGCCCAATTTAAGAAAATTTTGGAAGATGCTGCAATGCTGTGCAGCAGTATTTCCATTTTCTGAAGGCTGTATTCAGGGTATTCATGGCATTTTCATGGTGTGTGTCTCACCATGGCAAGCATAAATGAAGTGTGTCTGAACATGTCTGTGACCTCTGCATTCCAGTGGTGTTCGGATGCAATTTTTGGTGAATTTTTGTCTAACACAGTAATAAAATACATAAAATTTCCATAACAGTTGGCAGCTTCACAGAGTCCTATAAAGGAAAATCAACTGTTGTGTCTCGTGCTATTTTTCCTTAAAGAGATATATTTAAATGTGTAATCTGAAGAGAACTTTTGCAACCTGTGTGCTTGTTTTGAAGAATGGGAGCTTAATTCAGCCACCCCTCTTGTGTGCCAATACTCTCTTCAAGGTGCTGCTGCTGCTCTAAACACTGAATCTGCATGGATCTGTGGTGGCAGACAGAGCAGACAGTGGTTGCAGCAGCTGGGCCAAGTCTAGGAAGAGGAGAAGCAACTGGAAAGAAAGGGAGAAGAATTCTTGGATGAAAAGAACTTGAGAGTTTGCGGGGGAAAGAGAATCTCTGAGAGTCATGGACTCTGAACTATTTCACTGAGCAGTCACATTACACTCTTATTTCCTCTTACAGAAAGTACTGAGTCAAAATAGAATTGTCTTTCATCTAAATTAGGTATTTCTTGACAGGGAGATAACATTTTTAATAATTCAGTTACATTCCTTTTTCTTTCATTTTGTTTTCTTCACTTGACAATTGCTTCAATTGAACAGTGAAATATTTCTGTATGTCTGTGTGGCTCAGTTGTTTGCTTTGCCTTGAAAACAAATGATCACTTATGAGGCAGTGTGCTCCTGTTCGTACTTCTGGGGGTAATGCCTTGCCTCTACCATGTGTTTCAGGAAAAGTGCAGTGAAATAGTTTGAAGAAGCATCGTCAATGTGCAAACAAGTCTGCTGCGTTTTAAAAGTATATAAGCCAAGGCAGGAAAAAGATAGGGAAAACAATAGTGAGGGAGAAAGGCAAAGCAGCAAATGAACTAAAATGAACAGGTTCATTGTCAGGAAAAAGAAAAAAAAGAGAGAAGATGGGGAAAGAACAATGTGAAAAGACAGATGTGGAATACAAAAGAGAGTGACAAGGTAGTGAAGGAGTGGGTGGCAAAGGCAGTAGGTGAGTGACAGAATAATCTAACTACACAGGACCAAGTAATGATTAAGAAATAAAAAAGACAGAGATAGGACTATTGATAACATTGCCAGGAAGAAATAACTTGAGAAAAGAGATCAGAGAGAGAAGATGGGTTGATTATTATACTACCAAGCACACTTTCCCTTGACTTGGACATTTGCATCATCATCTTTGACATATTTGCATAAGAACTGGTCTTAGTTTAACTTTCATGCATGTCTCAAACCCACAGCTCTTGTCTGGAAGTTCTTATGTTAGGTTTTTTTAATATTTGTAACAAAGTTATAAAATAAATCCATGGACTCTCAAGAATCAATGCTTACAGCAGTCTATTGTTTATGTAAGGGGATTTTAATGCCCAGGATGATCCAGAATGAAGTCACATTTTGTTTCTGGAAAGTCATTCATGAAACAAGGATATTCTTCTCAGCCATTGATTTCCTCTTCCATTTAGAATGATAGGTAGAACAAAAAAAAATACTACTTTGTGTTTCAGAGGCCTTTCCTGAGAATTTAGTTCTCTTGTTTAGCACAAAGGCTTCCATTTTAAAGTGCCTGTGCTCAGACTCTGCAGGTTTAACTCATTGAAATCTGAAAGGCATTAATAATTCTGACAATCTCATCATTTATTGAAGCTGTTAATTGTAGTCAGTAAGTTTAGAAACATCAGTTTTATTCATTTTGTGTTTATCATGATATTGTTTTGGCACTGCCCTGTGTAAAACTAATTTAAATTGGAGCAATTTTTGTGCACCAAGCTGTGTTTTATCAAGATTACTGCATAACAAGATAATTGACACATATGTATACACTGTGTTTTATGCACAGACTACTGACACATATATTAATATCCATCATATCTCAAACCAAATTATTTACAAATTGAACTTATGAATTCCTTTTATATAATTGTTATTTTAATGAAACAAAATTCTTGTAGTTAGAATACTTCCTTTTTGGTAATCAATATTCCCTCTTATGTCTTTCTATTTATCCAAGCTCAAGCAGCCCAATACACATTTCAAGTCCACTGGAAGAACTTAAATTCCCGTGTGACGGTAGAAATTTTGTCATGAGCTGTACCCACAACTCTGGCTCTGCTGATCAAATTCTGAAAACCAGAGTCTTCTAAGTGTGTGTTATATTTGCCTCAAATACTTGTGCATGGTTTGACACTTTCAGGAAGCAGTGAAGTGTTTTCTGTTGGCTGCTGAGGACTATTCTGTCAGGCTTTGCGCTGAAAACTAGAAAGTTAAATCAAGATATGCACAGTTCATGCTGCTGTAGCAAGAATGCTTCCAGTACATCAGCCGGTTTATTTAGAACTCTCTCACACACCTCTCTGCCCTGTGACCTGCAGGATTAGCACTCTCCTGATTTCACTTGGTAGAGGAAAAGGAAAGGAAACAGGGAATATGTGTGACTTCCTGAATATGTGACAATGTGAACATTGAAAGCCTGGGAACAATCCTAGCACAGAGGAGGTTTGAAATAATCTCTTCTGTTTTCTGTACATGCTTTATTAGCAAGTAACAATAGAAAATAAAAAACAAATGTCAGGAAGTGAATTAGTTTGACTTCAACTTAACATGTGGTCTCTGCTTTCAGGTTTGGATAAGTGCTTGAGTTATTATTTCTGGACTTCTCCAAATTTTGCTTTAAAGCTGTGAAGCTGAGGAGAACCTGACATGGGAACTGACAGAACCTGACATGATGAAACTGCAACAGCAAGTTTACTGAAAATCATAAAGCAGCTGCAAATGTTGGCTTCAGTCCGGTAGAAACAGCAGAAACTGTTCCAGCAACAGATGGTCGAGGGGCTTTCATTTGTTTGGGGGCTGTTGGTAAGTATCTGCCCAGTTCTGTCCACAGTCAAAGGATGTCATGAGGACACAAAAACAATTGTACTGGGTCAGAGGCATCCAGCCCTGTATCCTGTCTCTGTGCTATCTCAGAAGTAAAGCAGAAAAGCAGCTCCAGGGAAAGAATCTTTACTCAGTAACCCTGATATTGGCTGTACCTGATATAGAAATTTGCTTTGAATATTTGCTGTCAGTTCCCACTACCGTCTACGTTACTCCAATTCTTAAAGCGGCTTTTGTGTGGATAAGCACATAATGTTTCAATGGAAAGCAAAATGGGTCTTTACACAACTGTGTAACCATTTGTGACCCCTGGGCTTTGCAAATGACCAACCTGGTAAAAGCCTGTGGATCTTTAGTTGTCATGAAATGCTGCAAGTGCATACTTTGCCCATCTTAGCTGTCACGCCAGCCAGCTTCCCAGGAGATGTGAAGCTCAAAAGCAAGGATTCAGATCTCACCAAGCCCATACATCAGTGCTTGAATTGTACTCAGCTAAGGGTGAACTGACATAACTTCAGTTGGCCTGACCCTATAAGTATTACTCTGAAAGAACGAGAATTGGAGAATAAGATGTGTAAGGTCCCATTCAGCCAAGCATTTAAAGATGAATTAAAGTCCTGTTGACTTATAGGAGAAGTAAGTGTGGGTTTAAGAGTGTTGCTGAGCAATAGATTTTGTTATCATTAAGTCATATTCTGCTTTCAAACTTTAAAGAGATGGCATCCACTGACCTGAATGGAAATAAGAGTGTGGGTTGAGCCTACACAGAACAGTTTTGATCACCAGTCTGAAAAAACCCATAAAATAATCTACTGCTCTTCAAAGTGACTTGTATACTTCCACCATAGCCAGTATCTCTCTACAGGGTTCTGTTTCATAATCATAATAATGAAAGATTTTCAGCAGCTTTTAGTATCTTATTTTTTTCTTTCAAATCACAAAAATACTTAGTGCTACATTATCCTAGTTTAGTTCAAAGATTTTTCTTTAGATAATAATTATTTGCAGCCTTGCTAAATTGTAACCCAAAAGAGCACTAGCACTTGAGCTGCTGAGACTCCTGAGTCTGATCCTGATGGCTGGATCTAGACCTATTATCAACAGGACAATGTGTAGGCCATAGTAAAAGATGCCCAGAATAAGATGTGTGCGTGGCTTCAAAACCTGCTCATTATTTTAGATGAGATTTTAGCTTCTACACAAAGAAAAAAAAATCATATATAGCATCGAAGATGTTTTCAAGCAGGGGAAAATAAATGAGCAAACCAATAATAAGGCTTCATTAAAACTACATTAAAGTCATCTCACTCTATTGGCTCACATTGTTGTAGCTCGGCAAAAAAGCCCCATTGTTTTGACTGGGAAAAATATAAGTTTGTAAGCTTGATTGATTACAGCCTTGATCAAATTAAAAGTGTTGATTGCATCATTTATATTCATTCTTATTAGTATTATTAATTCTTTAGGCCAGTTGGATAAGCCATTCTCTCCAATTCTTCCTAAAATCAATGGTTATAAAAAGGACAAGGCAGGCAGATTAGGATCAATGTTAAATTAGTACAAGTGAACCAAGATTGCAATTTAATTGCAACCATGTGAAACACCAACATTACATAAGGGAGGATTTGATTGTTTCAGCTTCTCATATAGTCATTATTTGTTGGATTTTCAGCACAATAGCATCCTGCGAAATGTTTTTAACAGACATTCTCCAAAAACTGTAAGAATGCTGCATTAAATTTAAGTAAAAAATCATGAAAACCTTTCATCATATTTCAGCTCAAAGTGGGTGAACCACCTTAAAAAAGCCATGTTGCCTCGTGTTAGTGAGAGAGCACCTTCACTTGTAGACAGCAGCTGGTGAAAGGTGGGAGCCATTACTTCTGTGTCTTTCTTTGCTTTGTCTGAGGAGCAGGGCAAAGATCCCTTGGTGGACTGTGGTTCAGCACCAAAATATTTTAAATACTGGGCGAAATGCCATATGTTTGCAGTTTAACAATCACCAGGAAAACATATTGTGAATTATCACTAACAGCTTTTTCTCAGTGTGGGGGCTAAACAGCAGAAGGGGAGATTGGCAAGAGACTGAACATATGAGCAAAGCTGGTAATTTATCATTCTGTATCAAGAGTCAAACATAGAGTGGAACCAATAGTCAAAAGACAAATTCCTATAAACACAGCGCTATGTTGTCCAGCTAAGTGTTTTGGACACTGTACTGAATAATCTGGGCTAGTGTAGAAGAGGGAGAAAAACTAAAGGGAACAGTTGTTGTCCCTGTGCTACTGAGAAGATTTCTAAATTATTGTAATGAGGATAACTCAAATGGTGGTGAAATCCTCACCCTGGTGTCAAAGTGGTGAAAGAAAACAGAATTATGGAATTGTGAAAGGCTGGGGCTGTGGAAAGCCGAGTGGTTTCTTAATTAAAATGTCCCTACATTATTATTATCATGGTATTAAAATCAGTAGGTGGTTTATTTGTCAGACATGTTATTAGAGGAGCTGAGCAGCTCACAAACCAGCCTGACATTGCCAGCTCTGCACAGGGCCCAACCCAAACTGCTGGTACTGCTTAAGGTAGAATTTTGTTTCTCTTCCTTCTGATGAATAGTCTACGCCCAGTTCAATCAGCTGCAAACAGCTGCTGGATAGTGGTAAGTGCTTATTTTCCCTTTGAATTATTTGAGTCTGACAGTTTAATACATTCACCAGCTCGTTAGTTTTTCCCTGTCCTTGCTTGACTCACACCCTGTGCATCCTCTTTTACCCTTCAGAAACCTAGTGGCTTTAGACCACTTCTATACTACCTATTTATCCAAACCTATTTGGTTGCCTTTCGATGTTGTAAGAAGGTTCTGGTTCTGCTTTAACTGAACTGCCCGGCTGGGGTTCATTCCACTCTCAGAATACCATGGTGTGGGTGTGTGCAGGTAGGTGGCTGCAGATGGATTAGGTGGCTAAGCTCCCCCAAAAGATAGGGATAGAGTCAAACAGTCCATGTAACATGGATGTAAATCAGTTTACAAAAAAAACTTGCCCATTGGGTGTTCCTACAGTAGACACATTGTGGCTGGGCAGATGACCTGTTCTCCCAGGAGAAAAAATGAGCAGAGAGTTAATCCATTAGCTAGATTTCCTTCCTAGGTTATGCCAAGTCTGAATATGATCATGACAGAGTCTTAAATTTTCCTGTCAGGGACTTTTTTTTTCAATGAGGATTATGTCAAACACATAATCACCCTGAAGGGGTTCTGTCAGCCTCATTTTGGACAGTGGATTCAGTCAGAGCGCCATCCCCAGTTCCTGGTGGTGTTATATCACCTCTCAGATCTTCAGTGTTTGCTGCATAATGTGCTATTTCTTCCAGATGGGCTCAGCAGAACCAATGCTAAGATGATTCTAGGCAAGGATCTTTTCCTGTGTTAATACAAAACTCTACAAGCAGAATGCTTCAATGCTTTTTTTGGCCATACACAAATGCTTTGCCTGTTTTAAAAGTAAGTGTTTTAAATAAATCTCATCCTTTAGAATAAGACATTATTTAAAAAACTTTCTCATTTGCCCTATTATGTCTAATTCATTCCTTTGTACTTAAAGAAGTATTTGATGGGAGAGCAAGGAGTCTTGGCTAATGATTAGACAGGATAGCATAGTTGTTTGAGGAAGTAATGATGTGTTAGGAGCAGTGATGCCTAAATGTGCTTTACTAGAGGTAGGGCACAGTGACAAATACTGTACTTTGAGGATAAAAAGTGATCATTGCTTGTTTTTACCTACTTATTTTAAGATGTATCTGGTGTTTGAGTGTTGCTGGTTTCATAAATCTTCCCGTTCTTTTTCAAGGCAGCTCATTCAATGAAAATAGCAACATGTGGTGGGGTCAGTACACCCTCATTTATTTTTATATTTTCTCTAAATGTACATCGAATTAAAAAATACTTGTTCTGGCTTTCATTATCTACAAATGTCATGCTGCCCCTTAAAAATATGCCATAAGCCATTTCTTAGCCCTTTTACTCAACTCCTCAAGCTACTTGTTCAGTACAGCACACAGAGATGTTTCACTGCGCACAGTTTGCATCCATGAGGGAGCACTGCTTCTTCTGCTCTGACCTGTACCATTGTAAGCCATTCTGCTTTGTACGAATATCCTTTTGCAAAGACTTCCACAGAGTAAAATTGCAGTCACCAGGACGAAGAACTGTGTGCTACTGGCTGCCAATGCGAATGTGTCACGTTACTGATCTGGGGACACCAGAGAAGCAGTGTTTTGCTCATGACAGATGAAGAACAGAGGGAAAACAAAAGCCCCTCAATATCTCGGGTCTGAGGAAGGAATTTTCCCAACCCCCAAAATTAAGAACTAACTTAAGTGTCATATTGATGACCAAAGCTTAAAAACATGTTTTTAACAGAGTATAATAGGCATCCTTAAACCTCGGGTAGCCTGCGCACACATTTGTGTGGATACATATTAGACACAGAATTTCCTCCAGTCTGCTTGAAAAATCTGATCTTATTTTAAAGGTTAAGTGGTGGTTAATTCATTGCTCTGGATTTATTCTGTACATCTAGACTGAATTTTCTATCTTTGGCATCTAAAACCAGCATTTCACTATGCTCTATTAATTATGTAGAAAAATCCTACAAAATCCATGGAAAAATGCTTACAGAGTAGGATCCAAACCACTTCTCAATCTTCTTTCAAGAAGTCAACTAATATTATATTCTTCAGCCCTTGCCTTATTTTCGTGGCCCTCCTCTGAAGTCCCTGAAGTATGTTGACATTGTTTATATGATCTCCCTCAGTTTGAAAAGCTTTCCTGCACCTGCTGTAAAGTAAAAAAAGGAAAAAAATATTTTCGAACCTAATTTACTGAAACAAATCATAGGTTAAGATAATCTATACACCTTTTCTATACAATTAGAGAATGGAGTTTCTACATGTCCTCAGTTTGTTCTGACATTTTAAGGGGTATTTTCAAACATCTTCCTGTTATCATTTATGTTATTTATTTTTTGTATTTCACAGTAAAGAAATACCAGAAAAATACTTTCACAATTTAAAATTGCTTTGTCCTTTGAGTTTCTTAGGTGGTTAGCTGGAAGTAATTTTCTTTTTGTTTTCTGATGTGAATGTGTTGCTTTGATTGGGGAGATAGAACAATGTGCCTGATCTTATTTATCTTGCTTATTCAACAAGCTTAAAAAAATACTTAAGAAAGCTTCCCCCTCTTGCAGACTACTGACTAAATTAGAAAATTATAACAAGACATACATAAATTACATTACATGTGGCAGCTATCAAATGTGTGTTTTGAGAAGGGTCAGATTTTCACATGAAGCTCTGCTGTGTGTCCTTCTAGTCTGACTGCAATATCATTTAGTGATGGTTTCACTAACACTACATACAGCTTTTCTCCAAATTTCTGCCTTCCAAGACCAATTCTTTTAAAGCTTGGAGATATAACATGTGTGGGATTTTTGCAGACATTTTATCTGACCTCTCACACTGAAATGCAATTTTTTTGCATTCTGACTGTTTAGGCAGTGGCATAATAGTGTTATCTGCTCTCTTGACAAGTCATTCCCAGGCTATCAACCATTCTGACAGCTGCTGAGCAGGTACCTAGTACAATAATAAGATTATCTTTTTCCTGTGTGGTTTCTCCTTTCCAAATTTGAATGTGTCAAGATGTGCTGCTGTCGTTGTGTGCGACTTGGTACACAGATACAATGATTTTTTTGAGAGGGTCCATCTTATCCTTTCTCATATAGAGAACTCCTCCCTGAATCTCTAAAGCTGATCTCTCTTGGGACATGCCCAAAGTCCCAGATTCTGATGAGTTCAGAAGGCAGCAAGTGCTGAGGCATGAACATGTGGAAAGAGAAGAGCCCCAAGTGGTTATAAAATACAAAGGCCTGGACGTTGACTATGGTGGAACTCAGGAAAAAGGTTTATTCACTTAGGTACAACAGTCTACAAATCTAAATTGCATTAAGCACTGTCATGCTAAATTTAGTGTAGCTGTGATATCACTCCTTAACTTTCCAATTTCCCCAGTCAGAGATAAGAGACCTGTATTGTCTCAGATTATGGTGATGTATATGAAGTTATTTTATTTGTGGAGAAGTGACTCACTGCTTGTCTAACTGCTGAGACATCAAAATAAAGACATGCAACAAATAAGGACAAAGTGATTTCAAAGATCTTCACTGTGTAGAGTGAACAGAAACAGGATGTTTGTGCTTAAACTCAGTGTTGGGTGATCTCCAAGATTTTTCAAGCATCTGCAAGAGAAAATGAAAAGTAATAAAAAGGTAAATGGTGAATGAATATTTTTCCTTTGTTGGAGGTTGTTTTGTTTTTTTCATAAAAACAAAATTGTGGTATGTATCTATTCTAAAACTAACCTAAAGATAGAAAGAAACATAAGGAATCAGAAAGCTAAGTTTCTCCTTCCAAATATTTTTTTTTTTTACCGAGTTTTAGAATTCTCAAAAACTTTAAAAACAACATAAAATCAGAGGTTAGGTATTCCTCCCAGAACTGAATTCCCCATGAATCCTGTGTTGTTGATACGGTTAACTACCTGTGCAGGAGCATCTAATGAGCAGTCATTTAAAAATTAGATTTAGATCCCCTAAAGGTCATTGAACTAGCAAATCTGATAGCTGCATGAAAGATAGTGAACAGACACAAGTACACGTCAGTAGCCAGGAGCTGATGAGTCAAGGCTGACATTAAGGTTTTACTGAGGAAAAAAATAAAAGCTGTAATAGTGGTATGCAAGTAATATCCTTATAAGGTATATCAGCACTCAGATGAAAAGATATTTCTCAAAATTATGTGCTTTTCATAGATCATGTGATTGGAAAGGCAATAGGAAAGGAGACCTGGAATGGGTCTTAGCTCTCTGTGCAAACTGACAGACTTCTGTCAAAATGCAGGCACTGCTTGTAATACATCAAGGTACTTGACTCTTTGGGTGCCTTGACTTTGCATTTACAACCAAATTTACTTTTATAGTATAGATAGTTATAGCCACATAATTAAAAATAACACATTAAGCCAATGAATTGCAGTGGCAACCCTGTTTTCAGTGACCATAAAAATTAATTACTTTCTCATCCTTGTCTGACCTTCCTTCAGTAAGCAGGTAAGATAAATTCATATGACATTTGCTCTTTGCCAGCTTTACTTCCTGAACATCCTCTACAAAGCAGGAGATTAATTCTTCAGGGTTAAAACATGGTGTACACAACATAGCTGTACCAGAGACCAAGAGGGTAAGAAACCCTCTCACCACATGCTCTATCATCTATCAAAATATTAGGAACTAGATCCAGATTAGCGACTCTATTCTTCCTACCAGACTTGATCATATAGGAAAGGGGGTGGCAGCTGATTTCCATTCCATCCCTGAAGTGTCATGGTTTAGCATGTGGGTGCATCAAACAGCACATTGCTTCTTTCCTCCCCAGGGCATGCTTGGGTTGAGAATGGGGTGCCAAGGGAGGGCAGTGCCTTTGAAGGATTGCACAGTTATGCACAGACTGTTGCACAGTGCTTGCCCCAACCCCAGAACAAACACTGCTCACATGCACATGACTTGAATACAACTTTTAACAAGAAAAAAAATGAAAAAGAGGATTAATAAAAACTGTTGCAACAGAAGTAGTAATAGGATGCCACTTCAAAATTGCTGAAATTTGTCATTTTTGTCTTTCTGTTGTTGCTTGGGAAAGGATTTGCAATAGGTAAGAAAATACTGTCAATATGGAGATAAAAAACAACACCCACTCTGTCTGATGTTTTGACATGAGGATCTTCTGGCTAACAACACAAAGCTTTACAGGTCACTGTGTTCCATATTTTCCTTGTGAAAAGTACTGCACTTCCAATCAGTTGGGATTATGGCAAATTACCTGGATGTACAATTTAAAACTTCAGATAGATCATTGGTTTTAAGGTGTAGCTTCAGCGTGTGCCGGAAATATAGATGAACAAATGGCAAGTTTCACAGCTTATTCAATTGAAGGGGTTATATTTCTGCAGGGTCCCCCACATTTGACTCACCATATTGATGTCACACAGCTCACTAGGCGGAGACAATAATATGGTTTTGTTGGCAAATCAGTCATGTAAGCAACACTGTATTATTTGTTTTTCTGAGGGCAAGTCATTTTACAGCACTTGGCCACAGCATCTTGTTCCATTTGATTCCTTGAACAAGAATTCTTAAGGCCTCTTCTATTTCATGTTCAGCATTTCAAGTTTCCGGGGTTTAGAAGAATAATTCTGTAGGTTCACTCTAAACTCTAATAGTGTAGGCTTAAGAACTCCAGTCTTTTTAAAGTGATAACCACCCCCAGGAGGTGTTGGAGTTGGCAGTACAGATAAGCACTTTACGTGTGAGACTGGGCAAACTTGTTTTTTCAGGCATGAAGCATAGCACAGATGAGTGAGAAAGCACAGGCGAATCCAGCACTGGCAACATCTCTCATTAAATGTGTGAGTGGTGCTATTCTGATTCTTCAAAAAAGGCATTTACCAGAACCCAGTGTGAGGTTGTGGGTCTCAGCCCATGCACTATGTGTGGGGCCAAAACTCTTTTTGTATCTTGGGTTGCTCTCATTTGGAGGGAGGAAGATGGACACATTGCTCTAAATGGCAAGGAGTAACAGCAGGGACCTTCTAAATACCATTAGAGCCTTGGGAGGGAGTGCAGGTGGGACAACCAGGCAACTGTTTTAGCTAGTGATAATTTACGTACTAATTCTTGTCCCTTTTTTTGCATAGTCACACAAGAGTACATTTCTGCTCCCTTTAGCTGCTTTCTTGTTCTTAAACCTCCCACAGACAGTTTTAAGAAAGACCAGGCTTGTAGAGAGAGGTAATACTTGTACATAAGCAATTCTCACAGTAAGTAAATACAGACAGTCAGTCAAGGACTCCATCTGGCCTGACACCAGAAGGGGTGAATTTGACACCAGCAGAGTTTGGAAAAGTTATTCTGACTTGAGATGAATTATGGTAATTTCCTTAGTGCTCGAGCCGGCATCACAATTTTAGGTGAAGGGGAAGGTGAGACAATTTGTTGTCTTCATTCGTCTTCATGGCACAGAAGAAGAGAAAACTTTAGGCAAAAGCAACCAATAGCCACAAATAGTTTTACAACATGCCACATGCAAAGCGATGTTAGCAACAGAAGCTCCAGTCTCTGGATGCTTGTTTCTTCTCCTGACCCCATTTTTACAGTTTTGCTGGTCTCTTTTATTAGGAAGTAAACTGATTTTTGACAGGTTTTTTTGGGGGGGGGGTTTGTGTTTTTTTTAAGGAAGTAAACTGATTGACCAAAACAAGTTTGGGGATCCTTCTTCCAGCCAAGTGCAAAGTAAAAGAAGAAACCCGTCCATAAAATATAATGACACAATAAAAATGTCATGATTGCTCCAAATTAGAAATTATGAAGGGGAACAAGACAACAGGTAGAAAAATGTGCTGGCAGGGCTGAGTACAACTTAAGACCATTTTTAAAATGTGTGAGGCATAGGAGAAATGATAAAGCTAATGTTTGCCAGAAAAACGCACTAATGAATAATGCCAAAAACCAAGAGGAAACACTCAGTAATTAATCTTGCTGTGATCCTGGGAAGAAGCAGCTGTATGCCATTTTAAATGAAAAGGTGCTTTCACTTAGTGAAGGTGATAGCAGACAATATCTATTAAAATAGCATTTGAATGATTAGGTGTGTGTGTTGTTGTCTCCACCACTCCAAATAGCAGATAATTCCAGATTCCCACTGTTCTTATGAACATACACCTTCTTTTAATTTGAAACCTTTTTTTTTCCTTGTGAATTCATACCAATTCATTTCATCGTGAATTGAAACCTTTTTTTTTCTTGTGAATTCATACCTATATAGGTATGAATTCACAACGAAATTTAATTTGTTAAGTTAACAAATTTAACTTTGTTTTTTCCAAACTGTATTTGTAAAACACAATAACATATTTCCTCTGCCCAAATTTAACTGTATTAGTAAATTATTCCCTTCTATGGGATCTATGAAAGATTTTCCATTCTCTAAATCAACTTCATGTTTCTTTCCAGTCAATATTCAATTTTCCTCAGCTATGACTTTTAAACTGGCACACACAATTCAACAGATATTGAAAACTGCAATTTTTTATGTGTTCTAGAATATTCTGATTTCTACGTCATCGAAACACACAAATGATTCAGTAAAATGAACCTGTGTAATATTTTAAAGTCCCTTATACTCTACTCAACATACTCCCAATTTCCAGCAAATTTTTGTGTGCTTGACCTTTTCATGCCCAAGTCTGTATTTTTCTTCTAGTAAATTTTCTTCCTCTTCTCAAAATATTTCTTCCAGTCCCTCCTATATTTATCTTCCTGTATATTGAAAAATCATTCAGGCCATTGATTAAAAAGATCCTAAAATAGCTCCTTTAGGTATTTTACCTTTAGCCCCTCCTAATCTTGTAGTCAAACCATGTGATGTCCAGTCCACAGAGTCTCCACTTCAGTTAGTTCTTTTCTGATATGTGTCTTTTCCAGAGCAGTGGGTCTTTGTGGCACGAAGACCAATATCATCTTGATTTTGGATAACATCACCAGGCTAGCAGATTTTGATGAAGAAGAGATTGCAACATTCTTCTCCCTTCCAATATTTCCTTTAATCTGTTGGCTGAAATAATAAAATTCCAAAGTGAGATCTAGCTGCAAATTTATTTTATTTAAGTCACCATGAAACACTAATTCAAGAACTTTTAGCACATGAGGGTAAATCAGTCAGGATTCCTCCAGAACAGAACCGAATCAGGAAATTTTTGAAAATAAAAATTAACAAAGCATGATTTGATAAGAAATATATTGCATATGCATGATCATGGGTATAAATCTACCCTCTCCCTGATGCTCATGTGTCCATATTTGTTTAATTAAACACGAGATGGCACTGTGTGATGTTATTAAAAGTAATTTATAAATGGAACCATTTTTTGAAAAGAAAACAACACTAACTCACCTCCTTAGTCACAGACGTGTGCAGTATACTTTAATTATGTGTTCAGTGACAAAAGATCACTTGAGGAATACTTTATCAATGGATTATACTTCATAGAAAGCCAACCTCAACTGGATTGCAGAACTTTCAAATGTGAAAGCCTACAAATTAAGAGAACCAGGATGGGCTGACTTTGATGTATTTTTAAAAATAAGACATCACATGAGCTCTGCAGTCCACACACTTTCAGCCCATGATGAAATATATCCTTTTCAATCATTTGTCTTGGGCAGGCCAAGGTCAGAACAAAGCCCCTGCCCAGCAGTGGGATGTGTGGGCAAACCCACCCTTCTCTCTCCCCTGGAGCCAGAGAGTGAAGGTGTCTGTGTGAAGGTGGGAAATGACCCAGCTTTAAGCTGCTGTCCAGCTCAGTTTGCAGAGCTGAGGCTGAAAGGAGCCATTTGGGGCTGGTTTTGGTCTCTGAGGTGCCTCTGCAGAGTTCAGGCTGCAGGAGAGGGGTCAGCGAGTTAGGGTGACCCTGGGGAATGGGGGCTGGAGGGAAGCTGGCCTCACACACAGCAAAACTTAGGAAAGGCTCCTTTCACTTGTTGTCATTCCTACTTCTTCAGCACCACTCCAGGACTAGCTGGAGTCTGTCTCCAGCCGTTCCTCCGTATCAGTTTGTTCCACATCTGCTGTGCAGAAATTATGATGTGGGTAGGCTCTGCTCTCGTAACAAACACCATGTCCCTTGTGCTCCTATAAAATTGTTCTCTCTTTAAGCCTAGAATCTTCAATTACAGATCCACATGGTCTTTAAAGTCCCTTTCATTAGGCAATAAAATAAAAAATTTATTAGTGTTATGCCACTGAGGCAGGATTCCCAGAAGATATGATGTGAGCAGCAGTTATTAACCAAAGCAATTCCAGCAGTTTCTGGAGGGCAGCAGGCTGTTCTTTATCCAGTATTGCTCACAATGACACTGGCCTGCACACACTCGCAACTGTGCTCCCAGGGGCGGCTCTTGCAGTTCCAGCAGGTAAGGTCGTGGCCAGCTGCACACAGAGACAAAGCCAGGGTGCCATGATAACAAACTTTCCAGTGAGTTTCTGTTCGTCAGAGACATTCTCTTTTTTTCCCCTTCAAAGAAGACTTTATTTGAAGGCTAAGAAAAATGCTGGAAATCTTTATGAGACATAAGAAGCAGAATGTGGAAATCAAACTAGATTTGTGGCTCATTAAATGCCACTGACTATAAAATGCACGTGTTCCTCTCATTCTGAATTTTCTGCCTGACTCTGCTTCTGTGCATCATTGTCACTCAGAGGATGAACTTTCTGAACTGTCCATAGGGCACCATCTTCGATCACTTGGCAATAAGTTCAGAGGTTATGGCCCATCAATAATTTATAAAATTCTTAAAAATAAAATAAGCTGTGAAGTAAAAAATAACATTCTTACAAGCTAGTTTTTCATTGTCCCTTTGTTTTCTGTGGTCAGTTATGCATTTGGACTGCAAATATTTACCCTTAAAAATATGTCTTCTTGAGCCACAGCAAGAGCAAATTATGAGGGTTATGAATTCCTAAAAATGCTGCAATGAAAGCTATGAGGTACTTAAATTATCCTTATTTACATTCACCTTCATCTTTCTGCAGTGATGGAGACAGACTTTGTTCAATGAAAGCCAACAAGACATGGCTTATCACAGTTTATCACATTGAGATATGTGTGATTTACTCATCTGTGCTCTTTTTTGCCTTTTCCTCATCATTATCTGCATGGAAATTATAAAACTACTTATGCTTTTTCACATTCCTAAATCTGATTGTTTCATAAGACTCTAGGCCTTTAGCAATTAGGTTTAACTTCAGGTTTAGATGAAACTCTGTCTTAGGTGACCAAAGATACTTTTTATTCTTTGGCTTCTCAGTGATCAAGACACTGAGTGGGACCCACGAGCCCCAGCTGCTGCTTCGTGTGGTCTACCGTGATAGTGGGAAGTGAATAAAACATTCTCAGGTGGAAGAAGGGCTGAGTTAACTTGCTGGTGCCTTAACTCCCACTGTAGATTTAAGGCTTGCAATTTGGACCCTCAGATCTTCACCCACATGCATGGAGATATGAAAACAGAAGGAATCTTTTCTAGTAGGCAAGTTTCCTGATCACACTTGTCTGTGAGGAAATATTCATGGTTGTGAGGAATTGTAGTGTTATACCTGTGTCCAAACCAGTCAGTCTGTGGAGCAGATTACTTTTCTGCATTTCATCAAGGCCCTGTAAAGACAAGAGGAATGAAAACAGAGCCATTCAAATTTTCAGAGCTCTTTTTAGAAAGTTTTCAGTCTCAACCACTGATCTCAAAACAAGAAGTATATGGTTGGTTAATTGTTCTTGCTTGGCTGTCTATTGCTCTAATGTCAAGAATTAAGTCACTCTCTTAGATCATTTTCTTGTAGATTGAGCTCTGTAAGGCACAAGTTATGTCACATTTACCTTTATCTAAAGGTATTCATACTCTTAAATTTTTGAATCCTGTACCTCTATACAAAGAAAAAGACTCAGAAACAGTTATATTTTTTCTGAGGCTGATCCAGGCCAAAACCTTGCTCTTGACACTTTTGTATTCATTAAAATCAGAAAAACCTCCAAGGTTTCTTTCTTAGCATTATTTTAAGAATTGCAAATTCCTGACTGAAGTTTGCAGTCACGGCAGGTGTAATGCCTCACAGTCCACTCTTGAGATTTCAACCACCCTGCTGCTGTTTTTGTCAGTCTAACTTTCCTCTAAGATCTTCCTAAGTAACTTTTATTGTAGGTGATCTGTATATATTTTTCTCTGGTTTCCAGAAGGCATGTCAAGGTAACCTAATCAAATATGAAACTGGATGCTTTGGAATAGCTCTCAATGTTAGGAAGGTGTGCTAGAATTTTCAATAGGTATGGTTTCAGCCTCTTTTGCCATCAGATAAGCTAAAGTGCTTTTTAACATGTCCGCAGTGCCCTGTGCTATTGGGGTAAATGGTTATACAATATCTGCTGGTCTGTGCACTTTTATCACTGTTATTTCAGTAACTGAGCTCTTCACAAGCGTAAAAAAATACATTGTTCCTCAGAACACCCTGGGGCTTTGAAGTAGGAACTTCATTATATCTGCGGGGAATGAATGGAGAAGACAAATTAAGGGCTAAACCTTAAGGGTCCTTCAGGCTTGCAACCCTGTGATTAACAGCACTTCGGGGGAGACGGAGCCTGGGGTATTCTCATCTCCAGGTCAGTCAGCCCTGGGGAGAGTTAGGCACTTGTGCAGCTGATCCTGAAAAACCCCTGAAGCTATCAAAGACGATTTCAGATGGAGGAGATGCAATTTAAATGTCCCTGCTCTAGTGAGTACCAATGCTTGATGTGACGAAAATAATAGAAATTATTGGACAGCATTTATCTCAAATACCTGAAAAGGTAGTCTGTACTTATGGTATAGGAGGGAAAACCTGGGTTCAAAGCACCCAATCAGACAGAACAGGGATCTAAAACAGATTTCCTACATACCACACACAGATCTGTCCTAGCTACAAGAAGGCCCTTGTTCTCCCCCAGTGATTGTCTAGTAGCTCTACCTCATGGGATTTTTGGTTAAGCATTTCTGAAGTCCCATAACAACTCATTGGCAGCAGGATTGCATCAGTAGCTTTGTACAATCTTAGATGTGTGGGAGGTTCAGATACCTCAGGTATTTGGGGACTAATAAGTACTTCCTCAGGTCATCTGTGGCTCCTGCCTGGATTGTGGCCTTTCTTGTATAAAAAGAGATAACAGATGTCCCCTGTCTGCAGGAAGTGAACTGAGTCTTCTGAATGTGACCTTATTCCTAAATGGGACTTTATTCCTGAGCACAGTTCCCTCATTAGCTGTGCCAGTAGAGATCATGAAAACGAGAACACAAAGAGGATTCGAGGTGTGGCCTCACCAGGGCTGTGTACAGGGGGACAGTCACTGCCCTTGTCCTGCTGGCCACACCATTGCTGATCCAGGCCAGGATGCCATTGGCCTTCTTGGCCCCCTGGGCACAGTTGGATCATGTTCAGCCACTCTCAACCAGCATGCCCAGGGCCTTTTCTGCCAGGCAGCTTCCCAGTTAGTACGTACATGATTTCTAGGAGGCACATGATATCACAATTAACATTCCTAGAGCAGAATTATGCTTTCTTTTGCTACACATGTCCAACTAGATTTTTTCTAGTTTCTTTGAAGTCAGACAAGGTATAGAACTGTAGAAATATAGACAGTTTTGTCATATTTCCTCTAAATAATAGAGATCTTACATGACAATAGACATTTACATCTGTCTTCACGACATTTCACTGTTGATAACTCTCAGGTATGTGGCTATTTTTGCTTCATTTTTCTCCCCACAAAACATGAGGGAATATGAGGAAAACAGTTCCTCAAATCCTCAGAAAGATTATAAAAATTCACCAAGAAATTAGTGCATAATGCTCAGAGAAAGACAAAAAGACAATAGACCCCAGTCTGCTACCAAATTAAGAGTCCTCAATGCTGGGTTTTAGGGGAAAAACCCATCAGTTTTGCTGCAAAGATTTTTTTCTCAACAGATATAAGATTGTGCTATATTTAGCTCATGCCTTAAACTACATATTATTTTCTGTAGCACTTCTTGTATAGTCTGTTCTGCCAGGAAATTACCTGGTTTTGTAAAAAGCTAACCAAGCTAGAGCTGTAACAACTTAATAGAGCTACTGGCCTTAATTCAGCATGCACAGAAAGGCAAAGCTATTGAGAGGTATTGGTAGAGAAGTGTCTTACGCTGGTTCCCTTCCAGTCAAGTTGAATGGAGGGCACAGAGAGAAAGTAGAACACCATGGAATAATGGTTCTAAATATAGCTTCAAGGAGAGGCTAGGCCATACTGCAGGAGATTACAAAACGTGTTTGAAGGAAATCATCTGTGCTAGGAACTGCAGGAATATTGAGAAAGACAAAAAATGGAGTTAACTGGTGACATGAGTGCTAGGAAAATCTCCAGCAGTCCTTGTGGACACCAGTAGTGCCTGGAAGAAGTCTCAGTGGCAGCTGGTTTGGCTCCCACACTGTTTTTGCATCCTCACCTTCATCATCACCCAAAGCAGCAGGCAGCCTGCACTGCATCACTAAAGTTGTGGAAATAGCCTGTCCTCTCTTTACCTGGGCAGAAAATACTCCAGTCTAAACAGGGAGCTGTATTCAAAACTCCATGAAATGCTACACTGCTGTTACTGTCAAGTATGAATTTCACGAGTATGCTCAGCTGCTGACAGAAGAGCAAATAGTCGATCTGGCTATTTTAGGCACCTGGAGGTCTCAGGTATTAACCGAGCAAAGGCTTATGATAACAGTTTGAGTTGTCTAAGAAAGAGACTTGTAGATCAGCAAATTCTTTCAGGAAGGTGGATGGAGCTCAATCAGTTTTATGAATGAGAAAAGCTCAGTTGGAGAGCTTTTGTAATGTAGTATTGTATGTACGTAGTATGTAATTTACATACAAAAAAGTGTATGCAATCATAAATGTTGTCAGTTTACCCCTCCATTTCTACTGTGCCGCTGAAAATGTGAATTCAAGCTGTCTTTTAAAGAGAAGCCTTGAAAGATTTCAAAATTCATGATGCGCTCCTGTGACAACACAGCTAAAAAAAAACCCCACTTTGATTTTAGTGAAGTTACTCCATGTGTAAATAACTAGACGTCAATGAGATAAGGGGTTTGCAAGATTTCACTTGGTCTCCCCAGGAACTGTTGTGCATTTCCAACACAGAAACAAAGGCAGGAGTACATTCTCTTTAAGGCCATGCAGAATTTGTGAGAACCTCAAGCAGCAGGTGCAGCATTCAACACCGTGCAAAACCACCGTGCAAATGTGTGTGAAGAGCTGCTGTCCCTTTAACTTTGCACAAAATCTTGCACATCTCAGATGCTGGAACAGGAGCATGGCCAGCAGCAGATCCTTCTTCAGAAGTAGTGCTAGCTCACTCCAGCCTTGTAAGGGAATAGAGGAGTTCCTTGGGCAAGTTGGACGGCAGCGTCATCAGAGCTCTCACAAAACCTGATTTATGTGCAGCAAGCTCTGAGCCTGACAATGTGAGGAACAGCAGGCCCCAGCTGAAGTTAATGGAATAGCTTTCCCTGGACTCAGGAAGGTCCTCAGGCATCAACTCTGAAAAAGAGCAGAATATTAATTTCGGGATGGTCCTTTCCCAGAGTTGGCAGGGACTGAAGAGCTGCTGGAAGGCAGGCTAAATGCAGGATCAGATGTACAAATTAGAGAAATGGTCTGGGGAAAACTCCCAAGAGAACATAATTCAATTACAATGTGAGAAGAAATCTGCATTTGTCTGCACAATCATTCTGGAAGCAACCGACTAGATAGGAATTCTGCCAAAAAATTGTATCCAAGGGTTATGGTAGTTCAGGAATTAAATGAATGTCACCTATGACATGCTCACAAGAAAAAGACCAGAATAATCTGAAGGTGAGCTTGTAAGAAAAAGCCATATTACAACTCTTGTTTTGTGTTGGCAGGGCCTCATCTGGACAGCCACAACTACCATGGGACATAAAAAAAATTCAGAAGAAATTGTCTTATATGAGAAGTGTATAAAAAGCATGATTTTTGAGGAAAAAATTTTGTTGCTTAGCCTGAAAGATTTGACTGAAATGACAATTTTCCTCAAATGCATAGGAGACTATAGCAAAGAGGAAGAGAATAGACTGCTCTGACTTAATGCTGGGACAGCATGGCCTGACAATGTAGCACGAAAACTTCAGATAATAATATAAATAATAATAATTTTTTTTAAATGAGAGAGAAAAAGAAAAGTCTACCTTTACAGACTGTAGAGCCTGTGTATGGGTTGTGGTTGCCGTGGAGTCACCAGCATCTGAGGTTTTAAAAGCAGACTGAGACAAGATATTTATAAAACTGATCCTATGTCAGGATGAGGTGTGGACTTCCAGTTTATGGGTTTTTAAAAGACTAGGCTGAGTCCTGGCTGCTTTTTTTGACCCATCAGTGCTAACAATATTTTAAAATACTTGCAAGTCTTTTTCTTTCAGAATACACTGTTTTAAGGCAAAGCTGATGAGCAACACAGTACATAACAAATGTGTGGAAGCCTGAGTCCACTGGAGGAGATTTTTTGTAGATATCAAAGATTTTTATCTGTCATATTCCCACTGAACTCTTCAAAAACCTGTGTGTGTCCTTATAGATTTCACAGAAAAAGATAGTGCCAGTATTCACCCAGAGAGAAGCAAGAGCTAGTAAGGGTTCTAGAGAAGGTCTGGAAGTTGGAAATCAACATTTTGTTTTAAATTCTTGCATTCACATCTCCTCCCATAAAGCCCAAAGGAAACACATGAACAGAAAACAACTTACAGATGGAGAAAATAAACCTCCCTCCTTCTGGCTTTCAGCTTCTCTGGCCAGGTCTTGACAGGGATTGTTGATGCAGCTGCCAGTGATTCCTTTCTCTTAGCCCCAGCAAATAGCTTGGAACATCAAAATGACAGGAACAGAAAAAACATTGAGGAGTCTTCTAGGCCACATGGTTAACTTGTAATAGTGTTGCACTTCATTATGGATTCATTCCTGTGGTGTGGTTGTTTCTTGTGGGTTTTTTTCCTATCTCTTTAGACTTCCACTTGTGTGTGGCACAAGAAAGAGGGAAATAAAACTGCCACTAGAGAATTTATAAGAGACAAGATGGGAGTGAAAAACAAGGTATTGTTTCTCTCATACCAACAAGAAACAGCCACAGAAACATTAGATCTCTGCAATTTTCCATATTTTCCTTGTGATTTCTAGCAAGACAGCAAACTCCTGGGCACACAGGGAGCTCACAGCGGCAACTTCATGTTGAGCTGACTGTGGCATCGAGATATTTGCAGCTGGTGTGAGATGCCACAGTACTGACACCTGCAGGGGCATGAACTCGAGCTTTCCCCTCTCTTTTAGGGGTGTTGGTGGATGAAAATGCAATGTGACTTATCAATGTGCAGTTTCAGCTCATAAAACCGAGCACATCCTGGGCTGCATCAAAAGAAACATGGCCAGGAGGGCAAGGGAGGGGATCCTGCCCCTCTGCTCTGCTGAGAGCCCACCTGCCGTGCTGCATCCACATCTGGGGTCCTGAACATAAGAAGGATGTGGACCTGTTGGAGTAAGTCCAGAGGAGGGCGATGATGATGATCCCAGAGCTGGAGCGCCTCTCCAATTAAGCCAGGCTGAGAGAGTTGGAGTTGCTCATCCTGGAGAAAAGAAGGCTCCACTGAGGCATTATGGCACCTTGCAGTACCTAAAGGGGGCTACAAGACCTTTGCTCTGAGGGTGATGAGGCACTGGCACAGGTTGCCCAAAGGAATTGTGGCTGCCCATCCCTGGAAATGTTCAAGGCAGGGTTGGATGGGGCTTTGGCACCTGGTCTAGTGGAAGAAGTCCCTGACCACTGCCCATAGCGTGGAGGGGGAGTTGAAAACAAAGGTTTGAAACAATTTCCGTAAAAGCCATCATAGGTAGTTTAATTCTTAAATACACTTTTTACTGTATGCTGGGAAAAGTTAATTCTCTGCATATTTATTCCCTAAATATCTTTGATAACTTTGAGGGTCAACGATTACAGAATTTCTCTGAGCATGACCAAGTGCTGCTATGAATGTCAGTGGAAGCTGATCGGGGAAAACTTCTAAAGATATTTTAAGAAATTACAGGATTTGAACTCCAGACAAAAAGAAATGTGCTCCCACTTGAAATTTCAGTTACGATATGTCTAGCAGTTCTTTTAGAGTGAACTCAAAGGGTAACATTTTCAGTGCCCAAAGTATAGAATCTGTGTCTGTATTTGAAGAGTTGATGACATTTTTCCTGACAAATTCAATAATTTTGTATTCTGTGGATCTCAGTTTTAATAACATCTCCAACCACAAAAAAATAATAGAAAAAGAGGATTTATTTTGACTGGAGATTTATTTTGGTTCGGGAATTTGGCCCTTCATTTTTGATTTAGAGTGATGGATTGGAAAAAAAAAGAAAGAATTCTGTTTGTGAGAATTAACCTATATTAAATGCACATCACCATTTCAAGTCTAGAAGAGAGATACATTTTGCCAGACCCTTTACTCACAGAAGATTGAATTCATAGTTCATTTAGTTTTACATTATAAAGGGCAAATGCCTCCTTTTCTTGGTCTGGATTAACCACAAAGCCAAATTTCTGCTATTTTGGCATTGACAACCATCGAGATAAATCCAATGATTTTTAATCAGAGTATCATGCCCTAATATTTTGAGACCAGAAAATACTTGATTACACTCAAAGGGTGTATTTGTACATGCATACATGCAAGTATGTATATTTATATAGAATTGTACGTAAAATTGTCCTTATGCAAATTTAGATGCAGATACACATAAACGAATTGCATTGTATAGATACAGGCATACAGATAATATATGTTACATACATACAATATATTGTATATTTATTGCATATGAAAATTCCTAAATATACAAACAATGTACAAAAATGAGGAGGCTAAAAAGGGCATTTGGAAAAAAGAAACTCTTCCCAGTAAGGAATTTGGTATAGTGCAGTTATAGAAAGTGTCTGACCATTGCTATACAGAAGCAATAAGAAGTAGTGTTAGTCAAGAGGAGAAAAAGAAGTTTGCTTGTGATATAAAGAGACCTAATAAACCTTTGCTCTTCCATTTCATCCTATTCCATCCATTTTCAGGGAAAAATAATGCTCATTGTTTCTAGAGCACTGCAGGCTGTCACTCCAGACTGTCCTTTGTCATTCTGGTGCTTTCTGAGGTCAGGGTCTAGGAACTTTATGTAAAAGTGCAGTGAGTGAATATGAGGGAAAGTAACACTATTTTCTTCATGAAAACACACTTTTCTTTGGTCCTCATATCCAGTAAATAGATCCAGAACCTGGAAGTTTGGTGTAGACCTTTAGAATGCTTGGGAGCAGCCCACGGAAGGGCAACCAGAGTTTTGGGGCAGACAGTTCTCGGTGGATTCCTGCAGGCATAGACTGTTCTGCTGGGGGTCTTGTTCGGCAGTAAGGACACACAGATCCCTTTCCAATACACTCCTAATCCAACAGGGGCTCTTTAATGCTAGAAATCAAAGAGCCATGTAATGACAGTAGAAGCTGGCGGCAGCACCACACCTTGGGCTACACTCCAAGTAAATAGACCTTACTATTTCCTTTAAAAGTAGAAAGATACCTTTTCTTCCCCAGAGATGAAAACCCTCTAATGCCCTTAATTTTGCTCATCACAAAGCATTAGCACCAAATACACACAAGTCATCCGTATCTCTCAGAGACAAGTCTTGCTGTTTATAGCTGTGGGGAGTGATTTAGTGATTCCTTACTGAGCACTGGTGTCGTGCAGAAAATACAGCAATGAGACATACATGCCTTGATTTCCCTGAAAGGATTTTTTTTCCCAAAATTCCATCAGGCAAATTGATTTGGTATTTTTTTTTCCAGTGGGAGGACATGTCTTTTATATTTATACTTGTTCCATGCAACTCCCATCACTTAGGACTTGGAAAGCAGCTGTGCAGATGTCATTGTCTATGTGTCCTCCCCGAAAACCTGTTAAAAACAAGAACAATTCCCAACCATAAACAGCGAAATGCATTTACTCTGTTCTAAGTCCTCCTTATATCCCATTAATTTCACAAGCCTTCTTATCTGCAGTTAGATACAAAACTACAGGGGAAAGGTAAGTCACAAAGCTTGCTCAAAGGTCACCTTCTTGCTTGTTCCTTTCTGAGCCACAATGTGTAGATTGCAGCACTGGCTTGAGTAAAAATTACTTACAAAAACAAAAGTGTTAAACTGTAATATGGCAATAAATGGTTGTGTTTTTTCCAGGTAATGAGCAGTTTCAGCTTATCTTCTAGCAGGCATAGAAAACCTACGGTCAATTTACTCACATCACTCCTCTGCCTGTCCAGGCTTAAGAGCAAGGGAAGAAAATTAAGAGACACAAGGCTGTGTCACCTAATCATCACTTTTCTGCCAAATAAAATCAAGACACTGAAGTAATTCAACCCTCATGACCTTGTTGGGACTGGAGATGTGCCCAAAAGAAGAAATTAGACATAAGACTGAAAAACACCATTAAAATGAGATTTCATATGTATAATTGAGGCGCCAGCCAGTCAATTAGCAGGTGTGGGATGGTGAGGATGAGAAATACAAAAGCCACAGCCTGACTGTAGTTTTCAGTGCCCACTACTGTAACACAACCCCAGGAACAACATGCAGTCCAAAATCATGCAACAGGTTCAAGCTGCGCCACCACTGTGGATTTCTGTGGTGCCTCAAGATAGTGGGATGGGTGGCTGGAATATTTAATTTTCTATAAGTAAAATGAAGACAGCCTCTAGGCTATTCTGAAATGAGAGCCGTCTGTGAGCCAGTAAACAAGTGCAGCATGGGAGAGCCAAAAACATGGAGCTGAGGGTTATATTCCCAAGGACTCCTCTCTAAAGCCAGAGCAGGTGAGACCTGGGGTGAGGAGCACCAGCCATGGGCCATGTGCAGAACTGGGAGGTGTACTGGCCCTGCTCCTCAGGCATTCTGCCCTTGGGTCAGCGCAGATTTACTGCCTGCAGGGGTCAGGGGCCAGGGCCCTGTCTGGTCCCTGAGCTGTGTTTGAACTGCAGAGCTGCTGGGACGAATTCCCTGTTCTATTTTCAAATATTAAACATATTATACAATACATAGTATTCAATATATAATGGCCCAAAGAGCCCATTTACTCAGGGGCTTCTCTCAGAAACGCCTGACTCCATGCTGTGTGAGTGAGGAAAGTACAACACAAGCCCTGTAAAAAGCTACAACCCCGGCTGGCTGTTGGATTTGGGAAATATTTGCGTTAATGAAGGAACAATAAATGAAAACAGAGATCATAATAAAGCATCTTTTTTTCCTAAAAAAATAATAAATCTAATACAACTCCAGGAACAAAAGAAAGAAGGAATCAAAATGTATTTCGTATTTACCTATAACCTAATAATGTTGATCTATGCCTTTTAAGATACAAAAAATCCAACTTGTTTGACCTTCTGCTGTAAATCTGGACCAGGTCCTCTACTTCTCTCTCTCCCTTGGCTCTCCCAAGCCAAACAAGCTCTGTCAAACTCTCACCTCCTCATAGCTATTCCAAAATTAACATCAAGCATCGAGGATCAAGGGTTTATTAGGAAAAAATGGTAGAGGATAGGAAATGAGAGAAAAATAATTTTGAGTTGTTTGTCTAGAAAGAGGATAATATGAAAATAGGTGAAGTAGATTGAGCATAATCCACTTAATGATTGGAATTTTAGCCTGAAAAGTGACAGCAGATGTATTTTAATACTTAAAAGTTCCCATCTTCAGGGATTTAAAACATTCATATTAAGTTATACCTGAGCTGAGACTTTTTACAGAGCTTCATTTTGATGATACTGTAAAGAATTTATATATATTTCTAACAAATTGTTAAGACAATTTTCAAGGCAGCTTTCTAACATTGCTGCATCAGATTAAAATCATAATTTTTTTCTGCTACATAAAAATGTTGTATTCTGCAAGTCTCCAGATTCCCTAAATAGGGATAGGCCTTATTTGTTTGCCTATATTGGTTTGTCTTTTGGGGGCTTTTTCATGGCTGATTGTTACTTGGTTATTTTCCTTGGCTGGGAAAATAAAATAAATACTGTAAGTCTGCTGTGTTTAGATGACAGGGAAGTGATTAATCATAGATATAGAAGATATGCATAAAAAATAATAAATTTCACAAATTCATCAAGGGAAAAGTGAAATGGTGAAATTTTAGAAGATTTCTTCCATCCATTCTGGAACACAAACCACAGGCTTTGCAAACGTTGGCTCAGGACCCCAAATAGCTACTTTGGTTAAGTACAGATAACATTTTCAGTTACTGAGGCTTGTGAAAGCATTTAAAGTTATCCATCATAATCAAAGATTATAGAATTAAGGAATACTTTAATTTTGAAGGAAGTGCAATGGATCATCCGGACAAGCTTCCTGGTCAAAATAGATCCAAACCCTGTTAAGGTGACTCAAAGCTTTGTTGACTCAGTTTTTTAAAATCTGAAAGGATTAAGACTACACAATGTCTGTGAGCAGCCTGTGCCAGTGTTTGTAGATGTCCAGTGGGAAAATACTTTTCCTAATATCTGACCTAGCTTTACTGCCTTGCACCTTGTGTCAACAGCCCCTTATTCTCGCCGTGTGATCGAGATGCCTAACTATAAATCTTAAATGATTCCCACAGCCTTTGCGTATTTTTCCTGCCCTCATAGTTTCACTTGACAGTCTGTTTTATAGGAAATATTCTATGGTAATGCCCAGTGCACTGTAAAAATCAAATAAGCTTGGTGTCTCTCTGTCTAATAAAGTGTGCTATAAATATGTAATGTGAGTGTACATATAATATGTATGTGTAGTATATACAAGCATGCACACAAGCATGTATGTAGCGTGTGTACATTCACATGTACAGATGGGTGCACATGTAGAACAAAGCCTGTGTGTTTGTGCCGGAGTGAACCTTTTGCCAGCACTGCTCGGTGAGATGGGAGGGCAGGTTTGGCAGGACTGTGCACAGTTTTTGCTTCTTAAGCAAACCCAGGGCATTACTGCCCCAGTGTGGTGGATCTTGCTCTTGCAAGTGCCTTGAATATTGAAGGTTTTGAATTCACTGAATTTTGTCTTACTTTGGTCCTTAAAGCCTTGCCACACCAATGTAAATTCAAAGAGTTTTGTTTTAATTTTCACTTCAGTTTGCCTGAACCTCAAATAATAGGTGTGCATCTAGACTAGGCAGCTCCAAAAGTGACATACTGTGCTTTCTATTTAAGAAACCATACACAAAAAAAAAAATATACTGTGAATTAATATAATCACTTTAACACAGATTGCTTAGAACAATTGTTGGGAGTGGTGACTGTCCTCGTGACATCCTGTGGTTTGGTCAACCAGCCTTCTTATGCCTGGAGAGAGCTCATGTCACACTGCATTTTCCCACAGGCCCATATAGCCCAAAGTTTGTACACTGAGAGGCTCTGGGCATCATTGCTGCCCTTAGATGGCTGCAATTCTTGCACCTGTATAGCTGGTAAGGCCTTCCTGTATATGATTTATAGGCTCTCAGACCAATCTCTTTGTCCTGAGCGAGCCACAAGAAGTGAAATGACAACACTGTGTGCATTAAAACAGTGACCTCAGGCCGGGAGAGCATCATATTCCTGTGTCAGGTCCACAGACATTTTAGATGGGAATAATCTCAGACCTACTTTGAAGGTATATGTGAGCTCAGCCTCCATGCCTGGCCTTTTCTTAACACTTTCATCCAACCAGTCTCAATGGGAGGCAGGTTTCAGCTGGAATTAAGGCTGGTGGTCATGCTTGCCAGACAGGTTACAGGCACAATGCCAGGAAAATGGAGCTTGTGTCTGCAGTGGCAGAGAGAGTCCCCAGACCACCAGGGGCTTATATGTTTTATTTGCAGTTTATTTACAGCCAGGACATGCATTGCATTCACCTGCTACTACAGCCTGAGGGTGCAGGTAAAATATGAACGGGCATATAGGGATTGAATTTTATAGGGCTGCAACCTGCTGAAGGAAATTTTTCTATATTACAGTTGTTTGCAGCCACTTGTAGTGTTAAGGATAACTTCTCCCAGCAGAAACTGGGCTTTTAAGGTCCGTTTGTAATACCCAAATCCTTTAGTAATGTAAACGAGAAATAAGAATGAGGAAGTGGTTCTGACTTCCGGAATTTGGTTTGCTCAGACAGGTGCGGTTTTTTGTGTTTCCTCCTGGTTTTGTAGAAAGATTTCTGAAAACCTGATGCACTAAGTGCAATTAGTCATACCTTGATAAACATACTGCACAAAGATAGGTAGTTTATATTATAATTATTACTGAATAAATTACTCTATTTCCTATTAATTCAAACCTCTGGCCACAGTATAGAGTTTATGTTGGCAGGGGCAAGTCACTGCTGGGGGCTAATATTGTTTTCAAGCTCACTTGGAAGAACTATTAAGAAAAAGGCTAAAAGGAATGTGGAAATACAGTTGGAAAATAAAATGTTGTTAAAATATTTGCTCTATTGGAAAAAGAATGATACTTCATGTATTTACATACCCAGTTAAGACATTTACAGGGGTGGACTTAGTAGAAAGTAGAGTTTAATGGGACTGCTGCAGGCAGAGAAAGTGCAGCAAGAAGGAATGTAATTCTCATAAACTGGAGAAAATGGGATGTGCTTCTGGGTTACATCAAATCTTCTCTTTGATTCAGACAGTAATTATATTTATTTTGTATAACACTACCAAAAAAAGAGCTGCTGCAACTCAACCAAGTTGATGAAGAGTTGCCAATGTTGTCTTTTCCTGTTGTCCACAGAGGAACAGCCCCTACTGCACACTTTTGCCAAAGAAGGAATTATGTATTTAACTGTCTTGACATGTTTCACGGACCATAAACCTCAGGAGCTGCTAAAAGCTGTCTTTCAGACAGTCACTACTACTTCAGTCATATTGGAGCTATTCTTACGTTCTGTTTTACAATTTTTGGGACTAGAAATTTACAATAGTTTGACTGAACTTTGTCATTAGAGATTCCAGGCTGGTTCTTGCAGGCCTGGGAACTTACCCACAGCCCGGCAGGGACTTCAGTGTAACTCAGCCCCCATTTTAAATGTTCCCTCTGGTTCCTTCTTAACCTATCAAGTCACCTGAACTAAGAAACACCTGAGGTTTCATTTGAAGACTAATTTCTCCAGTTTGTTTTCACCTTTGCTATTAGACTGAATTTGCTTTAGACAAACAACTACAGGTCTGTATCACACAGAACAGCATACATACAGACATTTTTCAGTTCCATTATAAAGTTAATTAAAATCATCTAAGTTTACAGGAAGGAAAATTCACACTAAGTCACTGGAATAGATTCAGTTGACCTAGAGTCTGCAAAGTCTGGAGCAGCAGCTCTTCTGCAATGTACCCTGTGACTCCAAACCTAATTTACATGTCAGAAATTCCAGGCTGTGTTTGCTGCAGTCTGTTAAAAAAGAGAGATATCTAACACCATCCTGTGGTCTGCAGGTCCACAGAGAGCTTTACCTATTGCTGCATCAACTGATGGTGTTCACTGTGCATGGAAGAAACCCAGGATGAGAAACTCTTGGCTAGGAGCTGCTGGCTGTGCTATAAAATTTATAGACATTGAAAATGATGACTTGAAATACATTTTTCTTAGTTAAAGTTGAATTCCTGCCTAAACCAACTATGTAAGCCAATAAAACTAAAAAAAAATGGGTAACCTTAATAATTTATTTTTCCAAAGAAATGTTGGATTGAAGGAAGGGATAAGCAGAAACAGTTTACTGGGAGGCATGAATAAGGCATGAATATGTCAACTTTGCAGTGCCTAAGATGGCTTCCAAATTTTTCAAGTGGTTTTTCCAGAAGAACTGGAATTATTTGTACCGGAGCTACTGCAGTACACTGACTGCAGTCCTGCAGCTTGGGTAGTCCTCTCTGTATAAAACAAACCAGAAGAGAGACATGCATTTGAAGTAACTTCATGGAAGCCTGACAACAGGAACATTTGTTAAAAAGAATTTTCATTCTCTTCAATCATGTGTAAGTTTATTGTCCTATCAAGTTCCTAAGATAACCCCTGAGGACCATGGCATGCCACCACCCCATGAGATGATGTTGGAGCAGGGAGGTGAGGATACCTCACTGGGATCATGAACACACATCCTGTCCCAACACAATCTCCTTCAGATTAAGTTTTGGTTGGTGATTAGAAAATTCACCCGCATGAAATAAAAACACCTTGGTGTTTGCCTAATGCAACAACTGGATTTGAGGTGTAGTGTCCAGATATTAAATCTACTGGAACTTCTGGATTTTATAGTCTAAAGACAAGTGTTATGGGGATTAATTTGTAATACTCACAAATTATTTAAAACCTGAGTCTTACAAAAGTACTCTGTTTCAAGCTGTGAAAACATCTGCAGAGAAGAGCACTTGGCATATTTTTATATGCAGCTGCCAGCAATTCTAGTTAGCTCAATACTTCATGCAGATCTCATTGCTGACCCAGTAATTGTTTTCCACTTTCTCAAGACCTTGAACTACAATAGCTTGGGCCAAGGTTGTGCCTCCACTCAAAGCAAATATGTACCTCTGAAACAATATTCAGGGTTTTCAGAGACTAGAAGGAGAGCCTAAATTGCTTACTGTTATGTGTGCTGTGGATATTTAAACAGAAGGGACAAAATTAGCAGACTTGGAACATTCATGCTAACTTGCACCATTAGAAAAACCAGAGGCGATTTGGGAATGATTTTTTCTTTATTTATTTCCAGTCTGATCCTGAAAAATATTTCTTGGTACTGCCAGGGCTTGTTTCTAACATTCTTGATGGTTCTACAGTCAGTGGCCTCCTGTAGGGTAAGAGAGAAGCCTCTGCTGAAGGGTTGCAGCCACTGACACTGCTGTACCAGGCAGTTTAGTTTTCTCAAGTAAAGTGTGAGGTCCACTTCAGAGGGAAGAAACTCACACAATTCTTAAATGATGATGACTGATTAAAGCACAAGGCCATTTCTAGAAGAAATATTTTCTTCTGAGAAACAGAATCACCGTGTCAGGAGAGTTGTTACGTGCTCTAGCACAGCCACATAAAGTAGTCTTGAATCTTTTACTATCAACATGATTTGATAGCAACCTGGTATTGTTCCTTATCTTCTGTTCACCAGAAAGACTTGTTCATATTGTATGTTTCTTAAAAAAAATTACTCTGTCAGTGATATTTCTCCATTCAAAAGTGAGAATGTCGTGACCCAGCTGCAGAGCCTCAGTTTACCATTAGGAGATGGAGGGGACTGAATAAATTGGGCTACAGGCAGGACGGACTCGGTGAGTGTCTCAATTGGAACTTCTAAAACTGCAGTTCTAAAGAACAAACCCATAGCACTGCCTTTTGCTGTGAAGACATTAAACTCAAGAAATCCCATGGGTTTTCTCTGTTGAAGTTGATTACACCATTGGAGTTTTGGTAAAGTTATGCAAAATCTTTTGTGGAAACAAGAAAATACTCCCTTTGAGAAAGAACTAAAGTTTTCATAAATTCCTCAAACTACTTATTTGAGCATGCTGACATCAATTAGTGTCATTCTCTCCTGGCATAAATGAAGAAGCTGAAGAACAGAGAGTTGAGCTGGTTTCACAAGGGTCATAGCAAAATAAATTTATTTGCATTTGAGAGTGAGTAGGTTTTGCCCACAAACAGAAGATTTTTGGACTGGTTGTCACTTTATTTATGCCCTTTGCTCTGTGCAAACCTACTAGAATATACTTGTTGCTTATAAAGCACAATTAAATATCAAAATGGTATAAAAGCGTTCATATATAAAAGTGCATAAAATATTGCTATTAATATTGATGATGATGTATCTGCTGCATTTTACTTTGCATACTATATGAACTGATCTTCAGATACTTTGGTTGGAGTTCCATTGATTAAAGGAGTAAAGTGTGAATGTCAAGGAGCTGAATCAAAGAATATTCAAAAGCTTAAAACAAAACCAAATGCACTGAAAGCAAGCACCAAAAGTTTGTACATTTTGATCCCTACTGCACTCACATTTTAAGGGTGGTTACAAGAACAGAAAGAGGAACAGGAGACTTGGCTTTTTGCTGCAATGAGAAAAAGAGAACAAGTGAAATATTTTGAGGTACTCATGGTAATATACACCAGAGAAGAACAGAGTATGGGACTCCCTGGCTTTCTAAGAGCATGGAGTTTAAAGCACACACCTCAGCCTTGATTAACATCTCTTTTGATATGAGCTTCTGAAGCAAAAGTAGTTTTCCAAGCACAAACTTTGTGAGTTCTATCTTCCACAAGCCAAAATAAAATTTAAGCAGGAACATAAGTACTTAGAAAGATTATTCACACCAGGCAGTTTCTAACAAATTTTAAAAAGCTTTAAATATTTACATGAAAAATTAGCAATTTACACTATAAGGACAATTTCTTCTGTTCTACAAATGAGTACAGTTTCAGACTATGTGGTTTGTAATGTATTAATTATAATGCTCAGATGCAAATTTCAAGCCTGAGGGAAATCTCTAAGAAGTAAATGCAAGATTTTGTTGTACTAAACTGCATTTTGGGGCACAGCAGTCATGAGAACGTGTTCTTAGTAAATTACATCACACAGCTGCTATAGCTGAAGTACTGCCAAGATCAAGCTGCATATTTTAAGCTTTGAAGACATATTATTGAAAATATATGTTCATCCCAATGTACTAAAACATGGCATATAAACTTCTCTTTATCATAAAGGTCTTGGTTTGTCAATAAGAATTTAGTTGGCATGTGCCCTGTTACAGAGTTTTTCTCATGTTTGTGGTAGATTTGATTAGTGTGTGGTTTTGTTTAGGCCTAACCACAGTATCATTAATGAAGAAGGAAAAAAAGAAATATTGCTGCAAAGGACCCTACTTGTCCATCATCCCTGGGGGATGGGCTGGATTCTTCTGAAGGCAAGTTAGACCCTGTCCCTCTCCGTGTCTGTCCTCATCAGTCCAAGCACTTCCAAGCAGATGTTCATTTGTGATGGTTCATGGCCCTGCAGTGCTCATGAGCTACAGTGTTCATTCCTGTCACGCTTGGATGTCTCACACTTCAATAGAAGTATTGCTGACAGCTACAGTGGCTTCTTCAGACAAACAGGGGATAAATGGTCACTTCTACTGTACTACTCATCTGGGAATCTTTTCTACCTTAAGATGACACAAAATCATGCCTTTGACCATTTCTATCCACTGAATACAAAGAAAGTGTAGACAATCTCAGTTGCAAAAGTCTTCAGGGCTGTCATCTAAAATTAGATAAATCTGAAGATCCCACTTTAAAAACCAGTAGCATTCATTGTCTTGGCCTGTCAGTGCTCTAAAATGTGGTGTAATGCAGCAGATTTTTATCTGGAATGTCAGAATTTTCATTTGAAATCCTGTAGCTTTTACTCAGAATCTGTCACTGTAAATCTTGAGTACCTTAAGCTTGCATTGCATGATTGGTCTCTAATAAAACTTCCAGTCCTCCATGATGTATAAAGCTTTTCCCCAATATTTAGACATGATTCTGTTTCATCTGGAATAGTGTGAGAAAACCTTGGACAAACTTTGTTGATTTGGAGATTATCTTTCTCCTTTGTCTTCTCTTCAGAAGCTCTTAAGCCCTTCTATAATCTCTTAGTGAAATACAGTTGGGTGAACAAGAAAGGAGAATATCTACGAGACCGCAGAATCTGCTCACCATATTTCATAATTCAAGTTTAAGAATGGTCAGAGGAAAAAGAATATATGAAGGCAATACTTCATAACAGGTCTAGTTTAGATGTGGAAGCTGCTGCCACAGAAACTGTGAAATGCTAAGCTCAAGTAATTAACAAGATTTAAAGAAACAGTTAAGTAGGAAGCAAGACTATCTCGTTATCTTAATAAATCACAAAAACATCTGGAAATACTTCCTCATCAAATGATGTTATTCTTGTTTTATTAGAAACCAAAAGGAGATGTAAGATGAAAATTGTCTATTACTTACTGCAGATGTTCTGAAACCTCTAGCATCAGACACATTCACAGGAGACAAAATACTTGGCCATGAGTCTAATTAAGTATGAAAAGACCCTTGTTTCTTCTTTGAAATGTTTTTTTCATATTAGTGTTGTTAACAAGTAAAAGTTTTTTACCATATCAGTCTTCCAAGAAAGAGCAACCAAAAATTCCCAATGAAATACCAAAATGTTCATACAAGGCATCACAAAGTCATTTTCAGTCAGGTACATTTAATTTTTTTTTTAATCAGAATAATATATTTGGTATTGTGCTCATTTTAAATACTACATTTCTTGTCACACTACATTTGGCAATAGACCTCTTCAAATATATTTAACAAATTGTTCCATGAGTAATAACTACATATAAAATATCTTCAATGGTTAAAAAAATCCATATGTATTTTCTTAATGAAATACAATATATACATTACGATCTTGTAGTTTTAAGGTACATCAAATTTTGGGCTTAAACAAATTCACAGTGTACATTTTACCTCTGTAATAAAAATCTTCACTTTAAAAGTGCCTGGATCTCAAACTGTGTATGTGTATTTCCTTTCACTGGGTTTATGGAGAGTGAAGGTTTACCATCAACGAGCACTACAGCAGATCCAAATCGCGTGTTACAATGACCAAAAATTAAGACTTCTGATTACTGAAAGTGAACATTGACTGTCCCTGTTGCCTCAAAATCTGACTAAAAGATTTTCTGAAGAGCTTGTCACCGATGGAAGATGTGCTTTGAGCAGCATGGCCTCTAACAGAGCCAATCAGTGGAGCTGAACGAACTGCTCACTGTTCCAGAAAACCAGCCCCAAAATATTCAGGTGGGAACTCAGATTCAGAGGTCAGTCCTGGACAAGGGAAATGGCCAAGAACCATCCAGGAGCCAAGAGGAGTGAAGTTACTGTCGCACTACCTTCCAGCCTGAGGTCACACCAATTGTCTGTGATCTGCCTTTGAATCCTCACTTTCCTTCTTCTCCCTCAGAGGAAGAAGCCTTAGAAGTTTCTAAACCCTGAGTTCATTACACCTGAGGCCCACAGGACACACATTGTCCCACACGCTCTGTTGGCTAAACTTACATGCCAAGCACTTCCCCCAGAGAAAACACTCTCAGGGCAGGCTGACCTCAGCCCCTCAACCCCATCTATCGCCAAGTGATTTTAAAACTCATTCTAATTACATGGGTTTTTTCCCTGAAAATACACAGTGATTCCATCAACAATTTTTTAAAAAGAGCAATCAATAAATCCAGCTGGGAGCTAATCTAAACCCATTAAAAGTAATCTCCAGCCTAAAAGGGAGAGGCAGAAACATTCTAATACATTCCACAAAAAATAAGTTTCACAAAGCTAATTTTAATGCAATTACTGACAAGCCTTTAAAAGTCATGTTTCATACAAGTCTTTTACAGGTGTGCTATACACCTTGATGTCCCTGTTATAATTTTTCACAGCCCTTTCACTAATCTCAAAAAAGTTTAAAGAGAAGCAGAGATGCCCAATGTAATGTATGTTTACAACACTCGCAGAATTGGTGACTGTCAGAAGAGAGAAAATTACTGTATTAACCAAGGGAAAAATTATATGGAATTTATGTTGTTTCTGTCTGGAGAGACAGAAAGCAGCTGACTGTCCTGCATGGACCTTTGTCACACAATAAACAGCCAGACACAGCATGGGCTATCTCATCTCCAGTTTAACAGAGAGAGATTTTTAAGTATTGCAGTGGTCAGAGTGAAAGCATTGGAGGCTTCCTTATCACATGGAGTGAAGATTCTTCATTAAAATTGTCCCAAAGAATACAGCACAAGAGCTGAGCTTTCACCAGTGGAAAAAAGGACAAGGGATATAAATCCGTAGAAGATGAGATTTCATAATTTTTGGAAGAAGATGCTTTGTTTGTTATGGATAGATCTGAAGAAAATGCAATGATTTAAACAGGTTTAACTGTAGGGAAACATGGTCCCCCATGCATGACATTCCCAGAATTCAAAGAGGGATTTGCACCTAACACTTTAGTATCTTCCACCTCAAATAAAAATGTTACATTCAAACCCCTACCCTGCAGTTTGGGAGGTTCAGTTCAAGACATAAAAACTGGAGAATCTGGGAATTCTGAAACAGATTGGAACATCAAGGATTAATTATTTTGGAGTAAAGAAGGTTTTCTTCCAGCCTCAGCAATAGCTCTTCAATAAACTTGATGAAAAATATTTCTTTCTTAATGCACTAGCTCCCATTGGAACCTAGGTATCTCTCAGGATAGTACAGTGGTGACAGGGATAAGAAGGGAAAAGTACAACACAGTGCTGTGAGTGTCCTGATATCTACCTCTACATGGAAACGCTCATAAATTATTTTAATATTCTACACATTTTTAAGAAAGGCAGTTACCTTTTTTTCTTTTTTTTTTTTTTTCTAGTTGGAAATGCTGGAAAAATTAAGTAGCTTTTGAGATATATATATATAAAAGCCTGGGATTTATCTCTTTTGCTTCACTAAAATATATATAAGAATGCTTACAAAATGTAATTTGCAAAAAATAAATGGTTAACATAGGAAAAGTTTAGATCTATGCTTTTAATCTTTTATGATTGGGTTTATCAAGATTTCACTGGAATTCTAAAAGAGGTAAATTGAGTATTTAAATTATTTCAGAATTATCAACTATTCTTCAGCAGGTAAAGAATAAATATCTTTTCTGAAGTGGTATTGCCTCCCTACTGTAGACCTAGAGGATTTGCCACTGTGTTTTTTCAATAAAGAATTGGAACGATTTAATTTCTGAATCTTTTGTAGAAATGTGAGCTAGACTTGAGGAAAACAGAAATATGGCTTTAAGTGAATTGTTAACATTCTGTTGCATCTCTTAAACATTTCGGTTATCTCTTGCTTTCTTCTTCCTTAGAGTCAATTGACAGTTTTTCCCCAAGTTTCCTTATAAGTTCTGCCAGATCTTCAGAATTTTGAGATTTTTCCTCAAGGAGTTCATACCGGAGACTTGAGATGTCCTGTTTAATTTCCTTCAGTTCACCTGTAACAGATTTCAAAAGATCACAATATTAAGAAACAAAAGAAAAAAACAGCATATCCAAATATCTCACAGTTATAATGGGTTTTCTCTGCATTTCTTTGTTGAAAAAAAAAAGGTAGATATTCTGCTGCCCATTGGTGAATCATAGAATAGTCTGAGTTAGAGGGGACCCAGAAGGATCATTGAGTCCAATGCTTAAGTGTCCCACACAGGGATTAAACCCCCAGTCTTGGTGTTACCAGCACCATGCTCTGACCAACTGAGCTAACCTCAGTGGAATGGTGTCTTGGGGATAGGAATATGGAGATGCAGTTCAGGAATCAAACAAATCTGTAGGCAAAAATGTGAGAGACCACATCAGTTCACAAAGCTCACATGATCTGTTTAATGGAATCTGCGGTTCTGCTGCAAGAGAGACCACAGAATCATAGAGTCACAGAATCATTTAGGTTGGAAAAGACCTCTAAGATCACTGAATTCCATCAATAACCCAGCACTGCCCAGCTCACCAGATCCTTCAGGAAGCAGATGACCTTTAAGGGCCCTTCCAAACCAAACTGTGCCATGATTCTATTATTACTAGATGTAGCAACACATTTTAAAGCTTGTCAGATCAGTGTTGTTTCTGGTGGGAGAGAAGAGACAGAAATCCCATCTCCTCTTCAATTTCATGTTAATTTTACATCTTTCCCTTGTAAATATGTCAAGCGGATTAACTATTTTGGAAACATTATTTTCAAGTGCCATATGTAACCACTTTAGTTTGTTTTGATTCTCTGATGAAACATACAATTTATCAACATACTCACCTTCATTGACTTCATCACTTTCCTTATCTATCTGAGCTTTCAACACATATCTTTTAATGAGACGTTTCATTATTTTCTGCAGAGAAGAAAGAAAGAAAGTTTTTTTAGTTGGACTAGTATTGTTAAGACATTTCAAAATAAGAGCTCTTGTCCTGGTTTCAGCTGGGACAGTTTATTTTCCTCATGGTACAGTGTGAGTTTTGGGTTTGGTATGAGAATAAGGTTGGTAACACATTGGTGTTTTAGTTTTTGCGGAGCAATGATTACCCAAAGTCAAGGACTTTTTAAAGCCTCGTGCTCTGCCACTGGGCAGGTGCACAGGGAGCTGGGAGGGAGGGAGGGTGACTGGGACAGCTGAACCAAGCTGGCCAGAGGGATATTTCATACCACAGACCATTGTGCTTGGCATGGAAACTGGGGGAGGCTCAGCCTTGAGGGCTGATCACTGCTGCTCTACCTCTCCTTTTCATTACGACTACTACTACTATTACTACTATTAATACTATTATTATTTTTTTTTTTTTTTTACTTAAACCAGTGAAGTATTCTTGTGTCAACTCACAAGTTTTACTTGTTATGATTCTCCTGCTCATCCCATGCAGCTGGAAGGGGCAGTGTGGAGGGAGTGGGTAAGCAACTGTGTGGTACTTAGTTGACAGCTGGGGTTAAATTACGACACCTCTGTTACCTTCTGTTGCCTTCAGACATTTCAGTGTAGGACTTGACAGGTTAAAGGAATTGAATGTAGAAATCCCTGCTTTCATCTATGGTAGGTATTTAACCTTTATGATTCTGCACATATATATATATATATACTTGAAAGTTAGAATACTAAAGACAATCCTATGAATGTCATAATTCACAAGGCTTAACCTACTACTGGAGTCTGTAAGAATGATGAATACAGTTGCAGCTTTGATCTCCAAGCAGATGAAATCATTTGGCCCTTATTGCTACCCAAAGATGATAATGACCTGGCTTAGTGGTTGCTAATATACCTAAACCCTTTTGTTGTCAGTTTATTTGAACTTATTTTGATATATTTGCTAAGTTAGGTTTTCCCAGTGTTTGGCTTAGAGAAAATGGGACCCAAAATTCTATGAGTCATTTAAGTATCTCAGCTGGGATTCATCTAACCAAAGGCAGATACTTTCTAATGTAAATATACATATCTGTCACCTTTATTTTCCTCTATGGATAAAAAGAGCACAGTTCATCTCAGACAAATAAAATTGATCAAACAGATCACACCATTAGAATGACATCTCTCTGCTAATAAGGGGAACACAGACCAGCAAATTTATTGTAAATTTAACATTTCCAGGAAAAAATGAATTCTGTCCCTGATTCTCCCATTAGTTCAAATTACTTGAAAAAGAACAAGGCATCCAAATACCTTTTAGGATATGTATTTCTGTCTTTGGGTTTCATATTTTCATAAGGTGTAGTCCATGACAACATGATCCTTTTTGTTTTTCATTGTAAGATATAAAATATGCATAGATTTATGTGTCTGCTTTTGTCTCCACAACAACAGAGCTGACCAGGGCTGGCTGCAGAATGAATCATGCCAGATTAGTGGCCCCAGACCATCACTACAGTCACGGCTGCAAGGTCAGCAGCTGTACTGTTTATTATACTAATTCAAGAATGTTTCAAAGTCACACAACATGTTTTTGGGGTAGATTTTTAATCTTATTATCTATCCCTGCATCATAATGAAATTGGCTGTGAAAAAATCAGGAAGTTTTTGGAACAGACTTATGTAGACACTGCATAATGTAAGAATGGAGCAGAACTAGTCTGCCCAAGGGAAAATCTTTTTTTCTGTCTTGTGGTAAATAAAGTAGACTTGTTTTCTGCACCCCTTTTCATTCAGATTCTACTACTTCGTGATTTTGTTTAAAAATAAACTGTTTTTACCTGGTATTGTCTTGGAGGATTGTTTAAACTGTTTAAGTGGATTTCATCTGAGCTTCTTATACTTGATTGCTTCCTTTGACCAAGCTGAAATGGAAACATTTTTTATAGTACAAAATAAAAAGAAGAACAGTATGCATATATCATGTGTATAGTCTATGACAGTACATTAACTGTTAAGATAGTTTTGGGAAGTGTTAAATTGCTGCGGTAAAGTCCTTGTACCTATACATAATTTCCTCACAAGAGCTGAAAAAACCCTTTCAGACTGTGATGTAGGAAGGTGAGAACCAGGAGGTTTCCTCCCTTTACTCTGCCTCTCCCCTGCTTCTAACATTCCCAAGGGACCGGAGCAGAGCAGCCATATCCCCGTGGGCTCCTCTGGTGCACAGGAGGGGGAATCCATATCAGGAGAAAGGCAGCACTGGTGCCACTTTGTAGGAAAGTCAGGGCAGAGTGTGAGAGAAGCCATGGAAAGAAGGGTGGCAGCATTATCCCTTTGCTTTTCTTCACAGCCCTTGCCCGAAGCTGATGCGACCTCCACTACCACAAAATGCACAAGGAGTTTGCTTCTCCCCTCACTTGCACCAATGGTGAATGCAATGGGTTATGCAGTTCAGGCCAGGGACCAAAAGATGATCAGGTGACATTTTCGATTTGCATCTTCTTAACTACACATGCTGACAGGACATCTCTGACAAAACACCAAGGATGCAATTTGTAGGCTTCATTGCTGATTTGCAGCTTTGAGAAAGCCTAAGGCATCACAAAATGGTGAACTGGGACTCAAGCTGAGTGACTGGGCTGCAGTAAGAGTGAACAGCAACGGTAAAAAAAAATGGTATTACTTCAGTTAAATAGAGGGGCCAGCTCAACAAATACGAGTGCAAGAAATACAAATCATGATGGATCTGGATGAGGAATAAGTGGGACTGTCACTAAAAAGTCAGTTCCCTGAAATTATACATGGTCTAATAAAATTTTTACTGTTTTAAAGGATGGGACTATCATTGCAGTGTCTCAAATCCTGTGGGATCGTGTTGTACTTCCAGTGAACTTTTCTATGTTGTGTCCTAATATATCAAGCAACTACTGAGAAGCAGACTGGAGTACTTTGAAGCCTGTTAAGTACTCTGTGGGATATGCTGGGATATAATTTGATGGGGATGAAAACAGAGGAGGAATCAATGCTTATGCTGCTGTACACTGGGAATAATTTAAATACTTTTAGATTTTGTTCAGCATTCCATGGAATCATAGAATGGTTTGTGTTGGAAGGGACATATAAAAAACAAGTAGTCCAATGTCCCTGCCATTGCCAGGGACACCTTATATTAGATTAGGCTTCTTTTTGATTAAAAAATTTATTACATCTATTGGTAAAATATATTCATTGGCAGTTAATAAAAAGTTTACACTGAATTTGGAAATTTTTTCGTTCTTTAGAAAGATTCACAAATCTATTTGCACATACTTTTAAAAAAACATTACTTAGCTATGCAGACTATGTTTATTTAACTAAGTAAAAGTAATGATAGAAGATAAATAGTATATATAAAATAATTAATATTTCTCTCTTACATGTTAATCTACATGTGGATGGAAATTAAAGATGTAAAAAAAGCGCAAGTTGTTGCTTCTTCATGCTTGGATAATGCTACTTTAAATATTATGAATATATATTAGAAAACATAATCTTATCAGAATATTTTGATTTAAACTAGGTATCTGATTTACAATAAAAATGATGACGAGTGAGTTTACATATCTGTGTAATCACTATGTTTTTCAGAATTTTAGAACAAATAATCCTCTCTTGGGCCTCACTTTTACTACTGGGTTAAAAGAGAAAAACAATCATCCTGCTATTTCAGCTCCTGGATTTCTCATGCACCATTATTGGAAATAATATAGTAGAATAAGAGGAAGAGCACACTTCCTCTGCAGCAGCAGATGGAAGTTGCCTTGGGTAAATCTGCTCTAGGCTGTGAACTTGGACTCCAGCTGTGTGGCTGGGATCCCAGCACTTCTGGATCTCTGACTTCGCAGTTGTGATACCATTCATGATCCTGTTACTTACCAGCTTATATATAATCTACAAATTAATTTATTTTCCTTATGTGTTTTTTTGTATTCACTATGTATTTTATTATACATTTTAAAAGCAATCTGTCTTGCTGGTTATGAGTTTCAAACTTATGTTCCATTGGTTCACCTCAAAAGTTAATCCACTGCTTAATTACAATTTGATTTTCATTTGAAATAGCAAAATTGGTAGTGTATGTTAAGACACTGCAAACTTGTAAAACCGGGCACACTGTAATGTCTTATCTTAACCTTCACTCTTCAGCACATTTTTTTTGAGAATAACGTACTTTTAATTAGCAACACAGTGCACCTTGAAAGTTGGCAGGTAAATCAGAAGTGTGTAACTTCATTAAATCTTCTTATGTGTACCAGTAATAGGACACAAGATCCCTTGTAAATTGCTGAATGACCACTTGGTGGCAGAGATTGCCAATATTTCATTATAACCTCTAATAATATTTTTAAACTCTAAGCTCTCTTTAAATTCTCTTTAAGCTTCCTGCCTATGGCTTTTTTCTTCCTCCAAAATTAGTACTAGAGTACACTCAGCCTGTCACATTGATGACTGAATTTGTATTGAACATATATAATATATAGAATATATATGAATATTAAATAGAATTTGCCTTTTTAAGTTAACATTTATTGAGCATGAGTAACCAGAGGCAAAATAATGTAAATTAAATAGAACAATGATATCAATCCCCAAAAAATAACTCTTCTCTGGGAGAGTTGTGTGAAGTATAAAATGCAGCATATATGGCTCATTGCTCTTTGAAAACACTTTCATCTTTAAATTTGCTTCTCATTTTGTCATTCTCTAGTACTACTTAAAATTCAATGCAATCAGAATAGTAATGTAATTCTTGTAGCTGTTTTGTTTAGCACTTTTATTGTCTTAAATCAGATGCATCTGTAGACTTGTAATGCCAAAACATTGTACATGCTTGGATCAGAGGGGAGGGTTCCCAGAAAACGACTCAGTTTGTGCTCCCATAACCAGAGGTCACCAGTGAAAATTTCATAAAAATTGTTTTACATTAGGAAAGTCAGAGCTAACATATTTTTCTTGTTTGAGTGAGAGCTTAAAGCTCCTTCAATAAGTAGTTGTCCTTTATTTCTTTTCTGAAGGGCCATGTTTCAAGAACAAGGCTTAAATCATCTGCCACTGCTGATTTTTAGCTCAGGAAGATGAACAAGCTCTGTGACAGCTGAACAATAAAATTTCTCAATCCCAAGGCAATTTTTAAATTTAGAATAAAAGTCAAAGTAGGGGGTTTTTAAAACTCTCCTTTTCCTTCATTTATTTCTCCCTTTTATTGGTTTGAGTTTCTCACTCAATGTTTAAAATTCCAATTCCAGCCTGAAACAAGAAATCTCTGGATTTTAATCAACAGCCTGAAAGAAAACATCTTCACAGCCTTTAACATTATATTTAGATATGTCTCAGGGAATTAATTTCTGGTGTGCTACACTTTGAACACAGCTAAATTACTTGCCGTTAACACCGACAGGATCTGGCTTTGTTTTCTGCCAGCAATAATCAGGGCAGAGCTGGATCTAGGGGCAGAATTTCCCTCATTCCCACCCTAATTCTTGTCTTTACACTCACTCTGAAGCTGCTGCTGCTTTTGCACTGAGAGGATGCAGGCTCTGCAGCAGGACAGCCACGGCTGGGTCTGAATCAGCAAATTCAAGTGCCTGTTAACATTATTGGGCACTGTAATGTGATGTCATCTGTCAGTAAATTTTACAGTCCTCCCAGGTAGGATTTACACCAGAAAAACTTTCTGTCTTCCTAAGCACAGTTTGGCAACTGGAATGGTCTGGGGAAAAGAGTTTGCAGCAACCCTACTTTGTGAGGAAAACTACTTGCATAGGGGAAAGCCATTCCTGAATTGGTCTCAATACCGAGATAAGCTACCTGTATTTTACTAGCACAAACACAGCCATCAAGTCTTGGGTCTGGTCTTGCCAAATCTTTCCTTATCTTTGCAAAACTCAGTTTATTTATAGTAGCACAAGAAGCTCCTTGCTCAGCAGTCACAGCAGCACCAACCTGCTCAGCACTCAATGAGTCAAAAGCCAAAACCCCAAAAGCTTGAGAATGCCTTTGAGAAGATGCCACGAAACAGCCTCAGCAATAAGGAATCATCAACAGTGGATGAAAAAGCAACACAAAACCACTTTAGCTACTTTTTAGAAGTGCACAGGATGGCAGCATCTCATAGATTCAGATAAAGTCAAATCCACAGCATGTGGCAGCCCAAAAAGTTAGTAGAAACATAATAATCTGGCAATATCAGTCACTCTACTGCAAAAGCTGAGGAATGAATAAATGAGAATCAGATGCTTTATGTCTTTCAACATAAAAGCTTTTTTTTTTTTTTTTTTTAATTTGATTTGCAGTTTTATGGCTGCTTTGGTTGGGGAGTAAACATATTTCACTTAGGATTAGTTATACTACAATCTGCAGTGAGTGTAAAGCATTAATATTTGAAGACTAAAAATTAAATCAGGGTTAGGAAAAAAATTGATACACAATGTTTTGCATCCTTGCAGCTCCCTTTCAGAGGGACTGTTGTAAAAGCCAACAATCCTGTTACTGTTTTATATAGAACTGGTAATTATTTCACTTTGCATCCTTCTAGAAACATGAATTGCTAGGTTTGAATGGAATGATAAAACTACATCTTCTTTCCTTAGGCTATATAAATGGGACTTTTAAGAGTACCTGTTTTATGGGAACATAAATTTCCTGCTAAGAAATCGTTAAAACAAGCTTGTAACTTACTTATGTGCTTTTCAAATTTACAAATTAAGTGAATTAGAAAAAGAGCCATTTGTTGTTTTCCACCATCACTCAATTTTAAGTTTATATGCATCTCCTCAAATGCGCGATATTTCAGTGATACTTTATTGCTCATAAAGGTTTTAAAATTGAGTTGTATCAGGCAGCTTGATGAAAAGTTTTGCAAATGTCAGAGTCATTACAAACCTGAGCAAATGCATTATCATCTCTGTCAGGTCTTAAATACATTAGGATTTGATTTCCCAAATAAAATTAATTGAGATCTGTGAAACACTAGAAAAATTACTGGTAATAGAGATGAGACATTTGAACTTAATCTTGACTTTGGTGACAGTGTTTGTAATGCCTATGTTTCTTTTCAAAGACTCATAAACTTAACCACAGGCACAGGATTTTTCCTAAAATCTCCATTTATTTCCTTGTAGGATTGTGAGCATTTTGTTCCTCTTTTACTCTTCAACTGATAACTGTGAAAAGCGCGCTTGTCACATTGGTGACAGAGAACTGACAGAGACATGCAAATTCTTTACTCCTGCCCAGTGTAAATGGCTCTTGACTACAGACTCAAGAACTCCTAACACTGAACAGGCCTCTGCTCTGACCATAGCCCATTTTAACAAAGATCCTTCCACATTTAAATTTCCATAGAAGAAAATTTTGTTTCTGCAACTGTGACAAATCCTAACTTTCTTTTTTTTTGTGTGTATGTTAGCATACACTCACCTTTCTACTTACTGCATCTGACCAGATGCCTTGCAATGGCTCTTCATCCCTAACGTTTCACAATAGGGATAGAATAGTGCCAGTCTTTACATTTCCAGTACCACCTAACATTCCATGTTCCTCTAAAGCAATTGATTTTATTTACACCAAGACATTGCAGGAAAAATACACTGACTACAAGATCTTTAAGCAAGACCAATGAATCAACTCAAGTGCTTTTTACTGCAGGTGTGTAAGTAAAACAGGTTACAAAATATTTTACAATAAAAGGAAGGTGCATTTTCAGTGGAAGCAGAGACAGGTACCAAGGGGGAACTTAGAAACTGCCCAGGCATGTGAGGGGGGCGTTAGGAAAGACAAAACTCACCTTGAGCTGACATTTGCCAGGGCAGTAAGTTCTACTGCTACAATAGCAATGTAAGGCAGAACAAGGAAAATGTGGGCCTATTGTTCAGTGGGGAAAGGGATCTAAGTGACAGTGGATGAAGGTAAGACTGAGGGACTTGATATCTTCTTTGCCTTAGGCTTCATCAACAGCCTCTCAGACATCTGTGCTTAGTGAAGGAATTCGAGGAGACAGGGAGAACTTGAGAGAACTTGAGCCAGGCAAGTCCCTTGGATCCAGAGTGCTACATGCACAGTTAGCTGCAGCTGAGAGAGCAGATGAACCCCTTGCAATCATCTCTGAAAGACCATGGATACTGGGAGAGGTCCCCAAAGGCTGGAGAAAGGCAAATGTCAGATACATCTTCAAAAAAGGAAGAAATTACAATCTGAGCAACCACGGGCCATTCAACCTCCCTTCAGTGACTGGCAAAATAATAGAAAGAAAAATGAAACCTCTTGGAGCACATGCAAGAGCAGAAGGTGACTGGAAAAAGCAGGCGTGCGTTTATGAAAAGTAAAATCTGTCTGACCATCTAGATAGCATTCTGAGTTGAAATGACTTGCAGATCAGGGGAGAGCTGGAGACATCATTGGACCTGAACTTTAGTGGGGGTTTTAGCACTTCTATTCTATTCTATTCTATTCTATTCTATTCTATTCTATTCTATTCTATTCTATTCTATTCTATTCTATTCTATTCTATGCTATGCTATTCTGTTCTATGCTATTCTGTTCTGTTCTGTTCTGTCCTGTTCTGTTCTCCCACACCAGTGACTGACTTCATATGAACAAAGTATGTTGGGAAACTCAGGAGTAAAGAAGGACAACAATTTAAAATGAAGTTAAAATTGGCTTTATCTTCTAAAATTAGCAGTCAATATACACAAGACAAAATTACCTTGTTCATCTCTGCGTCTTCTTGAAAGCTTTTCTTTTGGCACAAAAATAGTTTGGAAATACATTTTTTTATTCTGATTAGGAGATACAGCAAAGATTTTGGGCTTGGCACTAAGTTGAAGGGTACTGGAAGAGTTCTCCCTTCTTCAAAGTAAGAAAACCAAAGTTTAGCCCTTGCAAATTTCCATTCTACATCAGCATCATCCTGTAAAACAGAAACATAGCTGTTAACACACTGTCAATACCACTTTGACTGTTGAAGATGCTCTAGCAAAACTTTATGCATGTTTTGCTTGTAATCGGCTGAAGTTAATCTCAACAGATCAAGAACTTGCTTATGATCTATGGAACCCAAAATTTCAATGAATGGAACTGTTCTTATTAAGCCATTTTAAATAATGCAATTGCAGAAGAACAGAATGGATTTAATTTAAACATTGCTTACTCCAGAGTGAGTGGTAATAGTCTGCAATACAGGACCACAGTGACAGACTCTATTAAGAGTCTACAGACTCTATTAATATGCAGTTAAGAAAGATTAGGTGATTCTTACCTAATTCCTTCCCCTTTCTGGAATATATGATTAAACCAGATATGCTATCATCACCATGGTTTATGTTTACCATTTATGATCACCAAAACACTCACTTTATTCCTCCCCGTAAAGTTTAAGAGGGTTTTCTGCAGAAAGGACTGACATCAGTTCAAGGTCATGACTCGATATTGCTGTACCTGTTTTTAAAAGCGGTTTTGTCCAGTCACTGCATTTTTAATGCTCCAAACCTGATAGTTTTGCTCCATGGCCTCCTGAGTCAGAAGAATGTGTACCTCCCTAGACTATGCGTTGCTCTTGCCCAAGCTGGACAACACTGCGGCCCCCAGCAGAGCCCAGAAAGTGGGACCAGAGTGGAGTCAAACCTGAGTCTGCTGCTTTGGTGAGGGCATCCCCTGGGAAAGTCCGGGGTGACCTAACTCCTGGAGAATTGCTTCCTTTTTTTTCTAAACAGTGATAAAGATTTAGTCCTCTGTTTTCCACAGAATGCAAAAGTTCATGCTGATTTTCAGTAGCCCTGCTGATTATTTTGTCAAGTAAAGTTTTGTTCACTGCAGAGATCTACAGCAACACTTGTTTCAATGAGAGAAGAACACAGCACGTTAGCGTCTTTCCTACAAGTCTACAAGGTATAGGAAACAGAACATCCTTGAAGCAAGAAGGACACTTCTCAAGTAATTACAAATGAGGCAAATAAAAGATTCACAAAGTCACACCATGTAAGCCCATCCTCTTCAGGAACGCAACACAGTTCAGCAGCAGTTTGTTATTCCAGTCTAGTTCTTACTATTGCAAGCACGTGCAGCCAACTAATTGTCAGCTATTTTATAATAAAAATGAACACTGTAATGAATGTTTTCTTCTAATATATTCCAAAAGCCTATGTGCTACTTTTCTTAAATAAGATGTCAACAAGAAAATTTTCCAGGTGATTTAGACAATTAGTTGTAAAAGTAAATGTGGTGATATTTCATCATAAATGGAATTTTTACCTCAATTTCCTGGAATGAACTGTTGATCATTGCGATAAGCATGTTCAGTAAGACGATGACCATGGTAACATTATAGACTCCATAAAGGACATAACCAATATTTTCAATAAATTTGTGTTTATAATTGATAACAACTGATTTAACTTCTGAGAGTCCAAATATAGCCCAGAACAATGTTTTGAAACTTTCTTCAACACTAAAAGGAGAAATTGGACACATGCATATGTTATTGAAGAAAAGCTATATTTCTTATTGTATAAATTGCCAGTTATGATTTTTATACAGTCTACAAATTTTTCCATTTTCATAATGTTGAACTCCACCTCAGTGCATAAATTAGACTGTCAAATTTCATGGGTACAGGCTGTTACATAACACAAGATTCCTAATACTTAGGACTGATAGTAAAACCTTCCAATTCAGTTTAGAAATTATATACCTATCCTCAAAACAATATTACAGCAATTCACTTGTTGACCACTTTAATCTACATGATACAAGCTTGTTGTTACTGTGAAAGCAAATTTAAAAAATTAACCTGCAAATGCTTTATTTATATTGAACCACTAGTTCACTTACTATGAATTGTTTCACCATTAATAGAACAAATATTCTGAAACTATGAAGACAGATATATGATGGCAAATCATCAATTTTCAAAAAGAGTCTTATGAACCATAATCTTCCAGTTGACTTTTTACTATTCCGCAATTCCAGAGTAAAGCCATGGTGTGGGAATAGTGATTTTTTTTCAGGTCAGTTCATTTAAATACATATATTTCCTCTTGATCAGTTTATAAATATGCATAAACATAAGTCCAAACCTCAGAGGTACTTTTTCCTATCTATCTCCATCTGTTTGAAGACATCTTTTCCCTTGCTTTGATAAAGAGATCTCAGTTCCCCACATTCAAAAATATGGTAGCAGAGAACATTGAGGATTTTATTGAATTATTATTAAGAAGTTAGTTTAATCAGTTGTACTTACGTGGTGAACGCTTCATTTTGTTTTGCCCCCAGGTAGTAGGAATAGAGATTAAACATGCCTATCATGAAAGCCACAAACACCATGATAAATATCACCATAAACTTGAAGATATCTTTCACAGTTCTGCCAAGTGATATCTGCAGCGGTCCAAAGCTTTCGTTAGCTGGTAAGATGTAGGCTATCCGTGAGAAACTCAATACAACTGCAATTGCATACAGCCCTTCAGAAATGATCTGAGGATCAGATGGGTCCCAGTTTATTCTGGCTGGAAAAAAAGGGTGAGAATCCCTGTCAGTATTTTAATATAACATGTGCATATCTATGGAAGGTCTTTTTGGACCACATGCTGTCAGTGCTCTGCCTAATGTAGCCAAGGACACCACTCACCCTCTTTGCTGCACAGGCACATTGCTGGCTCATGTTCAACCTGGAGGTGAAGTTATGTTTGTTACCCTATGAAAAAACCTGGCAATAAATATTCACTAAACTGGCATTAAATATTGACTATTAATGTTATCCATACACAGATGCTCTCCAAGCCGAGTTCAGTGTACATGCATACATGAGAAAAAGCCTTAACTAGCTGCTTTTAGGACTTCTGTAAAATTTTTAACTTTCCAGTAAAATTTATAAGACTACAATTCAATGTGTTTCAGAATATTAATCATTTTAATTCCTCTGCTTTTCTGAAGCCTGGATAATGCAGAAATGCAAAATTTTCAGGAATGGTATTTGAAGTACAGAATAGAGATGGAAACTGATGTAATTGAGTATCTAGAGAAAAATAGCTAATAATGGTAAGAGAGATGTGGTGGTGGTGAGAGTAAACACAAGTCAACAATGCTTAATTTTTTCTCATTTGGGCAAAATAACTTCTAGGACTTCTCAAATATGCCATGCAAGTTTATTAACATTTTTATCTCTTACTGGTAAAAAGAGTGGATTGAGAAATATTAAAGAAATATAGTAGAGTCTCTGATCAAATAATATATAAAAGACACATTGGCTTTGCTGGTAAAGCAGGTTTAAGAACTTCCTGCATCTCGCTGCTTCATTCTGTCCCTGCATTACAGTACATTCTATTCACAGTTGCACCAACACGGATTGATTTGGAGGACAGTGTTGTGTAATTGAACAGGATAAAACGATCTAGAAAAGGGGTGGGTGACAGTGAGGTTATTCTGATATTAGATCATTTCAGTGCCTGCTGTCTAGAGCAGTCTACAAAAAGATGTACAAGCACATCCAGGGGCACTGTGATCAAATAGTACAATCATAGAATCACAAAATATGCTGAGTTGGAAGGGACCCATTAGGATCATCGAGTCCAACTCCTGGCCCTGCACAGGACCATCCCCAAGAGTCACACCCTATGCCTGAGAGCATTGTCCAAGTGCTTCTTGAACTCTGCCAGGCTGTGCTGTGACCACTGCTCTGGGGAGCCTGGTCCAGTGCCCAGCCACCATCTGGGAGAAGAACCTTTCCCCAATATCCAACCTAAACCTCCCCCAGCTCAGCTTCAGGCCATTCCGTCATGTCCTGTCAGTGGTCACCACAGAGAAGAGATCAGTGCCTGCCCCTCTGCTTCTCCTCACAAGGAATTTTGACTGCAGTGAGGTCTTCCCTCAAGACCCTTCACCAACGTCATTGTCCTCCTTTGATGCTCTCTAATAGCTTAATCTCTTCCTTATACTGTGCCACCCAAAACTGCCCCCAGCACTTGAGGTGAGGCCGCACCAGAGCAGAGCAGAGCAGAGCAGAGCAGAGCAGAGCAGAGCAGAGCAGAGCAGAGCAGGACAATCCCTCCCTTGCCTGGCTGGCGATGCTATGCCTGATGCCCCCCAGGACACACTTGGCCCCCCTGGCTCCCAGGGCACTTCTGGCTCATTTTCAACTTGTCGTAAGAAAGAGAAGTGGGAATTTCTTCAGTAGTACGTTGTGGAACTATGGTATTGGAGACTTATTAACAGAAAATCAGTTCGCTTTGGCCCAAGAAGTAAAATTTCAGCATGTGCAACTCACCCAAGGTGTAGTATTTTATGTTGGGCTCCAGTGTTGGACTGGTCAGATCTTTCATATTTGCATCAACGATGTTCTGGGCTCTGGACGCGTGCCAAAATGCCATAAACCTTGCTATGAATGATGCTGCAAAAATTGCTAACATACCAAAATCAAGCATATTCCATAACTCAAACAGATATTCCTTTGGACCTTGGGACCAAATTTCTTTACACTCAGACCATATCATGCCTGTATAAGACAGAACAGAGAAGACAGTGTGTTCTTTAATCTTCACGCTTGTTTTATATTTTTATTATATATAGGACATGCTCTTGGTTGCAGTCAAACTCAAAACAATTCTCATCAGTGGGAGTTCAAACACAAAACGAAATCCTTGAACCTGCAAATTCATATGCATTCCAAGACTTCTTTCTCATCTGAGTAACAACAACAATCTTTCAGGTTGCTTCTTCCTGTAAAACTACAAAAGCTTTCCAATGGGATGTGAGCATTACCATCTGTTACAGACACAGGAAGAGATGAGAAGAGCAGAAAGGCTCTGGCATGATTATAGAGTAGTGATAGAGCTAAAGCAGAACTCACAGTTTCTTATTTGCCATTACCCTGGGTACAGTCTCTCTTACCGAAATTGAAAATATATGTGACAAATGAGCATGAAAGTAAGACCCAGACCTAATGCTTCTTCAATAAGTATCTGTTTGATTCCTAACTACTGTTCCTTAGTAATAAAATATAAAAAGTACAGTATTAGCTTTTGACAGCTTTCTTTTTGTGAAAATCCTTTTTTCTTTTCAAGATAAAAGTTATATGATTATGAAGTACATTTCTAGGATTCTAAAGAGAGTTGAATGCAATAATGTCTCTAATTTTTACACTTATCAAATTGAAGGCACTTTTCATCATTTTCAGGTAAGGACAATAATAATGTCAGTTACAATAGCTAAATTCAATGTCACATGTGTATGCATGAATCAATTTTTCATAAACTGTCTTATGCATGACACTGATAAAAAAATAGATTAAATTAGAAAACTAGAACTTCAGTTTGAGAAATTATTATTTACTTCTTTATTACCAGATGAAAGTATTGATATTTATAGACTTTGGAAATCTAAGTGCTATATTATTCCTATAATTCACAATTATAATAATTTATAAACAGCTTTACAATTAAATAAATAAATACTGCCAATGTCTTTTAAAGCTATAAGAAGCAGTTGGTATGCAAATTTCAATTGCACTGAAATCACAAAAGCAAAATATATTAAGTGAATAAGCTCTTGAATGAATAGGTTGAATTTAACTCTCACACATTACTGACATAATTAGCAACCAGAACCCAGATTCTTAAAGTATTTGGGCATCTAAACCCTACAGGAATAAAAGGTAGTAGACTTATAGGTAAGAATCTGACAGTTAAAATACTTTGGAAGGTCTGTGCTAAAGTTCTGATGCTGAATAGTTCTAAATCACCAGGTTGAATTGGTCAGCTCATAATACTACTCAGAGCACTCATTTAATTCCTGTGTTGGGATGGAAAAAGCTACCACCAAATGTTCAGGGATCTATATTCTTCTTCTCTTTTGTCATTAATATATTCAGCTAAACACTATTAGATCTGCAGGCATACTTGCAAAATAAGAGAATTTTAGCAGAAAGAGACAACTGGACACAAAAAACCCTGGCTCATCATGTAAAAATCTCTCCCCTTGGAAGTTGACACTATGACTCAACCACCCAGAAAACTGGTAGATACTTTGCTTTGATATTCATAAAACTGAATTAATTCATATTTAGATAATATAGATTTCACCTAAATATTTGGTCTAAATGTTTGTGATCAACTAGACACATGTGAATCCCGTTGACATCCAAAAAAAAACATAATGTCCATGTGGGAATGCAGGAAGCTGAATAAACTCCCTTTGCTGCAATTTTTACACAAAATATTAATAAGAAAGGTTTCAACTGGGTTCAGCTTCACTTGAAATCATAGCAAGACAAATTTAAGTAGAAACTTTTACCTATTACCCAAGAAATAATGAGCATCTCCATCCATGAGAAACAGGATGTTTTCATCCTAAAAAGCTGTTTTACGTTGTCTGTTGTTTCATTAGGTCGGAGTTTGGTGCCATCAAACCTGTCAGCTGCATTCATGACAAGCAGACCAAGAAAAATGGTGAAAGAGGCTGCATGGGCTACAAACTTCATAAATGGTCCACGCATGATCCTCCCCAGCTGCAACAGAGATTATAAAACACAAGGATATTGTACTGACTTACTCCAAATAAAATACATATAGGAAAAGCAGTAACACAGATAATCATATATTTCAATAATACAAAGGGACAAATATTTGAAAACATTTGTATAGTATGATGCCCTGTTCACAGTCATCCACAGAAGTTTCTACTGATTTGCTCTTTTCAGAGGAATAATGTATCAGTTTCACTGTTAGGATATCAGTGATAGAGTAACAGTTAAACTGAAATGAAAAAATATAAAATATATGTTTTACTCAGTGATCTGACAATACTGTAGTTATTTTGGGGCATCTATGTCTATTATAGATAATAGAGATAAAAATCTATTAGAGTTTTTTAATTTCTCTGGGTTAGCTAGCTTCACTGTGAAGCAAGACAGAAAATAAGATTTTGACACACTTACTAAAAGCATTATCACGAGTTAATTATGAAGAAAAGAATTTCATTTCCTGACTGATGTGATACTCAATTTAGCACAGTTATTGTGCAGTTTTCCCAACTTTTTTTTTTTTTTTAAAAAGTCATGACACCTCAAAAGATTATACTTTTAGTTCTGTAGAGTCTTAATTTCCTCCTGACTAGTACAAAAGAAAAGTTCTCAGCCTTGTAATGACTAAGAACGACTTAAAAAATGGTTTAGTGCAACACTTTAAAAACCTAAAAGTTCCATATGAACTCACACAAGGTTGAACTTTTAGAAGTTCTTTATTTTTGAGAGTGCTTGTATTAATATTAAAAATCTTAGCTTTTTCACTTAGCAGCTGCAGGAAAGTATTTTTTAATTTTAGACTGACTGTATTTGTGTATGACCAATAAATCATTGAAAAAGGAAAATAACAAGTAGATAAGTCATTGCTATAGCAGAAAATCAGTTACTGAAAAGTGTTGTATATAAAGGCACATTTTATGACAAAAATATTTAAAAAATCCCTAGTCACAATATCAAAAAGTGAAAAAAATGTAACTGATTTTTACTATCTAGACTGAAAGAAATGCAAAAATATGACAAAACTAAAAAGGTCCACCTTTCTCATCTCAGACAACAATAACAAAACCACACCAAGACCCCAATCCTCTCTTTCAACCTTCCTCTTCCCCTGAAATCATTGTATGTGTGCAGGATTTAACCTGCTAGGATTATGGATTCACAGCGCAACATATTGAACAATTCTTATAGGATGTCATTTGTTCCCTCTAACATACTTTCAAGGGAAATTTAGGGTCCACTCAAAATGGATAATGACCAGCTGAAACAAAGATTCAACACAAAGTTTGGTGAAGTCAGAAATTGCAACTCATCTTTTCTGGAAAGGCTTTCCAAACTATAGACAAACCAAACTAGATATATTGACAGCACCCAATCCCAGACAGTGCATTGCAGGTCAATGCAGGGCAGGTTGTGTAATTGTTTTGAAGACCTCATGAAATAGGATGAGTATTAGCACTGTCATGACTTCTATCTATTTATTTTTAATCATGAAAAAGGAAGTTGTCTTTGAGGTAATTGGAATCAACCAACAGCATGAACTTAGTTTAGCTCTGAATCAAAGGAAAATGAGTATCGTCTGCATCTGCCTGCTGAGGCAAGAACTAAATGAAAAACTGTTTGACTCATTGTTTATAAAGCAGGATTTCCACAAGGCAACTTTCGGTCAACCATTGAAACTTAGTTTACTGCATATTGCAATTAACACAACACATTTGCCTGTCTTAATTACCAATGTCTGAACATGAAACCTTGCAGCCACTGCATTCTAACGTGGCTTTAGCATAAAGTTTCTGAAGTATTATTTAAGCGTGTCTTTGTCATACAGGAATCCATGAGCAGAGGAGTTAACAGAAGGCCCTGAGGAGGTTTCCCAGGCTGACCTTACTGCAAGGAGCAATCCAATAGGCCATGGAGAGGAAGGGCAGCCCCACTGCAACCGCCAGGACAACCAGGAACTTCACGGCCATCGTCTGCTGCCGCAAACCCGACAAGTTCTCATACCAGATCGAGAGGAGCTGCTGCTGGCAGTTTGGATGTGCTACAAACTGTAATAAAGGAAAAGAGCACTAAAAGTAATGCTGCTATCAGAATGACTTCTGATAAGATACAGCTACAGCGAGCGCATTAAGAATGCTGGAATAGCAAAAAATGCAGCTTGTATTCAAAGGAGCATTAACAAGGGCGTAAGAAAAGCTATTTTGATAAGCCAAATCTCCCAGCAAACAGGCATGTTGCCATCAGCAACAATAAATACTTTCATTTAAAAAAACTTATGTATTAACACTGTGTTCCATCACAAACTATTAATTGCATCTAGGCTAATTTATCTGGGCAAACTCTATATGTTGCTGTCATTTATAATTTTAATTTTACTGCTTCAGAAATTCCAAAACTTAAAGTCTTTGTATCTGAAAAAAAGAAGCTACATAATCTTCACTTATGATAGAAAGAATATGTCATATTTTCACATATTAACATGGAAAATACTGTTTTTCTCAGCTGGCATAAGAAAACAGCTGTCACATTTGCAGGAAATCAGAAAACAATTATTTATAACTTGGTTCTGGAATCACTTGGACAAAATGCAAAACTGAGAAGTCTGCCCTAGAAGACTCTTTGCGTCCTCTGGATAGTGTAAAAAGCATCTTACAAAGGCAGATATTAAAAACTAGTAGATTCTTGTGCACTGTACATTTTTAAATCCAGATCAGTAAGTAAAATTCAAAATCTAATTTAATGTAGTTTTTTTTCTAGAATCTTTCTCTGTTCTTAAAAGATGACTGCCTGAAGGTGTGAGAAATGTCTTTATTGAGAGAAGAGAAGGCATTGCAAGAAAATTCACATTTGCAGAAGCATTAAGATTCAAGTAGTTTGAAGGACCCACGCTCGATGTGGTTTGTTCTCTTCAATAGTTGTTTCAGCTCTCTTTAATGACTGTAGATTGGCAAGTGTCTTGCAGGTTTGTGTTCATATAGTGGAATGAACCATTTTGGCTCCCTTCTTCCCTTCATTCATAAATACACCTCACATATAAATTTTTTGTGTATCCCAGAGAGACGTGAATTCAACTTTTGTAAAAATTTAGGGTAAGATGTTTTTGAAGCATACTCTTTATCCTTCTCTTCTTGATCATCACACAAATCATTGCTCCTGGTTGACACAAGTCACCTAGAATTTTACAACCTATTTTACCCAAGACAAATTTCCTGGGAAATTCAAATGTTTAGGCAGCTACTAACTCAGCTGGTTTCACTAAGCACTATTCAGATGGAGACCAGAGAACTAAACTGACGGTAGAAAAGAAAGCAAGCCAATGAAGGGATGACAACTCCTGTAGTGGGCACTGCCTAAAGCCTGCTGAACTAAGAACCGCAGTGCTGATATTCCTAGGTTGTGTCTCTGGTCCCTCTGTACAGACACAAACACATTTCCTGGGAGACATGCAGTTTCACTAGGTTTTCTAAACTTTCTGAGGAAGACACAACATCTTGACCAAAACATGTATCAATATTTGTTACGTAGTGCACTGGACCTCTGTGCTGTTCTCTATAAATCTTACTTTTTTCCAGGCTTCAGAAGTAGTGCAAATTTCTTCCATCTTTGTTTTTTTCTTTAAAAAACAGATTTAAAATAAAAACGTGTATCTAAAACCATTGCATATAGCTACACATTGTTTTAGAGTCATTTGCTCTCTTACTCACTGTGACCAGTATTCACCCTAAATATTTGCTTCTTGTTTGTATCGCAAGTGAGAATTTTTTGATTGCAAAATACACTGTACAAAAGGGCCTAAATATTTATTTCAGCATTGTAGGCTACCAAAACATCACATTTAATAATAGCACAATTTTTACCACCATCGTGACATGCCTGTTCAACATAATTGCTTACTTTTTTAACTTCATACTTGATAGCGAGTTTTAAGCGGCTAAGGCTGGGGCGACCATGCTCTCCATTGTTATGGCTCATCTCTACATCGCCATTCAAAATAGCTTCCACTTCTTCTGTATTTCTGCACAAATCAAGCAGCCCGACTACAAAATCTTTGCATTGCATAGACAGTTTCTTGTAATCATTCTAGAAAACAGAAGCAGAAAGAAAAAACTTGCTGTTAAGATCTGACATGAGAGAAATAGCTCTACATCCCATCTACACCTCTGTGAACACGAATAGCTTCTTTGCATCTTGTTATGCTTCTTTTTCCCCCTAAATGTTCAAAGAGTGGGATGCATATCACCTTGGTTGTCTTGCACGCTTAGATTATCAATATTCACACCTGAGTCACTCCACTAGACTTTCTTTAGAGGCAATTAAAGTAAAATAAAAAACCAAAACACTTTCAGAAATGTTGTATGACACATTTTAATGACCAGTCCAAGTTAAGATGAGTAACACAGGGGAAATTTTTCTATTCGCTATCACAAAAGTCTAGACAACTAGCTCAGATGTAGAAAATTGCACTGTGGAGATTGCAGCTGGACAAGATGAGCATCCTACACAGAACATGTCTAAACAAATTCCCAACCTTCTTCAGAATTGCATAAAAATACTGAATTTTCTGAGGTCTAGAATTATTCTTGTAAACTTCGGCTTTCTCATCTTCCAACATCTCATCTAGCTTGCAAATACAAGATTTGATTGCTGTTCTCCAGCAACTCTGCCAGCAGTGCTACAGCTTGTGGTGACACCACGTCGCTGACTGAAATTCTGCTCTAGCTCGAGTATTTTGTTAGAGATTTCACCGTGTGAGCCAAAATGTTGCTCTGCAACTGCAGGTTCAGTTGCTTGTAGTTTGAACTTCCTCGGGCACTGTTTTCCAAAAGACATTAGTCAAAACAGGAAAAGGTATTTTGGTCATTGCAATCCACAGTTCATCCACCACTCCTCACATGCAGCTGTGTTTGGGTTATAAAGGATGAATATAGCCAGGCAGACAGGGAGTTAGATGTACATCTAAAGCTAAAAAAAATCTCACAAGAGATTTACTCATGCAGGTGTCAACAACTTCTGCAATTTTTGTGATTTCTGTTCATTTCAATGTCTTAAAAAGATGAAATTACTGTAGAATTTTTCCTAACAAAAGAATGGAAAAAACCTCCAACCACCCCACACCACACAGGACTGCTCACGTAGTCTCTATGGCATGTTCAAAGTAACTTTCTACAAATGCTTTTATTACAGTGACACATTTTCTCCTCTTCCACTCTGTTCTTCAGAGTATTTCCCCTTCTTCCACTCTTAGTTTCTGTTTAGCCACTTCTTTTTAAATACTTCCTTCATACTAACTGCCAGCTAATGCATCAAATACTTCATCCTGGAAGAAAAACCATTATGTTGAGCATATAGGATACCCTCATTTATTTGCTGAGGGTGTACCTCATGCATCTTTGTGCTTTATTACCCACAACACTACAATGACAGTTTATTACTTGGATATATTAAAGGATTGCATCCAGGTTTTACACTTCACTTTGCTCAGACAGATGCAAACATTCACAGACAAGTATTTGCAGACACTATTTTACACCTACAAAAAACTGCTAGTGATTTATTTTTTTAATAATATAACATAAACAAGGTAACTCAGATCTATCACAAAAGAGAAGGACACTTTGATGTAATTTATCTACAAAGACAAGAGAAGCTAAATACTAAAACTAATCATTTCCTGTCACTCTGAATAATTTATTATGGCATTATTTGATTTCCCTCTATTCAGATGAATAACAGGAGAGGTTAACCAAAATCCTGACTTTTGGCACTACAGAAAGACAGTTTTTGAGAGTAATGTATCACCTTCTGTTTGGCTTTCATTTTCGTGGCAGAAGTTAAGATTCAGTTTTCAATACTTTTAGTATATGAATTTTCCCTTCCAAATGAAAGGAAAATTAGCCATTTTAAATTCACAGACAAAGGAAAAACATAGAGGCAACTATATACCCTAGTATGATTAAGTACCAACTCTTCCAAACTTTTTGACCCTTGAATATTAAATTTAAAAACTAGTAATTTTCAATAAACACAGGAACAATATCATTCAGCCTTCATAATAAGTATTAAATAGTACTGTAATATATTAGCATGTGTATATTTCTGGCAGAAGATAGGTACATACATTCACACTCACACACACTCTTCATCAGTATTTTCCAGCTCAAGTGACTGACACCTGATATGGGCTTTCAAAACAGTGCTTGAGGAGACCATTACTCCGCAGGGGAATTATCCCTTCTGAATTTAGGTTTGTACACAGTACCACCAGCATAAATTAGCACCCAGTAAATTCATCCATAAACTCCATCAGTTTATTTTCTCATTTGCAAATGCGATAAAACAGTTCCCCCTCCCATTAAATACCGCCACAGCTGTGACCAGTGGTGGCAGCTGAGCTGAAAAGTTCTTGGCAGTCAGGTTATGGCAAAAAAGCTTTGAGAAATTGAGCATTGCCCATCACTGCATCCACCTCAACAGTGGCACAGGCAGTCAGCTGAAGGCAGAATAAAAATGAAATGACAGCAAAAAAGATTGATACACTCTTCAATGTCTGTCTGTCACACACACAAAGTTCCCCCTCCCCGAGTCTCACGTCTCCTACCATTTATGTGAGCCAAGGAAATATAGCAATTTGTTTGGCTTAACTTATTTTTGAAAATGGCCTATGGCATGGATAATTTCATGAGTTCTCCTTGACTTGTAAACTTAGTTATTTAAAAAAAAAACAACTCCATTCCTGGGAAACTTTAGATGATAGTTAGAAATTAAATTACAGTTGGAGGCTCTAAAAAGGATCAGCCCTTAATTCTGCAGTAAAGGGTGTGTGCTTTACGCTCTGCATGTGACAACATTGGTTCAGGGCTCCTCAGCAGTTTAGGAAAAAGAAAATTGTGCCAGATTTCACCACACCAAGGATGAGGGGGCAGTACTGTCAGCTCCCACCCTGCAGAAGGAAGGTGATGATTTGGGGTGAGCACTGTGGGGGATGAGGAACCAGGGGAACAAGATGCTGCTGGCAGAGGTGAGAATGAAAGTAGCACTGCTGAGGGGAGTCACCTGCCCTTAGTGCTCGTGGCAGCTGCAGGCTGTCTCGGGGTCCTGAGTAAGGGCAGAAGCAGGCTACAGTCACTGGAAACCTCAGCTGCCCCTGCTCTGCCTCACCTCTAACTGTGGAGCAGGAGAGCATGGCCAGGACAGCAGGAGAGCATCGCTACAGCTGTATCCCCCAGGAGAAAGGGTCTTTCTTCACACAGTCCCCTGTGACCATAGGCTCCTGCTGTCCCCCAGACCGTGCCTGGGATGCTCTCAGGATGCAGGCTGACACTGAACCCCATGGATAGACGGAGCAGTGCTCCAGACCATGTCCTGGCTCTGCTTGGTGAACTACAGAGGCCAAGATCAGAAACATGGATACTGCTGTACTAAGGATATCAAAGTGGGATGTAACGTTGGATTTAGGAATCACAGTAGCTAAACACATTATTTCCCTTTCAAAGGTGGCCCTTTCGCCCTCAGTGTTGCACTCCTTCTTCTCTAAAAGATGCTTTAGCTTTTCTTTACGTAAGCTGACAATAGCTATAATGAAGACTGGGACCCCATTTCTGTAATGGGGTTGTATAAATGAAAAAACAACCCAGACAATCAGACTTTGAGATGTTAAATTGAATTTTGATTCTCAACAGAAAAGCAAACTCAGATGACCTAATTAGGTGGATTAATTTACAGCAAACAGTAACAAATCCACATTTAACTGAAAAATACATTTTCCATTCCATCCCATTAAACAATAAACCAGATAGTTGCCATTATAGTTGCAGTGGACTTTATAACAAATACAAAAGGCATGTAATACTAGATGACACTACTGCATAGGTTTGTAGAAAGAAAGGTGTTTATTCCAGAGAATAGTAGTTTCCACTGATTGTGGCATTTCCAGTTTTGTGTGAATCTCAAAAGTTTCATGGTCAGTGTTCTTTCTAACATTAGGAGAGAGAAACAATTACTAGGAAAGTCATAAAACAACCAGCATCACAGCTTAGCACTGACCCTTTCTATTGTCTCTAAGGAGGACCTGGAAATTATTTGTGTACTGCTCTAGGCAACCACTTGAAAGTTCCCCTGCAACAAAACCCCTCCAGCACTATAAAACAGGTGACTTAAAATGGTGTATTACCAGAAAGTTCAGTTTCAATTTAGGTAAGGTTTGAAATACTTTAAATGGCTCAGGCTAACCCTAGGTGGAGCTAAAGATTTGCCATGTCCAGCGATCCTATGTACTAAAAATATACTTGTTTAGCTTACACTAACACATGTAACATATTTTTACCAAACCCACACTTTTATGCAGCAACTACACTATCCAAATAATTGTAGTAAACTCCTGAAATAAAGCAAGGAGTTAAAATAATGTAAAAAATGTTTACATTATTTTAATATGTAAAATTTTAATATAAAATTTTACATATTGAAGTAATGTAAACATTTTTTACGTTAATTGATGCAAGCAGGGATATGAGCTTGCAGGACTGCAAACAAGCCCAGACTCAGTAAAGCTGACAGCATCCATTTCTCATAACTTTTACACACTTGTAGTGCCTCCACTGAACCTAAGGCAGATATTTTGCAATCTAGTCCCTGGCCTGTGTAGATATTGTAAATGTCACTGCTTATCAATAGTGTAAATGTCAACTCTCATCAACTCAGTTATAAATGTACTCCACAGTCTTTAATATTTATCCAGAACCACCGTATGGCTTTAGTATCTATAAAAATGTTCCCAAAAGGCCTTATGTTGCCAGCTGCCTGCTCCTGGTGAAACCTTAAATTAATGGAGAGTTAAATTTCTGTGTTGCCTTGTGCTTCAGCTCCTCACTGTCCGCATTCCCCTCCACTCCATCCAAAGAGGATGTATATTCCCAGCAGAGCCTGGATGATTAATGCCCAGCAGTATGGAGCTGCTTTGTCTCTCACCCAGTCTCCTGTTTCTGCTGAGGGACAGTATTCAAAACCTGTTAAAATTCTTTGTACAACACTACACTAGAAGTGAAGCGCTCATTTTAGAGAAAGCAACTGAGACAAAAGAGGAACTGGAAAACCAGAAGTCAGCAAAGAAAGATGTCTTCGTGGCACTGCAGAGCCACTGGTTCTGTGACCCAGCCCACTCAGGTTCTCATCTGTGTGCTCCATTCCTGCCTGGTGGCTCCAGGGACAAATACTGAGCTCCCAATCATCTCAGTGATTCTGTACTGCAGCATACGTTTGAAGGGCACCTCTTGCTGACTGTTCCACATGATGACATTTTTTTATCTTTATAATAATCTTAGCTTGTGTCACTCCCACTGTGGTAAAGGGAGCTATACAGCTCCTACAAATCAGACATGCTATTTATCTCAACATAGCTGTGCACTTAACAGGCTGCGCTTATGGTTTATGAAAAATGGTCTTCAGTTCTATTCTAAATTTACTCTACTTTAAGTTAATCAAGTCCTTTTGTTCCCATCAGCAGCTGCTAAAGAGAAAGAAACAAATATGTGGTTTCAATACTCTTCTCTGAACTCATGAAATCAGTGGATGAAATCTCAGTCCACTGAGATCCTAAAAATTTCTGCCGGGGTCTTCATGGGGCAGTTATGCATAAACTGCTATAAACTGTCCTTCCAGCATTTTGTTTTTTTCTCCTCCATTCCAATTACAGGTGTTCAGCTGCTGTTTTTAAGACCACCTTGTACATTCCTTCTCCTCATTTTTCCCTCTCCAAGAAATATTTGTTGCAACAGACTGGTGCCACAACGATAGACCTATGAGCACAAGTCCAGTGGAATTGATTCAGAGCTGCAGCATCTCAGCTCAGGTTGGCTGAGTAGGGACAGGTTCACAGCCTTGTGCACTGTACCACTGATGAGATTAATGTTAAATATTGATCATGACAACTTCAAACACTTGCTAACACAATGCTGGAAATTACTGTTACTGCTTTTGAAGGGAGTTGATGTCCTGCTAGAGAAGTCTACATATATTGCTCTGTCACAGCAGCATCTGCTTTCAACAGGGTCCCATGAGGCAAACCCAGTCTAAGTGATTTTAGCCAACCCAAGTCATAATTAACACTGGCAATGTTTGCACAAGGCCTGACTTTGCATTTAGTGTCAGATAAAAGCTTACATTCTTACTGCCTTAATTCATACTTCAAGAATCCATGGAGCCTGGGTCTCAGCTATTAATATTTCTTTTATAAAACATGCATTTATGAAATATTAAAAATTCTGTAGAACACTGAAAAAGTCTTTCAACTCTGGAGAGTTCACATATAGCTAAGTACAAATAAGTAAAAAAGATGAAGAGGTGAAGAAATATACCAGAAAAACACATTAAAAAAGGAGGATGTTTATTTAGAGTCCTCTTTGTGAATAAACGCAAAATGCTGTAAGGAGTAAGAAAGTTTCCAGTCCAACTAAAAGGAAAAATAATGAGAATGTGCAAGGGTTCAATAGAGTCATGCAATTTGTCTGTCATAAGTGACTAAAATGTACCACTTTAGTCTCCTCTTTCCCCTGCCCTAAGTCAGCTTCAGCCATGGGTTTGAGGGGCCTCCTTTACTCTCCTGCCTGATAAGAAGTAGAAAATTAGTTCACTGGCACATTCTACACAAGCAGCACGAATTACAACCAGTGCACAGCAGTAAGACATTCACAAAGATTTAAATCTCCCATTCTGTAAACAACTATATCTTTTCCCACATTTTCTTGCTGATTAACAAGGGATAAAGTTTGCAATTCTGTGACCGTCAGAATCAGTATCCCTCTACTCACCTTGAACTCTTTTTCAATGTTGGCAAGCACGGCCAGCTCATTGCTGAGCTCTAAGGCAGTCATGACAGGGTCTTCACTGGACAGAGACAGATAAGCAGGGCTGGCCAGACCTTTGTAGGCGTTGATCCTGGACCTAGAATGGCTGAAAGAGTCATGCTTTTGTTTCTGGTTGCACTCACTGCACTTGCAGAAATAGTCATGCGGCCTGTCGATGCGAGCTCCTTTCCGCAGCAGCGTGTGCACGATCTCGTACTCGTGGCAGTGGGCGGCCAGGATGATGGGCGTGACGTCGTGGGAGAACCGCGTGCCGTCCTCGTCGTACGCGTAGAAGTCGTCATGCTGCAGCTCCGACTGGCTGGGGCTCAGAGCGAGCCTCTTGCCTTCGGCAAACGCGGGGTGGTTGAGGATGGCTTCCACTATCCGAACGTAGCCCTTGCTGATGGCCAAGAGCAAGGCGTCCCCCACCCGAGCCAGGTTCTCCTTCTTCAGCAGCAGCTCCGTGATCTCCAGGTGCTCATTGGCCACCGCCAGCTGCAAGGCGTTCTGCCCCATGTAGTCCACACAGTTCACGTTGAGCGAGGGACATTCTTCCAGCATCTTGCGAACCACTGGGATATTTCCATACTCTGCTGCATCCAGAAAGCTCTCCTCCTCCAGAGAAAGGCTCGTGGAGTGGTCATTGAACATGTAGGCTGGCCCTCGGCTGGCCTGCCTCCTGCCCTTCTCCCGCAGGATGGTCTGTCGCCGCAGCGCCAGCCTGTTCTCGTTGCCCCGGCTGTGTGCACATAGACAAATTGTTAGTTCTTCTTTATGCAAGGGCATATCCATTTTGAATAATAATTGTTCACTTTGAATAATAATTATCTGCTGCGTATTTTGAATGTAGCAGGGAGACCAGAAACCCTGACTTTGGTGCATTTTGTTATCAGGGAATCAGTAGCCAGCTACATTTTATTTCAAGAAGAAAAAGCTGTCATCAATCATCACTTAAAACTACACTTTTTTCCTTATTTTGTCCTCACAGCCCAGAGCAAGAGCAAGCCACAGTGTGAAAGGAGTCAGCAGTCATGGGATGCAGAATGAGGGATTGCTCAGGACAGCAGGGCACACAAAGATGGAAACTCTCTAAGCTCCCTTCTGCTTCAGAAAAGCAGTCAGGTGGACTTCACTTGCTCTAATTTTCTCTACTTCAGCAACTAGCTAACTTACATTTTGGCTCTGGTTTCTCCTCTTCACCCTGCTGATGTTTTTCTGACATCTAGAATTGAATGCTCAGGCATTAACTGAATCTGGACAACACAAAAGCATATCAAATGCATTGTATGACATCTCTTACTCCCCATCTGCATCATTCTTTTCAGTACTGCTGTTCATAATCTTGATATGCTATTTATTCCTTGACTCAGTGGCTTGCCAAAAAATCCTGTTAAATCTTGATTCATGGTAGCTCCGAAATGTTGTCCATTCTGTTACTATTGAAGCCCTCAGCCATTTCCAAACTTATAGTAATTATTAAATATCTTATTAATAATTATTTAATGATGAAAATATAAAGGGAACCATATCAAACTTCATTTTGCTGAGGAATGTTACAAAATATGGTACATTCTCTTTAAAAATAAGAAAATCTAATTCACTAACTCAGTTTTATTTCAGCCAATTAAGATCCCAATCTTCAATAGAAATTCAATTGTGAATAATTTTCTCTTCAAGAATTACTCTGCTAAACTACTTAATATTCCCCATAACTTCATCTTTTTTCTTTATTGAATGGTAGCTTAATTATTCTTTACATACATATGCTGAAATACACTTCACTACATTCAGCATTTCTCACAGAAAAATAACCATGAGCAGTATTTTATTCATTAAATACTTACTAATGAAAATAAATTTAAATGTCAGTAAAAAAAAAATTAGTCTTTTGTGACTCAAAATTTCTTCACAAAAAGTAACATTAGGAGATATTATTTATTCTAGATTGTTTAGATTTAATTTTAGTATAAATTTCCTTTCTGCCGCGTGCCTTCTCAGTTCCACAGATGCAGTCCTCTCCAACGCTGGAAACACTTCAAATTGCCAAAGCCTTAAATATAAAAGGACCATTTTTCTGCAAGATTGTAATACGTATGGAATGTGGAATATATCACAACTGACAACAGTAACTATTAAATATATAGTAATATTAAATAAAACTATAAGGATTAGTTTCATTATTTGATATTTTTTACTAAATATTTTTTCAGAATTGTTAGTAGGGAAGCATTTCCTCTTGCTTCACAAAACATTTAAATCAATCAAAGAAATATTTAGTTTTATGTTTAAATTCATTTTGAAAGCAAACTTTTTTATTAGCGACAAATACAAATCTCATGAACTGTGAAATTTAGCTCTGAAAAAAAAGCTATATGAGCTTTATTTTATATTTATCTTAGTTTTCCTGGATATGTGCTGAATTTTGTACCCTTGCTATATTTTCACAACTCAGTGCATTCCTGTGATATCACAATTACAGAAAGTCTGAAAAGCAGTGCAAAGCTTTTGTATTTGTTTTTCATGAACCTGTTCTTTTCTATCAGAAAAAGTCCTTAGCAGAGTGAAACGTTACCTACACTCAAGGTAGACTGACCATGGCTAAAATTTAACCAAGCAGACACACAGTCCTGAGATGTGGTATCCAAGGGGACAGAAGAAGTCATGGCAAGGCTGCTCTCTACCATCTTTTAAGTGCACTAGGTTTTCCAACTATCTTAGCTCCACACTGGCTTCTCAGTTTCGAATAAACTAATTATTTCATTGCAGTAGCAAAATAATCTTAAATGCAGAATCCATCCTAGTGAGCAGCATGCTAGCAAATTCCCTATCCTGAACTGCTTCTTTCTTCTGTGCAGCAACCAATTACTGCTAAACACAATTTAAATGATTTATACTGAACTTACTTCACAGAATGACAGAATCATTTAGTTTGGAATAGGCCATCGAGTTCTAGACCATCGAATTCAACCTTTGACTGATCACTGCTTTGTCAACCAGACCATAGTACTAAGTACCAAGTACCAAGTGACTGCAGCATCTCCCTGAGCAGTCCTTTCCAATGCTTAACAACCCTTTCCATGAAGAAATTCTTCCTGATGTCCAATTTGAACCTCCTCTGAACATGTAATAAATTCAACTCATAAAAAATTCTAACATATTTTTTAAATTTCTTCCAAATAATAAAGATGTGCTCAGTGTTGATTCAAATCTTATTTAAACTAATTGACAATAACAACATCATTGATATAAAATACATATCTTTATATGCCCTGCAAAACTAACCCAGTATAAAATTATTCTGCCACCATTTGATCCTTGAACAAGGAAACAAACCCTTCAACAGAATCTTGGTCATTATTTTTTCCTGCAGTGCATCAAATTCAGTTAACCATTCCGGGGTGATTGACTGACCCAATGTAATGGTTATGGGGATGGATCTTACTGCTAAAAACTGAGGCAAAGGAAGCATTGAGTACCTCAGTCTCACCTGTGTCCTTTGGGTCCACCAGCATAATCAGTCTGTGGTGGTGAACTGATGCAGCACACAGGCAAAAACTGCAGGTCATTAAACACTTTTTCTTTCATTTTTCAAACAATGGAAATAGATTATATTTCTATTCTAGAAATACATTCAGTATAGTTTATCAAAGCAAAGGGTAATCATTGTTAGGGAAGAATACTTAGAATTAGCTTCTTTGTCTAGCACCACTTCCTCTTTCCTTTCCTGCATTTAGAAGAAAATAATTGCTTAAATGGGATATTAAATACATGTATTCCTTAAACAGTAGCTCATCATCTGAATTAGAACCTGTTATAGAATGAAATAGATTTTTTCATTGTTTGCTGGACTGTAGCCAGTGTCTGATTCAGACCTCTAGAAACTCAATGTAACTATTTTCCCTGCATCAATGTATTTCATAGGTATGAAATTAACCCCGTGGTTCACCTATTTGCAACTACAATTAATTAAATGTAAGGGTCTGTAATTAAAATTGGCTCTTGCAGCACGAGACTATGTTTTAATTGCAACAAAGAAAGCTATATTTTCTATTTTATTATTTCTGCTTAATTAGATACAGACAGTAAACATTACTTCAGGAATTTGTTTAGAAAAGTATAAGACACTTGATTGCATCCAAACATAGGGAAAGGAATTTGATGATCCAGAAGAGTATGTTATGTTCTGATGTTCTTACATTTATTTCATATTCACTAAGGTCCTTCCATTCCATTTTTTATTAAAGAGATGCCCATGTTAGCACCTATTGTCACAGGTATTGGCCACATAAATCTTAAAGCCACTTGAAACCTCATCCTTCTCAGACCGTAGCTGCTGCTTACAAGATACTGTCAGTGCACTTTTGGGCAAATAAAGGACCATACTCATTACAGCTTAGTACTGAAGAGCCACTATGACCAAGCCTGGAATATTGTCATCATTTCGGATATCATATTACAGGAAGGAGTTCTACAAAATTACAAGTTAAATGCAAGAGAATAGCAGAGGTCACACTGTCTCTACTGTATTTTCCACTTTAAGCATAATAAGATTGATTTTGTGAATTATATAGGATGCTATTCCACTCATCTCACTTCCACCCTAGGATCAGTAGAATACTCATATAAATTAGTCATTTTTATCTTCTGTATAAATAAAGGAGAGACATTTCTCCTACTTACTTTATAAATGGAGAATCTCTATTTTTCCATTGTTTCAAAGAGAATCCCAGTGGATTAGGTGAGAGGCATCCTTTAATGCACAGAATTTAACAGGAATATAAACCACAGAAGGATGATGGAGTAAAGACCCTGACAAGTACAGTTATCACGTCAAACAATTCTCATTAAAATATCAGAGTCTGTCTTGAAGGAAATTTCTGTCTTGCTGAAATTTTATTTTCTGTCACTAATTGCACTGACAGATCTTGAATTTGACTGTTCCAGTACTCAGAAACATTAGTCTAATTTTCAGCCTAAATTTAAAAAACACCAATTTAGAACTATTTTACTCAAACTCAGTAGTACTTTCCCCTGACAGTGGTTACCTGCAACATACAAACACAGAGCAATCATATCTCCTCTCAGCCTTCATCTTGCTGAGTGAAATTAAACTCCTCTCATTTCCTGCCACATCCATGCAGTTAAATCTGCCACAGAACAAAAACCTGCTTGAGTACAGCTTCCTGAACTTAAAATACAGTAATTCCTTGGGTCAGTGTTTGCAGTAAAATGATTAGGCACCTCTTTTGGTGTAGTACATCTTTGGCTATCTCTTTGGTGCATTTATATCCAAGACACCATTTAGGCACTACAGTCTCCACTGTGAGCCAGAATTCTGCCTTTGCCAACTTTCCTTAATCAGGTGTCAGACAACGAGTCTCAGATTTATGAACTGAAAGAACTCTGCTGAAAGATCTGATTTTGACCCTCAACTCCCTTTAAGGATACAGACTGTCATTACAAAGCGTCGTGGAGCTGGGAAAGTTTGGGCATGGGAGACAACCACGAGTATCCACAGCATTATAATCCAAAATAAAAAACTTTGTAGGAGATTCTGCAATATCTGAAAGAAGCTGAACAAGCTTGTATAATGATAGATTCCTCATCTTCCTTTACTCATTTAGAAAAGCTTATTATACTTTAAACCTACCTTATAAGAGTAATCTGTTAATGCATTTAAACTTGAGGTTTGGCTTTCCTTTTAACCTTTAGAGGAAGACTATACAATGTCTCAGGAAATTAGAACATATAAACTCAAAAAATCCAACTTTGCTTCTGTCTTGGGGACTATGCTTTAGTAAGAGACTACACTGAATTCCCTGACACATATACTTATGCAAAACCAAACATGAAGCCTGTTGTTCTCATGAAAAGAAAATAAAGGCGTACACATGAACATTGCCACCAATGAAAATCAACAGTCTGGAAACACAGCAAGGAAAAAAGGCGGCTGAGACTACTGGCAGCATCCTAAAGAAAAAAGTCATAGACATAAATGATCTCAGAGCAAATAAATGGAGAAAGTTATGTTTCCACACTGGTTTAATCATGAACTCCACGATCTTGAAGTTCAAGGTTTTTGAAAATTGTCCAAGCACTAAGTGTGACAATAGTATCCACTGCTTGTTCAAAGTCAAGCATGCAGCTGAAACAATGTTGAAACCATTGGTAATCAACACTGTGGGGGAGCTTCCAGAAAACTTGAAATGCCACGGGCTTATTTATGTTTAAAAAAAAAAAAAAAAAAGCCGATCTAAACAAAAGCAAACATTTTCAAATTTAACTCTCATGTGCTCTTGGTAAACTGTCAATAATTAACAACTAGATAGGACATCAGATAAATTAACTTGAAACTATCTAATTATTTGGATTTGGATGTTCTGTTCTTTTAGTCTTCCTTATTGTACATCTATATAAATATATATATATATTTATACAACAATAGATCTAATTTGCAAAACATGTCTTATCCAATTACATATTGATATATAAAAAATAATAGCAGTATATACAAAATTAAGTAATGTGTACTTAGTCTAACTGGATGAGAGCTTAGACAGACACACGATCTGAACCTCTATATGATTCCATGCTAAGGGAAAGAAAGTGAGAGGCTGTAAAAAAGGAAGATTAGGTTGAAATTCTAAATGTAAAGACAGTGGACATCTTGAAACAACTATCTGAAAAGACTTGGGTTTTCTATCCTCTGGCATGAGGATCTATGGTTCCTCCATAACCCTTAGAAGCTGGTGGTGAATTATGAGTGGGCTGGGGCTGAAGCACACTGTAAATAACAAGCCAAACCCATCTGTGGATGTTTACAATAAAATATACAAATAATCAGTGACAGTGACTGCCTGAGAAATAAGAACACCCCCTAACAAACTCCCTTAAGTATTGAATTTTGTAGTAGATGAAAGGTACAAGAGTATTTTTACCCATGTGGGGTTTTTATCGGAAGATGCACATCTATGACACAGTATGAAATATGTCATCTTTAAGACTTTTACTTGAAATTTTGGTGATAACTGATTTGTCTTCTGCAACTGTTGTGGAGGTCCTTCTGAAACCTGGACTGTCAAAGCTTTTTTGTTTACAGACTGCTGAGAAGTGTTTTCTCCATGCTGATTGATTATGTTGTGCAAATGCTTTTGTACAGAAGCAGTTATAAACAATTATGTTTTCAAGAGTATTTCATCAATTACAGTTTGTGAACCTGGAAGGGTAATGGTCTGACAAACATTTTCTTCAGGAAATAACAAAAGATTTCTCTCTCTCCTTAAAAGTAGTTTAGTGGCTATCTAATTGATGATGGAGAGAAAACACCCAACATAAGGCAAACAATTGGTTCCCAGGCTCCTTATTTCATTTGTCACACATTCACCCTAATTTTTACCCTTATGTGAGTAATAAAACCAGTGGCTTATTATTGATGAAGTTGCTTCCAACCACTGAAAAGGGAATGACAAGTAAATGGAAGTATTTAGGGAAATGATTAGGAAAACACTGCCTGAATAAAAATGGCCTAAGGAGAAAAAATAACCTGGAAAACTGGAACCGAGTCTTCTTAAAGGAGATTTATCAGGAACAACAAATAAAAGCCCTCTGACTGCTTGAAGCTTTTAAACAGGGGCATGAGATTTAAATTCTTTCCTAAGAATAGAAAAGAGAGAAGAGAGTGCTTTACCACCCCAGAGGCATTTATACACCACACTTGCAAAGAAAAGAAAACTGAATATTCACTGAACATTCTGAGCTGGAAGGGACCCACAAGAATCATAGAGTCCAACTCTTAAGTGAATGGCCCTTATGGGGAATTAATCCACAACCCTGGTGTTACCAGCAGCATGCTCTGACGAACTGAGCTAGTTTCAGGGTTATCTGAGCTGATCTCAGGGTCAGCGTAGGATGGTAAGGCAGGGAAATGACATGAAGAAATGGGTTGAGGCTGATTAGTATGTATTGTCAAAAGATATGCTTTTCTTTGAGGATTACTATAATTTTAAACTTGAAAAGACTTCTATGGACATGGATTTTGCTGGTCTGAAGATCGAGTTGTACCTGAGCACATGCATAATTTCATGTTGGCTGCTGAAACCATTTGATAATAAATTTTAAATATAATCTTTGAAGCCTAATTTCAGTATCATTACTGAAAAACTGAATTCCTGTTTTCCAGTAGTTGATCTTGCTCAGAGTGGTGTCTAGCTATGTCTGCAAAACTAGTTCCTTTCTATGTAATATCGGCTCAAAAATTTTTCCTCAACTGTAAAGAAATGCTGAATGCACTCACCCTTTAAAACATACTTTAATTAAAGTGTAATTGCCTGTTTTCACAGCTTACTTGATCAATGTGCTGCTCTGAGGTTGTTTAAAGATAGGAAAATTTACTTTTTCAAGGCTGTTTCTTGCAGAAGGTGGCAAAGAATAGCGGTGTGTGTGCCCACCAGAGGGAACACATTACTAAGCTTGGCACTTGATAATGCCACTGTTCGCCTCTACACTCAGCATCTAATAAAAGAATCCATAGTTTCACACTCCTTACATGTTTTCCAGGAAGCTCCTTTTGGTGCCTACTGGATAACTTAGTTATATCCTCTTCCCCTCTGGAGATAGACCATCCAAAGTTCACTCGTTTAACAACAGTAAAACAAAGATCAAAGAGTCTTAGTAATTCAAATTAAAGCTAGTATTTTATCTACTAGACTGGGGAGAAAAAGGAAAGTTAGAAGAAATGAAATAAAAATATGGCTTTAGCATAGTTTTATCAGCTGGCTACTTTGCTAATTTGTGATTTTTCCATGAATATCTAAAGTACATCACAGTCTTCACTGTCATGTGTTTATAGAGGTATTCAACTTGCATATGCCAAGGAATATATTCAATTCTGTATTCCTACAGTCTTATGCATAGCCATATTGAGATGAAGTAATTCTTCAGGTCTGAAGGTTTCTATACAGCGTTATATTTGGGACTTAATATATAGGTCTATCCGATCTTGCATGTTTTGTAAAATTTAGTATCTTGCGCCTTGTTCACTCCTCAGTTACCCGGCAATGCCTAATTTTGTCACTGAAGTTGATGGTCCTTGCTGAGGGTCTTTCTGCTAGTCCTGGAACTCCTTCCCCTTTCAGAAACTCAGTTTTCTGGTCAAGTGCTTTCTGTCCATTTCAAGCCATGCAGAGCCATTAATACTGTCCAGTGCAGCTGTTTGCCAGCAGCCTGCTGTGCCCACCACCTCCGGTGAGTTACAGCTTTCATTGCTCACCTCGTCACGAGATGACATCAGGAAGGCTTCTGTAGGTAACAATTGCTAGGTACCTGGCTGCCTCTAGCAAGCATCTCCTATCCATTCAGTATCACTGGTGTTTCTGTCTTAATAAGCCGCTGCAGTTGGCAATTTATATATTCAAGGCCTCAGTCTATCTGAGATGGCAATTTAGGAACCATTTGTTTACCTAGATATGAGCCCCTTGAAAAAGTACATCCAGTTTGTATTAGATTCACCACTGAAATTTCTATAACTCTTATCATTATTATTATTGTAAGACTACTCTTGATGATTTGTAGACTAAATCACTAAAGCTAACAGGTCATGTTGCTTAAAATGATGCATAAACTTAGTTCAGTTAGAAGGATCATAGTCAATATAGTGGCTGTAACAAACACAGATGTCTGTCTGTGACAAACATGACTCTATAAACAGAACATTATTACATTAGCACCGAAGTAGCAGACAAAAACACCATATTGTTACTTTCTCAGAGTTCCTTAGGAACAAAGTGACAAGAAATTCAAATAAAAGCAAAACCCACTTCTCTTATAGATCATGGAATGTTATGAGACCATGTAGCACATGCTTTAGTGCTGTGTTATAAATAAAAGCACTTTAAATAGAGTGTGGAAACTTGTACCAATGCTAAAACTGGATACAAACAAAGCAAACTTCTATTATATACAAGCAATTGATGTTGGTCCTTCACCACTAGAAACTCTTGAGATTCTTGAAGAGAAACTGCCTTTAAACAATAAACGAAAGGTAAGGTTCAATGTTTTATTTCTCCAAATCTTGTTGCACAAAGTGTTGATCCCATAGAGACAGAGGGAGAAATTAAATTTCTTTTTTTATCCTCAAAAGGAGAAAACTTAATTTCTATTCAACAAAACGGATTAATTCCTGTACTGTCATAATTTATACAGTGCAGCAGCTTTGCTAACTGCTTCATAAATTAGGTCAGGATGCTGCTTCCTGTGCATCCTTGCAGAAACACTCCCAGCCCTCTGCTCTGCTCTGCTCTGCTCTGGCTGCTTGTTGCTACTGTCACACCAGGTCAGTCATTTCTCTATCCAGCTCTGGGCTGTGTTTGCCCATATCACAACCACATAAACAGAACCCAGGCATATTATTCATATTTAGATCAGTAACAGTGGTCCTTCAGCTGAAAAACTGGAAAAAGCAACCCCAAAAGCAGCTACATCTCTAGTTTTAGTGAATCCTAAACAGAAAACAAGTTGAAACCTATGCGTCTAGAGAACATGTGCCGATGAACTGACAGAATAATGTATTTAAAACTATCCAGCAATGCAACATCACACTTTTATAGTGTGTATTTTCCTTCTGCCATGTCTTCTTTGATTTTGACCACACACAGGCATGTTTCTAAGTACCACTTGAAGGGAGAGCGGAAGACTTACACTGCCCGTTCTCCTTTTTTTTTTCTTTTCTTTTTTTTCCCCAGGAACAAGTAAAAACAGAGTCTGTAACTTTTCCCTACAAAAGAAACCAAAGAAAAGAGAAGAGGAAGTAAATTAGTAGATAACTGAGCCAAAGCAAGGTAAAGGAGACTGTCCCTCACACTGTGCAGTTAGTATGTGGAACTTGCCACAAAATGCTCCAGGAGATAAAAACTAACAATAGGTTCAAGGGGCAACTAGACAAATTCAGCCAACAAGAATCCGCTGCTGGGATGAAATACCAAGTTTCTGAATTCTCTGAGCAGTAAAATGCAGGAAGCTAGGGATGTATGACTTCCTGTCTTCACTAGTCTCACAGTCTTTTTAGACATTGCTTTTGGCTTCTGTTGGAGACAGGGTACCACGAGGTCTGTAATCTACCTCTTTTATATATAATCTTCCATGTAGAATCATGTGTATACCAAAATACATCTGTAATTGTATATATGTGCCTGACTGGAAAGGTTTTCTTGAACCATTCCCATGTCTTTAGGTGCTTGCATAGCCTACATCACATTCCAACAGCTTCTGCTACAATCTGTTCCGGTCCCAAAAATTATAATATTGGTATCACATAGATGAGGGCATGTTGCAAAAATTTAGCTTAATAAAAATTAATTTTTGTATGAACACTTTGTTATGTAAACTTGAGTATGGATAAAGGTTATGAAATTAGGCAACAGGAAGGTGCATCTATATACTAGAGACAAAATTACATTTGTGTTGCTTCTCTGAGTAAAGCCACAATTTATCAGAGAGACATGGAATCTGATTTAGTACAGTGGTAATTTAGAGTTAATGGATTCATGTTTATAAAAATCACTTCACGCCTAAGAGAAAAAATAGGCTCAAAAGGTTAGTGCAAATAAATGTAAGGATTAGAAACTGTCCTGAGCTGTGATCTTTTCTGAGAATTTGAAGAACTCAAATGTTCAGACAGCTTATCTTGATTTAAGTTCCTCTATAATATCAATGTCTGAAATTAAACAGCAGCTTCAAAAGACACTAACATCTGAGTACAATGTATCAGAAAGACAGGGGATCGACCATTAATTGATTAGCTCCGTAGCAGCCCATTCTTCATCAGCAAATTCCAGGGCTGAAATGTCAAAGTTCAGTAGCATGAGCTCTCAGTGCTGCAGCAAGAGCCTATAAACTCTCCAGCAGCACTGATGTACTCCTGCTGTCATCTATCATCCCCTAAACCTCACTGCTCTTGCTTTGGCAAAATCTTATACAACGATGGCTCACAGCTAGGGAACAGCACTGATGTAAGCCTCATGACTCTGACGATCAACTTCTTCCTGCATGAGTAATTAGCTGTAAAAAACACAGCTGAGGAAAATTTCCCCCTGTGCTCTCCAAACTTGGTTTGAACTTTGAGTCCTTTAAAGTACCTGACGGCACAGTCAGAACCTTTTCCTAACAGCTACCTTCTTCTGAATAGGTCACACCATAACGTATGAAACATACTTTTCATAGCACATCTTGACCTTCAGAGGGAAAAAACACAGGATGCAAGTACACAGGGTTTCAGTTTAATGGGATTTAATCCCATTTAATAGTGCTTTACTGCTTGTAAAGCTTAATGCTGCTGAGACCGGGTGATTTTGAAATATAGGCAGGAAACCTCAGCTACCTAATTTAGGATAACTGGACAGCTCATACTTGGTGAAGCTGTGCTTTCAGACTGTCTGCAGTCGGGGAAGCAACACTATCCCCAGTCACTGCTGATATTCCCAAAGCAGAGAGTAATGGCTGCAGAGGCAGAACCCTTGAGTACAGTTTGGCGTTTATGAGCTCCAGCAAAAGCCCAGCTGTGGAGCCGCAGGGGCTGTGGCTCCAGATGGCCTCAGCTGAGCACTGTGGGTAGCTGCAGCATGGGAAAGGCTGCCGAAATCTGTGAAACAATGAGTGAGCCTAACCCAGCAGCCTTTAGCAGCAGCATGTCATGCAGCATCCTGCTTTGCTTGCTAGAATGGGCAGACCTGTGGAGACTGCAGAGGGGTACAAAGAAAAATTCTGGTTGAATTTTGTTGACCAAAAAATGGAAAACAGAAAGAAAATGCAAGCAATGCTGGGGAGGGATATTTTTAAGTCATGCCTCAGATATGAAGCAATGTCCTATTACAGTGCTGAGGCATTAGGCTTCTGATAGCAGAGGAGTTGCTATCAGAAGCTGTTTAAAAATTAATTTCACTTCGGTTTGTAAGGCTACCACATTCAGGAAGGCATTTTAAAAGCAGAGGAACTTCAAACAATTGCTAGCATTGCTATTCTTCGGTTTATTTTAACTGTGTCCTTTTACCATAGCCTTTTTCGTTCTGCTGGGGTTGTTTTCATAAACTGAACTCTCCTTACTGACATTTTGCTAATTAACCTCATTTGTGAAATGCTTCTCCCCAAGCACTTTCTTAACACATGCATTTATTTTTAAACCAACACTTATTAGAGACAATATTGTCACCTACTTTATCCATATTCAAAACCTGCCAGAGGATATTAATAAATTGCTTGTAAATAATAATATTCAATAAAATTAATATACTAGAAAAAAACCTGAAGAAGAGCACAACATCCTTCCCAATACTTTGGGTTCTAGTTTTGCATGTAAAATTAAAGGTATTTCAGGCAGTGATGGGCTGCACTTTACATGGTTTGAACACAGAAAATAGCTGTTAATAACAATCAGCCAAACCAGATCATGCAGAAAAGGCACCCTACTTAGAAATTCTTCAGGGAATACATACAGTGAAAAAGTTGGACAAATGTTGCATGGAAATACACCATATTCCAGCAGACAGATAATTATTTACTCAGGTAATCATGGCTCAAAATCCCTTGCCTTGTAATTACAAGAATAAATGCAGGGGTTTTACCCCTAAAATATAACAATCCAAAACAGATTACACTTTCAGAAAAAAAAAAAAAAAAAAGAAAAAACAGCTCATCTACCATCTTTATTTCTGATTCTTTAAAATGCAGAGGGTATGTTTCCTCTCCCAGAACACATGGTACAATTTCTTTCAGGATGTGGGACAGCATTTGTCCCTCCTGTGTGTGCTATTACCACTCTTCAACTGTCTTTCACCCCTGAGACATAAAGAAGCCCAGCAGTATAATAAAATCTCCCATCTGACAGAAATAGGCTGCTGGACTACTCCAACCTTAGCTCCCTTCCATTAGGAAAAGATCCATTTATGGCTGTTCCTTGGTTTCTGGAAATCGGCCGATATCCTATTTCATCTTTCACTCAACACCATTTTACCACAGCTCATGATCTCCAGCAAGGAGTCTTGTCAAGTGATTTTAGAAAACATAAGGCATGTCACTTTTCTCATGCAACATTTCATGGTGCTTAGAAAGGACTTCAGAAAATTAACAAGGTATGCTCCTTTGTTTTCAAACTTTCCTGCTACTGATGGATAAATTATTTATTTTCAGGGATTCTCCAATTCCTCAAGCCATAGACACTTCAGAGGGCTCATGCAATAAGCAATTCATCAAATTAAAATATTATAGTTATGCATAGTGTAGATAGCTGCTTTTCCACAAACCATTTTAGAATAATCCAGCAATCAAAAGGAAGATGGTCACTGGAGTACAAGAACTGGAAATAACACAGGAGGAGCACAGATATATATCTTGCCATACACAGCTTGGATTCACTTTCCACTTGCAAGAATGCCAGATTTCCATTGACACATTTTATAGCAAACAGTGCTAAATCTGTACAAAAAGCAGGTCATCTTCTCGTGCTACTGACCTTTTTTTAAGTGATAACTTGGGCATTATATTGAGCCCAGACGTTCATTACTTTTTCAGAAGAGTAAAAAAAAGAATCATTATTGTTCATTAGATTTACTAACCACCTCAACCAATTAGTTTTGAAGACTGCTTAACTACACATAATCCATCCACTCCATATTCCTTTTAAAGCATACAATTTTCTTGCTCTTTTTTCCGATTGAGCTTTCAGAGATCACTGGTGATGCAGGGGAATCAGAATATGACAGGTCCCCAGTCAGATCTTCCTGATTCAAATTCCTGATTTTACCTACCACCATCCTGAATATACTTCATGAGCATGCAACAGTTATTGAAATAAAAATGAAGTAGATATAAGGAGACTTAACAGGAATCTGTTTGAAATTGCCTCTAGAAGGGAAAAACGTGCTGAAGTGCTGCAGGCTGTGCAAGCTTAAACCATACTTGAGAGCGACTGCTGTCTGTCTCCAGCTCGGTCCTGCAAAGGAGGAGATTTGCTCTGTGTTGCACTAAGAATCTGTCTATCAATGCAAACAATAAACCTACCTAAAATCTATGTAAATCTTGATCTTTCAGGAGTAAATAAGAAGAGGGAACTTATGCAGTGGCCACTTTGGGTGAAAATAAATTCACAGCTTCAGAAAAAACTTAAGAGACTGAGATAAGTGAGGTAATTCTGCTCACACAAACTGTCATCAAACAGCATTTCAAACATATAGTAACCTGTTGAGGAGAGGAGTTTGTGTAATGCGTTAATTCCACAGTGATAAAGAATATTAAGCAAATGTATTGGGCTGTTTTAGAAGGTATCCAATAAACCTATTCAGTTGCTTATTCAGTCAAGCTGTTAAACAGTGTTAAACTGAATTGCTTTTTCTACCAGGAGCAGAGAAAGTGATACATCCCAGAGTCTAGACTTCAGTTTATTACGTTAATAATCAAAATCTCCTCACATACTACCCGCACACTGCCCAAGGAAAACCTTTCTGTAGAAACCTTTCTGTAAACACTTGATATCTCCATATGCAAGACAAGCAACAGGAAATTATCTCTACTCTGAAAACCAAAGTGAGAGCATTCCATTGCTTAGTACTAAAAGGAAAATAATTATCAAATTTTCTCATTTGCAGAAGCAGAAGAAGTAATTCTGATCACCTAGAGCTGTGCTGAATTTAGCTGAAAGAAGTTTTTTTCTGGTGTAACTGTTACCCTTTCCTTACTTTGCCACAAGTCTCATTGCTGCTCAAATCTAAGGTGTTGTCTTTGGCTGGAAACACAGAGAAAACCAGATTTCCCCATTCACATTTCATTTATATTGTATAAAATTTACCTCTCTCTTCTTTCTATGTGACCTAAATAAAAAATTCTGGTAAGTAAAGAATGGGCTTTTACTTTTTTTTCTAAAAATACTTCGCATTTTACCTATAAATAACTAATAGTGATGTGAAGCATCTGGACCAAGTTCACTATACAAAAACTAGGTCAGCTATCCAAAAAAGTGAACAGATTCATTTAATGCTACCTCTAGTTTCAGAATGGATTAATTTCTTACTGAAGCACCTTTTGTGTACCCTTAATGCCTGGCACTAGCAGATGTTAAAAAATTCTTTGAAAAATATGGTGGATTATCTCAGTCTTTCCTTTTGAGATCTGCATTTTGGATATTGTGTTTTCTATTTCTTAGTAATGAAAAATACTACTGGGAGAAAAGGACAGGCCTTATGAGAGTCTGAGAAGAATTACTTCTCTTGCCCATTACAAGAAAATTTACACAAACAGTTAAAGAATTCAGAACAAATTAAAAATAGCTTCAACACTAAATAAAAAGGAAAATATGAAATAAAATAGAAACAGGGGAACAACAGATGTAAAGACCTGAATATTCAATGTTCCTTATAAAAACAACTCAATCTTACCTTTATCCTGATTAATGCATTTTGTATAGATAACAGCTCAGTGCCCCAGGATTGCACACAAATAAAAAACCTAAGGACCTTTTCCTCAGGTCTTCACTATTTCTTCTTGTCCCCTATTCATCCGTTTCTACATTGGTCTCTGAGTCTTACAAACCTTCTGGAAAGTGGGCCAGATATTTTAATAGAATTCGATTTATTTCTTTTTAGTTAATTCCACTCTCCAGGCAGGTCAGTAATAGCAAAAATATGCTTATTTGCTGTGTCAGTCTCATCTTTTCCAAGAAAATCAATGTGTTTTCATGGCTATAGCAGGGAGAAAATAAATTTATTACATTATGTTCCCCTTGTCTGCATCATCAAACACAACAGCCTATTTATCATGGTCTAGCTCTTCACTGATCCTTTGCATAACTTTCCATGTATAATGCAATTGCTAGAGCCATCATGAAAGATTTAAAATACTGAACTGAGCAATATTGAGCAATAATGAACTTGATGAAAGGATGTTAAATTTATTGCAAAATGATTAGAGAAGAAAAACACTCCTAAGACAGAAATCACATACTTCCTTTCACTTTCACTGACTCTGGGCCATAATTTCCCAAGTTTTTGACTCATTTCCATTAATAAAAGAAGATAAGCAAACGTTAAAATATTTTTAAATTTGTTAAAATCAGAAATAAGCAAACATAATAAATATTATCAAATATCAAACAATAACACTGAAACAACATCAACAATATGAATTTCAATTGTAGATCTTTTCTTAGAAAAAAACAAGAAACTGAATGAAGTCTGAAAATTTTCTGAATAGGACTGGCTGAACTGGCTCATAAAACATTGTCTGAATGACCTAAAAGGGTTGTCTTATCATAACGCAGCTCTATCAGGAAGCCCTGCTGACAAGAAATAATATAAGAAACTTGACTGATAAACATACTTCTCATGTTGGCACTTGCATTATTTAAGGCATTTTTTAAAATGACAAGATGGCAGTCGCTTGATTCACAGGGGGAAAATGTCCTTTAAATAGGGATCAGAATGAGAAAATTAAAGGAAAAGTTAATAACAAGGAATTCAGGTCAGGAAATTACTCAAGAATACAAACTCAGTTTCCTGACATAGTACACTATCTTGGACATTTCTTTGCAATACTAAAATCCATGCGTATCAGAGGCAGCCTGAATTTGGATCACACACACTCCACAATAATGTGCTCCCTGGTCCATTATGGCTGCACATCACCTCTCCTTTTGCATCATAAAATCAGAAGATCTTGGTTGAGGCTTTGGTCTGGTATAACAGCATTACACCAGTTCTACTCACAGCTGTACTGCTACTATTCAGGGTCTGTGTGTGCAGCAGGAAAGAGAAAAAAACAACAAAAAAACCCAGAAAAACAAACCCAAAACCAGTGAAAGAGCAGGTGGTGGAGAATTTTGGTTATTATTTTCAAATGAAATCATGGACAGCATCAATAATGTATAAAGGAAACCGTCTGAACATGTTGCTTTCCTAGACTGCCAAAATTCATGTTACCTAGTACCCAGGAAAGGCTTCTTACACTTACTCTAAATTCCACAGAAATACCAAAAACCTGAAAGAAGACCTCCCAGCTGAGATAGTCTTCAGGGGAAGGAAAAGGAAAGTAAATTACAAGTAAGAAACTTGCAGATGTCACTACGTGGAACATTGACCATCCACAACCTACTTGGCTTTACACCTGCTAGCTGATTCTGTTTCCCTAAAAAGGTAACAATTCACACCAAGTCCACTTCCCTCAAAACAGCAGTAACTCAAATCCAAAACCTGCAGACAACAAAGGAAAACATTCCCTAGGTGTTAATTCATTGGGAAAAAGACCAAAGGATGAAACAGCTTACTTTCTAGGAAAAATTATTTTTCAGTTGTTCTGAAATTCATTAGTGAGGAAATGATAGGTTTTTGTGACTTCAGGCATGGAGCAAACCCCAAATATTAACTTGGGATTCTCTGCAGGGCCATCGGTGCAAAGTTTAAAAAAGGTCTCCAAGTGCTCTGCTCAGTGTCAAAAGGACACGTTTTAATCTTGATCTTCAAGGTCACAAGCTAGTTGCTAAATTGCCATTTTTGTGCCTTGAAAGGAAAAACAAGTCTGGTGTCTTATACTTGGTGTCAGTGGCCCTGAGATGTAACCATCAATTTCTGTCTGCTTTTGCTTCTGGAAACAATGTAATTGTGCCACCAGATCCCTGAGCAACAGCCTGTTTTTCCTCAGGCTTTCTGCAAAACAAAACTACTAAAACCTGAATAATAAATATCAAAAAACAGATCTGCAATAAATACTGTGTTTTACAGTAGCCATTGTTATGTCTAAGATTTTTTTTATTGAACACTGTAAGAAGCTAAATAATGTTCCAAAATCGCCTGTTTTGCTAGGATTAAAGAAGTATATCCTAAATGCTGCCCTTGGTAAAAAACTAATAAATGTCTTATGTTTTGTGAAACAACACTTTTTGTGTTTTATTTTCTGAGCTTCTGAAATTGCTTCTGTGACAGGGAGCTACAGCTCTTTGCATGAGCTCCCCAAATCTGGTTATGACTGTGTACATCAAAACTGCTTTTGAGACTGTGCCAGAATAAAAACTCACATCCATTTCACGTGTCCTGAATACAATGACATGGCAGGAGTTATTTGAAAATACTATGCAAAACTAAATAAATAGCACTCATCTTATGAGAAAGCTTTTGCCCTTATGATTGTTTACTTATGTAGCTCCTAAGTCTTCTAATCCTTATTTTTCTGGCTGCTCCACAGACACCCAGGAAGCCTCAGAAGAACTTAGAGGAATTTTGATCTATACCTTTATGAGCACCATCTGTCTTAATTACATTTTTTCAAAGATGACAAACTGACAATCAAACTCAGTAATTAACTATCACAGCTGTCTCTGGGTTCTCTATACATGCCCTGTCACCTCAATTAATTTTATGGCAAGGCTAATTATATATGAAAATACAGGGTTCATATGGTCATTAATGACCTTGCCCCTCTGTAGGTTTCATTTGGAGAGGTTTCAGAGAACATTCTCTCATAACAATGTTTTATGATCTCAATTTCCAAAGTAATAAGTTCAATTTATGGCTTCGCTCATAAAGGGACACCTTTAGATAGGTAAAATGAGCAAGGAAGTGATGTGTATGCATGTGTGGACAACAGGGTTTGCAGGAATCAGGCAGTGAAAGCTGGTGTTTAAGGAACAAATACTGTAATTGCTCCCAATGCTGAAGTCCAGACACGGGGAAATTACTTGTAAACAATATCAAAATATGCCATCAAATTCAAGTCACAGATTTAGATGACCTTGGTATGGTTGAGTCTATAACTTTATAAGTCCATATAACTTTATAAGTTTAATTTCTAAATCAATGCTTCAATGTTTTGTTTTAATTACAACACAGAGAAAAAGAAGTTACTAACCACCTCTTCTTTTGATTTTAATTCTTAAATGCTCTTTGATAGAATTTGTAAACTAATCACTTTCCTTAAAACATCTGCAGAATTTCTTGAGGGACTGTTTGAATGCCTGCAACTCTACCTAGAAGGACCAAATCAGCCTCTGATTCTCATACTGTTGCACAGAAGATTTCAACACACCTGCGCAGAACACCCCAGGCATTTCCAAATACTCCCTCGAAAGGACTCAGAATGCTAATTCATTCACATTTCTACAGCTAATGAGATCTAGAAGAACTCTTGTCAAGCAGTCTCTCTCCTGCTGTGCATAGTTTATGCCACTACACTAGATCATACTGACTCCAGCCACACAAGAAATCTGCTAATAAGAAACAAAATGTATGTCAGAATGGTCTATTTTTCTTTAAAAAATTTAAACATGAGTCATTCATCACAGTAGAAAATCTGATGCCTTTAATGGGGTATACTCATGTTGACACCAGAACTGACTTGGAAAATGAGATAATATCTAATCATATCCATTATGTGTGACACAATCAGACACGATTGATTTGACTAAATATAGACGCACACAATGCAGACATCTGCAACTGAACTCGGCACCTCGAGCCCTCCACACTGCTGATGGACAGAAATAAGCCCTTTCACAGCATGATTCACTGCCCCAACCAAACCTCTGAATTGAATTTTACATTAGAAGCGCCTATTTATCTCCACTTTCTGTAAAAGAGCTAAGCATGCCTAGTTGAGATGTAGATCCCTACATACACATCATTGAAGGTATCTGAGAGGATTAAGACTTTCTCATGCTCTGACTCAGAGCTACACTAATTGGCCCAAGAAAGGTATCGCCTTTGTCCCCAGACCTTATCTTGCCAACATCCTTACATCATTCTGACTATAACATTGTCTCTGTAACCTGAAGCATATTAGGTTTTTTAAACTGTGCCACTCTGTAAAGCAGAATGCAGAGAATTTAACTAGAAGTTGTACCAGAAATTAGATTTAAAGCATGGATCCAAGAGATTTATGTAAGAACCAGTGCCCTCTTGAAAACATACTTTTCTGATATTCAATCTAAGCTCTTGCAAAAGGTCAAATAATGCTGTGAAAATTCTCCAGAGAGTTGCATTTTCACCATGGCAGCATAAGCCAAACATCTCTTTGAATCTGATCCAAACGTTGCTGACTTTGTGGGAACTGGTCTGGACCTTTAATGGTCCAAAAGGGTCTTAAAAGTCCAGTAATGAGATGAAATAATGCTATCTGTTTGGAAGAGATGAATCATTATTAAATATGGCACCATCTTTCTTTAGTTAGCACAATGTATGAGAACATCAATGTTTGAAAAACAAACAAAAGAAGTGAACAAATACCCATGAAAACCCTACAGGGATAAAACTCTTACTTGATCAAAGACAATATAAACTCTGTTGCTCACTTTAATGAGGCTGAGATTTTACTGCATGACTTGGCTGTATGTCACTGTATATCAAAATGAACATTCTTGAAAAATGTATGCTGCTTTGCTGCACTGTGTAAAATATTAGCCAACCTATGCAAACACAGAAAAATTTTGCATATCGCATTTTTTTGTGTGTACATGAGTTTAACCCTATAAATAAGCTATAAATGTTCACATGTGGAATCCCAGACAGAGAGGACGAAGCTCATTCATTTCCCTGGATTTTAGCTCACCACTCTGTTTTGTTTACACTCTCTTCTTGATCTCATATGCCAAGTGCAGTGAGTTGCTGGATCTCAGGGAAGGTTAGTGAGCTGCCTCTGGCTCACTGGGTCCTTGAAGGTTTCAAGTCTCTGCAACACAAGTTATTTCCCAAGATATAGACTCCTCCCTCAGAATGGAAGGTGCTTTCTGCTGCTTGCTCCACTGCCCTGCTCCTGTCCCTGTCCACAGTGAGGACCTGTCTGGAGGTCTATGTTTGCCTTCCAGCCAACAGGCTCATTTTCTTTCTTTGGAAGCCTCAACGCACGGGAATGAAAGCTGCAGAAAATTATGAGTATGTGTGGAACACACATAAGGGAACTGCTGCTGAACAGCCATTGACCCTTTATTAAACTCTGTTATTTGCAAAAACAAGATGGCAGCACTCAGACTAGCTAATGGAAATTTTCTATGGCCTGGGTTAACTCCTGAGTGGTGCATGGAATATTTGGGAGTGCCAGTTGGCTTAGCCCAAAAACATACCAGGGACCACACTAATAATTTAGCCATACAGAGTGAGTTCTGCTGCCCAGGAACATTCCCTGGCATTAATTCATTTACTAGTACAGACATAGCCTAAGGACTAGAAATTGAGCAGAAACCTGTTGTGTGAGGTGTTGTCCATAAAAAAAACAGTACCTTTGTGATCAACAGGTCTATGAGAGACAAAATTGTAATTTTCATTTCAATTCCTAGTAGTTACTGATTCCATTTACAGGTGTTTTGTGAAATTACTGGGTACTCTCAAAAAGTTGGAAAAGGCCATTGGGTCCTGAAAGAAAAATGTGGAGAGAGCGGATGCCCAAGAATAACCCTAATAAAGCTCCTGTGTTTCCAAAACAAATAACAAACCTTGCATATCCCAGGAAACATGGCCAGCTGAATGACAAGATTTCCCTTCCCCCATATATTTCCAAGGACAAGCAATGTAACAAAACAAAGAGAAAGAAAGAACACTGTGTGGTTATTGATGGATTTGAGAGGAAAGACAAAAAAGTCTGAAGTCTTGTAGCCATTACAAATGTATGACGCACCTAAAATAAAAAACGTCCTTTATACAAGAAGCAGCAGCTTTTCTTCCCAGTTTTCCTTAAGTCCTTCTTAATCAATTCAGATTTACATCTACTAGGAAAAAAAAGAGCCACCTGTTTTCTCTGGACATGCTGTTTGCAATGTAAAGATGTAAATATTATTGTACAGTTAGAAGATATTTGGGATGCATCTGCACTAATGCTTATGTGAAACTTGTAGAATCTGAAACAGGAGAGAGTTTGAAGAATGAAAAACTAAAACAATTGAAAGAAACTGAAATGTCAACCAGTGATATCTCTAAGACTACAATAGCTATGTTACATTAAAAGATTTTCTAGAAAATGAAACAAAGTGAGGAAAAGTACTCAAAATGGACAACATAGTGATTTCATCATAACTAATGGCCATATCAGGATCCTCTGGGTCTTTTGAATCCCTCTATGTAGGTAATTTGCAATCTTTCACCTGTTTGTGAAGGTAAGCACTGGGATAAGTGGAAAAATAGAGCAGTAGGAAGAAACAAAGGCTTTCAAAATGCTCTGAAATATGAAATTAAAATAAAACTGCAAGGAAAGGAATATTTTGGTGGAAGCAAAACATTGTAATCAATATGTTATTGATAAGCGTTAGTGTAGTATCTTAATTATACTTAAGGTAATGGTAGAAGTAGAACAGATCATACACTTGCAGTCACTGCAAGATTCTCCTTTTCCCTCATGAAATAGAAAAGCATTGAAGTTCCTGGGCAAATACACTAATGGACATAAAAATTATACTCTGACATCTGTATAATCCCTGCCTGCAGGCAAGGGCTCGTTCTGCTGACTTTCTAAGCTGGCCTGATGTGAACCTCCACCATGTGCAAAGCTGAGTAATCACAGCTAAGCCACAAGTTCAGCCTGAGCCATCTGCCTTCCAGCTGAGTGCATCACCCAAATCTGCACCACACCAGTGGCATTTATGAGCTAAGAGAAGGTTCAGGCCAAGCTGGCATCCACTGGTGCAAGACTGTGCATACATACCCAAGTAGAGGTTCCCTGTGGGAACAGCAAGTTATTAATATAATCCATATGAAATACCTGATTTTGTAGGCAGCCAAAAACATTAGGTGCATATACGCTGACAGTATCCATGGAATTAAAATGAGAATGCCAAGTAATTTCTAATGAACACAGAGCAAAACGCTACCAATTCTGAAGTTGCATTCTTGAAGTTCAATGAAGTATGACATTTTTAGTTAGGCAAGGATCTTTCCCCAGCACAAAGTGGATTTGAATTTGTTATACAGAAGTATAAATCCTTGTATCCTGCCACCACAGCATCTTATCAGTGTTATGTAATCCTCAGGGTATGATTGTAAGGAAGGCTGAAGAAACCTGCCTTCACTTTTCAGGTGTGAATTTACTGGAGGAGGAAAAGATGCCTAATTTTCTCATTGCCTCATTCTCACACTTTATTGGAATGCTGCTTGTTCTTATGTTACCAAGAAACATTTGACATATTTATTCAATCCAGCCTCATGAAATAGAAGCTATTTATATGAAAAGAGGAATCTCAAACAACTTTCCAATGGAAATTCTTTATACTTATCTGCTGAAACCAGAGTTCTAAGATAGCAAACCACAAATACCTATGAAAATTGTAAACTAAAAAACTCCTTTTAAAACCTGTGGTTTGAAACTAAAGAAAACTTTAAAAAGTTGAATCAAAGTATTTAATAAAATATTTGAAAATCTCTTCTACAAGATTTGAAAGAGGAATTTATGTGGCTTCTCATGTTGGACGCAATATTGATAAAATGTGAGGACCTTTTAAAGAAACCATTATTCATCTACCAAGGTTTTCTAATCTTCAGAATTTATTAATCTTTAGGCTGATGAGTTTTTTTACGGTAACTGCAGACTTTTGCTATGTCTTTTCTCCACTTGTTTTTAATAAGGGGAATGCACATATCACTCACAACAGTAAGAAAACAATCAGTGTTTAGCAAGAAAAATTCCCATAAGAAACTTCTGCATTGCACAAAGAAACATTTATCAACCTTATACACACCTTGACCAGTGGCTGATACCTCTTTCAGTCATGAACTGGCTGCTACTGAAATCCTCAGGAAATCTCATTGCAGTTACAACTTCCTTGTGAGGGGAAGCAGAGGGACAGGCACTGATCTCTTCTCTGTGGTGACAGTGACAGGACCCAAGGGAATGGCCTGAAGTTGTGTCAGTGGAGGTCTAGGCTGGATATCACGAAAATGTTCTTCACTCACAGGGTGTTTGGGCACTGGAACAGGGTGCCCAGAGCAGTGGACACAGCACCAGCCTGACAGAGTTCAGGAGGTGTTTGGACAACACTCTCAGGCACAGGGTGTGACTCTGGGGGTGTCCTCTGCAGGGCCAAGAGTTGGACTCGATGATCCTTGTGGGTTCCTTCCAACTCAGCATATTGTGTGATTCTGTGAACTCACACTGCACAAAGCAGCCTGGAGCTAACATGCTGGGAAGAAACTGAAGGTATTATATCCATAGGACTCCTGCAGTGTCCCAGAGCTCTGGGACACATGAGAAACATCTGACTCCAGCACTGGAGTAAACATGGGCCAGCAGAGACACATCCTGCAGTACCCAACTACCATGCATCTGTCTCCAGCCCTGTTTACTGATGCCGAGATGGGGACACTGCAGGAGCCAGATTTGACCTGTCTGTGCTGAAGAGCTCCAGTTCAGTACAAGTCACAACATCTCCATCCAGAAGGACACACCCATCACTGTGGAACTACATCGATGAACAGACTTAAATTCCACCACTACAAATGCAAAACCTTCATAATTAGTTTCAATAAATTTACAGATAAGAAGTACCACATAGAGGAGTTCACGGAAGTAAAACATCCACTAGAACATTGCAAACAGTAAAAAAAAACCTAAAAAAAAATAAACCCCCCATACACTGTGAGTAACTTTTCAATTAAATACTATTATACAATAAATTCATAAGCTTTCCTCTAGGCAATTTCTCTTTTTTTGTTACTATGACACATTTTTATTTTATTAGAAAGATTTGAGAACACATTTACACCTCTATTGTATAACTATAAATACACTGCCTTTCAGTGTATTGTCAGAGAAGATTCTTTTCAATGGTTACATTGTCGCCATAATACGCAGCTAAATTAAATTGTCATAGAAGATTTGTTTATTAAGACTAAGTCCAGACTCTGCTTTGAGAAAACTGCAGAGTTATATGGCTCCCTTCCAACGTGCATATGAGAGGTTCTTTCGTATAAAGCCAAATGGAGACAGGAGAGGGGTGGGGAAGATGGAAAGGGGGAAAGGACACTGTGATCCTGGAAGCTTCCAGGGTATGTGTTAGGTGCAGGGCTTTGGAAGTGTGCATGCACCAGTTCAGACAGAGTAAAAGAGCATCAGCTGCTCCTTCAGGCTTTCCTTCTAGAATCAGCATGGACAAAAGTAAGACATGGACATACCGGGGCAAGCCCAGCAAGTGCTCAAGAGTGCTGGAGCACAAGAAATAAAATAAGAGATTCAGGAAACTGATCTTGGCCATCTTGAAAGAAAGAAGGCTGAGGTAAAGATATTATTGCCTTCTATAAAGACCTACTGGAAGGAAATTAAGATAACTGAGCCAGACTCGTCTCAGTGAAAGGACAAGATGCAACTAGCAGAAGTTGCAACACAGGAAATTCAGATTTGGTTTAAAGAAAAGATGTTCCCTTGTGGCACAGACTGACAAAATAATTTGTGGAATCTCCACTGCTGGAGACTGAAATTTTTCAAACTCAGCTGAACAATATGAACTATGTGCAAGATGAAATAGTTGGACCTTCTCTGAGCAGGGGTTTGGTCAAAATGACCGGAACAGGTTCATTTCAGCCCACACTGTTCTATGATTTGGCAACTCTATGATCAATTCAATACCATAGACAACTGCATTTCCATATCCACCATTATAAATGTAGCCTCCCTTTCCACACAGAAAATGAATAAATAAGTATAATTCAAAAACAGAGAAACATAAGAAACAGGAACTGTTTCTGAGAGGCAACATCTTTTGCAAATGATTGAATATGGACCCAATCATCACCAGCAAATGTGTGATAATAAATTATTAAAAGTCAAGAAAAGAGGTCTTGAGAAAAGATTGGAGGAACTAGATTGTTTATTCTTAATCTGGGAAAATGTCCACTATACAAAAAAAATCAGATATATAATGCTTCAAAGACAAAATGAAAAGCTATTTCCTTGAACTAGGCAAGGAGTTACATCACAAAAACCTATAGAAGTTAAACATTTGGAAACCAGAATTCAACTCCCTATTACCTTATACCAAAGCAGTTTCTTCAATGACAACAATATTTAACTTAACAAATAAATTCCCATATGACATTATATTAAATGCATTATTGAGTTCTGGTACATTAACTCTATTGTCCTTCTTATTAAAATACAATTAATCTTGCAATAGCTGGCAATGCATTACATTTCATTTTGTCTTATTCTTTTCTTCAATTTTCTGTCTAAAACTTCGTGTTCTGTTCTTAAAATGGGGTTGGTACATCTACCATTCATCAGTCATGAAATATCATCCCTGTGTGATAAAGCTATTAAAAACTGAAATAGCAAAGAAAATATTGTTTGCCTTCACAAACCGAAAGCTCCTGTTAGCCTTTGAAAAAAAATTTTTAATATTTTCCATATTCCTTTTATAATACATTTTGAATCATCTCTACAAGCATGGAATGTCATTTTAAGAGACACACTTCCAATTCTTCCTTTGAGTGTGTATCTGATGAAATGTAGCTTATTTTTTACTGGTCATATTTCCTAACTGTCTAGTTATTGAGCGTATTTAGGATGCTCAGTCTTGAAGGTGAAAGAGCTTCTAGTTTTAATGGGCTCTAAGTGGTGATCTACATGATCCTTTGACATTTCAATATCCTCATGAGAACGTTACAGAGCCTTTCTATTGTGAATTATTGTGTCAAGTAAGATGATGCCTTCAGGTTCTAAATAGGAATTTTGGTCATAATGAAATGCACATTTTAGAGTTAAGAAAGCATAGATAATAATCTGCTTCACTAAACTTACCTTAGGATAAGGACGTCAAAGATTATGCATTTGCCCTGAGTTGAAAACCTTCATCTATTGCAGAAAAACAAATCATGATATCTATCTAGTTCAGAAACCCCCAGTATCAAAATTAGATCAACTCACAGTATAGAAGTCCCTAATGAAACCTCCCAGTCTGAAAGTGTACTATATATCTTGAGATGTAACTTCAAAATTGAGAATGTTTCAGTGTTTTTCAGGCTTGAAGGTCACCATTAACTTTTCTTGAATTATTATACTTGTAACTGGAAAAATATAGCTAAATGAGTACTGAGCTGCTGACAGACTAGTACTTTTTAGATTCAGAATAAATTTTGACAAGATGCACATAAAAACATTCTTCCATGATCGTCCACAAGCAACTTCATCAAAGCTTGATGCTCACACTAGGAAATGCATTTGAAAGTCACAAAATCAGGAATCTTTTGAATCTAGTGTCAGGTACAAATAATCAAAAACATTTATTTTCACAGTAGTTATAGCCGCCCATGAAGTAAGTTCATCATTCTATGAAATGGTGTTATAAGATGAACATCCATAATAAGAAAAACTAATCTTCTTAATCTTAAAATAAATTTACTATTTGGAGGGCTTTGCATGTATGAAAAAATGACTTTTTAATGTTCATAATAAGTTGCCCTTCAAATAAAATATTTCTCAGTGTTGTCCATCTATATAAACTTTGTACAAACACTGCTCCTTTCCCACAGTCAATGCCATAAATAAGGGCGATCTCCAGATGGTGCAAGCTATTACAAAACCACTGATTTCTTCCCAGCTATGTTGACATGCATAAATACCGCATTATAACTATAATATTTATCTGTGTCTCACTTAATTGCATTTACGACATCATCTGTATCACTATACTAAAGAATTATTTTTGTAAATTGATGGGAACTCCAAAGATAAACATAAAGAGGCCTGAACTTTCATTAAAGTGGATGACAGTAAAGTAATTTTTTTTGAGTTTTGCAAACTAGAAATCATCCAGTCATACTTAACTACTAAAAACACAAATTTTTAAGGTTTTCAAATCAAAACACAACACCCCTCACAAGACACACACAAAAGGAAGATTAATCAGTAAGAATGTAAGTCATCCAGGTAATCGAGAATCCACACAGTCTGCACAAGGAAAAGGCAACCAGTAAATATCTGGAGAAGTGCAGGGAACAGAGTACAGTTTTTATAACTAGAAATGAAAGTGTTACATAAGCTCAGCAATACCCAGCCAAATACAGCTCACCTGCAATAAACAAACTGCAGAGATGTGACATTGATAAACTGAGCTGAAACTTACCTCTCTATAAAATACAAGTTTCAAGGCTACTTCAGGAGAACTCTAAAACTTCATCAGTGGTCTCCCCATGTTCAGTGCCATCTGTAAGAACCTGTGAAGTTCTGGCAGTAGATATTTCAACAGTTTGTCTAAAGCCAAGATACACTCTATGTGTTTAAAGATTTTCTCAGATATATCTAGGTTGGTTTTTAGTGTGCAAGTCCTGCCGTTTGCTCTTTGAAATTAATTGAGTGGCCATTTTTTCCCTGTAGTCAGCAGCCCTTATTCTCAATTTCTTGCTCTTCAACCAGGCATGAAAGACTGTGGTTCTCTGCACTGACTCTACTGTGAGTTAACACTGCTACTCAGTGCTGATATGTTTAAATCATCTCAGGTAGCAAAAAGAAAGCATCAGTGTTAAATTAATTCTCATTCTAATACTTTACAGTCAATAAAACCTCTGAGGAGATAAAAGTCCTACTGTTCATCTATGTCAAACCATCTATCAATCTTTATTTACGCAAATCAACTTGTGTTTTTCACCCCTTTAAATCTGCAAAACTGACAAGTGCATTAAAGCCTTTTAACATGCTTTATAAAATCCACATACGGAAAGAGATTAGCTCAATATATGTATAATACTTCCATGCCTACTCATCCTTCTTTGAAATCATATGAACACTGTTAACTAATATTAAATGCCAGAACTAAATTTTTATGTCTTTCAAAATTCCTTACTCATATTATCAACTCCATTAATTGACTCATTAATATTGAATTAAATACTACAGAAAATTTAATTTACTGCTTCCCAATGTAATAAGTCACAAAAATAATTTTAAAAGTTTAGAAGCACAGAATGTCAGAATCATATTCAGGAGTGTGATACAGCATACACACTAGGAAAATTAAATGGTTTAATATATTTAAAACTCTATTTTCCTTTAAGGTCTGTACAATGGAAATACTACGCCTGTGAAACTAGAAAAAAGTATTTTTGTAGAAGCATAGGAGTCGTAAAATATTAGAATGGGTTCTTTCCATTTCCTTTTCTGTAACTAAAGTTCATAAAAGAAGTTTGGTGCTTTTCACTTTAGTTGCATTAAAACAAGTCTTAATCACAGGTTCAAGTGCTTCCTAAATTGGAGGGGTCTTAAGGCTGAATATACATTTATGGATAGGCTTAGATGATTTACATTTTCATGTTACGTCTATTGCTTCCTCCACACCTTTTGTGTACAGATGAATTCAAAAGCTTACAGAACTGCAATTAAGCACAGAGAATCCCACTTGTCAAAACAAACTAATAGCCATCAAGTGCCTTGTATCCCTCTCATTTTTAAGCTACTAACAACAGCTCTTTCATGCATTCCTGGTCCTAAATTAACAACTATTCTGCTTGAATGGAGCCCCTATACTCAGACACAGCCTCAGAAGGGGCAGCAGTTTCTGTAACACCGCTTGCCTGCTTCCAAAGTCTGCAATTTTGCCTCCCCGGACACAAAACCAGCTCTTGCTGGCAGACATGATTAAGGCAAATGAAGAAAATGGGCAAACCAAAAGGAGAACTGTGGCACCTTCCATCTTTATATTTACATTCTAAAGCTCCTGTTGCTTTTGTCAAATCAGGTTCTATGACATTCTGCTGAACTGCTGCATCCTCAGTGCTGCAGTCACATTTATTACATTTCTCTTGGAAAAGTTCACAAGCTATGTCCTATGCTTCAGTTCTCAGCTTTTTCAACAAATGCTTATTTTTCAGTATTTAAATATTTAATTGCTTTCCTTATTAATGTCATGATCTACCAGCAGCAGGTGAGCCTTACAGAGCACTTTCTTTTTCTTTATATAACATCCTGGGGTGTTGTACAAATAACAACTGGGTTTCAGGAATTGCAAAAATCTATGCAATGATCAGCCAGCATACACTGAAACACAGGAATTAAAAGTGATTTCAGGCTGCAAACAAGACATTCCCCCCGCCCCCGCCATGACAATGCTTGCTAGCATTTGCTTTTCCCTCCCAAATGTATGCACCTGGCCAACAGAAAAATACGAACATCTTCTCTTCTTTCCAGACTGCAACGAATTAAACTCCAGCAGTAAATATTTGTGCCTCTAGCTCTGTAGGGCCTTGTTCGAAAATGCCACATCTTACTCAACTGCTTTGCTTATGTTTGCTGTCACTTCCCAAATGCTAGAGCACAGCACTTCCCCATATTACTGCAATAACAAAGGGTGTTTGGGGGCTGAGAAGAGTTTCTGCTTCAGCTCTTCTGTAGCTTTGTATTTAAAAGGTCTGATGCTACACATGCTGATTCCCCCTAAACTCATGCTCAAGTTGTCCAAGCCTCTAAACAATGTCAACTGGCGTTGAAAAGATATGGATGGGCATATAATGGTGGTGGCTAACATGACATTGCGAAAACTGAAACAGATTAAACAGTTTTGTATGCACAAAGTGCACCCCACAGGACTGGCTACCTGTGGGACACAGACATGACCCTGTCTTCTCCCTGTGCCTCTCTGCATTTTGGGTATCCCTACTGAAGGATATCCAACCAGCAGTGCCATGCATTTCCTTAGCTCAGAAGCTGCAAGGCCTCCTAGGAGTGCCATGTGATGGGGATGGAGAAGGAGCTCCTAACTACCTTTACACAATTTCTGTCACATAAGATCCAGAGACCATCCACTCACAGAACCTTGAGCAGATGAGGTGAAACGTGAAAACAGAGTGACAGGATAACAACACGGCTTGTGCTGGCATTGTCAAGAGCTCTCCTGAGCTTTCTCTGCCTTGATCGTTCAATGACAGAGGGCAATTCTTTTAATTCTTTTTAATGCCACCTATTTTCAAAAAGGGGAAAAGGGGGAACATGTATGAGCATATGCATATGTTTTATATATGTCTATAAAGGGAAGGAAAATGAACATGTATCAAACAGTACAGACTATAGAGCTCATCCTAGACACTGAATGTATCTAAATCCAACTGCAATACAGCAATCCAGGAACTGCATGGGGGAAATTCAAGCACAGGCTGAAATGCTCAACGAAATTCAGATAAAACTTACAAGGTCTCATTTTCTTCCTCTTCCTTGTTCTTCTATAGGTATGAATTACTTCTGGCATGAGTCAGGCAGTTTTCACCATTACCTTTAGCACAGTTTATTTTACAGTTGTAGTTCCAGGTAATAGGGTATGCTATCAGCAAAAAAGGTCAGAGAAACACAAAAATCATCTTGAAAAGGAAAGCTAGAGATGATTAGAAAAAGAATGATAAAAGTAATGTAAAAGACCTTAAGAAGACAGCATTTCAGCTAGCTGCTTTCTCAGATAATTGGTCAGAGAAATGCTGCCAATGGTAAGAAGTCTAAATATATTACTTTCCCTTTATTTTTATAAACCTTTATTAATTTTAGCTAATCACATTTTTTACTGCTTGTTCTAGACCAAGACTGCTGGTCATCTTTTAAGAAAAATGTGTACAATAGCCTCAGTAGAATTGTTCTTATCCTCTGTAGCACAGGTTTACAACAAAACCCCATGAAGTTGCCAAGTATGAATAGTAGAGAGGAAACAATGTGGCAACTAAGATTATTCCAATATTTCCACATGCAATGCAGGTAAAGCCAGAAAAGAGTGGAGCAAAATGAAAAAATCAAAGTGAAAAAATCATTAACTGAATGAGGGGAAATACACCTACATGGTTAACCTGTAAAGCCTAAGGTGTATGACACAAAAGAGTGAGTCTGTAACAGGGCCATGGCAGATCAACATGCCCTCCAGTCAGCACTGAACCAGCACTCCAACACAGGAATAAATTCTGCTTTAATCAGATTTGTCAGTCTCTGCATTGTAACCAAAAATTGAGTATTTCTTTTGCCCTCAGGAGATCTATTCAGTCTCTATTTATTTCTTGAAAATCTGACTACTAATATCAAATGTAGCTGAAATCTGAGGAGAACTGCAGATATGAAATATAGCTACCCTGAGATCTCATCAAATTCCTAGGTATAGTCTCCACATTCAGAATTTTTCATGCTGAAATATTATTCAGAGTGCATTCCTTTTTATTTCAGATTATATTATTTTTCATAAATATAATATCTTCTGAGATATTCTCCTTTGTGTATCTCACTGATCTTGACCTGTCATGGGTGAGGGCTCTGAACTGAAGAAAACTGCCAATAAAATAAGGTTGGGAGAAGAAAACGGATTTTAACATCACAGATCCTCCATGCTGAATACATGTCTCATGATTGCAGGAGAAGTGGAATATAATATGGTAAATTATCAGTGGATGCAATTGTGGATAAAAGGGACTGGATATGAAATGATAGCCATGTAAACAATTGATTAGGAAAGTGACAACTGACAACCTCAGGACTACTTGGAATGCAGGAAAAAGTACTAAAGGTCTTCCAAATGTCTGAAAAGAGCAACAGGAAAACCTGCTGGAACTGGATGAGTGATTAGGGTTTAGTGACACAGAACTCCCTTCTGCAGAAAAGCATGGACATTTTCTGCTAAGCACCTGAGGAAGGATGACCAACTTTGCAAAAAAGCAGAAGAGAGCATAACTTTACTAAAGACAGTAATTAACCTAGAGAGAATTGTGTTTCAAATAACACAGATATGCAATAATATAGCAAATCCAACTGAAAAAAAGGTAATGGGTAAGATTATTCTAGCAGTCACATTTGACTGATTCAGGAACTTAACATGTTTATCCATTTGTTCATTAATTATACTCTGTATACAACAAAATGTACCCATCATCTAATCTTGGTCTGACCACTTAATTATACAAAATTGAAATTTCACTGAAAAACTGCATTTATAACTCGACTAATGATGAAAGACTGACACTATAACAACTTCAGAGAGAAGGTCTAAACAAGCTTTTCCTTCTTAGATAAAGATTTGCACAATATACAATGTTCATGTCCAGGAGACCCATTTTTTTTAACAGCTCTGTTTGTGGGAAAATAATGGAGTGTGCCTATTGATACTCTTCCAGCAATTATGTTAGGAATAAACAATTTTCATTATGTAAATGTGATGTACTTCTAATTAAAGAATCCATACAATATCATTAAACTTACCTTAACACACGCACAAATACCAATAAAAATCATAGCAGTATAACTTCAGGATAAAGAAGATTTCCTGCAGAAGAGCTTAACATTTCCTTGTGTGCTTACATAAAAGGGAAGACAATGCAAAAAAGGAATTACTTTGGTTTACTTTTAATATCTGAAATTAAAAATTAATTACTTTATAAGAATAAAGAACAAAGATGATGTTTATTTTTCCCTGCTATGCACAAATAAAGTACTTGGTATCATGACCTCAGTGACACTTTCAGTGAAAACAGAATTGGTGGCAAGTCACACATGCAATTCCAGCAGGAAAAGATCATTTGCCTTTCTCAGATCTGAGATGTAATGGTGATTGCTGCACACAGCACAATGTAAAAGAGACACGTGATCATATTGGACAGATCAAAGGCATAGAATGAGATATTTAACAGCTACTGTTTCTTCATAATTGCAGAATATTTTCCTGTGACATTTGCAAAAATTGTCACTCAAGAGAGGTTAAAAGGCCCTGGCCTCCACTGAAAACCATGTTGCCTTTGATGCCACAGAATAGAAAAAAATCATGAGCTAGCTAGTTATATGACAATATCATTAGCTGTTGCTGCTCTCCAATTAGGTAATAATAATAAAAGAGCATAGGGAGGCTTTTACAATCATTTGACAAAGACTGTTATAGCTAAAATGAAATCAAGAAGTTCAGTTTCACAGGGGAAAAAAAAGTTTCAAAATATACAGAGAAAACCTTGAGACCTTTATCTTCAAGAAAAAACATAGGGACCAGACAGAAGAACAGTTCCGCCTTGTTAATATTTTCCTGGCAAGTGGCAGTTGTGGATTGAGATTTCTATTCTCCCTTAGTTGAAACAGGTCTTGCAACTTGGTCTTTGACACCCCACGAATCTACCTTACTGCTAAATAATTCACTATGGTGAAATATAGAGATGAGAAATTTTCCTAAGGGGTGTGTATTCAAACTGATACATTTATTCAAACTGACAGATTTTGGAGCACTGATATTTGGGTGCAATGGTAAATACCAACCAAAACAAATTTTCACATGATTCTGCTTATTAGCAAATTATACTGGGTTTGCAATATTCTCTGGAGAAGAACTGTAATTTAATTAAAACTTTTTTTAGTTAAATCGCGTTAAGTGATAAAGAATGATGCTTCTAACATCCGAAGAATCTGGTGAATCAAAGAAGAGTAACAATGTATAGCATTTTTTAGCATGAAAGTGCATGGACATTAGAAGAGCTCAGACCCATACAACAGCAGTTCCTTGGAATGGAAGGAAGCTCTCCTGATGGAGAAACAATCTATGCCAGGACAAATAAGAATCAAAGTGGCATTTTCATTTATTTGGTGGTGTGTGTATACATAGGTTCTGAAAATCAAAAACTTTCATCAAGAATTCTTCTTGCTTGTCTGTCTAACTTCACTTACCAGATTTCAACCAAATACATTAAAATGGAGGGGAGAACGGGAGGCTCCATTACCTGAATCCAAATTTCCATATTGTAGAGGAGAAGAAAGCATTTGTATGGTTGCTTTGTAACTGATCTGAAATGTACGACTTTCCATCAGTTGCACAGCACAATTAGCTACATTTTCCTACTGAAGGGAGACAGAACTGTGGTTTTGGTCACAATTGCTTTTCGAGAGAAGATCATGAGTTGAACACCAACATGCAGATACACCCTGAGCACTGCCGACTGCTGAGGGAGTCAAGTCATGTATGCAGTACAGGAAAGAGTTCAGCAGAAAGCTGCAACTGTCCTCTCAGCCTCTACAGCCATCCATGGGGGGAACTCAAAAGCAGTCAATATTAAATCAACCCATGTATGATTTATGATGGCTTCAACAAGCTAAATGCAAACATTCTCATTTCTGACATATTGAAACACTTCCGATCAAAATGCGAATGGTGAATACTTCTGAGAACAGCACTGTCAAGAATTATTTGGAAAAAAAAATGAAAGAGGAAATTTTTAAGCATGAAAACAGATACTAATCAAATAACATTCCACGTGAACAGAAATTCCAAACTTAGTCAGCTTTCATTTTTACACAGGACTTGGGAAAATGGGAACACAGCCTTCATCTATATTCTCTATTGGAACATGAAACTGTTCAGTTTTGCCAAGCATACAAGGTGACATCCCAGAAGAAGGGAAGGGGATGGAAAAAAACCCAAAAGACAAGACACGCACTTTCAGAATTTTACTTACAATTTTTGTTTACTTAGAAATTGGATTTTTTTCCTCATGATCCTCCTGTGAGCATTATGCTATGTGCTCTGGAGCAGCAGTAAGTGCAGCAGCAGTAAGAGCAAAAGTGTGAGGAACAGAGTGTCATGCTCTCATGCAGCAATAATGTCCAGGATATAAAGTTAGTCTAGTTAACATATCATTTTTCTGGATGCCACACATGCAAAGTGTCATGAAAATAGTTTCACCATCCCTCTCCCCCACTCTGTGATGTCCAGCTCCAGTGTATGAGAATATACAGCAGCATCATCTGTCTTTGCTGCTTTCTGGAAATGACCTTGAATTTTTAGGAAGGTATTGACTGATGACTGGAGACAGGTGGAAAAAAAGGCATTATTTTATACATCTATCATTTTTTAAATCTCTTTTAAACATCACTTCCAGTTATATAATTTTTAGCAACTTGTCCTTTTTTGTGAGGTTATTTAGCAGTCATAATTTCATATTTACTGCCTCATATTCTCAGAACTGGTATTTTCAAGAATACAGAAGAGTAGTAGATGCTTTCTTGTTTTTCTCTACCTTCTGTCTCAGTCTTGGGCTCAGGGGTTACCAGGCAGAGCAAGAGGTAAGGTGATCCTATCAATCACTGACTCTTCAGCCAAGACAGTGACACCTGTTAGTATATCCAAATGCATTCCACTGATGACCCATTGCCTATACTCAGGACAAATGTTGTGAGTACAGCAATATGCAAACACGCTCAGCGAGCACAACAAAAAGCTGTGCTTGCCTAGAACAAACAGGCAGTAGAACGTGATGGTAACATTGGAATGATCTTGCCTGCTCGCTATCACGACATAGAAGAGCAGTACAACCCCAGCAGGCACAGATGGAGGATTCCAGCTCTGTATCACACACAAGGAGAGCCACCTCATGGCCCTTACAAGCAGCAGCCTGCTGCTGAGACTGGATGTGAGCTTGCAGACACGGACACACTTCCGCGTACAGGTGACATTCAGCGCTCCAAATCTTGTTCCATACTTCTTCCAATAAAGAGCAGTCAGCTGCACAGTGCCGCTGCCCAGGGGCTGTCTGGTTGAAAATTCATATTTGGGGCAACATTGTCCTTCCCCCGGTATAATATTGATAGATTATTCCAGACATAGAAATTATTTAGAAATTACATCTCACTCAGAAAACACTCTTTGCAGCTGCATGCATCACATGATTCTGATTCCCCAAAACTGTCCTTATGTCTCTAAATACATACAGGAACTGCACCATATGCCCCTGCAGTGACTCTACTTCCCCTCCTCCTCAATGTGTACTTCCATGTTTTTCTATCCCTCTGGAGGTATCAAGGCCTGTGTGCAGGAAGAAAGAAGTCTTGCCATAGACAGAGGCTGAAAAAGGCACACAGATACTCAGCAGTGCTGCTACCAGCACCTCCTTCATTGATCACTGGAGTCATGCCACAAATCCTGCACAAAGTTAGTTAAACCCAAAGGATATTCTTTCTCTCCAAGGCATTATCAATGCTCTCACTAATAACTAGGGAAATTTCTGCTGGTTTTTAGATTTGATGTAAAATCAGTAACATAGAAACCTCAGGTCAGGAAAGATCTTCACACAGATTTGTAAGATGAGAGGCATTAGCTTTGCTGTCTCTGTAAATCCCTGTCTAGATTATCTTTTTAAGTTTCTCTTCCTGTTATGCATTAAATGCTGTTGTTGGTTCTAGGACAAAAGTGGCTGTGGGGTAAGAAATCCCAATGTATATTTTATATATCGACTCGTTAGGTAAGATCATTATTGTTTTATCATACAAAGAATTTCTGAAATTTCACTATGACATCAGTTAATGTTTACCTACAAATGTGATCACATCAGATGTTGTTAAATGATTAAATACCTTTCTGACTTAAACCTCTAAAATTCTTTTCTGAAGAAAAGTAGAAAACATTAATTTCTCCAGCTTTGTACCATACACAGCATTCATTCTGCAGACATTCTGGAAATACTGCTGTTGCTGACTTTTTTGTTAAAAGTGCTGTACAAAATGTTTCAAATAATATAGAACGTATCTTCAGAAACTTAAGTTCCTCTCCCCTCCTAATTTTTGTTTTATTTGTTGCATAGATATCAGTTCAAGACATTGCTATTTTTGCTCCACCATATCTGCCACATTTAAATAAGCACCACCAGTATAGCACACATGTAACTTTTGAGAACTCCTCTCCCACATACCCCCAAATAAAGCTCTATAACCTTTCAACTACCATTTCAAAATCTTTAAGTGGGTAATATATTAGGGTCATTGTAGTTTCAATGGAATTAACTATATATTAATAAATCCAGATGGAAAAAAAAATCAAAGAAACATAACTTCAACTCACGTACAATACAACAACCTTAGCAAGTACAGATAATAAGCCAGAAATTCCTAGTACATGTTTCTTTCATTAAGAGTTTTTTAAAAACACTTGAAAATTGAAAGTAATTTTAAATTATCTTAAGGAAGAAAAGCATAAAACTAAAGATTAGCAGAGTGGAATTAAACTAGTACAGAAAATCAATTACTGCATTGAAAAACAGAAAGAAAAATTGGTTTATAATCTTCTATCACGAAAAACAGTTGCTTAGGAACAATTCTCATAAAAGTTTACTGTGTTTTCTGAAATAATTACCAAGAAAAAAAAATCAGCAATACAATGGTTCTGATCCCACATAAACCACTAAACTTGTGACTGTAAACATTGGCACATACTGCAAATGCTTAGGAAAAAACTAAAATCCACTATTTTAACTAATATCTGGATTCTCCACGGCTCTAAACTATCTGTGAGCTGCGACTTGCAAGTTAAGTCATATTTCTCTCTCGAGCTCAGCTGTTTGGTGTGGGACACATGCAGGAAGCCACCACCGAGTGATCAGACAGACCACACACTGTCCCCACCACAGGTGAGTCTGCTACACAGAGTAGGACTGACAAAGCTTTTCAGTCTGGCCTGGCTACCTGCTCCAAATAGGGGGAGCAAGTCATGACTAGTGTCTTCGTTTGATAGACAGGTGTCTGTTTAGGAAGGTGGGAACCTTCCTTAGAACAGAGAATGTGAATCCCCTTCCCTCCGAATTATTATAACTTTAGAATCAAGGGCTCTCAGGCAAAGGTATGGGAAAAGGAATAAGAGTTTTTTTACTAGTATCTATACTGAGGTAAACAATCAGTAACAAAAAACAATAAACAAGGTAAAGAAAAACAGTAAACAAAACCAAAAAAACTCGGTGGCAAATGTCCCTGGACTGTCAGGCACGTTCTCGGTTGGTGCAGTCACGGTCACGGCCAGCAGGGGCGCTGTTGGGCTCCTAGACCAGCCGGACAGGTGCGATGACTCCCGGGAAGCTGCAGATGGCGCTGTGCCGCGAGGTTGGATCTGTGTCGCGCGTAATGGCCGACGGGCTGGAGCAGGGTGGAGCGCAGATGGACGGGGGGCGCAGCAGAGAGCCCAGAGCCGGGAGATGGAGCGGCCGGGTCAGCCCACCCGGGCCAGCCAGCAGAGGAGGCGGCAGGAAACTCCGCAGTTGGGGCAGGCAGGGTGCGGGGCAGCAGGCAGGGCGCGGGGTGGTGGCAGGCGGGGGTCCCGTTCCGCTGCAGTGCAGCTGGGAGATGCACCCTCCCGGAGGGGAAGAGATGATTGGAGTCCCGTGCCCCGAGAACTCACCCACCAGGTAGAGAAAAACTAGTGCAAAGCCGGGCTTTTCTTTTCCTGCAGTCGCAGCCAAAAAAACGGAGAGCCGTTCCTTCCACTGCTGTCTCCTCCGAGACTTGTGAGCGAGTCCCTGTGTCGTTATCAAGTCTTGCTATCTCTTGTTCCCGTGCCCGCCCAGCCAAAAAGTCTTTGTCTCTTTTGTGAGAGTAAAATGTCCTCTAAGTACCGATCGTTACTTGCCTAGCAACAGAATGGGAAAAATTCCACTTCCCCCCCCCCAACCTCCAACATTATCCACCCCGAATTTTTCCATTCCAACATATTACATTGAACTTAAGCCTTTAAACTATATACATACAAGCATTACTCTGAATATACACATACAGATATGCATACAGGCACCGTGTTATGGGCAGTTCAACCCCAACTGAGGTCTCCCTGAGGTATGCATCGTGTCTCTCCATCCTCTTGCATCACCCACCAGGTACACCCTGGTCCTTGAGCAAAGACAACCCCACGGGTGGGTCTATCTTTGCTCAAGGCAGAATTAATCCAAACAGTTTTCCCCAGCATGCCTCTCATTTGCACTACTGGAACCTTATCCCCGTCTGCTGTTTGCAAGGGTTCAGATTGGGCAGGGCCAGCCCTGTTGGTGGAGCCTCGGGTGTTAACTAGCCAGGTGGCCTTGGCTAAATGCTGTTCCCAATTTTTGAAAGTCCCCCCACCTAAAGCCTTCAAGGTGGTTTTTAGCAGGCCGTTGCATCGCTCTACTTTACCAGCAGCAGGTGCGTGATAAGGAATGTGGTACACCCACTCAATGCCATGTTCCTTAGCCCAGGTGTTTATGAGGCTATTTTTGAAATGAGTCCCGTTGTCCGACTCAATTCTCTCAGGGGTACCATGCCTCCAAAGGACTTGCCTTTCAAGGCCCAGGATGGTGTTGCGGGCAGTGGCATGAGGTACAGGGTAGGTCTCCAGCCACCCAGTGGTGGCCTCTACCATTGTGAGCACGTAGCGCTTGCCGTGGCGGGTTTGAGGCAGTGTGATGTAATCGATCTGCCAGGCCTCCCCATACTTATATTTGGTCCACCTTCCCCCATACCACAGGGGTTTCACCCGCTTGGCTTGCTTGATGGCAGCGCATGTCTCACAGTTATGGATCACCTGGGAGATACAGTCCATAGTTAGATCCACCCCTCGGTCTCGTGCCCACTTATAGGTGGCATCTCTGCCCTGATGGCCTGAGGCATCATGGGCCCATCGGGCTAGGAACAACTCTCCTTTGTGCTGCCAATCTAAATCTACCTGTGACACCTGTATTTTTGCAGCCTGATCTACCTGTTCATGGTTTCGGTGTTCCTCATTAGCTCGGCTCTTGGGGACATGGGCATCCACATGACGGACTTTCACAGGTAGCTTCTCTACCCGACTGGCAATGTCTCGCCATTCGTCAGCAGCCCAGATTGGTCTTCCTCTACGTTGCCAGTTGGCCTTTTTCCACCTTTCCAACCAACCCCACAGAGCATTGGCTACCATCCATGAATCAGTGTACAGGTACAGCTTTGGCCACTTCTCTCTTTCAGCAAGGTCCAGGGCCAGCTGAACAGCTTTGAGTTCAGCAAGTTGGCTTGATCCACCTTCTCCTTCTGTAGCCTCTGCGACCTGCCGTGTGGGGCTCCATACAGCTGCTTTCCATTTTCGGTTTGCCCCCACAATGCGACAGGAACCATCAGTGAAGAGAGCGTAGCATGTTTCATCTTGCAGCAGTTGGTTGTATGGTGGAGCTTCCTCTGCGCGAGTCACCTGTTCCTGCTCCTCTTCATCGGTGAGACCAAAGTTTTCACCTTCGGGCCAATTTGTAATTATTTCCAAGATCCCAGGGCGATTCGGGCTTCCAATACGGGCGCGCTGCGTGATGAGGGCAATCCATTTACTCCACGTGGCATCGGTGGCGTGGTGGGTAGAGGGAACCTTTCCCTTGAACATCCACCCCAGCACCGGTAGTCGGGGTGCAAGAAGAAGTTGTGCTTCCGTGCCAATAACTTCTGAGGCGGCTTGGACGCCTTCATAGGCTGCCAGAATTTCCTTCTCTGTGGGAGTGTAGTTGGCTTCGGACCCTCTGTAGCTTCGGCTCCAGAATCCCAGTGGACGACCTCGAGTCTCACCAGGCACCTTCTGCCAAAGGCTCCAGGACAGACCGTTGCCCCCGGCTGCAGAGTAGAGCACATTCTTCACTTCTGGTCCTGTCCTGACTGGGCCAAGGGCTACCGCATGAGCGATCTCTTGCTTGATCTGGGCGAAGGCTTGTTGTTGTTCAGGGCCCCAGCGGAAATCATTCTTCTTGCGTGTCACCAGGTAGAGAGGGCTCACAATCTGGCTGTACTCAGGGATGTGCATCCTCCAGAAGCCTATGGCGCCTAGGAAAGCTTGTGTCTCCTTCTTGTTGGTTGGTGGGGACATCGCTGTGATTTTATTGATGACTTCGGTGGGAATCTGACGCCGTCCATCTTGCCACTTCACCCCCAGGAACTGGATCTCTTTGGCAGGCCCCTTGACTTTGCTCCTTTTGATGGCAAGGCCGGCTTCCAGAAGAATCTGGATGATTTTCTCTCCTTTCTCAAACACTTCTTCTGCTGTGCCCCCCCACACAATGATGTCATCGATGTACTGCAGATGTTCTGGAGCCTCACCCTTTTCCAGTGCAGCCTGGATCAGTCCGTGGCAGATGGTGGGACTGTGTTTCCACCCCTGGGGCAGTCGGTTCCAGGTGTACTGCACGCCCCTCCAGGTGAAAGCAAACTGAGGCCTGCACTCTGCTGCCAGAGGAATGGAGAAAAATGCATTTGCAATGTCAATAGTGGCATACCACTTTGCTGCTTTGGACTCCAGTTCATACTGGAGCTCCAGCATGTCTGGCACGGCAGCGCTCAGCGGTGGAGTCACCTCGTTCAAGGCACGATAGTCCACAGTCAATCTCCAGTCTCCATCAGATCGGCGCACAGGCCAGATGGGGCTGTTGAAGGGTGAGTGGGCCTTGCTGACCACCCCTTGGCTCTCCAGCTCACGGATCAGCTTGTGGATGGGAATCACAGCATCTCGATTCGTTCGGTACTGCCGGCGGTGCACTGTCGAGGTGGCAATTGGTACATGTTGTTCCTCCTCCTTCAAGAGTCCAACTGCAGAAGGGTTCTCTGACAGTCCAGGCAAGGTGTTCAATTGCCTAATGCCCTCTGCCTCAACAGCAGCTATTCCAAAAGCCCACCTGAGTCCTTTCGGGTCTTTGAAATAGCCATTCCGGAGGAAATCTATGCCCAGAATACACGGGGCCTTTGGACCAGTCACAATGGGATGTTTCTGCCACTCCTTCCCAGTCAGGCTCACCTCGGCTTCCACCAGCGTCAACTCTTGTGATCCCCCTGTTACCCCAGCAATAGAAATGGGTTCAGCCCCAACATGTCCCGATGGCATTAGGGTACACTGCGCACCTGTATCAACTAATGCTTCATATTTTTGTGGCTCTGATGTACCAGGCCATCGAATCCACACAGTCCAAAAGACACGGTTTTCCCATGCCTCTACCTGGCTAGAGGCAGGGCCCCTCTAGCCCTGGTTATCATTCCCTTCCTGAGCATGCATTCCACCGTCAAGGGAATCTGACACAACATTTTCTCTTCTGTTGTACTCAGCAGGTTGGCTACAGGAAGCTGAGGCTACCTTGGCTCTGGCAGAACCCCCTCGGCTAGCGTTGCCCTCCTTAAGCTGACGCACCCGTTCTGCCAGGACAGAGGTGGGCTTCCCATCCCACCTTTTCATGTCTTCCCCATGGTCATGCAGAAAGAACCACAACTCAGCTCGTGGGGTGTACCCTCTTTCTCTAGCTGGGGGACGTCGGGCTCCAGTGTTGGGGCCTGTGACTCTCACTGGTGCCACACTGTTTTTCCTCACCTCCTCCCTGATCTCCCTCATCTCTTCCTTCAACTCCTTAACCACAGCAGAGATCTGAGCCTGCAATGGGCCATTGATCACACTTGCATAATGCCTGAGCTTGTCAGCTACAGAGCCCACTGTCTCACGGTTGTCATCGGCATTAAACATTGCAATGTAGGTGGCATATTGGGTTGGCCCTAGACTTGCCAGGTTCCACAACATTTGCCCTGTGCACCTGACCTTGTCAGGATCATTTTCGTGCTGTCCATCCCTCCCAAAAAGCACCTCCTGTACTGCCACTTCTCTCAGCCGTTGGATCGCTTCCTCAACGGTCTTCCAGGGCAATCTACGGTAGTTCTCCTGCATTCTGTCTTTGTGAACAAACCTCTCTCTTACACTCATTAAAAGCCTCTCCCAGAGAGAAATGGGTCCTGCCTCCCTCACGAACACCTTTTCAACACCCGCGTCCAGGGCCACGGCTCCCAAATTCCTGGCCTCACCACCATCCACCTGCACGCCTGGGCCCATGCGGTCCCAAACCCGAAGTAACCAGGTTGAGAAAGCCTCGCCCTTCCGCCGCACAATGTCATCATGCAGATTACGGATAGTGTCGTACGGCAGGGACTCGGTGATGATTATAGGCCCAGGCTCCCCTGCGGGTTGTGAAGGCCCTGGTTCCCCATCATCATCAACTGGGCGTACCGATTTGGTCTTATACTTCCTCCGCTGTACAGGGGCAACTGCTGCTGACTGTGACTGCCCTTGAGGTTCAGCTGGAACCTGGACGGTTGTAATGTCCGTGGGTTCCGCTGCTGCACCATCTAACTCTTCCCCTGTGGGGCAAGGAGAGGGCTTCCCACCAGCTGAGGAAGTATATTCTTTCAACACCTGACGTATCTTTTCCCCTCTCACTTGGAATGCAAAGTTGAACAGGCCTATCAGCAACCCCAAGCACTGTAGGACGTCATTGGTATTTAGAGAGTATATGAACCCTCTGAGCCCTGGTAGGGTAGGCCCAAAGAGATGGGTGAAGGGTTGAGAAAAATCTTCCCCTGGTGTCGTCTCCTCACAAAAGGTACCATTACCAAACAGACTCCAAAAACATGTACTCACGGTGTTAAAGCCCTGTAACCAAGTGACCGCCGTCCAAAGGAAATGGAAAATCCATAGATTCCTCACCTTATTGACCCATTGTGAGAACTGGATAACAGCCACTATAGCCTTAGTTATAGGACCCATGTTTAGATAGGGAGCTGCAAATGGGAAAACCGTGGCCACGAGAATGTGCCAGCCAGACCAAGGTATGCTAGACCACATGGTGTCACTTAGTGAGGTTTCTATGTTCAGCACACTAAAAATGGGTCTCCCAGAAACTGTTATTCCTTTTGCACCCTTTTTTTTTCTCTCAATGCCCTCGAGCCCCACGTTGGGCGCCAAAATCTGTCTTCGTTTGATAGACAGGTGTCTGTTTAGGAAGGTGGGAACCTTCCTTAGAACAGAGAATGTGAATCCCCTTCCCTCCGAATTATTATAACTTTAGAATCAAGGGCTCTCAGGCAAAGGTATGGGAAAAGGAATAAGAGTTTTTTTACTAGTATCTATACTGAGGTAAACAATCAGTAACAAAAAACAATAAACAAGGTAAAGAAAAACAGTAAACAAAACCAAAAAAACTCGGTGGCAAATGTCCCTGGACTGTCAGGCACTTTCCCGGTTGGTGCAGTCACGGTCACGGCCAGCAGGGGCGCTGTTGGGCTCCTAGACCAGCCGGACAGGTGCGATGACTCCCGGGAAGCTGCAGATGGCGCTGTGCCGCGAGGTTGGATCTGTGTCGCGCGTAATGGCCGACGGGCTGGAGCAGGGTGGAGCGCAGATGGACGGGGGGCGCAGCAGAGAGCCCAGAGCCGGGAGATGGAGCGGCCGGGTCAGCCCACCCGGGCCAGCCAGCAGAGGAGGCGGCAGGAAACTCCGCAGTTGGGGCAGGCAGGGTGCGGGGCAGCAGGCAGGGCGCGGGGTGGTGGCAGGCGGGGGTCCCGTTCCGCTGCAGTGCAGCTGGGAGATGCACCCTCCCGGAGGGGAAGAGATGATTGGAGTCCCGTGCCCCGAGAACTCACCCACCAGGTAGAGAAAAACTAGTGCAAAGCCGGGCTTTTCTTTTCCTGCAGTCGCAGCCAAAAAAACGGAGAGCCGTTCCTTCCACTGCTGTCTCCTCCGAGACTTGTGAGCGAGTCCCTGTGTCGTTATCAAGTCTTGCTATCTCTTGTTCCCGTGCCCGCCCAGCCAAAAAGTCTTTGTCTCTTTTGTGAGAGTAAAATGTCCTCTAAGTACCGATCGTTACTTGCCTAGCAACAGAATGGGAAAAATTCCACTTCCCCCCCCCCAACCTCCAACATTATCCACCCCGAATTTTTCCATTCCAACATATTACATTGAACTTAAGCCTTTAAACTATATACATACAAGCATTACTCTGAATATACACATACAGATATGCATACAGGCACCGTGTTATGGGCAGTTCAACCCCAACTGAGGTCTCCCTGAGGTATGCATCGTGTCTCTCCATCCTCTTGCATCACCCACCAGGTACACCCTGGTCCTTGAGCAAAGACAACCCCACGGGTGGGTCTATCTTTGCTCAAGGCAGAATTAATCCAAACAGTTTTCCCCAGCATGCCTCTCATTTGCACTACTGGAACCTTATCCCCGTCTGCTGTTTGCAAGGGTTCAGATTGGGCAGGGCCAGCCCTGTTGGTGGAGCCTCGGGTGTTAACTAGCCAGGTGGCCTTGGCTAAATGCTGTTCCCAATTTTTGAAAGTCCCCCCACCTAAAGCCTTCAAGGTGGTTTTTAGCAGGCCGTTGCATCGCTCTACTTTACCAGCAGCAGGTGCGTGATAAGGAATGTGGTACACCCACTCAATGCCATGTTCCTTAGCCCAGGTGTTTATGAGGCTATTTTTGAAATGAGTCCCGTTGTCCGACTCAATTCTCTCAGGGGTACCATGCCTCCAAAGGACTTGCCTTTCAAGGCCCAGGATGGTGTTGCGGGCAGTGGCATGAGGTACAGGGTAGGTCTCCAGCCACCCAGTGGTGGCCTCTACCATTGTGAGCACGTAGCGCTTGCCGTGGCGGGTTTGAGGCAGTGTGATGTAATCGATCTGCCAGGCCTCCCCATACTTATATTTGGTCCACCTTCCCCCATACCACAGGGGTTTCACCCGCTTGGCTTGCTTGATGGCAGCGCATGTCTCACAGTTATGGATCACCTGGGAGATACAGTCCATAGTTAGATCCACCCCTCGGTCTCGTGCCCACTTATAGGTGGCATCTCTGCCCTGATGGCCTGAGGCATCATGGGCCCATCGGGCTAGGAACAACTCTCCTTTGTGCTGCCAATCTAAATCTACCTGTGACACCTGTATTTTTGCAGCCTGATCTACCTGTTCATGGTTTCGGTGTTCCTCATTAGCTCGGCTCTTGGGGACATGGGCATCCACATGACGGACTTTCACAGGTAGCTTCTCTACCCGACTGGCAATGTCTCGCCATTCGTCAGCAGCCCAGATTGGTCTTCCTCTACGTTGCCAGTTGGCCTTTTTCCACCTTTCCAACCAACCCCACAGAGCATTGGCTACCATCCATGAATCAGTGTACAGGTACAGCTTTGGCCACTTCTCTCTTTCAGCAAGGTCCAGGGCCAGCTGAACAGCTTTGAGTTCAGCAAGTTGGCTTGATCCACCTTCTCCTTCTGTAGCCTCTGCGACCTGCCGTGTGGGGCTCCATACAGCTGCTTTCCATTTTCGGTTTGCCCCCACAATGCGACAGGAACCATCAGTGAAGAGAGCGTAGCATGTTTCATCTTGCAGCAGTTGGTTGTATGGTGGAGCTTCCTCTGCGCGAGTCACCTGTTCCTGCTCCTCTTCATCGGTGAGACCAAAGTTTTCACCTTCGGGCCAATTTGTAATTATTTCCAAGATCCCAGGGCGATTCGGGCTTCCAATACGGGCGCGCTGCGTGATGAGGGCAATCCATTTACTCCACGTGGCATCGGTGGCGTGGTGGGTAGAGGGAACCTTTCCCTTGAACATCCACCCCAGCACCGGTAGTCGGGGTGCAAGAAGAAGTTGTGCTTCCGTGCCAATAACTTCTGAGGCGGCTTGGACGCCTTCATAGGCTGCCAGAATTTCCTTCTCTGTGGGAGTGTAGTTGGCTTCGGACCCTCTGTAGCTTCGGCTCCAGAATCCCAGTGGACGACCTCGAGTCTCACCAGGCACCTTCTGCCAAAGGCTCCAGGACAGACCGTTGCCCCCGGCTGCAGAGTAGAGCACATTCTTCACTTCTGGTCCTGTCCTGACTGGGCCAAGGGCTACCGCATGAGCGATCTCTTGCTTGATCTGGGCGAAGGCTTGTTGTTGTTCAGGGCCCCAGCGGAAATCATTCTTCTTGCGTGTCACCAGGTAGAGAGGGCTCACAATCTGGCTGTACTCAGGGATGTGCATCCTCCAGAAGCCTATGGCGCCTAGGAAAGCTTGTGTCTCCTTCTTGTTGGTTGGTGGGGACATCGCTGTGATTTTATTGATGACTTCGGTGGGAATCTGACGCCGTCCATCTTGCCACTTCACCCCCAGGAACTGGATCTCTTTGGCAGGCCCCTTGACTTTGCTCCTTTTGATGGCAAGGCCGGCTTCCAGAAGAATCTGGATGATTTTCTCTCCTTTCTCAAACACTTCTTCTGCTGTGCCCCCCCACACAATGATGTCATCGATGTACTGCAGATGTTCTGGAGCCTCACCCTTTTCCAGTGCAGCCTGGATCAGTCCGTGGCAGATGGTGGGACTGTGTTTCCACCCCTGGGGCAGTCGGTTCCAGGTGTACTGCACGCCCCTCCAGGTGAAAGCAAACTGAGGCCTGCACTCTGCTGCCAGAGGAATGGAGAAAAATGCATTTGCAATGTCAATAGTGGCATACCACTTTGCTGCTTTGGACTCCAGTTCATACTGGAGCTCCAGCATGTCTGGCACGGCAGCGCTCAGCGGTGGAGTCACCTCGTTCAAGGCACGATAGTCCACAGTCAATCTCCAGTCTCCATCAGATCGGCGCACAGGCCAGATGGGGCTGTTGAAGGGTGAGTGGGCCTTGCTGACCACCCCTTGGCTCTCCAGCTCACGGATCAGCTTGTGGATGGGAATCACAGCATCTCGATTCGTTCGGTACTGCCGGCGGTGCACTGTCGAGGTGGCAATTGGTACATGTTGTTCCTCCTCCTTCAAGAGTCCAACTGCAGAAGGGTTCTCTGACAGTCCAGGCAAGGTGTTCAATTGCCTAATGCCCTCTGCCTCAACAGCAGCTATTCCAAAAGCCCACCTGAGTCCTTTCGGGTCTTTGAAATAGCCATTCCGGAGGAAATCTATGCCCAGAATACACGGGGCCTTTGGACCAGTCACAATGGGATGTTTCTGCCACTCCTTCCCAGTCAGGCTCACCTCGGCTTCCACCAGCGTCAACTCTTGTGATCCCCCTGTTACCCCAGCAATAGAAATGGGTTCAGCCCCAACATGTCCCGATGGCATTAGGGTACACTGCGCACCTGTATCAACTAATGCTTCATATTTTTGTGGCTCTGATGTACCAGGCCATCGAATCCACACAGTCCAAAAGACACGGTTTTCCCATGCCTCTACCTGGCTAGAGGCAGGGCCCCTCTAGCCCTGGTTATCATTCCCTTCCTGAGCATGCATTCCACCGTCAAGGGAATCTGACACAACATTTTCTCTTCTGTTGTACTCAGCAGGTTGGCTACAGGAAGCTGAGGCTACCTTGGCTCTGGCAGAACCCCCTCGGCTAGCGTTGCCCTCCTTAAGCTGACGCACCCGTTCTGCCAGGACAGAGGTGGGCTTCCCATCCCACCTTTTCATGTCTTCCCCATGGTCATGCAGAAAGAACCACAACTCAGCTCGTGGGGTGTACCCTCTTTCTCTAGCTGGGGGACGTCGGGCTCCAGTGTTGGGGCCTGTGACTCTCACTGGTGCCACACTGTTTTTCCTCACCTCCTCCCTGATCTCCCTCATCTCTTCCTTCAACTCCTTAACCACAGCAGAGATCTGAGCCTGCAATGGGCCATTGATCACACTTGCATAATGCCTGAGCTTGTCAGCTACAGAGCCCACTGTCTCACGGTTGTCATCGGCATTAAACATTGCAATGTAGGTGGCATATTGGGTTGGCCCTAGACTTGCCAGGTTCCACAACATTTGCCCTGTGCACCTGACCTTGTCAGGATCATTTTCGTGCTGTCCATCCCTCCCAAAAAGCACCTCCTGTACTGCCACTTCTCTCAGCCGTTGGATCGCTTCCTCAACGGTCTTCCAGGGCAATCTACGGTAGTTCTCCTGCATTCTGTCTTTGTGAACAAACCTCTCTCTTACACTCATTAAAAGCCTCTCCCAGAGAGAAATGGGTCCTGCCTCCCTCACGAACACCTTTTCAACACCCGCGTCCAGGGCCACGGCTCCCAAATTCCTGGCCTCACCACCATCCACCTGCACGCCTGGGCCCATGCGGTCCCAAACCCGAAGTAACCAGGTTGAGAAAGCCTCGCCCTTCCGCCGCACAATGTCATCATGCAGATTACGGATAGTGTCGTACGGCAGGGACTCGGTGATGATTATAGGCCCAGGCTCCCCTGCGGGTTGTGAAGGCCCTGGTTCCCCATCATCATCAACTGGGCGTACCGATTTGGTCTTATACTTCCTCCGCTGTACAGGGGCAACTGCTGCTGACTGTGACTGCCCTTGAGGTTCAGCTGGAACCTGGACGGTTGTAATGTCCGTGGGTTCCGCTGCTGCACCATCTAACTCTTCCCCTGTGGGGCAAGGAGAGGGCTTCCCACCAGCTGAGGAAGTATATTCTTTCAACACCTGACGTATCTTTTCCCCTCTCACTTGGAATGCAAAGTTGAACAGGCCTATCAGCAACCCCAAGCACTGTAGGACGTCATTGGTATTTAGAGAGTATATGAACCCTCTGAGCCCTGGTAGGGTAGGCCCAAAGAGATGGGTGAAGGGTTGAGAAAAATCTTCCCCTGGTGTCGTCTCCTCACAAAAGGTACCATTACCAAACAGACTCCAAAAACATGTACTCACGGTGTTAAAGCCCTGTAACCAAGTGACCGCCGTCCAAAGGAAATGGAAAATCCATAGATTCCTCACCTTATTGACCCATTGTGAGAACTGGATAACAGCCACTATAGCCTTAGTTATAGGACCCATGTTTAGATAGGGAGCTGCAAATGGGAAAACCGTGGCCACGAGAATGTGCCAGCCAGACCAAGGTATGCTAGACCACATGGTGTCACTTAGTGAGGTTTCTATGTTCAGCACACTAAAAATGGGTCTCCCAGAAACTGTTATTCCTTTTGCACCCTTTTTTTTTCTCTCAATGCCCTCGAGCCCCACGTTGGGCGCCAAAATCTGTCTTCGTTTGATAGACAGGTGTCTGTTTAGGAAGGTGGGAACCTTCCTTAGAACAGAGAATGTGAATCCCCTTCCCTCCGAATTATTATAACTTTAGAATCAAGGGCTCTCAGGCAAAGGTATGGGAAAAGGAATAAGAGTTTTTTTACTAGTATCTATACTGAGGTAAACAATCAGTAACAAAAAACAATAAACAAGGTAAAGAAAAACAGTAAACAAAACCAAAAAAACTCGGTGGCAAATGTCCCTGGACTGTCAGGCACTTTCCCGGTTGGTGCAGTCACGGTCACGGCCAGCAGGGGCGCTGTTGGGCTCCTAGACCAGCCGGACAGGTGCGATGACTCCCGGGAAGCTGCAGATGGCGCTGTGCCGCGAGGTTGGATCTGTGTCGCGCGTAATGGCCGACGGGCTGGAGCAGGGTGGAGCGCAGATGGACGGGGGGCGCAGCAGAGAGCCCAGAGCCGGGAGATGGAGCGGCCGGGTCAGCCCACCCGGGCCAGCCAGCAGAGGAGGCGGCAGGAAACTCCGCAGTTGGGGCAGGCAGGGTGCGGGGCAGCAGGCAGGGCGCGGGGTGGTGGCAGGCGGGGGTCCCGTTCCGCTGCAGTGCAGCTGGGAGATGCACCCTCCCGGAGGGGAAGAGATGATTGGAGTCCCGTGCCCCGAGAACTCACCCACCAGGTAGAGAAAAACTAGTGCAAAGCCGGGCTTTTCTTTTCCTGCAGTCGCAGCCAAAAAAACGGAGAGCCGTTCCTTCCACTGCTGTCTCCTCCGAGACTTGTGAGCGAGTCCCTGTGTCGTTATCAAGTCTTGCTATCTCTTGTTCCCGTGCCCGCCCAGCCAAAAAGTCTTTGTCTCTTTTGTGAGAGTAAAATGTCCTCTAAGTACCGATCGTTACTTGCCTAGCAACAGAATGGGAAAAATTCCACTTCCCCCCCCCCAACCTCCAACAACTAGAAAAGCTGAAACACGTTGACAGCAGGCAACCATCTCACAGAAGGAAAAGAAAACACAAATCACTCCTAAAAGAGAAGGGAATCTTCCCATTTGAAAAGCTTCTAAGCAGTCATTCATCCATCCTAAAGTCAGTCCATATACACAGTAGGAGAAATCCAGGCTGGGCCAGGAGGAAAATCATCACAACAAAGTGTTCCTCTGAACTAACACCAGTGCTGACAGAAGACAGCAGGAGGCAACAGACCAGCTCCGAATCCACCCCTCCAGTCTGCTGGGCCCTTACTTATTTTCTAGTTAAGATGATGTGACACGTGCAGATAGTGAAAGGACAAGAGGGAATGGCTTTAAACTAAAACAGGAGAGATTTAGATTAGCTGTTAGGAAGAAATTCTTTACTCAGAGGGCACTGAGGCAACTGGAACAGGCTGCCCAGAGAAGTTGTGAATGCCTGATGTCTGGAAGTGTCCAATGCTGGGCTGGATGGGGCTCTGAGCAACCCGATCTAGTGGATGGCATCCCTGCCCATGGCAGGGGCGTTGGGATTAGATGATCTTTTAGGTCTCACCCAACCCAAATCGTCCTATGATTCTGTAACAAAGTACAAAGCTTTATGAAAATCCTCCAGTCTGAATACTCTGCAAAACTGTTAGTGCTGCAGCAGCACCAGACCTTGTAGTCTGTATTCTGTTTTCTGTGGATCAACCATAATCTTTTGGTTTGTGATGCTTCTTTCCACCTTCATGGAAATGCCTCACAGATGCTAAATATTTTTATTAAATAAAGATCCTCAGCTCTTTATTCTCTTCACTAAGGTAAATACTGACATCAAACCCAGCATTTAATTAAGTTCTAAGACCAAAAAAGAACTCCAGTCATGCTCTTCTGAGCTGGCAGTGGGCAAGATTGGTCTTGCTTTTAATTAATTATTTATAAAGAAGAGCAGTGGTATGACTAAGGGCACTACAGAAGGAATGTTTGATTGAAGAGGTGGGCATCACATCTGCTTCTTCATGATTCACTTTTACTGTTATTATTTGTCATTTTTTATTTTACCACTACAATTTCATGTTAAACAGTGGCCCACCCACAACAAGGCTTTCACTCAGCAAATCCACATCCACAACACTGATCTTTTATTCATATGAGGAGTTTTCGTTAAACAAAAGAGAACTACATTCAACTCTTCCAGAGAACAAGCTATCTGCACTTCCCACATGGCTTTGAGAACACACTTGAAAACAATACTTGATATGACATTATTTCACTTAGGGTTCTTATAGTAAATCTCAGATTTTATTCCTAGTGCCAAACCTTGCTCTTATTTTTTCAATATTGACAAACATATTTTAGACTGGGCGTTGCAATAGAGCTGTGTTGACAGATGCACTATTGGTATGAAAAAGTGTACTTGTACAGAAATGGATATAGAAAGTAAGTCCAGACTTTAGTCAGTCATCTTCACATTATATTCTATACATTTTATTTCACTAAAAATAGTATACTTGATTGTGTATGTCAGTGCTAAACAAATAATAACCATTCCACTGCAAGACAAAAATGTTAATCCTTTCCAGAGGAAACTGCCTGTCATTTAATTACTATTAAGCTTTTTGTCCACATTTAATTATCAAAACTTACGTTTAAATACTGCTTATCAACACAAATCCTTTAAGCCTCCTGTTGAGCAGACTGTGTGGTGTGAGTGGCTACACTCACAAGTAAGTGCACAAACATGAATGTAAGACTCATTTTATGCTCTTCAAGTTTAAGGCCTTCTGCTAAGTCATTGCCTTGCACTGCATAAGAGCCTGAGGTATGAAACCAAGTTACAAAGAATTTGATGAATACAGCTTAACTGTCAAAATTTTCTTTTGCTTGTTCGTGGAGCTGGAAAGTCTAACACCGCTTGATGACGCAGACCCACTATGCCAAATTGCCTTTATTTGGGGATACCAATATTGGCAGGAATTCTTCAAGTAGCCAGTTATTATAATTTCAGCTGCTCTGGTGGCAAATGCTGCTGTTTGACAAACAGCATGCTGGTTATTAACATTTACACTGAAAAGTGTGCCATATACATCCCACACATTTCTGAATCACTACTCCACCTTCCTCATGTAATTTTAACAAATTACTTATATTTTCATGGAAATCTTCCAGTTTTATAAAATTAGGTCCCACAGGGAGGTGACTTTCATTTGTTTGAAATACATGAGAGTTAGGGTACAAATAAATTTTTAGATATATTGCAATGACTCAGGAAAAAAGATTATGACATATTAACATAGGAAACTGTTTGAGTATTGTAGCTGACCAAAGAAATTCACTGTTAAATTAGTGAGTGTACACAGTGAATACAAAAGTGCCTAACAACTAAACCCAAGAAATCCCACAAGACTTCATCAAAAATGAACACATGTGGGGATAAAAGCCTACCTAATATAAAACAAATAAAGATATGCATAATGTTGGAAGTGAAGCCTTCTCTTCTACATACTTGCAGGATATGCAGAGTGAACTAAATGCTGGATTTTCTGGGGCTTGGTAACAGTGGTGTTGCCCTTTTAATCAAGACCTCAGGGACTACATTCAGTCACCCAGAATATGAGAGATTCAGACATGATTTTTTTTTCCAGCAACCAGTATGAAGTAGATACACCAAACCTAAATCACATGATGATTTGTGTATTTGTCCCATACACTAGGCTATAAAAGGAAATTACCCCCCTCCGTACCAACTCTTCTACCTTTTTGATCTCAACAAAACTACTGCAACATATTTTCAGAAGCATCTCATCAAAGAGGCTGACAATCTGAAACACAGCTGCCACATTGTACAGTACTCCCTGAAGAGATTATGTCTAATGAAGAGTCTGGAAAATAATTTTACAGGTCATTTCAAGCAAGACAGTTGAGACTAGAGATAAAAATTATGTTATGTCAATGGCAGAAACTGTTATAGTGCAGTCAGGAAAGAAATCATTAAACACATTGTTTAGAATGGGTTTTTAAATATGTATTAGGTTTGGTAATGCCAAGAAACACTTGATTGAAAAAACACAAAATTTAAGGAATAGTCTATGCCTCAAGGCAGTTATGCTCATCGAAACCCTTTTTCCCTGTTTTCATCTGATAATTTGTGTGCTTCATTTACTTTAAAACTGACATTTTAATACACAATTATCCCTCTTCACGTGTATAAGAAAACCTGTAGTTTTCACAATGCAAAATATTTTAAAGTATAAATAAGCAGTATAACCAGATGTCTGCCAAATTAGTGTCTTCTCTTAGTGTCAGAGCTTAGTACTCCGACAATCTGTCCTTCAATAACATTTTTTCAGCAGGGAAGTTTACATACAAGTGCTATGACTTCCAAACCCTACTGCACATCAGTGCTCAGATTTGGTGTTGGATGTTAAAATGCACTTTCCGTCCTGTTTTAAGCGTCGAAACTGGGCTCTTTGCCAATGACATACTTGCAAAGGAGGAAAAACCCCCGACGTGTACATTTTTGCATTCCAGGGGTCAATCTTCTGCCATGCACATTGCAACGTATTTCTTGATACCTAAGGGGCAAGACTTGATGACAAGATGGAAGAACACTACCAGAAAGAAAGTGCATATAATTTCTAACACATAAATGTAGCCTCATCTTTTGGAAATCATTTATTTACAAATTCAACAGGTTGCCCAAATTGTGGTTTTCCTACCTAAGGTTCTGAATTTTTAAAAAAAGCAAGATTTTTCAGCACAAAAGTCCATTAGAATTTTTTTTTTTTTTTTTGCATCATGCCACATAAAAAGGTAAAAGCCTTCTATCCACTGTCAAAAGACAACCTGACCCTACCTGGCACAGCTGATGAGCTCAAGGTACCTTCTTGAAATCTTTTTTGCAATAAAGGTAGCAGCTACCTTGGATACAATAAAGCTGTTCTCCAGAAAGAGAAGCTAAAATACAGGAAATAGATCTCTGTAAATGGCTTGTGTTTTTGCTATTATCCAGAAACTACAGCACTTAACGGCAGTCACAAAACAACACATGAAAAGCACATTCTACAAACAAACATATGCCGTAACATCAGCTCTAGCACTAAATCACAACTTGAGAAAACTATTCCTTAGTGTCAAGCTACTTTTCAAGAGATAGTCACATGCCATATTATACCCTCTCAATGTTTTAAAGGAGGTAAAACTCAGCTTTTTTTTGACATCAACTGTACACTGCATCACTGTTCTCCATTAATGACCATAATAACACCAGGACATACCAGTTATTTGAGGATTAAAAAAGGAAAAATGTAGAGAAAAGTATTCTTTCTGCATGTAGATCACGAAAAGTATAAATATTATATCCTAAACATGGCCCATATTATTATTTATTAAAGTATTGGCCATATGAAAGCCCCTAGCAAAACTAATGACTTTTGGCTGAAGAGGCATATCTGCGAAATGTACCTGAAATGTGATGTAGCTGGAATTTAGGCAGAAAAATTCAAAAACTGTGCTTGGTAATCACCATACCCTGGAGGAGCCTATTCACTTACTGCATTCATTCCTGCCCGCCAAGGCAGTCCTGACAGTGGCCACGTTTAGGCATTGCCTAGGGATCTCTGTGAAGTGATACTTCCCTATATCCAGAGAAACCCCAAAGGACAGCTTCTCCACACCTAACATGCATGTGAAAAACAAGCCCTTGATAACTTCCTGTGGTTAGTGCTACCCTTGTTCTACAGAGCAGCTTGATTAGGATGCAGGCTTTCCTTATGGCCACTGTGAGGTGGTAAGAGGCAAACTCCTCATCGGGAGTGTGCTGGACCAAGAGCTGCTATCACAGGCACTCTTCACTTCAGCCCTGAAGGCAAAATATCAGCACCCCACAGATTTTCAGATTTTGTTTGGAGAGATGACTTGAAGCACTTATGCAAGACCTGTCCTCTCACAGCTCCACAATCATTCTGAATGAGTACATGGCAAAAGAACTTCAGAATTGCCATATTAGTTCAAAGCTTTAGTCCGCTAGTGAGAACCAATCTCTGAACTAAACATCATAGTGTTCTTTCTTCTGAAAAGATTCATTTGACAGATGCATTCATATATTTTGAGATGGGGTTTCAGTCCAATGTGCAATAATGTATACTGTTACAGCTACGTGAGCATAGTGAATTAGTGATCCACAAAGACACTTAGGAACAGTAATACAGCAGTAAATTCTGAAAACTCTGGTTGTTCTTAGCTGAGTTTATAAATATTCAAACACAGTGAGTGTTCCCAGCTTCGTTGCTGTTATTCCTTTCCTCTATCCAGGTACTTGTCAAGTGGCTGGTAGGTGGCTCACGGATAAAACAGGAAATATTAGGAGAGACTGGTAACTGGAATTTACCAGTTAAGCAATAAAATACAATTTGTAGAAAAGAAAATACTCATCTTCTGGTAATCACCTGAGATTTTAGGACTCATCTTTTATTGCTTAACACCCATTTCCCCCCTCTGTTGGATATCTTCTCCTCAGAAGCATTAACAAGTGGTAATTATAGTAGTGATGTTGACAGCACATAACCAGAGGGACACATTGAACGCCAATTGATGTGGATGTTAAGAAGCTGTAATTCCTGGAACCCTTGTAATTTATGTTTAAGTAATTGAGCTTTTATTGCATATGTTCTTACACTCTGCTTTAAATGACAACTACCTGCCAAAACTCACATAATGAAATTTCACAATGTACATGGCTTTGACAAAATGCAGTAACGAAAGGAGGTTTTACGCACACACCGGCAGTGTGCGCCCTCTCGGTGGGGAGCAGCCGATCGCAGGAGTTAAAATTTCTGTAATTACATTAAACCCATTAGATACCGTCAGTTTTATGCACAACCGACGTCTCTCGCCCCGCTTTCCACAGCTGAACCCAAGCCATCCCTCGCATCCCCTTCGGCGGGAAGGCACCACGGTGTGCCCAGAGAAGAGCTGCCAGCCGGGCACGGCGGTGCCAACGCTGCTCCTCCACGTTTCCAAGCACAGCCAGCCCGCTCCTCCCCCGGAGAGGGCGAGGGAAGATGACAGGTCCCCATGCGGTTACCCACGAGCGGTCCCCGGCCCCGCACCGTGTCCCCCTCCCGCCCGCACCTGTCCCGCCACCGCCTGCCCCTTCCAGCGGGAGGCAGCGCCGAGCTCCGCGCCCGCGCAGGGACCGAGGCACCCCCGCTCCGGCCGGCGGGACTCACACGGGGTAGAAGGCGTAGGGCGGCAGGGCGCTCTCCTCGCACACCTCCGCGTCCAGCAGCAGGTAGTCCTGGCTGTCGTTCCGCCGGGCCCCGGGCGCCGGGGAGCTGCCCTTCCGCGGGGCGTAGGGCTGCGCCTGGCTCATGCTGTCCCGCGGCCGAGGTGCGGGGCGGCGCGGCGGCTCCCTCGGGGCGCGGCGGCAGCGGCAGCGGCAGCGGCACCGCGCTCGGGTGCGCCCCGGCAGCGCCCCGGCCCCGCTCGCTCCGCGCCCCGGCAGCGAGGGCTTCCCGGCAGCGGAGCCGCCGCCCGGCGCGCCGCAGGCGAGGCGCAGCTCGGAGCGGGGGCAGCAAAGTTTGCGGCGCGTCAGCTGGCGCGGCCGGCCCCGGCCGGAGCGAAGGGGCGGGAGGTGGGAGGGCGGCGGGCTCCGCTCGCCTCCCCCGGGGCTTCGGTGCCCCCTGCGCGCCTCCCCCGCCGGCCGCCGCTGCCCTCAGCGCCCCGGCCCCGCGGAGCTGCGGCCCCTCTGCCTCACCTGCGCTTGCGGAGCCCCGGGCAGGGGCCATGTCCCGCTGACCGCCCCGCCGGGCCGGGGCCAGCCTCCCGCCGCTGCGCCCGAGGCGCGGCCCGCGGTGGTCTGAAATGAATCCCGCCGGACGCTCCCTCGGGAATTCGGCAAGAGCGGCGGTGCGGCTGGCGGTGGCTCCCCGCGGCTGGGGAGCGGCAACTCTGGCTTGGGTTTACTGTGGCTTGGTAGTGCAGCCTGCGCTGCGCTTGTGCCCTCGTGTAAATGGCCGAGGAAGAGCATCGGGGGAAATGAATGCTAATCCAGTAAACCCAGAAAATCTGCAACTTTAAGTCTTCCCCAGAAACTGCAATATTTCCTTGGAAATTCCACTTCATTTTCAGGCTTTTTGCCTCCTCCTTTCATCTCTGAAACGTCCTCTAACAAACGCTGTTCACCTGTTTCAGAGAAGAGTCAGTTTTTAATCACCTCTAATAATTTCAGATAAGAGCAGGGGCGAAATATCCCATCTCATAGTTAAAAAACAAAACAACACAATAGTTTTGAAGTAATAACACTTAAACAAAACTCAGTCTACTTGTATTTCTCGCTTCTGCTTTGCTGGTAGCACTTTGATGATATTTTACAAATAAGTAATTACAAGCTTTTCTAGAAAAAAATGTATGGCACTGAAGAATTAATATCTGACCTTTACACACCCTTCACATTAAACATAGTACTTACTATTTCATAGGGAATATTTAGAATGAAATGTTGTAAACGTATAGTTAAAAAAAAAGTGCATGCAAATAAAATCACTCCCTCATTCCTGGCCATGTTCACATCTTGAATTATTGCCAGTCTTTGTATTGGAATAGCACACCTTCCGCTGATTTGGTGATGTGCTGAGAAAAGAACTGGGCAAGCCCCAGTACAGTCATTTGCATAGCAGACTGACACTGCCCGTGCTCTCCGCCAGCCCTTGCCCGACCATGGTTTCTGTGACTGCCTGGGCCACTGGGACTCGTTTCACCTACTGAAACTGCAAGAGGAAGAGGTGTGTAAAGAGATCTGCAGCTCGTTTATGTGGTTTTTAGAGGAGGAGCAGAAATACCTGCAGTCAAATTTCTAAAATTTCTTTTGTCCTCCTAGCTATAGCTCTCAAAATTACACTCTAATGGGTTTTAGAAATCTTCCTTTTTTTGCAAACCATTTTTTTTCTGGTAAAGAATATTTTATTTTAAGTAGGAAGTTTAGTACCGTGTGTATTTTATAGTTCTCATGCTGATTCTTCTTTCATATTACTATAAAAACAGACAATACAAAGTTATGTGCAGGCTTTGCATTTGAGAAATACGCCGTTGATAATATCTCACATTTTTATTGAAAGGAAATTGTTTTCCAGAATACTTTGTGATGGGAGGAATTTTGATATGTTCCACTGCTCTTGTGCATAACCATTACATTTCATTTGTTCTACTTTGTTATGAAGATACAGTGCTTCTCCACTTAGTGGTTTTTGTATACTCCCAAAATATTTGCAGGGTTTTTTTATTTCAAGTAGTCTATTTGATATTAGACTGATGTTTCAAATCTTTTCTTCCAGGTACCTTTTGGACCCTCTCTGGTATATTTTCTTCTTTCTTAAAGTGATTACTATCCTACTTTCCTGATGGGTTATCAGATCCTTTGATTTCAGAGCCTGCACAGCCACTTTATTTTATTCTGCTGCTTCCTTCAATTTTGTGCTTACTGTTTGAGTGCTCCTAGATTATTTCATATCTCCCCCATGATACCTGTGCATCCCTCTCAGCTTTCAGGTGACATTTCTCATTTTCTCAGTTGCTACATTTCCTAGATGCCAAACTTCCCCTGGTCGTCATCATTATTTCAGCCTCATAAGTTCTGGTATTCCCCCAGGCACTCTTAGTTTCTCACCAAATCCAAACCTTTCACAAATCCTGAAGCCTCACTCTTAGTGATGGCACAGCTGTGTGATTTTTCAGAAACATTGGGCAGATAAGTTATAGGAACAAAAAATATTCAGTGCAGTAGAAAGGAAAAAAAAGATGCTGAGCTGAAATTCTGAATCTTTTCAACCTGATTTATATTTTGAAGAAGTATCTTTCAATACACTATAGTAACTCTCTAATCTCCATTGTCTGGTTGCAAGGTGAAGATATGCAGCACTGTAGGAGAGGGCCGTACTCCTGCTAGAGGTCAGATAAGCATAGATGTTCTGAAGTCTGTGGATGTTCCTAGATCACGGGAACCCTGGATAAAGGTAGTGTGTTCTCTTGTACTTACAGTCTTTTTGATGCATTTATGTTGGAATGGTTCAAGATATGGGAGTGAACTTGCATTTTATTTCCTTTTTTAAGTAATAGACTAGGGATGATGATCCTTTCTGTAACTATCCAAAAGCCGGTGAGGTTAAAGATAATTACTTCGGATGCCAAGTTGCTGGAATGAAGAAGCAAGGTGTGGTCCTTTCCTTCTGTGAGAGACAAGAAAAGAGATTCCTAGCAGAGAGCATAACTTTAGCTATTCATTACCCTTTTTACAAGTCTTTTCAACATCAAAATGAAATTCATATATTATTCTGGCTTTCCTAATGACTTGTTGCGAAGATGAACATATGCTATTTTTTAATGAATTAGCCATTATTGGTATTTATGCAGACATTTATTAGACATTTAAATTGCAAATCGAATTACAATGAGATTGGTGTTCTGGAGAAAGTTATCAGATCTTAACTCCAGTGTTTCCCATAAATATGTGTATATATCTATATATATCTATATACAAAATCAGTGTGAGTACTGAACTAGAAAAACAAGCTTTTTTTCTTGAATCTTTACTGGGTTTGTGTGGCAGGGTTTCGGTAGTGGGGGCCTACAGGGGTGTCTTCTGTGAGAAGCTGCCAGAAGCTACCCCCATGTCAGATGAAGTCAGTGCCAGCTGGCTCTAAGATAGACCCACTCTTGGCCAATGCTGAGCCCATCAGCAACGGTGGGAGCCCCTCTGTGATAGTAGATTTAAGAATGGGGGGAAATTCCTGCACAAGAACGATTGCAGCCAGAGAAAGGAGTGAGAATATGTGAGAGGAACAGCCCTGCAGACCCCAAGGTCAGTGCAGAAGGAGGGGCAGGAGGTGCTGCAGGCACTGGAGCAGAGATTCCCCTGCAGCCCCTGGAGGACCCTGTGCCAGAGCAGGGGAATTCCCAGAGGAGGCTGTGACCCCATGGGAAGGCCATGCTGGAGCAGGCTGACAGGACCTGTGGCCGCCTGGAGAGAGGAGCCCATGCTGAAGCAGACAGAACTTACGACCATCTGGGGACTTATGCTGCAGCAGCGTAAGTTCCTGAAGGACTGCGCCCTGTGGAAGTGACCCACGTTGCGGCAGGGGAAGAGTGTGAGGAGTCCTCCCCTTGAGGAGGAAGGAGCAGCACAATGTGATGGACTGACTGCTACTCCCATTACCTGTCCCCCTGCGCCACTGGGTTAAAGATGTTTTAAGATTTAGATTTTATTTCTCATTAACTGACTTCAATTTGATTGGGAAAAGCTTAAATTAATTTTCCCCAAATTGAGACTGTTTTGCCCCTAACAGTAATTGGTGAATGATCTCTCTCTGTCTTTGTCTTGACCCATGAGCCTTTCCTTATATTGCCCCTTCTGTGCCCAGTTGAGGAGGGGAGTGATAGAACATCTTTGGTTGGCACCTCATACCCAGCTAGTGTTAAACCACCACAGAGTCTTTATCTGACTTGTGCACATATTAACCTTTTATGCTTTAGAAGTAAAAAATACAAAACCTTGACAAAAATTGCAACCTTTACATGCTTAATATCTCCCTCATGTGCACCTTTTTTAGTACATAATCAGAAAATACATCTGTCTTCTCAGATAAAAAGAACTTATGCATTAATGTGAAATGTAGGTGTAGTTTAGAGTTAGTTTAATCGGTTTTATTACAGACAGCAAGTTATAAACTATTCCATCATCATTCACTCAATCAAGTCTAGTGACTGAGATATTTCACTCAAAAAGATGAAAAACAGAAGCTGAAAGCTCCTATTCCCTCTACAAGGGAAAGGATGAGAGATGGAGTGAGCTTGCCTGACGAGTGACAGGCACATTGCTTAATGCACTACTAGAAGTCACTTGGGTGCCATGGCAATGAAAGCTGCAAAAGATGCCATGCAGAATAGCACAGTACCATGATTCAGCCTCACTGCATAACTTACATAAAGGTTATCTCTGTGTAGTGGAATATATATCGGTGCAATTGTATTGCTCACTTGCAGACTAATCTAAACTTGTACAGGAACAAGAGAAAGTGGTGATGTCAACCTGTACTTCCAAGGAAATTTTCAATGATTCATACAGTGATGTTTAATGGCTCACATTTAACCAAAGCTTTGTTGTGTAAGCTGGTTAGAATGCACTGACAAGGGTACTCCAGCACATGCCACAGTCAGTTTCCTGGCTTTTTGTTCTGCATTCGGAATACTATGAAAACCACAGTTGGATAAACCAGGAAAGGTGCAAGTCAGTTTAACTGTGCAATGGCTAAGCAGTGTCACTGCTGTGGGTGTGAGTATCACTTGGAAAGAAAAGAAGAATGTTATGGAGCTTGGAGGTGTGAAGGATGTGTAAACTGCCTGATGGAATTCTTTCCTGCTCCATAGTACAGAACTCAGGACTTGCTCTTAGAAAGCCTGGAAATGGAACCATTACTACTTAGTAGTTTTGTTAGTTCTCTGCATAATAAAAGTGGAATAACCATTCTCAACTACTAGTCTTAATCCCAGCCACTTTCTGCCTTTGTTTAAATGTGAATGAGGGCAGAATCACTTTATGCCAACCAGAAACCTTTCCCTGTTTCTAAAATTCTTCCTCTTCTGGCCACAGTCCAACTTGCTGTTTCACATTTGGATTAGATATTAGTAAGAAATTCTTCACTACGAGGGTGGTGAGGCACTGGAATAGGTTGTCCAGAGTTGTGGATACCCTATCCCTGGAAGTGTTCAAGACCAGACAGGACTGGAGCTTGAACAACCTGGTCTAGTGAAAGGTGTCCCTGCCGATGCAGGGTGGTTGGAATGACATGATCTTTAAGATCCCTTCCAAACCAAACCATTCTATGGCTCTCATAGCTCTATGCCTTTTGTTCACACAGAATGCTGCCTGGATGTATTTATGAAACTGAAGTACAAATTTTAATCACTCAGTCAGAAATTACAAATAAACATTTTTTCTACAAAGGAGAGCTTGATGAGGAGTTTAGATGGCTAGTGAGACAGACGAGAGCAGAAGAACTGGATCACAGAAACAGGAGAAACACGTTCAAAAGCTGTTCAAAATGTCTTGGCTAAGAACACTTTGAGGTGTTCATGGGCCAGAGGTACTGAAGGATTTTTGCACTGTAAGAGAGTGAGGAGAGAAATAGAGTTTACAATGAGAAAAAAAATTAATTTAAGGATGTGTTCCTACCTGGGCATTTATTCTCAGGGCTCTAGTTTGTGAGGACACGAAGATTTCTGGGGACATCATTATTGCTGGACTGCTAGGGATGATCCTACCCCCATCACTTATTCGTGTACACACACACTGCCCCCTCCCTTACAGGAGGGGTTACTTAGTCTTTATCCTTTTCAGAAACATACAGTTCTTCTCTGTGTGCCTTCACACAAGATCTGTCAGGCTACATTTGCCTTGGTTTACATGGTATAATTAATTATTTTCAAATAATTTTAAAATTTTGAATTGTACTAACACCCACTTGTACTGTATCTACACTGTGAAAGTCAGTCCAATTGAAATACTGTCATTAAATCCATTGCAGTTTCATTGCACATAATTTTGTGAGTTTTCAATAAATACTGTTTCCAACCCAGTAGTCTGAGGCATATTGCTCACAGATAAAGAGCGCTGCATCAAGCTTCTATTCCCATTACAGATAACAAGATACTCCTTCTCTATTTTAAGTGAGTAGGAGGATATTTGAAGTCAAAACTAGCTAGAATTAACTAGAAAATGTCATGATAGTTTCCAAGGAAGTGAAAAAGTATTTAACCTTCCACTCAGAGTGTATATGGGAAGAGATCATGAACTAGAGATCATGTATGTAATGGAAAGCAAGACTAATTTGACAGAAATCAATAGACTTACAGCATAAGTCAGATCAAGATTTTGTTTTTCCCTTTTCTACCTTCTTTCATTACAAAAAGAAATAAAATATTTTCAATTTGTCCTTTTAATGACTAACCTAAGAACTTTTCCATTCCATGGTCACACAAGGCACTATATTAACCTCTGTCTCCTGCCCAAGTGGTTCGAAGTATCTCCACTTGTCACCTAAATTTGTCACAGCAGCAAAGAATGTGATTCACTGAAGCCTTCCATGTACATACTTTGCAGAATCATGTCGTGCTTATCTTGGAGAGTTGGAATTTAGACCTGCAAATATATAAAGCGTAAACAAGTGTCATAAATGGTGACAAATACATTACAGCTCTAGCAAAAATGGGTTCTTAAACATGCAAACAACAACTTCTGGTGTTTAACCTTTGCCTGCAAAGTGTCTTTGAATAATAACTGTTTAGCTTGACGTGATCACATAAAGCCATGGCAATGATGTGGTTCATAATTTGAAAAATTTTCTGTTTACTTTTCATTTTAATTTCATTTCTTTACAAGTTGAAGGTGTGAAGATTCTAATAATGAGAAAAGAATATTTTTTGGGTTCTTTTTTTTTTCTGGTGAATACTAGAAATCTTGAGTTAACACTGTCAACATTAAGGTCTGTCACTGTGTCATATTAAGAGATGACACCAGTAGTTACTCTAGCCCTCAAATCAGTAGTTACTCACTCAAATAAATTATCTTGCTTATTGATGATAGTCATATAAATTTATCAGTTACCTGCCCAGCATAATACTAGCAATTTTCTGCCTCCTTTGAGAAACATACCAAACCACATAAAGTGTGAAAAATATGTTTAAAAGAGACCAACATAAGAGATTTGTTGTATTAAAAGCAGACTAACTGTGGTAAGTACCTCCTGAACATCTCACTGCTATGTCAGCTTCATCATTTAGAGATCCTGACATGATAGATATTAGTGCCACCATTCTGCCTTCAAGGTGGAATTTATAATTGTTGATATGCCACTGATTTCATCCTGCTCTATTTAAAGTAATTAATCACATTTTATCTGACAAAGATATCTTTTCTAAGTTATCCATAAATGATATCTTATTTATGTTTCCCCTGAATTACATATGTGCATCCCATTCCTTTACAGTAAATCAGTGTTCTTGCTGCCAATGACTGGCCTGAGTGGTTTAGTTTGGAAATTGGGGAAAAGTGAGTGAGGAAAAGAACATTTTGTTGCATGAAGGGTTACAACACCTAAAATAGCTCCACCTGAGGACTACAGGCTTCTCTCCATTATGTGGTGCAGGACAGCCTTCCCATCTGAGTGATTTTCCAGTTTCTCTACATTCATGCCTTCCACTATTTGTCATTCATATAGTTCTAGATTAGTAAGTGTTTTTTTGAATAATTGTTTTGAGAGAAAATTCCTCTCTGTAGCCACACATCAACAGCTATATGTGGCCGAGATTGTTCAAGAAAAGATAATCACTATCGTTTACTTATCGTTACTATTCTCCTTTTTTTTTTAAAGTTCCACTAAGCATTCATTAAGAGGAAATAATACAATAAAATGTGGATAATTATTTGTTTATCATAACCTTAGGAAAAGTACATAAACAGATTTATGGGATGATGTTTTTTATATACATTAATTGTTGAATTCTATGAACTAAATTACAAAATATTATCTGTAATACGTATCATATATGACACAGGTATACATATATCTTGAGAAAGAAAACAGGGCTGATACAGAAAATGTACAACAACTCATTCTGCTACACAGTGAGTTTGTTGCAAACAACTTGACAAGCTCTACCCGACATTCTGGATAAGATAAATTCTTTCATAGCTATATTCTCCATGTATATGCCCTCTATTCTACAATTTAAGCTCTGGTGGCATCTTCCAGGACATGCTTTGACAATCAGTTCTACTCATTGTGACTTAATACTTCAGTGAGCAGTCACTCTGTGTCCTGCCACCAGATGGGACAGTCAGGTGTTAATTACATTTCACTGCAGTTTATGAAACTGAAATTGCATACGGTGTCAGTGTGTGAGCTGCAATGTGGAACCTACAAGATTTTCATGTCATTCCTTCCCTTCAGTTTTATGTCATAACATTTCTGGTTAGTTTCTGTAGTAATTAGCAGAAGAAGGCAGGGTCTTATTCACATCATTTATTCTTAAAGTGCTATGCTTCCTTTCTAGAACTCAGACAAATACAAACTCTGGAATATGAGATGTTAAAATGTATTACATGCTGCTGATCTCTACACAAGTTTGGACAGCTCCCCTATTGGTTTGGGGCAAGAATGACATTACTCCAGAATAGAAAACATGCACTATTTCGGTAGATTTTGTTTGCTTGGAGTCATCATGTCTGTTTGTAATATTTCTCTGCTCCTGGCATGACAGGTCTAGCAGTCAGTGCACCTCTGGGAGGTGGACTCATATGCTTATTCCATGAGCACTGCCTCACTGATTTGGGCATCCCAGAGATGGTGTAAGTTCTAGGGAATGGGACTGTAGGGCTGCCAGATGGTGAAAGCTTGTTCTTTATAATCAGAGAACATTGCTATCCTTTAGTTCAGTGCGTCAATACCAATTTTCAGTAAACAAAAGGATATAAACTCTGACTCTAGAAATGCTTCTAAGACACAACTCACTGGACCTTTAGGAAAAAAACCAAAAGGGAGGTATCATTTTATGTTTGCCTTATTTTGCACTGTCTTTAGGCATCTATTTCTGTCAGATGCAGAACTCTAGGTTTGACAGGTTGCTTGGTCTTGTCAGACATGATTGTTCTCAAAACCTTAAATTATTACCCCCTTCAGAGGTTCAGTTACTAACATACTCATGCAAGATGCTTATTCATTGTGTCTGGCTATGTCACCACAGCGTCAAAAAATATTTTATGCTGTTGTTGATTATGCTATTTTAGTAATTCGCAGGTGCTACAAGTTTGGCTACACCAGAATGCATAACATTTGCCTGCCCCTTTTACATCAATCTAGAAAAATGAGAATATCAAAGAGATCATGGCCCACCTACAGTTTCTCCAAAGAAAACTTTCCTTCTGATAGATTTCACAAAATGCATTCCAGTGTTCATCTGCCTTATTTGTTACCAAACTATCTGCAGTAAAAATGAAGTGATACTGTCTGGGAATAAGAGAGACAAGGTATGTTTGGAGGCAGAGAAACATCATCCTTGGGCTTTTTAGAGTATCATATGGTGGGGAAATAATTCTCACTTATCTTTAGATGTTTACATCACAGACATAGAGCTATTTAGACTTTTTCTTTAGGTAATTGTCTGTCTATTTAGGTTAAGACTAATTGAACACCACAGGAAGAAATTTTCCCCCAGTGGTCTTCAGGGAAGCCTAGATAATTACCCCAGAAGTAGGAGTTCTTACATTGCAAACGTGTAAGAATTAAGCAAAATTAATTCTGCTCCACAGTTCAGCATTCACCTGGTTACCTTTTAGGCTCCTCCACAACAGACATCACAATAAACTTAGACCATGTTGTGGTAATAGATGCATGAACATCCCATGAAATCAGGAGAAATAAAACTGTGAAAAATATTAAACAGGAATGTTTCCAGACTCCTATTTTGCAAATGGAAATGATGAGATATTATCTGCATTTCATGCCATGACCACTTAACCCTCAAATGAAAAGACAATTCTAGGTTTGGTAGAGACTTTTTAATATAAAATTAGTCCACTAAAGGAGTGGGATGAGGTTAGGGCATGGGGACAGACAGGAATGAGATTTGGCAGAAAGACTTACAGGGCACCTCTAAGGAATATTATTTTATTCTTCTGATTAAAAATATTAATCAAAAATTGGAGAAAGTTTACATCCTTAGAAAGATTTAGTTGGGGTTTTTTCCCATTGTCTTATGACAACTGATATGTAGTCCAAAATAGTGACTTCTTACATTTGGTAGTAATAAATTAAAGTCTTGTTTTTACTTTTGCTCAGGCTTTGTAAAGTATCTGCATGGCTGGTGTATTTGTAAATAATGCTAGCAAAGAAAAAAAATGTGAAGATGAAAGTGTTGAATCTTTATGCTCCTATTCCAGTAAATCTGCAGGTTCTTCTTTTATCCCCTGAGATCAGATGTACCACATGTAATGAGATTCGGCAAAGCATCAATATGCACAAATACCTAAAAGGAATCTGGGTATTCAGTTCATTCCTGAGAAATAGGATTAATGAGGAATTAATAAATATGGATGTAAAACTCAAGACTCGTTTGAAAGTTAAGTCTTATGGGCATGGTCAATGTTTAAAGATTACTGATGATCAATACATTGAAGAAATTCTCCCAGAGAAAATTTGTCAGGGGAAAAAACAAGTATTTTGAATATATTTTTGAAGTATATGAACTAATTTTGAGTAGACCAGGCCTACTGAGAGTTGAGCTATTCACTCAATACTTCCAAGTAAAATGTAACAGATTTTTGATTGTTTAGTCAGCAGGTCTCTGTTTTCTTCACCAAGCTGAAGTTGCTAAACGACTTGCAATTGCAAAACATCATTGTCCCAGACTTCACAGTTCTCGGATTCTCACCAGTCTGCTGATTCCTCAGAGCTTAAGAATACAGACTGCAAAAAATACCTTAACTATATGCAAACTACAGCAGTGATCTACTGCACACATCAGTTATGTGGAGCACAGTTTGTCCTGTGCAGTTCACCTTGATTCTGAGATGTTTTTTTACTGATTTAGAGCCTACTGAGATTTTAATCCAAAGCGAGTATATCTGCAATAAAAACTGTGCAAATGTCCTGCACTCATTCTGTTAGAGTCCATGCCACCTGTATGGGTATGGAGTTGTATAACATAGTTTTAATCTTGTCTGAGTCCTCCAAACTACACCATGGATGAATCTCCTCATAGAAAAATGCTCCTCATTGATATAAATAGATGAACCACTGTATCTTTAACTCTGCACTGCATCTTTGAAAATATGGCTAACAGAATATCCTGCTGGTCTCTACAGGATCATTCTGGTAGATCACATTTTTGTGACAAAAAAAGTGTATAACAAGGACAAAGCAAAAACTTACCTGAAATATATAGTACCCACAAAACTATCCATAATGTGTCACATAGGCCATACCCTTCGTTTTCATTCATAATATTGATTAATAACAACAATAAACTAATACAAAATGGGATTCATTTGGTGATTCATAGATTTCATTTATTTTGTCAAAGCAATTTGTGTCTTTAGCAAACAATTCTCAGGAAAAGTCAGAAAGAAAGGGTATTGAAGAAATTAAAAATACGTAAATGCCGAATCTTATCCAAGATGCACGTGCTAACCTGTGTAATGTTAATTATATTCTGATTAGATTAAATTTTTCACACAAAACTCTTCTCTGCAATATTCAACAGATCCAGTGTCCACAAAATCATCAGTTATTACTTGGCAGGGTTTTTTGTCCTGGAAAGAAATTAAATCCCCAAATGAAAAATAGCCATTCTTTGTCACTTCAAAATATATGCCCTTGATTATTTCTTTCATGATTACTTTATTTTGATTTTAGTAATTACATTTGAAAATCTGAAACCAGAATAAAGTCCTTTAAACACTCTCAGAGTTAAATGATTCAGGAAGTCAAATAAACTTGATTTTTTCCCCATTAATTAAGCATTGGAACAATTTCATCTTTCCAAACAGTGACAATTAGTACAAACTCTTTGAATTACTGACAAAGAAAAAACTATTGCTGTCAGCTTCCACAATAGATAGTCCACAAGAAAACTAACTATTGGTATGAAATTCTGATCCCACTGGAATCCATGGAAGTCACATCATCAATGGGCTACAACAAAACCAAGAGTTTATCCTGAGTATTAGCAGGACTGGGACAAAGGCTTTAAGCAAATGCCAGCTGTATGGATGACCTAGAAGAGCGTTTTGTATTATTAATACCTAGTAATAATACCAAAAACTCTCCCAGAACTGCAAGCCAGCCCAGTAGAATTCCATTCTATTGTTTTGCCCTTGCTTACTGGCAATTGTTGAGAATTACTTTAAAAATTATCATTGTATGAATTACATTATCTGTGTTTGCAATATTATATTCTGTAGTATCATGAATGTGTGATCAATGCTTTTAGAATCATCAGTTATAGATCCAGTCACCAAATTCAGGAGATCTAATGGGTTGCAATACCATGACGTTTTATACCTCATAAATCCTGAAATCCTGCAGGTGGTTTTAGGTCTGTGTATGTGTCATTGTTTAGGAATGGTATTCTCCAGTTTAGTGCTCCCTCTGAAAGCATTCCAAACCCCGCACTGCTTGATCACTCCCTCCCACCCCACCCCACTGCTTCCCTGTGGCAGGCTGGAGAGGAGAATTGCAGGCACAAAAGGCAAAGATCACGGGCCGGGACAAGAACAAGTTACTGGAAAGAGATGAGAAAACCAACAGTAACAGCAACAGTACTAATGACAGAGGGTACAAGAAGGAGGCAAAAAATTCACATGAAAACCCCCAGACAATACTTGACCGCTCCCTCTGCCATCCTACACTGACCCATAAGGGAGCCCTTATCTCGTCCCTGGAAAATGACATGACGTGGTATCCCATAACCTCTGGGTCCTGGACATGCTCTTCCTGGCTCCTACAAAAATTAACCCTGTCCTGGCCAGAACCAGGACAGTGGGCATCCTTGTTTGCTGTGGTTGCACTTACGTACATTTTTGGAGTTAAATACATGATCTTTGCAGGACTGAAGTTTTTTGGAATTGTTCTTCAAATCCCATAATAATCGTTAATATCCATTTTCTGTGCTAAGATATCTACAGTGGATAAATATTGGTAAGTTACTTTGGCTACAATACTTTTTCTAAAGGTATATGTTGTTCCACTGGAAAGGAATATGCAAGCTGTGAGTCTGGAGGTAAGAAATCTCTGCAAAAATGAGTCCTCGGTTTCTGTCCACTTTGTTGTGTTTTTTCTGAAACACTGATATTTCTAAGAAGTGTTAAAGTTTCTAAGACCTCAGCAGTATTCTAAAGAGGATTTTTCAGCCCTCAGCTCACTTCAGAAGTTCTTTTTCATTGCAGAAAATAAGTTGTTGTGACTTAACTGATTTATTTAATAAATTCTTGGAAGAAACTCCCATGGAACTTTTTTTCTGAACTACAAACTGCAATTATTCATCTCTAAGTAAAGTGTTGCATATTGTAAATAGCTCTTTGGAATCTTGAGTCAAAGAATCTGCTTGTCTTCTTCACTTATCAGCTCTTGGGACCATTTTCCTGCATGAGGGTTCTCAGTGATAAAAGCTTCTAGTACTCTGGGTTGCAAAGACAGAAGTGAAAATAAGAATCCACTTCATATTCCTCTTGGGAATAATGTTTAAAAAAATTCTCAATCTTTAAAATTAATTTTGACTTCAAGCAGAGTAGGAATTTGCTCTGCTTACAAGACAAAAATAAATGCAGTAGAGAGTTTAGAGACAACAGCTCTGCGAAGTTCCCTGTGCCCGTCCCCTCTTCCTACCCACTGAAGCAGCAATGAAAGGGCCTTTCCAAGCCCTTTCAATAGGACTCTAGAAGAAGCTCTTTTTTTCACATAGGTTAAAATTAGCACTAAATTCCACTCAGTTATGAAATGTTCTGTTCAATGTGAGAATACGTCTTCAAAATCATATATTGCAACTGAGAAGAAGTAAGATGCTCTTTTGTCAGGCTTCAGGATTTAAATCAGAAGAGCTGAATCTCCAGTTGTGGAATTGAGAAGTCTTAAACCTTTTGATAATCACTCATAATAGTTTATAAAATCTATATAGTTTATCTGTAATAAACACAATTATACAGTTATGTTTAAAATCATATTTTAAGCAACATCCATCCTGCTGAGAACAGGCAGCAGCTGCTCAAGGACAGAAGTATTAATTTCCAAACACAGAGATATTGCTACATTGCATAGGATGCAAGCAGAAAATATAATACACAATGTAATATATATCTCTTATGACAGGGTAGTCCTTAAGTCATATGTTCCAAAATCTACTTCTAGCGAAACTAGTAAATATTATTTTTCCTAAACTATTGACTTTCATTCTGATTTAAACAGAACTGTAATAACTCAGTCCAGAACTACTTTCAGGGGGAATTGAGTCTCTTAGAACAGCAGTCTCTCAGATTGACACTTGTTGGTGTCATCAATGCTCTTACGCCACAGCTGGGAGCTGCACAGCCTCCCCCAGCCTGCCAGCCCAAGACACTCGAGGACCTGATTTAATGGTGGACATGGCTGTGGTGCTGAGTTGACGTATGGCCTTGAGCTCAAAGGTCTTTTCCAAACTTTGCCATTCTATGATTCTAAACTTAGTCGAGTTGCTGTGATCCCATAACTCCACTGCAGTACACATACACTTCAGCAAGGTGTTTCATGAAGTCACATTTCCCCTATTGGTTTTCTCTGTATTTTAGACTTGATCTTACTGCCACTGTAGTCACAGTTCCTTGCCTCATCTCCTGCTGCGCCTTACTCACATTTCACGCTGCAGTTTTAGATTTAATATGTTTTTACTAGGCTATTAGATGTTACTGCTGGTATACACTAGAGACAGAACCATTCAACAGTTCATGATATATTGAATTTAAATAAGGCAATCTAAGTACTTGATTAATTATCCATTAGCAGTAAATCACTACTATGCAATCTGTTTCTGAAGATATCACGCAGTATTATGCTGTTATTATGCACTCCTTCTTTGCAAGTCTGTTCCAGTGGTTTTTTCCACACTGACTTAGTGCTGCACCGCAGTTTACATATGCACATTAAAGCTGTCATATTAAACCCTTAATTCTTAATTACCGTTAAGGTATTAGAAGAACAGCCTGGCCAAAAATTCATTTGCCAGCCAAATCCTTAGATCCAAGAAGTTTTAAAAACTTTCTTCTCCTCAATCATCAGGCCCTAAACAGAAGATGTTGATTTTCACCTGAACCATCTTCAGCTACTGCAAAATCCTCACAGACTGCTCCAATGTGACCCTCACTCAGCAAAGTTTCCACTAGAAGTTCCCTATAAGAGTATAAGAGGCTGAGCAAAGATCTCAGAGCTTGTCCTGGAGGAGTTAGTATCTCCTGTGTAATGCACAGTAAGTTTTATTGTCCATGGCTTTGTGTTTTTAAACCTGAATTCAACTACCTGTGTTAAATAATTAATCTGGGGGAATTTGCATTTCAGAGATTTCTTGTATAAAAAAATCAAGTCTAGAGTGCTGCTATGTTTAACTTTTATCATACACAATTACTTGCTTGATTTTATATCCATGTTTCTATACTTTACAATCTCATTCTCACACGGTATAAATAATAAAACAAGCCACAGTTCTACACTTCTTACTTTGATATCTGATAAAATACACTACCACTGAACTCCCTCCACAGTTTCTGTGGGGTTCAATATGTATTTTTGCAATCATGTCAGCACTTACACATTACTTCAGCTGAGGACTTTGAACCTCAATTAATTAATGAATCTTTGTGGCACCTTTGAGAGACAATAATGAATTATGGGTAAATGAAGACACAGAAGAATCTTGATTTGCTAAATTTCAATAAAGATGAGAAGCAGGCTGAAGAACTGAACTGTAGCCCATGGAGGAGCCCATACCAGGGTAGGTGGATGCCCAAAGGAGGCTGTGACCCTGCCTGAAATAGTATTGAATTACCCCTTCAAAGCCATTCAGGTTGTTACACACAAGCACTTTACTGGTGCAATGCAGTCCAGTCCCACTGTGTGTATTTAAGACCTTCTTTAAGCAAGCAGTTAAAATATCTGAATAAAACTGTGTGCTTAAAATTAGCTCAGCTAAATTCAGGAGACACTCTGGTTAGCAATTAATTTCTGCATGTTTTCCAACCAAACAAATGCTCTTGAAATGAAACTAAATAATCGGGCCAAAGCCATTCAAAATTAACTCATTTACCAATCAACTCATCAACATCTCTTTCATCTTCTTGGTGTTGAAGAAAAGCACAAATTTAGCTTTGGGAAATGAGACTCCAAGCATATTAGACACATATTTGTCAGAATTAATCCAACTAAAATGGTGAAATATTGAATCCAATACTGTGGTTCTTATTCTGCTTTATTCCGTATTCAGACCATTGTGCAGCAGGCATCCCCTGTATGAATAAGATATAAAGAAAGAAGGGATAACAAGCCAACATTTTTCTCTTTGCTTCATTTTGACCTCTACACACACTTGTGGGGACATCCATGTCCACCATGAATCCAGGGCTCTGGGTATTTTGAAGTCATCAATCTACAGAGAGCCTGGACACAATTCCTCATTCTTGCTCCCCTTGTAGGATCACAGAAAAAAGGGTAAGGAAAGTTGAACTACTAATTTGTGAGTGTATTTTCCTGGTTCTTTTGAAATTTTTCCAGGGAAGCACTGGTATTCAACCTGCCAACAGGTTGGCCAAGGGGCTAATAAATATGCTCTTGGTCCCTGTGCATATGAGGCCTTGTGGGATTCAACACCATCATGTGGGAGCCCAGAAGTGGAAGGAAAACCCTTAGGAAATTCATCTCAACACAATTGTATGTTTCATTTGTTCCTCTTCTGGGGTCCCACCTAGGAATAAATAGGAGAAATACATGAGATTTAGGCTATTAGTCTTTCAAAATTTTCTTGCAGATAGGCATCAGTGTATTCAGTAGCCAGTTTTTGAGAAACAGAAACATGGCTCGTCTGATACTCTGTGTGTGGTTTGCACTAACCAAACATCTGATTTAGAGAAAAGATAACAGTAATCATAGGATGGTTTAAGATCTCCATGGAACCTTCTCTCCCAGTTGAACAACCCCACCTCGGGAGAGGTGCTCCCTCCCTCTGATCATTTTTGTGGCCCTCATCTGGACTCTCTCCAACAGGTCCATGTCCTGCTTGTGCTGAGGACCCCAGATGTGGATGCAGCACTGCAGGTGGGGTCTCATCAGAGCAGAGAAGAATCTGCTGCCTCACCTTGCTGCCCACCGTGCTTTGGAAGCAGCCCAGGGTACAGCTGGCTTTTCTGAAGCTGAATTATGCTCAAGTGCAGCAAAATGAGCAGCAGTCAGCACCACTGGATGGCGTTTTGAGCGGGTTGATATAGTTTTTAAAGTCCTAGGTCAGTCTCTCAAAGGTAAAAGAAGGTAATAGGCTTTAGAGGTCTACATGTGCAGGGTGCTGCTCAGCATGCCTAAGAGATTTGCTGTTCAGAATTCAGCTGTCACTGAAACTTATGTCTGTCTTGTTTCAGATGCCTGGACAGAGGTTGACTTGAAATTGATTCAAATCTCCAACTTAGAAATTTGAGTTTGTCCTCAGTCCATCTCAAGCAGGACAGTAAGCAATTTCAGTGTGGATCAGATTCTCACATCAACGGAACAATCCTGATTCACGACATCCATCTTTAAGATAAATAAATTATCTAATATTTAGCTGCTGAAAGAAGAATAAACCAGCAGTTAACTTCAATGGTTTAGATACAAAATAATTTTTTTGCGGTGTAACAGGGCAGGCACTACTTTTTTTTTCAGTCACATAGGGTGTGGAGGGAATACATCGCAGTGTATGTTCTAGTTGTTTCATTTCAAAAAATTCATTCTATGATTGGATAATGCTAACAATGTGTATTGGTCATTGCTCTACTGTTGGCCCTCTTGATGCTGGCATCACTCAGGTTTTGTTGGTTTGCCTTTTTCATCTTTCCATCACCTACAAAACTCATTATCATGACCCATGAGTTTTCTTGCTTTTACTCCTCCTATTCTTTCTCCTCTCCAGTTACAGGTGTAAAGTCAGTGAGCAGATGGGTGGGGCTCAGCTGTGGCCAGAGTGAACCCACCACACACCATCACATAAACAGGGTGTCACAATGCTGCAGACAAAAGAAACTGATTTCTGAAGATAAAAGATAGGAAAGATATAATAGAAATATAGTGATCTATCAAAATGTCAGCCCATCTTACCAGTGTAGACAAAAGGTATGAGCGTATATGAACAGGATTTGAAAAATATAAAACCAAGTATAAAGATTAAATAATACCAGACCAATATGAAAATTAATAATATCATAGGTCAGAATAACAGTCACAATAGGAGAAAAGGATTGGTGCATTTTGTCAAGAAGTATTATATTATCTCCTGAGGGAAAAGCAAACATTGGTGACAATAGACTTTCAGTCAGTAAACTAGAAAGCAGCAGATTGCAAATGTCCTGTATTCCTGAAGTATAGGAAGAATTAATGCAAGGTGTGCACACATCCTTCTCCCTCATCCAGTTTTTTTCAGAAGGATGTGGGAGTCTCTGCTAGAACAGATGAAGCAATGAGCACTTTACAGAAACCAATATGCAGTAGGACTTGGTAGCACAGTCAGTATCTGTCCAAAATTTGAGTGTAAGGGTTTCTTCAATAAAATCTACAACAATACCCCTTTTCTGAGAGGTGACCACCTTAGTCTAAACAACACAGTTTTTATCCTTTTGCAGTCTTCAAAATGGCAGTAAAGTGTCATTAAAAATAAATTCAAACTCAAGAGCAGAAATGTGATCTTATTAGTTTCTCAAGTCCATAATGCCTTTGCTCACTAGATGGTTTTCTTGAGGACTGCATTTTCCTATTCCAAGATACAACAAGAAAATTCAGACATGTTTTAAAACTGTTGTAAATGAAAAATATAACACTGGCACCTCTAAAGTATTTCTAGATCATTGCTTTTTTTAAAGAAACAAACATGTTGAGAGAGTACTTCTGTACGGCAATGTTCTTCTCCTGTCACACAGAAAGCAATTGGAATGCAGTGCACTTGGTGCCCTGTACACTTAGCAACATTGAAAACAGATCTTCAAACACAAGATACCTTAGAGATTTCTCTGTTCTGCATGTGCAGAGACTGAAGGGAACCTCTGAGCCTTGCCCATGTGTTTATGTGTGTCCATGCTCACAAGCACATGGACATTCACAGACTTATCTAACCACTACCAATTCCTTGGTGCTTAATAGGACGCTGTACATTTGTTTATGTTTTATTAAAGGAAATTTAAATGTTCAATTTGCCAAGAAAGAACTTTCCAATAGTGCATATTAAAACTTCATAATTTCTGCTTTCTCCTTGGGACGTCCCAGGAGCAGCAGTCAGGCACACAGTGGTTATGGCTGCTCTGTTCCAGTGCTTTTCCCAGCTCTGTTCCTCTCCTGCCTTGATTCTGTTGTTGACACCAGGCAACTTGCACAAATCAGATCGTGGAAGCTGGATGAAGCAAATCCCAACAAAAGACAGATAACAGCAATTTTCCCCTGGCTGGATATTCACTACTGTGTGTAAAACTACTTTTTAAAAGGGGAATTAGAGAAAGACTCATTTGTCTTCTAATGGTCTGTACCTTAACACTTCCTCACCATCTCCACCTCACCAGCCCCTGGCAAAAAGAGCTGTACAGGGTCTTTACAGGAGCAGAATCAGAGAACTCCCTTAGCTGATGCAGCAGCTCGGCCCTGGTTTTTCAGCACGCAGACTTGTGAATGATGCACCAACACAGCTCCATCAACTCAAGCACTGAGTGATAAGAACACATTTGTTGCCACTGATTTTATGCAGCAATTCAGCTTTCTGATGACAAGATTATACAAAAGTCTGATTTAACTAACTGTTCGTTATCGTTCTTTATTTTACCAAATGATGAAGTATTCAGTGCCTCAGAACACTGTTCATCACATTTCTTGAAAATCTTTCATGCTCTGTGCGTTTTTGCAGATCTGCTGCATTTCAAATGTTTATAGTTCTGCGACGTGGGTGAGCATTTTTTATGTTCTGAAAATCTTTTCTTGAGGAAAAAAAATCATAAATGTACTCTCCATAATTTGTTACTGACTTAAATGTTGTTTTACACAACCAAACCATCCTTCAAGATTAGGTGAGACTTGCAGATCATGATATAATTCTGAGATGCAAAATCTGATTTTAGCTTGTCTATACTTTGGTATTTGGGGGCAGAAAATATTTCTGGTAAGATCATAGTAAAAGTTTTATGTACAACATTGCAGATATTCCTATAAAAATAATAAAATTTGAAAAAGCATTTATTATTTTTTAAAGAAAAATTAATGTGAAAAATCCATCTGACTGGATCTGTGCTCTACTCAATATCCACTTTGAAGAGAGGATTACCAGCAAATATTACCAAGCATGTCAAGTATTTATGAGTCCAGATTATTTAAAGTCTATAACCAAGAATGGAGAAAGAGCAAAGTGCCGTGACTTACCCATGATTAAGTAGGAATGTCTGGCAGACCTATCCCTCCTCCTTCTGGTTGTGTGGTGCCTTGAAGGAGTAACAGGCTACGCTTACATTTCAGTTAATCATGAGGTAATTTTGAAATTCGGAATGAGGTATTTTCTTTTTATACAAGCCTTACCCAAATGAGAATTTTCGCAAGCTGGCAGAGGCTTCAATGTGTTTGAATTTGTTTTTCCAGGACTTTGTGAAATGTTTTTTCATCTAACAATTTAAAACACAACCCACAGATAAAACTGTGCAGGCCATTATATACATGAAGTGAACAGAGCATTTAAACTTAGTTTTTGCCTGTAAAGGAAAAGAACAGCAACTGAGAGACATAAATCAAACTGTTGATCATGGAAATTCTACAGTGAAAGATAAAACTAACAAGAATAGACAAATGTATGAGGCTGCTTCTATGCATCACCAGCCTCTGTTTGCTTGAAAACCTAGATAATAAACAATCTTTTCATAGAGTAAGATGAAAGGGTGTTGCTTTGTGCACTTTATGAGCCAAACTAACTCGGCATGTGCTCCTACCCAAATCATGAAGTTGCGGAGTACCATAAAATAGGGAAGACTTATAATATAAAAAATATGGAGGGCATTAGTAAAAATTCAGTGTAAATCAATTGCTATTTGCTGCCTGGTTTGGCTGATTTCCCAGGGCCATACCTCAGGAAAAAAAATTTGATAAAAAGCACTTGAAGTTTTAGCTGCATAAATTTCTGTAATTAGGCTTCCTACAGCAAAGGAAACACAAATCACTCTGTACTGTGCCAAACCCCCCAAAAATAAGGCAGAATCATATTTGAGCTATTTGTGTGGCCCAGAGTGAGTGTCTTAATTTTTGGGGATTTCAGGAATTCTACCTGCAAACCCAGAGATACTAGTAATAATTCATCTTGGAAATGTAATACCTAAATTCTGGATTATTTTCCTTGACTTGGATTTTACAAACAGAGTATGATATAATGTTTAGAAAGGATTCGAGACAAAAGTCTTTATCCTCAGTGTTGGTATGTGCACTGTAAAATGTACAAGTCACTAAAAATGTACAGCTGTATGAATAATGTCTCTTCAGTTCATGTCCAAATGAAGAGAAGAGAAACAAGAAAAACCAACAGCTGAAACAAAGTTGGTATGAAGTTAGAATATTCTAGCACTATTTTGAAATTCAGGGAAACTTAATTTCAGATTAAGCGCAAGTGTTTCATTCTCCCACGACCATGTGATTCGTGTTCATTTATGAGAAGAAGTCGCCCTGCTCTACAAAGAGTATGGCAATCCCATCCTGGCCGAGGGTGAGCTGAGCTGAGAGAGCTGGGAATGCCCACCCTGCCTCTGACAGGAATATTTCATTTAAACAGTCTGCCAAAGACCTAAGAAAGTAGTTGCACAAAGGTAAAAATACTTCAAGCCTGAAACAGGATAATATCACAAAAGGACTAGATGACTATTCAGAGTTTAATAATGAATGCTTTCCTGATTTTTTAGCAAAATCAAGCTAAAATGATTGTAATTTCTGCCATTCTTCAAAGCTGAGCCAGAAGTCTGTTTTACATGATCTGCCAGGCCACTGATCATTTACAGCAGTTTTAAAACATTTCTGGATTTCCTTGTTCAAATGGAAACAACCAAAAGTATAAATCCAATTTTGAGCATGAGACAACTGCAATATTTTAAAGTCAAATGAAACTGCAAGTCATGCAAATGTTTTGCAAAAGCAATCGTGAATATATTACAATGGTACACCTTCTTCCTCGTACAGTTGTTAATTTAATGTTTTCCAGTTCCATGTGAGGAAAAATACTACATGCTTTTTACCCATTTTAACAATAGATGGGAAATGTTTCTTTTTGATTTCTTACCTATGCATGCTTTTCCTATACTGGTTGCATATTTGCAGTAGCCTTGCTCTCCTCAAAACAAGAATATTTACTAAAATTGCTGCTATAAACTAAAGAATGGCTACACTATCTCAGATAAGATGTTTTGAACAAACCTCTTCATTTCCATAGCTCTATTTCAAAAAGCTGGCTGAAGGGCAACCAGAAATCTGAATGACAGAACATAATCTACTGCACCTTTAACAGAAACTGCATAGCGTAAGTATACCATAAATGGCAAGATCTTTAAGAGACCAATATGAATCAGGATCCCAAATACCATTTGGACTTTCTGTAGGAAAATCACCTACTCATCAGTTGAGCTAAGCTGAATTAGTTGTGGTTCCAAAGAGACCCTGCCAGGATGGACACACAGCTTACAGTTTCCTGCTCATATATTTAGGATTACATCAAGCTCCCTTGTAGCATTACTATACACAAAGTTACAAAAGCCCCATTTTAAAGCCTCAGTAAAGATCCATGTATTTTTGCATTCAGTTGTATAAACAAAAAACTGTGGAATTAAAAAGTGGTTTGTGTGCTGCTTTGTCCACAGCCATTGCAAGTGAAGGTGATTGAAACACCTCAGCCCTTGGGAGAGTTATTGAGAGAAGTTAATAGCCTTGGGGCTATGAGTGGCACCAGCAGCCAGTCAACATTTCATAAAAACACCTTGTGTTTCAAAAAGTAGCTAAATTGCTGCTGGAGTCCTGCAGCTGAGACACACATTGAGGAGGTGAAGTGAATCCTGGGTTGCTCTTTTCATGAATGGGTTAATTTCCACCAGAAAAATGGAGATTTGAAATATTTAACTTCAGGCTTTCCATGTAGTTTTTCACTATTTGAGGAATAATCCATTGCAAAATCCTAAAGATTTTGTTATCTCAGGAGATTTGTGCTCATCTATTCCTAACCTTTCTCTCGTCAAACAGTGGGAGGAATCTTATGGGATTAAATTCTCTGCTCTTACAGCAAGGGCACCACATTGAAAGGTTGCCAGGGCATCAGCACATGATGATTTGGCCTTTTTGCCATTTCTAATAAGCTTAATGAAAATGGCAACATTTGCCCTCCTTTCTTGAGGCATTTAACTTCGTGCCTAACGTGGGAGCCCACGTGGGAGTGGAGGAGGCTCCCAGCACGGCTGTTCTCAATTATTCTCTAAAGGCTGCCTTTACTGCAAAGGGGCTCTGAGGTCCCGGTGCATGCATCCAAGTCAAAGGTCTAAAATTATCTCCTGGCTCTGTTACAGCCAATTTTTCTTTATTTCATATGGCCAGGCTGTGTGGGACACTGTGATCAGCACCATGCCACGCAAAGGTGTTCAAAACTATTGCTCACGGAAAACTCTGCTGCCTTGGTAAAATATAATGACCTATAATGACCTGTAATTCAGTTTGTGGAGGATTGTAATTAGCGATAAACCACTGCTGAAAAGTTGTGTAGGTGAATTGCCGTTTATAGAATTATAGGGCCTGCTCGTTCTGCCATTTAATTCTGTATGCTCTGAGCCATGGAGCAGTTGCAGCTCCACTCCTCACACCCCACTGAGCAGGGCAGAAACTGAAACTTACTCCATCTCCCATTGGGAATTGCTGCTCAACAAGTACAAAACCCAGAAAGCTGGAGAATATCATAGCCCAAGAATAGCTTAAAGTTAGGCTGTTTCCAGGGGAAAACAGAGGCCTGAATTCACTTCGGTGCAAGAGGGAATTAAATGTGAGGTTGCCACATTCTGAGCAAGTGCTAAGATACTGCACAAAAACCACAGCATAAGACTAAAGATTCAGTTTTAAAAGAAGGAACTGTTTCTACTTCTGCTTTAGAGAGAAAGAGGTGCCATCCCTGTTGTAGGATTCAGAGGTGAGAGTCTCAAGTGGAGAGAAGCACTTATCTGCCACCCTGCATGAGCCATCTCAGCCCTGGAGAGAAATGCCATTTATTACAGATCCTGTTTTCAGTGTTTCTCCACAGGCTGACCTTAGCTGGCTTCCCAGCCAGTGCCCTGCTTTAGCTGCTCTCACCTTTGGGCATTTCCTGCTTCGAGGCAGTGCTCTTCCTTCCCAGGCACTTCATGGAGACACCAAGCACATAGGCAGGAATGGGGCATTTCAGGGCAATAGTGAAACACCTGAATATTTGATTGTATCAGCACCAGAAAAAATTAAATGTCCTGCTATTTCCCCATCTCATGAAGTAGAACACCACTGTGAGAGACAGAGCATTAAACACTCTGAGGTGCTCAGAAGCCATAATGATTTAGGGGCGGCAGAAGAGCACCAAGGTATGCTCAGTTGCAGCCCCTTTGATTTAGGAGCATCTGAACTGGCCTCTGCCTGAAGTTACTGTAGCAGTGATTTTCTGTGTCAATGCTTAGCATCCAGGAATTCACATTAAAGTTAAATGAGAAGAGAATACCATGGCAGTTTTCTTCTCCTACATATTTAATATTTTTTAATAAATGTACATGCTACCCAAAAACTTATGATTTTTTTTTTTTAATTTATCATTTTTCACTAGGTCTTAGTTTCTCTTACAGCCTTCCAAAAATGGTTCTATGTTATAGCAGTGTTACAGAGTGAAAGCAAATTTTTCCCTGCTTGGGAAAAAAAAAAATTTGTGTAACTGACAATTACTTCTCAGGCATAAGGCACAGAGGCCTATTAACTTTTTCATTGGTGTTAAAGTGTCCATCATTTTGATGCATAATCAGAGATATACTGGGGATCTATGGAGAACATGAATTCCTATTACTGAAACCCTGGCCTTTTTTCAAGCTGTGAAATATTTTTATGAAAGAGCACTGTTATTACGAATATATTCACTTGAATTGTAAATTCTCAGGGTGTAATCTCAGACTTGGGTACGCATATATGAGATAGTGATACAAGAATACATGCGACTTCATTGCTCGAATACACTGATGTTAAAAGTAGTGATTTACTTTTCCTGGTATTTTTGTCTCTTAGCAACCTCAATTGTTTTCATCATAGTGCATTTATGTTTGAGTTATTCATTAACTTAAAGTACTTGAAAGTGGTTATTACTATAATCTTTTGGGTTATGAACTGTTCTTTTGGGCTACAAGCTAATAACAAGAGAGGCTGCCACTTTCTCTTTTAAAAGTTAGATATCACCTAAAATTTTTTAAATGTTTTCAGATGAAATAATTCTCTTATTAGAGTATTAACAGGGCTGGGTAACCTGAGAGACATCTTTTCTGGATAATTTAGTCTCAGACCTCAAGCACGCATAAATGAAAGCATATTTTAAATTTTCACATTTAGTATATACATCATCTATGGACCTGAATTACAGATTTTGAGCAAATGTGTTTCTTGGTTCTATTTGTTGAACAAGAATACTGACTACTTCTCTGCTTTGATTTTCTATAAAAGTTCTTTTCATTGGGGATTTTTTATTAACTTGCTTCAAGAAGATTAACCTGACATAGCCTAATAGTTGTTATAGTTGCATAGGAAGCTCAATTATTAAACTTCTTATGGGATGTTATAGTAATCATCTTCATCACAAAAATTGCAAGAGAAGGAAAAAGAGAAGACAGTGCTTGCAAGGATTCAAGTTTACATTGGTGTCCTTTTCAAAGGATGTAGGCTCAGATGATACTCATGAAAATATACCAAAAATATAGGAACTGTTAGATACATTTCTAAATATTTATTCTTTATTTTAAAAACACTTTTTATGTGTGCAAACTATTAAAATCATACAACAACAATATTTCAACATAAGGAAATGGCTGTCTTGGAATAAGTACTGTTCTATAACATCCAAATCATGTATAGAACAATTAACAGATGTGATCTTTACTACAGCAGCGGAACTGAGATTAAACAATTACTAGGAGAGAGATCTAATTGTCTAAATCAAATCAGGGTAGAAGGTGAGTCACTGGTCTTTATAATCACGATAGAAATAAAACAGTTCTAGACTGTAGCAGTCCGTGTTTCCTCATAGAAATGGAAGTACTGATAACTGAGTCAATGTGCAATAACTGGGCAATAAACTGATTTATCTGAGACATCTGTATGAGGAAGATGCATTTGACAATCAACCGTGCCTGACCTACAAATGGCAATGGGAAGCTAAATAAGATATAATCTAATATTGCACTCGTCACAGATGTTTGGACCCCTGAAGAGCTCCCTGGGATTTCCACCTGTTTAGGTTCTTTGATCATAAAAATGGAAAGGAAGAGAATGGAGCCCAAGACAAGAACACGTTTCTTCAACTTGATATTTAAGAAGTTGTGGAACTGTTCCTTTTGGTCTACAGCTTTCCAAGAAATCCATTTCCTTCCCATGCAACAAGAAGCTTTATTTTCCTCAAAATTAAACTTTCTTCTAAAAGCAAAGAAACAAAACAGTTTTGGCTGTACTTAAACGAAACTACAGCTTCTCAGGGGCAGTCCTCATGCCATTAGGAAGTGAAAGCATTTAAAGCTCATGAGTGTTTCTTTGATGTTTCCTTTAATAAATGGAGATATGCCAAGATTAACTGATGCATATCTGGTGCTTCATGAGTTGTTTATAGATACACTGAAAGCTTCACACAGAGATTTTCTACACCATGTGAAAGAGAATACAAATCTCCTAAGTTTTTCCAAAACTGAATTTTACATGTGCCAGTAATGTCCACTGCACGCACCCATACTCATCCAACACAAACCAACTGTTCAGTTGCACACCCAAATGAAGACTGGTCTCATCAGGATATCTGTCTTTCCCTTTGTCAAGTCTTTTCACATACAAAATACTAAACATGATGAATTTACATGGTTATGTTTCTAATATAATTTCTTGGAAGGAAATATTAAAAAAAATCCACAGTGTAGACGGGTTTTCACTTAGGTATATTCTGATATTTGGTATTCCAGCCAAATATCAGCCTTATTTAAGTGTCTTCTAGAGGAAGGGCAGCCTGTTTTGGCTATTTAGGCCTTTGATGACACATCTTCCAGGGTCAGAAATATTTTTCATTGCCAGAGGACCTCATGTTTGCTATACATAAGGCCAGTGATGTGGAAGGAAAAGACAGACAGTGCCCATATTCAATGAAAATATTGTTTCATGTATTTGAATGTTCGCTGCTTTGGAGCAGCTGCTGCACTCCCTCCTGGTTTTCAAACCTGGTAGAGCATCATCCTGCTAAAGGTCACCTGGCTGCAGTTAGCCTGTGAAAATTACATTCTTTGTTCCAATATAAGTAATTCCTCTCCAGATTTTTTTTTTCCCCTCAGATAGCACAAATCTGCATATGACTCCTGTTGTTTCTGGAGAACACATTCCTTACCCTAAGTATCACTTTATAATTTTGAGAATGTTGAAAATGGGAAATACAGAATACAGTAAAAAAAGTCTGTAAAAGTTTTGTTTGCAATATGAACCTAATGCCCCAAATTAACAAGGAAATTTGGTCACCACGAATTTTACAGAGCTACCACAAACTTCTTGTGCTTTAACTGAAGGACTTCTAGAAGAAGAGATACACCGTCTGGTGAGAGAAAAAGCACTGCAATTCTTTCTGCAAAGTTCACAGACCTTTACCACCTGACTGTTGGCTTTGGCTGGTACAATTTGAATGACCACAGTTGTTCACTTATTATTAATGACCTCAGTTTTGTGGTCATACCTTACAGCAACCAGAATAAAAGCTTACTGTGGTGGAAACTTTATAAAAAGAAAGCCTAGAAGGCTGTGAAAGGATGCTGAAATTGAGAAGGTGAACCGAAGGGAGGCTGAAGACAGAGATGCCAAGAGGGAATATCTACCTACTACTGCAGAAAATCCTCTAAATGTTTAAAGACCTCTTTGATAACTCCAACATCTACAAGCTGATGTTACTCACTGATTTATCTTTATTACAAGTCCCCAATCAGACAAAGCTCCAATCAAAAACAAAACAAAACAAAACAAAACAAAACAAAACAAAACAAAACAAAACCAAAAAAAAAAAAAAACCAACCCCCCCAAAAAAAATCTACCCCCACAAACCCAAAACAAAACAAAACAAAAACAAAACAAAAAACCCACAAAAACCAACAAAACTCCACCACACTCTGATAGAAGAGGTGAATGGGGACAAGAACGGATTCCCCAAGCCTGAAAAAGGCTCCCTTGTGCAGTCATTTGTTTGAGTAAGTCTAGAAGTAATTGCATTTTAATTGGACATAACCTTATCAGAACAAGGAATAGTGAATTTAGCACATTAAATAAATAAAATCAAACTACTTTCTAATTACCTTCTGAACATCTCAGTAAAGAATTCACAGTTAGATTAGGGTGTTTCAGGAAATTATGTTAAAGACTTCCCAATTCAGAAAATAATACAGCTGGCACTTGCAAAGCAATATTATCCTTGTAGAGCAAAATGAAACATTCTCCTGCTTTCTTTTAGCCTTCTTTTTTCTTTTCTTTTGGTTCTTTTTGAATGTTTTTTTTTAAGAATAATGGACTTTGGAAAGAATTGTTAAATTGTAGAGTAGTACATCCTAGTGCATGTTCCAACCCACAGAACATAGCAAAAAAGTAACTGAATGCAGAACCCATTTTTTTCTACACCACCAGCTATCGCTAAAGCTGCACATGCTCCGTGTCCTGACAAAAGCTACAGACAGACAGGATATGTAATGCTGTCACACACTCATTTTTCACTCTATAACTACAGCTTAAAATGGACAGTGTAGGGATAGTTTAGAGGCTAAAATGGTAAATGGTTTATATAAAAGGAACGAAAAAAATTTGCTTTTCATGTCCATGCCTAATTATTCCAATAGTAGCAGGCTTGAAATGTTCGTGTTAGGCAGGCTGGAAAGATTCATGTTCGATACTAGGAAAACTTTGCTAATAATATGGCTCTAGACCTCTACACTGCCTGGGAAATTTGTTTAGAATAACTGATTATTATATGGCGCAGTGCATTTTTACGCACTTCCATGAAATACCTTATATTGCCAATTTTGAAGCAAATAAAAATATTTAAACTATTTAAAATCAGATGAGCACCAATACTTGGAGAAACTTGCTTTTTAATGTGCTCACTAGAGTAAATAAATATGTGATGATCTTGCCAGTTGCTGCTCTATCATAATAAACTTTTATGACAGCTCTTTTTAGACTTTTAAAGTACATATTTTGATAACTGTGTTCCATAACTGCTTAAATTCACTAATACTGACAAATTCACTTTATCCCCACTTTGGCCATTACTTACAGCAAATTGTAACTAAGACTAGTTTACAGACTTAATTATAGGAATTAGCCAAAAGTTGTTCATTTCAGCTGATCGAAGGGAAGAGCATTGAAAATACCCAGATTTCCTATCAAGAAACTCAAAGTGAGTGAAGTGACATGATAGATTCATGTGTGGCCCCAGCAAGTGCAAAAAAACATGTCACAGTATAGAAGGGGCACTTTAACTAAAAGAGTAGCAATAGCGGAGCTTACAATAAATTCTGAAGTATCAGAAAACAACATACAGATTTCTCAAAAGGAGAATTACTGTCACTATGCCAGCTCCTATTGGCAGAGGTCTGAATGGCATTTTGAGAGCAAAAGAAAAAAATTTAGAACTGAACTGCAGTTTTCATACAGAGACAGAAACATAAAGAAAAATGTGTAAAAAAAAATTGAAAATCATTCTTCCTCCATTAAATTGCTTGGATTAAATTTGTCCATAAGTACAATCTTCTAACATGAAGATCTGAGTAATCTTCGTTACTGAAAATGAAAACAAAGATGTTTTGCTTAGTTGTGAACTCACATTACTGGGTCCTGATTCCAAGATGAGAGAATATTTTTTAAACCAACACAAACAAGAGTGCAAAGAGGCCCAGGTAGCTCAGCTGAAAATCAGGCTTCCTGGATTGGAAATATTTAAAATATTTTATACTCAGAGAATCAAGATCCATGAGATTCTGTTATATCATCTCTATTCCCAGTGCCTTGCCTCCTGTGTAGTCACCTGCATCAGTGAGGTATACGTCTGGATTCAAGAATATTTTCTGGATCAAGACAGTAACTTTTGTTTATTTAGTATTTTTGGCAGACTGTCTCTTTTCTAGGACTTTTACTGATACTGTTTCATATTTGCTACAACAATGCCTAGCAGTTTATAATTTATAATAAAAATTGAATCTGTAGTCTAACAAACCAATACTAGCTCTTTAGTAGGAAGATTAAATAAGAATGAATGTCATTTTTTCACTGTGCCAAAATCTCTAAGCTGATAATTTGTAACACCTGGATTTTTCATTGAAATAGCTGCAGGTATGCTACCTAAGCAATGCAAAACATTTTTATCACACATGAAGTTATGTTTTTAATACATTAAGCTTCTCTTGCCTCACTACTTAACCATCCTGGTGAGACTGTGTTCATCAGCAGAATAGCATTTAAGTACTGCTGTGACTTCAGCAAGATGCAGAAGGAATCCTTCAGCTGGCATTAACAGGATTTTGTACAACCTGCAGCAGCATCAGCACATTCCCTTGGCTGAGGAGGACAGAGCCATCGGTGATGGACCGTCATTCCCTCCATGCCAGCCAGTGCCTAGCTGGGCCTGAGGGGCAGCCAGGGCAAACCTCTCCCTGGGGACACCTCTGCAGGCACTGCTTTCCTCCTCTGCACTGACTCCTTCCTGCCTCCCTCCAACAGAGACCACCTGCTTATTTAGGGATTAGGGCAAAGAGAAATGCAGAGACAACGTGAGGTGAAGAGACGTAAACAGCATGTCTGGACTGTTCCTTTACGGACAAGGCTCTGTTCAGCTGGCATGATTTATGGTATGGCTGCACCAGGAAGCATGAATCTAGATTAAAGTTTTCAATTTATTTTTGGGAGCAGGGTATCATTCCTACGAGTTTCTCCCCATACTGTTTTACTCCAGCCATCCAGCTTCTGAGACATTAAAGACTCTAGACCACTTCTATAGCATGGTTGTTTATCTAAAGCAAGACTAAAACATGGACTTCCCTTCCAGAGTTTTTTAATCTGCAGATGACATTTACATATTCTTTTTAAGATGTTAGAGAAAAGTATTAAAGGTCTTTGTCCTGTAGCTCTTAAACAGAATACCAGTACTGACTGACATACAAAGATCAAATATTTTATTATGTCATACTAAGTACCTGAATTTCTATGAGGTAGCTAAGGAAATCAGAGCTCACACTTGTCCAAAGTTCTTTCCCCAACACTGTGATGTGATTCTAGAAGCAGAATTAATTTTCCTCACCATGGGTACCTTATACCATCTGAGGTGCTCTAGTGCTATCAAATAAATTCCAGAAAAGACTGGCAAATTGATGTAGCACCCATACCTCACTGGTACAGCCACTGGAAGATCAGAAAAATAAGCTATTGGCCTACAATGACATTAAACATTCACAGTTAGCAAATGCAGGCTGCCCAATATCGCCTCTGGGTAGTGGGGTAGTCGTATGAAATATCAAACTGGAGAGGACTAGATACTTTTACATCAGTAAGCAATTCAAATTTTGAATCTCTGTTGAGCCTACTAGAAGCTTGGACAATTGCATAAGTAAACATTTACAAATTTCTTAATTGAGGTCTTTTATTTGAAGCCTGAATCCCATCCTCCATGGCTTGGATTGTTCTAGGGTAATGGTAGCATTTCTAGAGATTTGACCTTGGGTTATTGAGCTTTTCAGCTTTAGTCTGTACAGATTTGTGTCCTGTCTACTGGACAGTCCAGACAATTTATTGCCCTTCCAATGACTGTACTGTAAACAAAACTGAGAGCTTCACCTTCATCTAACCCACCTTTTTCCTCAGCATTGTTACAGAACAGATTCTTTCCCATCTGGTATTTACCTGTGTAATCACATCCTCTATTGTATAATCACATCCTCTTTCGTAAGAGCAGTGTTGCACAGCTCTTTTAGCTATTTTACTTCTTTGTATTGCTAATATCATTGTTTCTGGCACAACTTTTGGCTCTTCACCTTCCCTTATCCTAATCAAAATTTGGAAATAGTGTGTGTGCTTTTGGGCTGCTGGTTTATTTTTTGCTGCAGTGTTACCTTTTGTGTCTAGCCCTAATTCTTTTGAATTAAGGGCACTGTTTCAGTCCTCCAGTCCATGCTGTGCACACCGCTGTCATTTTAAAGCCCAGACAAATAATACAATCTGTTGCTAATATTACCTTCTCCCCTGTCCAATCTCATCTCCCTACCCAAAAAACGCTAAGCTAATTCTGGAGCTCCAAATGGCAAATATATGCTGGCTCTGAGCAACTTTTCACCTTGGGTCATTTTTTTTCTGTTTCATGTTGCCTCTCTGTCATGGTTACAGTGGCAGAGCCCTCTCCATTCCTAATCAGCTTCAGCCTGAAGGGAGAGGTGGGGGCATCTTAATGTTCTTGGCAAACCCTAATGACTCTGAAGGGTTAATTCTATTTCCTAGGGTGAGTCTGCACATTTGCCTCTTCTGTTGGCATCCAAAACAAATCTAATTATTTAACCAGTATAACTGTCCTGATCACTGAGTGCTGTTAAAAAATAATCATAAAATCCACCACCAGAAGTGTAGCTGCCCTCAAACTTCGTGCTTTCATGCTGCAACGACCAGCTGCAGATTCAGTGATGTGCAAGTAAATCTTCTCCACATTTCATGAGTGTCAAAGCTAGCAGAGCTTTTATCCTCACCAGTCTCTCTCTCAGGGTGATGTTTTCATCACCATAAAACTGACTCCATATTATTTCTTATTGAGCAATTTCAGACAGGCATTTCACTGCAGGAGCATGATTCATTTCCATCTAAAATAATTTATCCTCTACATATCTCAAGATATTTTGTTACAAAAACTTTCCATGCTGTTGATTCCACAAAGTACAGACAGAATTGCTTAGAAGTTTTATCGTTGGAAAGTTGCCCGCCCTGTGAAATAGAGCACAAGTATCATTTTGATTACATTTCTTTAGAGCCTATACAGTTGTTAAGGGTTGAACTTCACCTACCAGTGACTATGTATCAGTTAACAGAAGATTTTAACCTATCTATCCATTTAAGAGTCTTCTGACTAGCTTCTGCAAAGGTGTTTGTCACTTCCACGACGATACACCAAACTCCTAATTTTGATCCCCTGACAAGGGGTGCTAGAGGATGTGTCATTCTCTCGTGTCCCCCATTCAGAATGCAAGCTCTGGTGTGCAACCCTCCTTGAAAAAACAACTCCATGGTGAGGCATCATGTTGCTTGTTTGTACAGAGAGTACAGGAGGTGATGATTTGCCACAAGACAATCCACAGTGAAGTCTCATTAAAATATGTTTTTCATATTTATTACGCTTTATAGCTACAGAGATAAAAGATTACTTTTAAAGTGCCTTTGGGTATTTTAATCCATCTAGGGCAGGTGATGCAGGTTTAAGATAACTATATTAGTGTTAGAAAAGCAATTCACCATCATCAAATTCAGTTATTTTCCTTCTTTCTCTGTTACTTACAGAACATTTTACATTTTTGTAGACATTAATCCAGAGTAAACCAATAAAATCAGTGAGTATTTTTTTAAACATGTGTTGTGAAGATCATGTTCCAGGCACAGCTGCACTATTTTCTAATAGTTCTTAGCAAGAAATGGGGCCATGATGAACCAGCCCTTAGCCCAACATTTTTTCCTTTCTTCTTTACTGCAGGAATTCAGTTTTCACTTGTTCATACATTAATTTCATTACCAGCTGAGATACGTGACATGGTAACAGCTTCCTTAGGGTTGGGGTCCATTTGAAAGATTTAAATGCTTTTGGTTCTTCTCTGGGGCTTTTTAGAAGTCAGTTCTTAAGAAAAATTACTGTTTCCTATGTGAGAGCAGCATCTTAGCGCTTCAGACATCTGCAGGAAGCACTGCTTTGCATCTATTGCTTTATGGACCATTCAAGGAATAATTTAGTCAAATGTGGAAAAAAAATTTACTACAGTCTTATTCAGCATTCAAGTTTGATTTCGGCTCATAGCAGAGTTTGAAACATGCCTTTTTGCCCTGAGATGAACCATATATACACTTAAATACATACATATACAAGCCCACTTCACAACTTTTCCACGTACATGTTAGAGTTGATGACTTCAGAGCATATGCATGAGCAGTTCTTTGCTCCATTCTTTGAAATATTCAACACTAAACACACTTTCAGTGATGCAAGGACAAGGGCTGTTTTTAATTTCTCTTCTTTTTTCCCTCAAAAGAATCAAATAAGAAAAAAAGGTATCATACCTCTTCAAAACCAAAATATTTATGGCTAATTTGGAGCAGCATATTTTCTTTGACAAGTTTTAATCAACTGTTTTTTAAATAATGATACAGATGCTTCACAAATTACCTATTGATCTCTGTCAAGGAAGATTATGTATGGCACAGTATGGAGTTGGTCTATAAACAATTTTCAGAGAATACCTTTACTTCAAATCATTTGAAGTAGAATTGAAGAAGACCTCCTGAATCATGTAGGCTACAGAATATGCTATGTCATATAACCCCCATCATAAATCAACTATTGAATTTCACCTAAAAGGAGGTTCATATTTCATTCCTCTCCTCACTGCTCCAGAACTACTCTTGTGGCCATGTTTAAGAAAAGCCATTGGATTTTTAGCCAAAATTTATCACCTTACTCTCTCACCTTGAAGCATGTCCCTTGGAGGTGTTTATAAAGAGGTGGCACATTTTCATGGAGTTTTCCTGTGTGAGAGACTATTTTTCCTTTGATACTCATACAACACATAAGCAAACATGAAATTATTTGCTACTGATTTTCTGACAAATCTTAGAACTTCTGTGTAAAAAAATCTCTAACTATCAAATGTTCCATTTTGTTACTGACTTTTTCTGTTATAGCTTGTGTGCTTCCTCCATAAATATCCTCTGCTCCACCCCTGTGAGGCGGTGTGGAGCAAGGAGGTGACACCAGCAACAAGTGCCACAAGTGGTGTGACAAGATCAGCTGTGACATCAGAGTTACTTCATTTGTCTACCTCTTCAGACTGCTCTTCTTTCTTCTAATAAAAACTATTTGTTAAGCCAATTTTTAGGCTTTGTCAGTGAAGAAAACTAGTTCATTTGTATGAAAATGTCAATTTGATTTTCTTCTTTCCCCTTTTGCTGGGAGGCACAAATCAACATGTTAGCACTGACTCCTCTATATCTGAACTTGTCCCTTTTTGCTTCTAGTCAGCTGCTGACAGAAGCATTGTGCAGGGTAAAAAGAACCATGGCTTTCATGATATAACACATTTATCTTCAAATACACTCTTCAAGTCAGATTGAACAACAATCCTCCCTGGAAACTCTCTAGCTCTCAAACATACTGACTGGTGTTCAGTCAGCAGTGATTTTTCATTAAAAATATTACTGTGTGATAGCCAGGTTTTCCTAATTTTATTCCAAACCATGTCAAGAAACACTCTAGAACACAAACTAGGGGCATAAATTAGGCTTTAGGAATATTAAGACCACCCAACATAGCAGCATCCAGCACGGGTGCCTGTATATTGTCTGAAAGGAGGTTTGGGTGTTAATACTGGAGTCCTTGAAGCACCTCTTCAAAAAGCATGGACACAGCACAACTGTGCTAGGAATATTAGTCACTGCAATTAAAGCCAATTTCTATGCAGAGATGTCAAGTAGGAGCTGATTTTTTCCTGCATACTGCAGTGGTGGATGATTAATTCTCATCCGATTACTTCTTGTAACATATGGGTTTCTAAAGTTCGGGGAAAAAAACATTTGATACTTTCAGCACTGTGGTTTCCTAGCCATTACTGTTACTAGGCACACAGTAAAGAAAGATGGATAAATTCTCACATCCATACAAAAGCCCTATAATATTGGTGCACTTCAGATTTTATTTATACTTTTTAGTTCCTCCTGTGGTTATGCCATTTCACTCTTGCTTCAGAGTTGTCTGCGAGCATCATCTAGTCTGAAATTGTCTTGGAAAGCAGCCTCACAGCCCTGAACAGCTTGCACCTGGGCATTCTCTAATCTTTTTTCACCACTTCGCTAGCAAGTGTGTTTTGAATTTCAGCAGCTGGCACAGAGAAGAGTCACCAGAAGCAAAAGACTGACAGCTCATACATTAAATAGTAGCTTAGGCAATATAGGTAACAAGGATGCTACTGTGATTTACTCTCATAGAATACAGCCTCTACTTCAGTCCATTTAAACAGACACTTGATGTGGATTTTCTGGAGGCCAATCCCTGGCTGCTCTGTGGTGCCAAGCTTAGCTGAACAAGTGCTACTGAATTCAGGTACTCTTTTAGCCCATGGAGTAAAATGGAAATGAAAGTTCTTTTCACCACACAGTTATATAGTGCTTTTGTTCCCTACTACCTCCTAGATTAATATTGTATCTAGTATTTCCAGAAAACCCATTGCTTCCTTGCCTCCACCAGGTATTTACAGAATTGTTTGAAATATCCCAAATCTGCCCTGGAAAACTGCTAGAGATATTTATTGAAGCATACTATGTTATAACAGCACCTAGGTCTTAATTTATTTTCATGGAGAGAAATATCCAATATTATCATAGATTCATGGAATGATTTGGGTTGGAAGGGCCGTTAAAGATCATCCAGTTCAACTCCGATGCCATGGGCAGGGGTATCTTTCTCTAGACCAGGTTACTGAAAGGCTGATCCAACCTTGTGCATTTCCAGTATATATATATTGATTTTGTAATTCTGTTCTTTCATACTCTATCAGATTTATCTATATTTATATATTTATCTATACTCCACTGGATTTTTCCTTGTGTATTTCCACCCTGCAATTTACTGTGCTGATGCCTACCTCTAGTGAGAAGCACAAGAAAGCTGGAGTCCAGCTTGAGAGTCTAATTTTCTGATGCTACTACTTCTCCAGAAATGTCATTTATATTTTATGAGAAATCACTGAGGAATACCAGATGTTCTAAAATCTGAGATCAAATCCTATAAGATAAAACTGACTCTTTATCTGTTTACCTTTCATGCATAAATAGTTTCAAATTATACATTTTATGATTATGTTTATTTACTATTCACTGTCACTTATGATAATTTACTTTTTGTTGATTAAAAGCTGAGTTTTTCAAGTGTTTGCTTGGAGTTTAATCAGCAAGTAATATTTATAGTAATAGTTTGTGATTTCTCTGTCAATGCAAAATAAATTTTCCTGCCTCTATGGCAGCATTTTCTGTATTCCTTTTTGCCTGGTGCTAAACTTAGCTCTGCTACTGAAGAACAGAAATTGCACATTACTTGAGATTTCAGGAATTTCTTCATAGCACAATTAGCAGCTGTTAAAAAATTCCTTTAAGGACAACACCTGAGTCACTGAACTTTCCTGGACTGCAGCTGTGTGTTTGCTATGGGCAAAACTGGGCTAGGGAAGGATTCAACCTCTTGTCCCAGGGACTGGGAATGCCAATCAGCCCTGCTGAATTGGCATCAAGTGAGAGGCAGCACTTCAGCTGAGAACTGATTTTAAACATGGTTATAGAGAAAGAATATGCTCTAAAATGAGGGTTTATTACATCAAGTTGTTGAGTAGAGGTTAACACTCAGTTTCTAGCTCCTAAAAATGTAATTTCTTAGCATGCCTCTTTCTGTATCCTAATCTAATGGTGAATATTTTTTTCTTTTTGCAACTCCAAAAGAGAGCAATGTTGAGGGCTGCATGGACTACAGAATTCCTCTCCTGTATCCCTCTACCAATTTTTTTCCTTTAGAGAATCATACACAGCACACAAACATACAAAACTCAGGCACTTGACATGAAACCTGACATCTCAAGGATCATCTGTCTAGCAGAGTTATCAGCATAACTACAATTTCTGTGTAAGCTGCTGTATCTGTCAGCCCCGCCTTAGGACCTGGATACAGCCTCCTGAAATAGAGGCACCACTTAGAAGCCCTTCACCCTTTTTCACCCAAAAATAAACATGATAGTCACTGGAGCGACATGGCAAAAGCAAACTGCATTTTTCAGAGGTAGAGAAGTTTTAGCTAACACATACCCACGTGTTTGCAGCTGTGTCACCAATATTGCCCAATGGCTTCAAGATGGCCAAAAGGCTTTTAAAACTCTCTGGCTGCTTAGGAGGTTCTACCACCCCAATTCACACGCTTGGTTCAGTCAGAAATTGGACTGAACTCTCTCTTCTTTTTTTCTTTTCTTTTCTGTTCTTTTCTTTCTTCTCCTTTTTTTTTTTTTTTTTTTTTTCTTCCTGTAATGTGGGGGTTTTGGGTTTGTTTTATTTTGTGGGGGTTTTGCTTGTTTGGGTTTTTTGGGGTTTTTTAAATAAACATGAATAAATCTTAGAAGGTCTAGATTTATTCATTTATGAAGGTCACAGTTCCAAGAAGTCAATCCATTGCTGTTTCCATATATTACTTATGATCAAAGCTCAGGCTGAATTGATGATAAGCAGCATCCCTGCAGCACACTCTGAACACCAGTTCCAAGAAGTCATGAAATTAACTTTTTGTGATGGTATTTGAAAACAGGCCTCCTGGAGCCTGACTTCCATAGTGCGTTTGGATCTCAAATTTATAGGACAATGTACACTGTAATTTAAATTTAATTTAAATTAAATGGGATTTTGTCTTGCAGGAGACAGCAAGCTGCAGGTGGCAGAGGCTCTGTGCTGATCCTTCACCCATTCTGGCCATGGTGTCCTGCCTGCATCTTGTCCTTGCTTTGATCTAATGGCACTGCTCCCTGCACACAGCGAGCTTTAGCATGAGCTGGGGATTAGGCCAAATCTAAGCATTAATTGAGCAAACAGTCACACCTAACTCATTTTCCCAGTACAAGTAAAAGCCTTTGGCTCTTAAGTGACTTATTTGGTTAAAATTCCTTCCTTTTATATCCAAGCTATGTAAGACATTCTGTTTTCTTTCTCTCATACACTCTTTCTTTGCCAAACTGCATACGGAAGTGAGGTTTTTGTTTGCAAATATGGCCTCACATATCTGTTATTGTCTGAGAAGGGATATAGATGCTATTTGCACACAGAATGTTTTGCAGCATACATTAGCTCTCTTAGTGAGAGCTGCAGAATACCAAAAGGACTATTTTCTTTCAGTAAGCTATGGGGAATAACAGAACTGTCACTCTGGCCTCTATATATTCTGTAATATCTGTTCTTGTTTCAGATATAAATAATGAATTTACAAAATAAATGGGGAAAAGACTAAATGTTTTCAACTAACTGATATAGTAGAATTGATAATATACAGTTACTAGACCTGATCCTAAAAGTCCTCATTCAACTAGTACTTACAAGTATTAGAAAGCCAACACTATCCACAAGAATAAAGAATAAAATTTACAGTACTCTATAACCCCTCCCCCAAATGATTTACAATTAAATGAAATTGAATTCATTAGCTGCCAATGGAGACAGGCTTTAAAGTCAAGCACAATACACTGATGAGAAAAGAAAAAAGTCTAAACATGCTCTGTCCCAATTCTGTCTCCCACTGAACCGACACATGCCTTAGGCTTACGTGTCTTATATCTGCTCACACATTCACTTGCTAGAGCTTGGCTTTCATCCTGTACACAAAATAATTCAGCATCAGCCTCAGGTTTGTCTTTTGAGGCTGTACCTGTAGCTTTCTGTAAGTGCCCTTGACTTTAACTCCCTTGTTCATGCTGCCTCCTGGGTTGCTCCTGTGTCACTTTCCAAATTACTTCTTCCTTGAAATTTCTTTCCTGTACATCTTTTTTATATTTTAGCCCCATTATTTAAAGTCATATTTTGCCCTGTATAACATGTTCCACCTCCTTACCCCCTAAACGTCAGGCAAACAGGAGCTCAGATGAAAGGGATGACAAATGGATGTCTTATTCTTCACACATTATGGAAAGGGAATGGTCCAAGAGAAGCTGTACCGCATTTGAAACTTTACAAATGAGTGGAGCAGCTCTAACAGCTATTACCAAAATGTGAAACATACGTCCTCTTCCTTTTCTTTCTCCTCCCTTTTCAATTCAGCTCTCCTGATTTCACATCCCAGCCCCTCCCTTGAAACCACTGTAGTTGCCATCAGGATGAACCATTTCCACTCACTAAATCAGCAAATAGCAAACCCAACAGAAACAAATGTGTCATTTTCTGCCAGGTTAAGGAGCTGAATCAGCTCGTCACAGAATCTGAAGAGAAGAGAAAGTAGTAGGACTGCCTCTTTTGGCAGATCCAGGCAGTAAAATCTCTTCTTGAGCTAAAATTGCTTACTCAAGTCTGTATCAGCAGAGGTCTAATCCAGGTTTTGGTTCATTCATCATCTCTAGACCAGTTTTGCTCTCAGCCATAGTGTCAGCACTCACTTAAAAAGTAAATACAAGCACTGCTCCAAACACAGTCGCTCTCAGTTTTCAATCTTGCAGAAGTTCCTAGTATCAAAACGTCATGCAATAGTTCCACCAAAACTAGTGCTTAAGAGCTGTTTGGGTTTCCCACTAAAGTCAGTGGGAAGCCTGCTTTTCTTTATATAGCTTGATCATACTGGCATGGTTTACAGGATTATGCTATATGGCTTAGCTTTACTGCTGTCTTTGCCAGAAAGTAAATACCTCAACAGAGCATCCACTAACTTTGTATAAGCACAGAGAATCACTGTCATATGAAGATGAGCAATTATTAGAGCCAGAAAATAATTTTCTGACACTTAAAGGTAACTAGCAAATTAAGTCAATGGCTGACATTAACTACTTAATTTTTATTTTAAAGATAATTTTATCACCCATTAATCACAGTTAAGTCCCTTATTAAAAATGCTTCAATGTTGGCAACAGCTGACAAATATTAAGGTAGATTAAGCTAATCTCTAAATGAATGTTGCTGTTGTTACCAAGTATAGCTTCAAGATGGCACATGATAGAGGGAATGTAGGAGAAGTGGGAAGCTGGGAAATGAGGACTGAAAATTTTGATGCCTGTTAGGTTCCAGCCACTTACTGATTTATTGTGTGCCAGTACTCAAAACATATTTCTTAACAATCAAGGTTCTCCCTAAATAAATAGGAAATTATGTTGAAGCTTTTATATTAGTATAATTCGTGTGGAAAATTGCAAAGTACTATTTTTTGTAAAATGAAATGTGGATCATGAAATGTGTATAATTTTATCAGACATCTTCAAACACCAGTAAGAATCTTCTGAAAGTTCACATGAAATAAAAATTTGGCTTTTGGTCTCTTCTCAGGAAGTTTTATAAAATTATGGTGTTCTCTCCCATGAAAGTTATTTCAGTATAGTACAGTATAAAATCATAAGTGAGAAAAAGTGACTATTTCCCATGGAAAATGTGTTAACTTTTTTTATTGTTGAATAGTTAATAGTTTAATCCAATTGTTTTGGTAGTTGTTAAATTACCTCAGTAACTTACAAAATTTAATTGTAGCTGCTTTTCAGAAAATGACTTTTCAATGAGAAAGTTCTTGGCAAACAGGTTTTGGGAGCTATTACAGTTTTAGACACCAATGTAGGCTAACATAGTAACTGTAGGTCTCAGTTATGCCAATTAAAAAGATAGCTGATGAGAAATACCTTTATTTTTGTTACAAGAAAATTACAAGGTTGTGAGGTAGGTTCATGGTTTGAAATTGAGTAAAAGATTATGCAGATATTGACAGATTATTTTTCATAATGAAGAGAAATAAAATGCAGAAAACATAAAATTCCTGACCTAAACTAAACCCTACAATTTATTTCTAGTTGAGTTCTATGTCTTAAAAGAAATTTAGAAAGAAAATGTTAAACTTGGCTGAATATTAGAGCTATGTTACATTAACTGTAAGCTAGGACCAAGTGTTGCAGGAACTAGTGTATTACTTCATCTGTTAGCTTGCAAAACCTGTAACTCAAATTTTTTTCTTTTATTAGGTGTGAGAAATATGACAACAGAGCTCAAACAAAAATTAGGTAACTATTAAATTATTAGATTTTAATCCTTAATGATTGCTGTCATCTCAGATGATAGAGAACTATTCTAACCATAAATTAGCACTCTTTCCTAATACCTGTGTCACCCATTCTTAGGATTTTACTGGAAGTTCCATATGGGCAAAGAAACTTTCATGAGAAGATCAATTAGCAAAAAACAGTTGAGTTTCTAGGTTTTTTCCTCAACAGCAGCTACCTTGATGATCTGAGCTCAACTCCATTACCTTAACACAAGTCCTGTGCTGTTGGAGACACCACAATTTTCTGAGACAGCTTTACAGAGCAGGCTGGTATCGCACAAGGCCTGTGTTGGCAAGCACAGCCTCCTTCACCAATGATTTCTGGAGGTCAAGTAGAAGGCCATCTCAAATACCTCTGGCCAGGTGCTGCAGTCTACAGTGAGCAATATTTTGCTTAGATTATGCCAGAAAATTTAAGGTCAGGTCAGACATGTCTGCAGAAGGAGCAATCAAAAAGAGAATGACAGAAACACAGGAAAAGAGGATCAAAATAACCTGAAGAGAAATTACAGTAGTTTAGGAAACCACTGAATTTCCTGAAATTTCACAATGAGAGAGGCTGAGCCCATAGAATTCTCACTGATGCAATCCAAACATTATAATCTGTCTTTCCTGGCACGGAGAGTAATCAGAAATAGATCCAGTGATCCGTCATCTCTTTTAGTCTTCCTGTAATACTTTGTCCTTTGAAGACATTATTTATTGACACATATTCTCCAAGGTTTGTTCTGCATCAATTTCAATAAGCTTTAATTCAATCTGAGCTGATTCCATAAAGGCTGTGGATATTATTAAAGGCTGAAACACTGATTTAGTGAAGCTCATTGCTTGCCTGTGGTTGCATAGCTCATGGATTCAAGGAACTGAATTCACAGAAATTAATAGGAGTGACCTTGCCTGTAGGCAAGCAATTTGTTATAGTGCCTGTAACAGTTTCAGCTCAAAGGTAACTGCTAAGGAGGTTCTCACACCATCCTTGACATGCTCTTTGTTCTCTACCTTTTAAATGGGTGACAGTGATTCATTTTCTTATTTAGCCAGATGTCTGAAAGCCTTGGAGATACATAACAGTGCCTGTGGAGAGAGACACATCTGACACTTCCAATTCTGGCACTAACAGTGCCTAGAGGGTTCAAGAGAGAGTGGATTTTAGTCTTTTTGTCCCAAATTGAACACAAGAAAAATATTTAGGGAAGATACTGCAACTCTGGCACCTCTGAGCAGTGCATTATTTCCCTGACAGGGGCCCAGGCTCGGCTGTACAACTTGCTGAAGAAAGTCGATCAACTCAAGGCATGCAGCAGGCTTTAGTAGAATAAAACATTTAATGTTTTTTAAATGAGACCCCACGTGGCCTGATGCAGATGCATTGTGCAACATTTTAAAACATTGTCATTTCCTCCTTACCTCCTCCAAAAAAACCCACAGCAAGACATGCTTTCTACTTGCTACCATAAAATTGTCCCCACACAACAGTAATTAAATTTTCCTATACTTCCCAAAGGACAAATCTTTCAAAGTCTAAACCTCTGCCTTCAAATAATCAAATATCCTTCCATTCTTGTCTCAAAGAGGTGAGCATTGGTCCCTCACTGCTGGCAAAGAAGTAGTGTCAGTGCAGAGAGGATGGACAGGAAGGTGTGTTCAAGTCACACTGCCATTCTCAGTCAACACATTAAAGTTTGCCCACATGGCTGGGGATATCAAACATTGATAGACCACTGCCATAGCCCATTTGCTTAAATTCTTCCGTATTTTCTCTAAAAAGAGTGGAAAATTACTATTTTTTGAACCAGTTGTGCTGGAAGCAAACTATGTCATGCTATGAGAAGCTTGTGAAATTGCACTTGGGTTTCTAGATATTTCAGTCCTGGGGCTTCCTGAAAAAAGCCTAGCAATGGGCTTGCTAGGGCTGCTTACTATCATGTGGAGCAAGAACTTTTACTGATCTAGAGTCCATATATGGGCATTTCACCGATGATCAGGAATTATGGAAACTGAGGAAAGTTGTGTCCATAAACTGTCAGTACCAACTCAAAAAATGTGTAGGGTCAATAAAAGAAATGATAGCTTGTATAAGTAATTACTATTTAATTTTTGGGTCATGTTTTATTAAAACACTAAGTGATTTTAACTGAGTCCATGTTTGACAGAGATGTAATCTGTTACTTTTTAAAAATGCATTAGTCCAGAATAGAAATGTAATTATTTTACCGATATCTGGATTTTACTGAGCCATCACTTCTGGGCTATTAAACAAGTTTATTCAAGACTTTGGGAATCCATTTGGTATCAGTCCTCATTGGGAGCATCAGAGAAAAGTTAGAAGGTTCTTATAGTACTTTTATGAGTCCTTGTGACTCTTTTGAGCTAAATTCTGAACTGAGAATTGAAGAATGTCCAGTGGAAAATAGAAGCAATATTTCGTGAAAATAGACTTTTGAGTTTTTCTTCAAGTGAAGTATTGGATTGAAATTACTTTATTAATTCCAAAAAAACTTAGAAGTAGTCAATTTAAATTACCAGGAATCAATTTTCAATAACCTTGAGTAAGCTTACTTAAAGAACTAATTCGACATGGGATTAAACAAAAGAATCCATAAAGCAATATCATGAAAGATGTATTTCTATATTTTGTCATCATCTTCGACATGCTGTCAACTTTGTTTGGTTTAGGCTGAGGCTTTGTTTATTGATTGTGACCAACAGAAGGACAAATATGAAAAAAAAATGAGGAGGGAAGCTAAACTCTGTCTGCAGATGAAGGTCAAATTCACAACATCTGATCTCAGGAACACAAATTTCCCATTATCTCTAAAATGAAACACCACAAGTGCTTAGGCTGGAATACTTTAAATCTATGAACTTACTTAGAAAATCTTCAAATAAGCTCTTTCGCTTGTGAGAAGAAAATTATTGGCTGTGCAGTGGTTAAGAAAAGCTCAGGTCTGGTGCCAGGTCCTGCCCTGCCAACCCAGAGACCCCCAGGCTCCCCATCCCCCCCACACCTCACTTAAATGCTCTTTAACTGGTCTTTAGCTTCATTAGCACCCAGTGGCAATGACTGCTGGACAGTCTCAGTCATGTAATTTGAAGACAACATAGCATAACATTTAAAATGAAGAACATTAAAGAGAAGGAAACAGTCTGCAATGACCCATGTAGACAGAATCTAACCTACTTTTTTTTCTAGTGTTCAAATGGAGCATGTAGCATGGGGCAGTCCCTGAGACCATTTTCAGGTCACTTTAGGGAGAGAAAGGTGCCAGTCTTGCAGTTCATGCTGGATCATCCTCAGCACTGTCGTATGCTCATGGCTGCAGCGTGTGGGGCTGGGCTTGCCTTTAATTCCAGAGGTATGAAATAACACCTTCTGTCAACTTGATGAGCATTATTCTTCCAGAGTTTAGACTTCAAATCCACAAATCTCAGCAGCAAGTACCACACAAATCTTTGACATAAATTTGGGCAGCAGGTAGGACTTGCTGCTTTTAATTCTCTTTAATCTTTGCTGAGCTGCTTTTCTTTAAATTGCACTACAGGTACTAAATTTCTCTCCCCAGCATTATAAGTTGTTGGGTTTTATGTTTGGGGCTTTTTTATTTAATTGTTTCTTCTTGCTTCAATGGTGGAAGATAATAGCTACCCCGTGGCTAGCTAGAACTGCCTCCCCAGAATGGATCAGATCACAGCTTCTGAGCAGGTCTCTTTTCTTTGAACTGCTTTGCTGTAGTCTTACAGCAAGCTGAAAGTCTTCCAAGCCAGGATTAATGTGCCATGGCTGTGGAGTGAGCAGAGGACAGACATTAAAAACTCAGCATGAGCATTGCCATAGATTGAAGTACTTGAGACTCCTGACTGCAGAGTAGTGTCTTAATCAGGTTTCAGGTACAAGAGAACGAAGAGAAGGCACTGGGGAAGAGGCAGCAAAGGGCTGTAGCATTCTGGAAAAGCATTTACGTGAACTTTGGGATCCAAAGGCGATAAATGCCTTTGCTTAGTGCCTCACTGATCCTGGAAGCACCCAAATTTGCTGGGTGCCCCTCACTTATTGTTTAGGATCCTGAACTTTCATTCTACATCAACACACTCTGAACTAAGTTTCTGGACTCTGAGCTCCTGCCTGCTGCAGATCATTATCCAAAAACTAGGAGAAATAATGCTGCCTCTTCTGGGACTTGTAACTGGTTCAGGCCCTCAAAAATCCAGTCATTGCTGCTTTTCTAAAAAAAATGCATTCACAGGATTCAAAACCTAGTCACAAGTTCATTCAACAGACATAAAGGCACCTTGAATTTTAGATCCTGGTTAGCCTAAGGATTTCCACAATTTCAGATCTATATTCTTGGAGAAGAGTCCTAGTGTTGGTTACCCCTGAAGCTTTGAGGATTTCTTCCTTTTCTCCATTACTCGAAAATATTTTTCTTCGCTTTCCAAAGGAAAAGATCATGTCATGTTTCGCTTTGCCCAGCCAGTGAATTTTTCTGGCTGTTTGGTTTTGTTCTTTCTTACTCTTTGCTTGTTTGGTTTTGTTCTTATGGAAGTGGAGGCAGGATTAAAAAAATGGGGAAGAACAGAAGAACACAGAGAACTTTCTACAAAAGACAGGTAGTGTCAGGAGCTACAAGTTATGTAGGGACAGTGATTTCTAATTATGTATGGAAAATGCAAGCAAAAGAAAAGGTATCTTTCAGTGGAGGTAATACAATCTTGTTTCTATAAATGCAATCCTAATATTCTTTTTACAGTATTCATTGCAATAGTGACAGAATTCTAAAGGGGTGGTGAACTATGAGAAGAAACTGTCTTCAAACACACCACTACATACAATATATAAATTTTGAATAGCACATCCTGTTACAACTCACACAGTTCTGGCATCCCAACAATTGCAAAATCATTATGGCAACACTAAGGCTGACCTCAGCCGACAAAAGCAGGCAACAAAAAAAGTCAGTTCATCTTTAAAGAACTACCACAAATGCATTTAAAAATGGAGCCTGAGCTTAATGAAGAATTTCAGATGTCTAAAATGTCATTTTTAGAGCGGCTGAGGCTCTCTGCGAGGCTGAGTATTCAGGTGTTTTTCACCAGTCAGTTCTAGTGCAGCATCCACCCTGCTTCAAATCTGACACAAAATGAAGAAAGAAATTGTGGATTATTGAAAAAAAGCCTTTGGGATCTAAGCCCAGACTCAGAATATCAGCCTTTCAGGCTAGGATCAGACTCTCTGGGTGTGTTCTTCCACTGGCCCCATGACTTGGATCCCAGACTCAGCTCCATGCGGAGCTGTAGGGAACATCCCTAGTTCAACATCCCACAGCCCTGAAGAGGGCATTTTCTCAGAGATGAAAGAGTGAGTGGAAACTGTAGACTGGGAGAAAGTTTAAGGTGGTAGTGAGTGCTTTAACCACTAAATGTTTAATGCAATAACATATGGAATATCCCTTCTTCCAGGAGTTGCACAGACTGGATATGACTGTCTGCCTAAACCTGAATTATGATGCAAGTATAGCCTGCTCATTTCTCCTAGGGAATGTTTTCTCCTCTTTGGAGCCTGTTTGAGGAGCCAAGGCTGGATACCTGAAGGTCTTTCAGTCTAACTAGGTAAGAGCCTACAGGGCAAGGCATTATTTGAAAGCTGCAAGTCTAGGTTGCTGTCTTGGTGAAATGCACAGAGCTTTGATTTAGGCATCTATGTGTCAAATTAGGTGAGATTTTGGCAGCCTGGTTCTTATCCAGAGTGAAATAAAAAAAAATGTTTGCCACCTGTTGATGTGAAAAATTTGTTCAATACAAAATTTCTACAGTTGATTAAAACTAAATTAATTTTTGTGTTTGTAGATAAGCCTAAAATGATAAACAAGAATAGACAGGTAAGTGATAAGTAAATGCAATGCAGATTCTTAATAATCCTTGGTCTCCTGTGCCAAAGGATTATAAACTCAGGAATAGTTGCAGGTATGAGTAAATGAGGAGCCAGGAGACTCACGACTGCATCACAAGACCTGGACTTGTCCCATCATGCCATATAGGTATAATTAACCTTGTGTAATTGCTTCTGAGAAATCTGTGTCTACCTGTGCTTACAGAATTATTCTACATCTCTCTAACCTAAATTATATTTCTAAGACTTTCCAAAGCACACTACAAATTGCTTCATATTTTAGAATTGAAATTGTACTTCTGGTTAAGTGTAATGTGTTTATCCTTGAATAGAGGTACAGTAGCTTTGAAAACAACAATTTATAATTAGAGGTAAATACATGGACATAATGAGCAGGAAAGGAAGAAGTAGCTATTAGAACTAAACCTGTCTTCTCTCCAGATGTCTTTGCAGGAAATATTAAAGCTATTATTTCCAGTCTTGAAGATTTAGACTCCTTCTGACACAAACTTGGAATTTTAACTAATGTTGATGAAACTTATGCAGGTGCAGCAAGTGAAAAATAGAAAGCAATGAAAGTTTCAGTATAATAAAAACAAATGGCACCATACAGAGATGACTCAGCAAAGCCAGTATTTAAATATTCCCCAAAACTACAGCAACCTAATCAATTATAGGAATTCTAGGAACACTATTCACCTGTAAAGATGCAACTGGACCCAGGTAGTCGGACAGTGGTTTGGTCTGTCCTTTAACACCCATGTTTCCAGCTGTGCCCCAAAAGAAATCTCCTACTCTGAGAGTATACATTGCCCTGATTCTATAACAACAAAGCATCTGTAAGACACAGTTTCTCCCTTTCCCAATAAAAAAAATTCATTCCTCTGTCTGAGGATTTTTTTTATAAATATCCATATATAAATATAAATTTTCCTGGTCTCTGTCTCTCTGTCTACTTTACATATATATACAGTGGGGTTTTTTTCTGTCAAACCAAATTTAGCATTTTTAGATATCTAAAAAGCTGAAATAGTGAATGCTTAACATGGGGACCTTTTTGGAGCTTGGTGTCTTAAGTACTAAATGAGCCCAGTTTTTGAGGCTGGATAGATTCTTTCTGAGACACTAGTAATACAAAGGCCTCAAGATTACTCTGCACACTTCACAGAGAAGCCAATGACAAATTATATATAAAAGGACCTATTCTGCATTCTGGTTGCTCTTTGTAGCAGCAAACGTATCTACATATACCAACACAGTTTTTATTTGTAAGTTAATTTTGCATATTCACAAATGGGAAGACTGAAATCAAAACCAACCCTGTTTCTACGAAGTAGGCATACTTGTTTTCTTGCTGCTTCTTCTTTCAACTTTTCTGTTGAAGAAGAAAATCTGTGCTGTTCATAAGCATTATCTCTTTAGGCTGCAAAGTCACAACACTGAACTGAGTAGCCTGGAAGAAAGTGATGTTTTTCAGAGGAAGGTGAATAAGGAACTGTAAAAACTGTGACTTTGTGCCTGAGTCACATAAGGCTTTAAACTCGAATCCAATTAGCAATCAAACTGGCAGAATCCTAAATCTGTGTCCTGGGTCTCCTAACCTCATGTTTCAAAACACACTTCTCCCCAAGGGTTGATAACTTATCTGTGTAGTGAAACAAGTGCAGGCTACTTTAATTCAGGTAACTTCATTTTCCCTGATTTCTACATTAATCTTTGCAGGTCTATTCAGTCCATGCTTAGGCTGTGGATTAAGCCTACAATATGTTTGATAGCAATGATGGTATAAAATAACCCATAACCATAACCCTCTCCCTCCTGTCTGCTAATTCCCACCCAGAGCCTTGGAAGGGCTTTGTGGAAAACCTTGAAAAATATTAAACAAACAAACAAACAAATAAACAAACCACCAAAATCAACCAAACACTAGATTTGTTCATGGTCTGACTGGTAGAGCAGGTGCACAAATGCTGGTGCTGACAGCCCAGGAGGTGACAGCAAGGAGGGAAGGGCAGCAAAAGAGAGTGCAGTAAGGTCTGTTGTGATGAACCATTTGTTCTGTAAACAGGGGCATGATTTCCATTTCACAGGTGCTCATCCAGCCTTTCATAAATTAGCAAGTGACTGCGTAAACACCAAACAAAGAAAAAGAACTTGTAGATGTTTAAATTATCTTTTAGTCAGTAACAGGCAGATGGACTCTGCCTACCCATGGCAGAGAGTATGTTGGCAATTGCTGAAAGCAGCTGGTTGGAAAGACTTGTACTTCACTCCTTTCCTGCTCTACACCATCACAGACTGCTTAAACACCTCTACATTAACTCTGCAATTAGCAGAGGAAAAGCAGCTGGCTACCATCAGGTTTTTTTGGAACACTATTAGTTTCATTGAGTAAAAGATTAGCAACATTCACAATAAACTGGATTTTTTTTCTTTTTTTTTTTTTTTTTTTTTTTTGGTCAAATGCTGTCTTGCATAATACTTGTCTGAATTGCCTCCTTTGAGCAAGCTGGTCTAGTGGAAGTTGTCCCTGCCCATAGCAGCAGGACTCAAACTAGGTCCCTTCCAAGCCAAACCAGTCTATGATTCTATGATTTTTCTGCTACCAGGATAATTTTTTATCCATATTATTTTTTGGATCAGCAATCTGCTATGTTAAAAATATCTGAGGAACTGGTGTACAGCATAGAAACAAGAAGAAGTTATGGGAGAGGTATAGGTTTTCTTTGACATTTTTCCTTTTGGAAAAAATATCAGTGTAACTGCGCCTTAAGGAAAATAAAGGTATGCTGTTACAGCCTGAATTTTTTAATTCAGGGTCCATAGCTTCCGCAGAAAAAAATTATTGCTTCACAAATCAGAATATATTGAAAAACAAAAAAACCACTGGAGGACAAGAGGAAACGATTGACTCCAGCACACTGGTTTTAGAGCGAACTAAAATTTTGGTGAACTAAATTTTGGTGAAGTCAAGTGGAGAAGATATAAAGACAATGAAGCTTATGCTTTGCAAGGGTTTTTCATCAGTAAAAACCAAAAAGTGGCATTGAAATAAATCCTAATTTATATTTCCTTTGTGACATATTTGGGGGATTTATATTTCCTTTGTGGGACAACAGAATAGAAAGAGTGGTGTATTGCATGAAGTTAATGTAAGCATTCGTATAACTGTGGACCTGCCTCTTATTTGTGAGGCAAAATGCTCATACACGTAGAGAAGTAACCTGGGGAACCTCTGGCTGGCTCTAAGGAAGAATCATGTAAAATCAATGAGGTAAGAGAAACAACATTTATCCATCCATAACCAAACCAATTTCTGCATGAGAAAAGAAGGCCGGTGGAGAAAATGCAGAGTATTTTGAGCTATAGTCAGTTCCTCAGCTTTTGGGAAGCTTTTGAGACAATTGCTACACTCTGTAGTGCAATAGAGTACAGAGCATAATGTAATCACAGATTATTCTTTAATTTACACAGTTCTCAGTGCATATGAGGATGAACAAGTTGAACATCTGGTAATAGAGACATCTCCCAATGAACTTAGAGATGTATTTTAACTCGTACAGCTGTCCTAGCCAGCCAGATTAAACGCTTTTGTTACTCTGAATGTCTGCAACATATGTGTAAGAGTCTGTGGGAAAAAATTAAGTCTCACATCATTTGCAAGTCCTTTTTGTGAAGGAAACTCTTCCTCTCATCAAATATGTATTCAGTCAGGCTAAAAATAGAGCTTCCTAAGTCATGTTCACATGACCTATGTACTAAGAATGTGCCTATGACATCAAAATAGTAAATGTACCAGGACTGACAAAACAGTGATACCTGACTCTGAATTGACAAAAGGTTTTCCTTCCCTTGTGAGTTTTTTCAGTATTTTTTCCGAGGAATTGAAACATCACATATTTCTTTCTGTCCCTTGAAAATTTCATGCATTTCAACTTAATCCAGCCTAAGTGCTTCCTGCTGCCCCACTACAAGTTAATGACCTTGCACAGTCTGTATGTCAGCAAATAATTTGGAGGATAAATATAGTATGATTTATGCACCTTGGACCTTTGCACTCGCTTTTCGCAGAAGGACAAGATGATGGAGTAATTATGAGAATGTTTCTTCTTCCCCAGGCAGTGGAGGAATGGGTAACAGTCCTGACTACACTGACCTGAGGAAAATGAGTCTTGTCTGCCACCATTATCTGGAACCTCTTGGTAGAATCAAATAGTACAGAATGAGTTTTATCCATTGCTTAGTGCAATGACTTTCCAGGGGCATATGGTTAAACATCTGGGAAACCCATTCCTGAGATACTTAAAAACTGCTCTAATTTTGTCTCTTCAAATTTTAAACAACAGACATAAACAAACCAATATTAGAAGTCTGCCACTCTGAATTTTCTTTTCTCTGCCAATATGGGTTTGCTCCTAACCACAAGAGGTTTACTCGAGCCTGGCTGTAAATGAAACTCTTCATTGGGATATAGACATTTGATTAGACTGTCCTTATTACATTATTTTTATTAGTTATTGAAATTATTTCTCTTTATAGAGTTAGCAGCCTCCAAAAATTGTCTGCTATCCTGGGCTACTTTATTGCCAATATTTATGCTGCAGTATGCATCAGTGGCTCCAAATCATTATTCATAATCCTACAGTTTTAGAATTTATATAGGCCCATTAAGGTGAAAAAGGATCTTCAAGTCTGTATTCTAAATCAAGGAAAGATATCAGTAATAACATATACAGTAACAGGGACTGTCAGGCAAAATGTGCGATTGATAGGATGTTTAAAAAAATCTCAGCAAAGAGCCAGCCAGACACCCTGTCAGCATGGAAACACTCTGCACTTCTCCTGAGACATTTCTGCTTGGTTTAGGCTCTTATGTTACTCAGACACTACATTGCTTTCCAGGCAGGATGGGGTCTTCAGTAATCAAGCTTTACGTCCGAAATTCAAGGAGATCGGAATTTTACTTGGGACTGAGGTAGTAATTTGTAGGCCTTGTTTAGTGAATGCCTCTTTTGTGTTTATGTCAGTGTAATTACATATCAAGAAAATGGGAATTTTCTCTTACAGGCTACTATTGCTGTGTTAAAGATCCTTCAAAATCAGCATGACTTGTGCTCAGTACGTGCTGTTCTGGACTGCATGATACTTGTGTTCCTGGGAAGTGGATTCTAATATCAACAAACAGGGAAATTGTCACAAAGGCAGCACTCATGCAGCACGTAGCCTTGTTTCAGGAAAGCTGGTAGCATCTGAGAGTTACTGTACGTAGCTGACTTGCTATTTGGGTACCAAACAGAGGACAGTGTGTTTAATTAGCAAAGCCAGTAATAATTTTCTATTTCCTATTCATTAATAGGCAAACTAAAGCCAAATGCAATTGACAAGCACTCACATGATCCTGAAAAAAACACCTGGGAGTCCACCAGGATCATTAATGCAAACACTTCTGTATGTTTTAGCAGTGCTTACGAAGTGTTGGTCAGATCCACGGACCCTCCCCTGGGAGTGTTTGGTAACCTGAATTCTCTGTGGGCACAAAGATGATCATGCCAATATCTGAGGCTATGCACAGTGCTAGAATCGAGGCAGTTTTCCTTATGAGGTTGTGTCACCTCTTGGAGGGACAGGTAAAACTATATTTATAGGCAGCTGAGAGCAGGGGTTTAGGATACCATATTTGAAAACAGGCATTACATGAACTTGTCCTATGTTTCCTGCCAATTGTGCTTCAAGGCATATTAGGCACTGCTGTGAAATATGCTCCAAAACAGAAAGAAAGTTAAGTCTTTTGAATCAAGGCTATTTATATCTAGTTACTGGACTTGTCTGCTTTTTAGGTCTTTCTTGGATTTATGTTATTTGCCTGTGTACGCTGTTTACCATACATAACTTGGGTCCCTGTAATGCTGCACTTTTACAAAACATTATCATAAATATTTTTGTATCTTGTTTTATGTCCTCATTGTAATTTAAATCAGAAATACAGAAGCTCACTTTAATTTGAACCACTTATCTGAAATTTTTAATCCTTAACTCTGCTGCTCGCTAATAGTGTGTTCATCTTTGTAAGGTTCAAAAACATACATAAATTAGTATAGAAAATTCTGGAAATATAGAGAAAGGTAGGTAATTCTGAGGTAACCCAAATAAATTGCTTTATCAAGTTTCTTCTCAAATTAAAAAAAGAAAATATAATAAATAAAGCCAAATCTACAGAATCCGAAAGGTAGAAAAATATTAAGACATGAAATCATGGTAACAAAACTAAAAGATTTTTAAACAGTAATTCTGTTCAGTCTGATAGTGTCAGTTTTATCCTTTTTCTTTTCTTGTTTGAAAGTCTCTTGTGTGGTAATAGTTTGCAACATACTGCACAGGTTAAAAAGTGAGAATGAGGGAGTGAAGATTAAATGAGTGAGAGACAGGGATGTGTGGACATACTCTCGGATGAGGCAAAATCCTTCAAAAAGTAGCAAGTATTACAAATCAATTTAGAAACTGTGGACAAAGTGGAACTCATAGATGAAACACCTTAAAATGGATGAGTGGATGAGAAGGAAAGACACACCAGTGGTCACATTTGGGAATGTGAATGATACTGCTTTAGAAACATAACAATGCACAGAAGACTCTCCATAAAGACAGTCCTATAGTCTCCCCAAGCACAGGGGAACAGAGAGTGTTTTCAGGAGCATATGATTCACAATGACAAAAACTGATGTCTTGAATTAGTCAATTTATTAATTTTAGTTCTGATGCACAATCAAATATATTGGTGGAAGAGGCTAATGACTGTAAGAGATATCCAGTTAAAAATGTCTGAAACAGAACACTAACCATTCCTTATGGAGTAAACCAATGGAAACGAGCACTGTATAACTGCTCCTCCATAAAATCATGTGCATGTGTTCATGTACATTAATGTTTATGCCTGTGATGAGGACTAGCAGAATTTAAACATAACTTGGTATCATGCTGATACAAAGAAGAAAAATGCTTGAAGACTAAAAAAGCTGCATGACGACCTTCACTGGATGCAAAGTCATACTTCTTTTTGAGTAATATTATTTGAATTCTCTTCATTGCTTGATGTACTGATCGCAGTTTTTAAGCATGCTGAATCCTTGAAGTAATACCTGCAGTCATAAACAGTGAATCCTTGGCATAAGTCAAACCCCTGATATTTCAGACATTTCTAGCTAGTTATCTCTTACAGTTACATTACTTTCGAGCAGAGTATTCATTGGCTTTCACAAGAGAGATGTACACATCTCTCAAAATGTATTGTTATTCCCAGCTGAAAATGACCTATATTTTTTGGGTTAATTATTGTGGTTACTAGTTGTAATTGGGAACATGTTGGGTTCTTTCTTCTATAAAGCAAAACTAAGTACTCAGGCAATTTCTAATGTCTCTGGCTGCCAGGCAGGTCAGGATCACCGTGAGAACAGCTCCTCAAATTTCATTTTGACCATTCCCTTTCCTGTTTTTTTCTAATAAACAAGAACAGAGGTAAGCAGAGCAAGTCACAGAAGAATACACAAGAGTTTCTTCAAGATTTAAAAAAGTTTCTGTCTCAGTTTGATGTGAAAGTTCATGAGACTTACCAAAACATTTCTACTCTATTAATAGCCTTGGTTTAATATAGGCACAGAGCAAAACCACTGTGAAAACTTCCTCACATAAATCTATTAATACACTTCCGGTCTGAGCTGCATAATTGCTTTTCCACTTCTACAACCTCTTCAGAAGCCAAACTGTACTAAGCAAAATTTAAAGTTGTCTATGTATGGTCCAGGGCAGTGCTGGATAAGATATTCACAAGCAAGCAATGAGGTCTAAGGTACCAGCTGATGCCTCACCAGGTTAGGGCTGTGGTGTCCACCAATTCACATGGGTGCAGTACTAGTGAGTTTTTCCACAACTTTGGGGTAAAGTGTCCATAGGGAGGTGTTTTTTCAAGCCTGGCCTTAGCTTTGAGAGCTGCAGATGGTGCTACTGAGCTATGAACCATTTTGAAAATCTGGTTCTTAATGGAAGAATCAAATTACTTGAAAAAATTATCAGGCATCACCCATTGTGCAGCTGCTTCAGGACTGATGTCACTCTTGATCTCAGTTTACCAGACACAGTGTCTTAAAGGTCATTTCACTGTCATACTTTGTAGTGAAAGATGCTGGGCTTGGCAGCAGCAAAGAGATTCTCAGTGCCTTTTAGCACTGGAGTATGCCTATGAGTTATCTTGAGGTTTTGGCATCTTCTTCTGAATGGTGATGAAATGTTTTAAAGTTTGTGAGAGGTTTTAACTCTTACATTTCCAAATCGGTGATGTTTTACTCTGAAATTTTGTGTATTTCAAGTGCTCAATTTTGTAAAAGGGTAAATAAGCTCATTAGTTTTCAATTCTATTAAAATACAGTGAGATTGTCATTTATTTCAACATTTTTTTTCAAAGACAAGTGCAAATTCAGCTCCCCAGACTTTTGTTTCAGCCCTCTTACCAACTAAAATAGGATTTCAGTTTGCATTCACAAATGTAGACAGGTGATATTCCTGCGTGGGGACCACAGTATCCATGGGACAAGAGCAAGAGGAGTCCTCAGGCACACCCCAAGGCTGTGGGTGGGGAGAAGAGAGACCTGAGGAGCAAAGTTTAGGGATCAGCCACAAAATAAGAAGGGTGTGGGGTGAAACTATGTAGTGATAATTTTGCTTTGGGCATGAACTGAATCATAGGATGACCTGATAATGACTTTTCCAGTGATTAACTTTCTGGCTTAACTTTCTGACTACTGTTGGAAATGATAATGGAATACTTTTTTGCAGTGGTTGCAGAGAAACAAATGATAGTGCCAAAAATGAGGGATGCACAATAAACTTAACATCTGTGAAGGTCTCAGTGGCGGATGCTCCAAATATGTCTCCTGGGGAGATATGATTCCAGTGACCTTGACACACAGTAGTTGTCTCTTAGAGATGTCCCGTAAAAAGTTGTTGTTATTCACCGAAAAGAGGCATGTCTGAAACAGAATATCGTGACATACTAATAAAACTGTGTTGCAAAGCGTTTCATACTGGGGGGAGGAACCCAGAGTTTGTTTTTATTCTGGGTAGGATCACATTTCAATGATCTCAATTGGAAAATAACTGAGTATGCAGCTAAGGAGATGAAACAAGCCCCTCATTCCAGCACATGATAGATTATTATTAATCCTGAGATAAATCCTATGGGATAAATAATTCCTAATTAGTGTTAGATCATACTGTATTTGAATTTTGGTGAGAAAGGCACGGTTATGCTTTATTTTTTGTTGCTTTAAGTAATTTTTTTTCTACAAATATATATATCCTTTTAATTTCATTTTTCCTAATAACAGTATTAATTTTCATAAGAGCTCATTTATTTCCCCATTAAGAACATCTTTAGGGAAAACACAAAAAGAAAACGCCCAGTACTAAAAGTTAGCTCCTTCCTACTTTTACACCAACTTTTTCCTGCAGGGTAAGAGGATGCATTTGAAATGACAGCTTCTCAAGGATGGGGCTGTTTATTTTAAGGTTGCACTTAAAAGCAGTCACATGAGATGCTTGATAGAGGAAGAACCAAGGAGATGGAACAACCTTAATATCCACACCTAACTATTGGTGTGACTTCCAAGAGGCAATAATTAGGAAAAGACAAACACATTTCAGAGAAAATCTTGTGTTTATTTGTCTTGTTCTTCACCTCAAGATTTAGATCCAGATAATAATGATTATATTCCTCAAATCTAATTTTACTTTCATGAGCCTGTCACACTAAAGCAGGAATAAACACTACTCACATTATGTTCTGGTATTTTTTTAATACTATAATCTTCAAATAGGAAAATATCTTCAAATGAAAGTGCTAGGATTTCCAAGAAAGAACCTTTTAAAGAAGATAGCTACTGCAAAAACAGATCAAAAATTATTTTATGAAAAACAGAGTAGCAAACTGAGCCCTCTGCCTGGCTAATCAGTTCTGTCCATATTCTCTGGCTAACATCAATCTGTAGAATGTAATGCCACATGTCTTTGGAACACAGGTCTGTTTGCTCCAAGTTTTTGATGATTTCATTGTCAAGACCAACAGAAAATAGGTTCACTATGATTAACTATTCTCCAGCATGAAGAAATCACTAAGTATATTGAACATTAAAAATGGTTTCTCAGTTACAGCACTGATCCTGTTTCCCAAAGCAATTCCATCTTTGTAAGAGACTGCAGGGAAAATTTGGACCTTTAAAAAGTGGTGCTGCTCAAACTCATCAAGCATGAAAGATGCAACCAGGAATGTTACATCTATGCAAGCAACTCCAAAAACACAGAGTTTTTGTTCCCACATGAAGGTCATTAGTGCACACACTGAAATCTACTTGCCCAGTACAGATTTTACTACTAAACTATAACTTGATAAGAGACATGAAATTAATAGGATAGGCAGAAGAAGAAAGAAACACCCCAATCTCTATCTCAAAGAATGTTACAGTGTCCAAATTCTGGAATTCCTGTTCTGTGTGACTGTTTAGTTCTTCAACATCTCCTTTTGACAGAAATTGAAATAAAATGTCAAAACTTCCCATGAGGTGAAACTTCTAGAAAAATTCACTTCAGAATTATTGGGTATTATCTGGATTTTCATTTCAATAAATCAGAAAGACTCTTCTCACTAAAGCTTTCCATGATAAATCATACTATAAAAATCAACACGATAAAGGCAGAAAAAAGCACTTCAGCTTTATCACAGCACTCCATTAAAAAGCTACTTGCAGCAACTATGAGAACTGACAGTCCCTGCAACCATGGGACTTAATCTGATCTTTTCAAAGAGAAAAGTGTTCAGAGGCCTTTAACACAATAATATGCCCATATATCAATATGCCCTAACATTCTCAGAAATTTCAAGGACTGATAAGACCTCCAAAAGTATTTTTAGAAGTGCATATTATTATCCACGGAAGAATAATTTGTCTTCCTCTGTTTGCGGTTAGTTTTTCTTGATGCTCCTTTATTTATTTTTTTTTTCTTTTTTTCCCCTCGAAAACCTTGCACAAGAGCATCTGCTTCAGTCCCACTGATCCCACAGCACAGCACAGCACAGCACAGCACAGCACAGCACAGCACAGCAGGCAGACACCGCAGTCCAGGCTGCGGCTTCTGGCCATGTTTGACATCCTGCCTGTCTTCTGGGAACTTCTGCCGAGACTGTCAGGGGACTCCTGGGAACCCTGTGAGGAACACCAGGGTTCTGCTGCTGCTGGGAAAGAGGCTCTGGCCACCCAGAAACGCTGCCAGCAGGAGGAGGCCAGAAGGCTGCACAGCCTCAGGGTGAAGGGGGGGACAGTGGCTGGATCTGGCGGCTGGTTCCTCTCCGAGACCCTCAGCCTCAGCGGCACCGAGGGAGGGACCAGGAATATCTCTGCTTATCGGGTCGGGAAAGGGAGACTCGCACAGGGCCAGCTGTCTGGAAAGCAGCTTGGCACTGCGGGCCTGGTGGCTCCTGGCAGGGAACAAGCGGCCCGTGGGCCAGCAAAGTGCCCTTGAGGCAAAGAAGGCCTCTGGGCAGCATCCCGGGCTGCTTGGGGCACAGCATGGCCGGCAGCCCGAGGGAGGGGATCCTTCCCCTCCGCTCAGCGCCGGTGAGACACACCTGGGGTGCTGGGCCCCCGGGGCAAGAGAGGCATGGACATGCTGGAGTGAGTCCAGTGAAGGGCCGTGAAGGTGACTGAGGGCTGGAAGCATCTGCCATACAGGGAGGGACTGAGAGTGGGGTCTGCTCAGCCTGGACAGGCAAAGGGCCCGGGGGATCTTAGCAAAGGATGCAAATAGCCAATGCTGGGAGGAAAGAAAGCAGAGCCTGACTCTTCCCCGCGCTGATCAGTGACAGGACAGCAGGTAATGGACACAAATTGAAACACACAAAATACCATCAGACATAAGAAAACAGAAATTCACTGTGAGGGTGGTCAGATACTGAAATGGATTGCCTAGAAAGTCCCTAAAAACTCCCTTCTTGGAGGTATTCAAAACCCAATTGCACATGGCCCCGAGCAACCTCATCTAGCAGACCCTGCTCTGAGCAAGGCAATTGAACTAGGCAATCTACAGAGGTGCCTCCCAGCTTGAACCATTCTGTTTGACTGATAAAACTACTTTCAGGTTATAACCATGGCCTTATTACAGCAGTATTATTGCTTTATAAGCAAGAAACCACATAAATAGTGTCACATCCTTTCTCAGCAAACTTGTTTTACTTCGTTTTCTATCCCTCATCTCCATATGAGTGCTGTCTCATTCTCTTTGTTATCTTCACCCTATTCACTGACAGACAAAATATGTTTGATTTTCCCGAATTGTTGAATTTTAAATGAGATGAAAATAACATTCAATTTGAATAAAATAGAACATCATGGCTTCATAAGAAGATTTAAAGTGGTTTTGTAAATTTAAGATAATTACGTATTTCCTTCCTTTCATGAAATTCATCTGATATCAACCTGTCTGTTTGGCCTGATTTTTATTCAGTTGGTATATGCATGATTTTAAGAGAAGAAATTGCTAATATTTGCTTAATTTTGGTAGGGTTTTGCCTCCTTTTTTTTTTTCCCTTTTCTTGTACATTGCATAAATTATGAGTAATTTATATTAGAAAATTCTACATTTTAAGTATGATATTAATATCTGTATTTTTATTTAAGAGAATATTGGACATCCTGCTCTATGCTGGAGGTGATGAAGTAACACCAAGCACTGACACAGCTGCCACCGCAGAATGAAAGTCTAAAACAAGGTAAGAAACAACAGAAAACAAAAAGAACCATCACTTTCAGGAAGAGGGATGAAGTAGAGGGCTTGTGTGACTTTATTCCTCTCCAGCACTGTGCTCTCACTGCAAATTGTAGCTCATACTTTGATTTTTCAGTTTAGACCTCTGCTGCCACTTTTGCAAATATATACTATAACAGTCATTTTAGGCATAAAAGACAGGCATACTCCAGAACATGGGAATGGCTGTACTGAATCTAACCAAAAGCCCATCTAGGCAAGGATTCTCATTCTGTTTGCCAGTAATCTTCCACTGTAAGAAAAAGAACAGAATGTTTCAGTCTAATACCCTTCTGATTCAGTTCTTATCTAAATTTAGAGATATACAACAAAGATGTCAACATCTGAGAAAATCACTTGGGGATCCCCACAATATGGAATATGTATTTGGTGAAATTTTCCTGACCTACTTTAAGCATCATTATCAGATCGAGATGAATCTTGCTCTTACAGTAGCTACTTCTCCTTTAACTGCAGAACAAATGAAGCAAGTTTAGTTCAGACATAAGTGGCTTTGTAAACAGAGACAGGTGAAGTTATCTGAGATTAGTTTCATACAAAATACCTGTAGTCAAACTTGGATTTGGGGTTTTAAAATCATGAGGTTTAAGGTAGAGCTCAGACCTGGGCTGTGACCCACAGCTGATGCAGCTGTACCTCAAGGGGAAGAAATCTTGCAGCATTGAGATGTGTTCAGATTACTGGGAATAGCAACAGCAAAATAGTGACAAGAAACAAAACCAGAAAGTGTTCAGAAGCAGTAAAAGGAGCAGCAACAGGATGGCAGGCAAAACAAGGAGTTTTTAGGAGGAGATAGTGAGCTGAGCAGGAGCCAGACATTGAGCACCAAGTGCAACATCAGCAGGGAGGAAAGGTTGTGACTTTGGCCACATCAGTACATCTCAGCTGGAGGAGTATCCCTTTGAGGACCATTGCCACCATTTCTTCAAGGATGCCAGTCTGTTCCACTTCTAACTCTATCAGCTGCTTTTCCAAGATGATATCATAACTCTGCTTCCCCTCACTCAGATAAAGGGGGACCTTTTTCCTCCTTAAGGGAAGATGCAAACATATGAATGTAAGTGTTGTTCTTTCTGAAGCAAACAGAAGATGCAGTTTAGTGTCTGGAATGGAGCATGAGCTGTAGCTGTTTTAACTTTTTTAAGTGAAAATCCTTTGAACACAGACTTTTTTTTTTTTTTTTTGTTATTAAACACATGTGACAGAAGCGCTGGGTCAGGCTGAGACTGACTGGTTCTTCCAGCAAGGAAATGGTACAAAAGAGCGGCTTCATTCTGTACAGTATCTTTCACACAAAACAAAGCAGTAATACCTTCATAAGCAAGTGAAAAGGATAGAATTTTTCCCTTAGTGAATCTCAACAAAACAATTATAAAAAACAAAAGGACAAGGACAAAAAGCTACGACAATAATTCTAAAACTCAAGAGCAAGAAGAAACAAGAAATCTTTGTTGCTTAGTTCAAAAGAAGCAAAAAGCAAAAAATTAATCCAGATACTCACAGCACCAATGTTTCACTTTAATTTACTTAACAAAATGGGACCATAGCCTCCAGAATTTTTTTCTCAGTTAATATTTGAAATTCAAGTGGCCTTATGGCAATATACATTGGGTAAGAGTAAACTACTAAGGATAAAACACAACTTAGTTATCTCAAGAAAATGCGGTGTTGTCAACGTCCTGTAACACATGAAGACTGTTCTTATTTAAGCTTGTTGAGCATAAACTTACGAATGAGAACATGTAGAAAAATACGTAACTTTAAAGCCATTCTCACAAGTAAGGTCCTGTCTTTTCAATGTTCAGTATCTGAGAAAGGAAATATTGGTATTTCTACAAGTCATGAAGAGGCTGAAGATCAAATTTTCATCTGTTTTCTGGGGCTTTTCCAGTCACTCTTCCCACTGTTCAGCTTTCCAGGCCTAGACCTTTCTTCCTGCTAGGCTTAGGGAAAAAAACACTTTTACATGTTAAATGCTTTGTTATTTGCCACAACGTTAACTTCATTTTTCCTTCCAGTATTTCTCATCCCACAATCATCTCTTCTGCTGTCAAACTACTTTACGACTCTTGAAGTTAATTTTCACTCAAGAAGGAAAAAAAATTGTGAGATTTGTTTCCCAACTTTCATCCTTGTGCATCTCATTACTACCCTGTCTCTACTGATTCTCTGGGCAGTGGTGCATCAGTGGTCCTACCACCAGAGAACCACCTAGTGTTTAGCTATGCTGTTGCTTCTGCTAGGCCTGGCTGAAAAGTCTTTGGGGTTTAATGGTGCAGAATCAGGCTCCTGATCTTGTTCACCTTTCAGGATGAAATTTGCTGTGCAAAGTCACACTGAAAGCGCTAGCAGATTGCAGCCTACTGAAGTACCTCTGGAGCAATGAATCTCAGGTGGGGAAAAAAATTAAGGATTTGTACATATTTTTTGTGCCCTAAGTGTACAAGACTCTTAATTTTGGAAAATGACATATTGCAGATGGGCTCTATTACCATTTTTAGAATCAAAACGACTTCAAAGGCCGTCAAGTTCATCTGCAATGATAATATTTATTGTGGGTTTTCAAGAGAGGCCATGAACAAGTGCTCTGAACTTTAAAAGCAACCATGACAAATAATTTAAAGCAGAGATGTCAAGTGCTTTGACATCCAGACCACATGGCGTTTACAAATAAAGACTGTGAGCCAGAGTGGAATTGCTCCCTTGGGTTGTGCAGCCTTTGTTTCCGCGACCTACTGTGATCTGCTTGTTCAAGTGTACTGTACATTTCCTTTCTGTGTGAAACACTACTATTTCCAATTCAAAGAATGATTTAAAAGGTCACTATCCAAGCACGTTCTAAAATTCACAGACTTAGTCAGCTTCTCTTGGAATTTTCTGTGGCCTGTGGTATAAGGTTAATGATCCTGAAATGGAGGCATTTGAACAAATATCTTTCAAAGAACATGCTTTCCACCTGCTCCTCAAGAAGGTCAGTTTAAGTTGAACAGTTTCTCCTGACTTTTTGCCTTTACATGGAGCTTGAAAAATGGCCCCAGTCAACAGTACTCTGCATTTTTCCGGGAATAAAATGTAGGAAAACTGTTAACCAGAATCCAACATCTTCTTAACAGAGGCCACAGTTTTATTCGGAAGAACTGTACCAAATAGGCCAGATATTTGTCTAGTTTCAAACTCAGAATTCCCTCCAGGGGCATACTTGTACATTTTGCAGTCTCTTCACCTCCCATGGATATTTTAACTCATGCACTTGAGAGGCCACTTCACTAAAGAGCACTCTGCACTAAAGCCATCTACATATAATTTTAGCAGGCTAAATAAAAGTCTGTACTCAAATAAACCAAATCCCCTACCCCAGGCTGCACACAGATTTCTACCCTTTTGCCCTAAATATGGGAGAAAGGACAAGGAGCCCTTAAATTCCTTAAAATTACCTAAGAGGTTTCTGAAATGGGAAATTTCTAATTATCCACATTATAAGAATCAGTGGACTGATTCTTACCCAGAATTTAGTTTTTTTCATGTGACTTTTCATTTCGGTTTTAACTCCAGTTATTTTATGTATGAAAGATTAAATGGCCATTCTGTGATCAAATGAAAGGTAGCTCTTCGGCTAAAATGTTACAAAGCAGCAGAACTGAGTTTAATTACAGAGATGTGATAAGGCCTGTCAATAGTGCCTAAATATCAAACCGTAAATCCCAGTCACACTGAAATACCTCCCAAAAAAATTTAGGAGTTCCATGAGGCCAAGATTATACCTTTTGAGCTGTCTCTCTCTATTTGCTATTTATGCAGCATCCAAGATGAATAACCAAGAATGTACATCACCTAATTGGAAATGGCCACTTAGGAAGTTAAATAAAAATCATTAAAACAAAGAAGTTGGCACTAAAGAGTATCCAGGAGAATATCTGGCCTGTGTTTCACTATCTCTTGTTACAATTCATAAAGACAAGGCTTGCATTGAACAGAAGCCCTTCTCTGGCCTTGTCCCAAAGTAGCAGTGTTTTCACAGAGAGGCACTAGCAGTTATTTTCTGTTACATGGGAATCCATGATATCATACCATAGACTGTTATCCTTCCTAATTGAACTCGGAATGAAATCAGAGGACCAGAAATATCATCCACTTAAAGGGGTCTTGATAGGGTAAAGTCCTGAGTTTGAAAAAAATAAACATGTATTGAGTGGTAGGAACACCACATCTGTCTTCGGCTTCACATTTAGCTGCAGATTGTGAGTAGTCAAAGATCTGCTGATTCAGCCAGAACTGACATGCAAAATGAGTCAGAGAGAAATAGGTCAGAGGAAATGCTCATGAACAAGAAGTTCTTATGGCTCTTACATTAATATAAAGATTTTTCATGTTGCCAGGAGACTTTCCCCCAAAGACCAAGGATATTTTGTTTATGTATGGGCATAGTATTCATTTTTGCCAGCCTACATCCTTGTCACAGGATTACTGTTGACAACAGGGCTCTGAGGAGATAACCTGAAAATATCAATATGGTTGGCTTCAGTCTCTATACTCTTTTCCTCACAAATTTTTCATATGTTCAAAACACTTGTTCTCTATATAACACACATATTCAAAGAATTACAAGACTTCTGTAAGGTTTTTTCTTTTTTCCCTAAGGAACAGTTAAATGTTTCCACATGAACAAAGGGTGCTTTTAATACCAGTTAAAAGCACAAGTTTTACTAAACAGCTATGTAGAGTGATTGCTCCACAATATATGCTGGGTGACTCTGAAGTGACAACTGGACTCAAGGTGGGTAAAATTGTACTAAATGAAAAAGGCAGAGACTGACTGGAAAAACATTTCAAAATATCAAAAATTAGAACTTGCACCAAGCCTGTCTGAGTTCAAGAAGTATTTGGATGATGATCTCAGGCCCATGGTGTGATTCTTGTCCTGTGAAGGGCTAGAAGTTGGACTTTGATGATTCTTGTGGGTACCTTCCAATTCAGGATATTCTATGATTCTATGAATTTTTAAAAAAATACATACTACATCCTTGCCCATTGCTCCTGATCTCCTTTAACAGAAGACAAAACAATTCCAACAAGTTATCCTTTTTCTCCCCCAACAGCATTGCTTCTGTATGACGGAGACATTGATATGTTAATTCATAGAGGTCAAACAAGTCTTCAGACAATGCAAGTCATGCATGTTAATATTTCAGAAGGATAAATCAAAATAAACACACAATGTGAAACTAGATTCAGCAAAATAACTGAATTTGTACTTCAAACTGGCTCATCAGATGAACGGTATTTTAAAAGTGGAATGTATATCCCAGAATTAATCGGGAAATTTTCAAAGAGTGGTTTTGGACAAAAAATACCACTTCATTTTAGCCATGGATGTAAAAATAAAATAAATATATATATATAATTATGTTTTGCTTCTTTCACCTAGTAATTTAATAATTTTTACAGTGACCTGTTTTCCATATCATGAATTCTTTTAAGTTGCATAATTTTCATTTCAAAACCTAATAAATTCTAAGCTAAAAAAAGTTAATGTTTCAAACAAAACATTATAGTCAAAGCAAAAGTTTCTGTTGTCCGAAACTGACTACAGTTTTAAACCTAAGTCATGAAAACACTGAGAATTTTAAGCGTAGTTTCAGACAGATTACAATTTTTTTCAAAATTTGCTGTAAGGCAGAGAAGTGATTTCTGCCCCATTTTTAGTATGTAATCTGAATTACATTATTCATATCGTATTTCTGCAATTGCTCTACTTACAGCAGGACTTTGATTTTCCTTTCATACTACTTTGTGTAACAGATAATCTGCAAGTGTGCACTTGGTGGATCTGGTTTGTTTTCATTTCCATTTCTGTAAATGTGACCATCAGTTTCTGGGGAGATACTTAATTCACTGCTACAAGCAAGCTCAAAATCAGACTTTCTTCCAAGTCATGTTGTAACAAGTCACATCAAATGGTATTATCAAACATTTTCTAAATCACAATAAATAGCTTAAAGGTGCTTTAACAATATTATGGCATTTGAAATTAGAGCAGATGGCTGTAGTCAACACCAGCTTAGTGAAAACTCAGTATTTTAGGTCTGTTGTGGTTCTTATTTACAAACATTTTGTTTTATTTTACATTATCTGAAGTTTCACATTTGAGTTTAAGTTCAAGCTAACTTAAGGCTTTCCTGGTGTTAGACTGACCAGTATGGAATGAGTTGAAACTAGTTTTAAACAAATTTGGTCCAAAACCTTAAAATGAGTCTCTTTAAACTTTATGTAAACCTGATCGGAATAAATCAGATTTTTTGGTTTGGACAACTTCTGCTTCTAGACATGAACAGTAAAATGAATTGGATTCAGTTGTCATGTCATTGTTTGGGGTTTTTTTTCATGTAATGAAATTACTGATTAATATGAGAAACTCAGTTCTGGTTTTTGAATTTTGCTATAAAACCTATTTGGGAAGGGAGTTTTGCTATTTTTCAGACAAAAAGAGGAGAAAATTATGTTCTACCCACTTTCCAGCTAGAGAAATATATTTGTAAATCTATTTTCTTTAATTGTCTGATTTACATGTTCAGTGTCTGAGAAGAAAACTGGACCAGAAAAATACCGAGTTTTAAGATTTTATAGCTTGCCAATAGTTTCTTCTTGCCTTGAAACTGTAAACAGCTCATCTAATCAAATTCTTCCAAAATTTAAAAAAACTCATAAATTGGTTACTGTAGAATAACCAGCTTTCAGAAACAATTTATATTGCTATAATGATCACCTTTCTATTCAAACTATATTTTTAGGCTTTTACCAAAACAAATGTGTCCTGAAGTACATATTCAAGCAAGGACATTGCAATGTTAGAGTCATAAGTCAGTAGTAAGAATGTAGAATGATTTTGTGTAATAATTGAACATGTGGCATTACTAATTTTAACGTATTCCATATTGTCTGATATTTCTATTGCATGAGACAAAAAAAACATGTGATGCAGACACACCGGAAAATGAGTGGTCTGTCCATGGAGTTTTAACAGAAGTGCACGCAAGACATCTGACTTTGAAATGCAAAACAGAAAACTTCCAACTCCCACCTTAAAAATCTTCTGGAAGACAAGCATATTTTCTAACCTTCTAGCTGCTGAAGAAAAAGGCCATCAGCAAAGGTCCCTCATCCAGTTTTTGTTTTGCTTTCTGTAATGTAGACTGACGCTTTCTCTAGTTTTTTAAGAAAATCATGTGGGCACTTATTTCCAGAGGAGGTCTTGGCCTGCCTTTTTCAGGCAGACAGAGGCTCTCAGGCTGAACACGCTGAACGCTGTTCCTGCCCTCCCTGCTGTTTCTGCTTTGAGTCCTCTCCCTGGTGGGCGCAGGAGCTGCTGCAGCCACTGGATCCTAAAAAGCGCTGCAATGGAAGTGGGTTGGATGCAGGGACTCAATGTGCACAGCAGATGCACAGTGGGAGGTTTAACTTTAGAGCTAGTCTGTCCCTGGGAATTTAACACCCCTCAGAAAGCAGATGACATTGGAGAGGATCTTGAAGCATATCTACCAGGTTAAGTTTCTCCAGAAAGAATTGAGTCTGTGTGCTGTGAGACAATATGAGCCAACACACAGTAAGCATGCTAAGACTGGGATTCACTTCTGAAGTGTTCCCCTAACATAAATGAAGGTGCTAGCATGGGCACATTCAAAGGTGCCTCACTCTCCTGCACTGGAGAGTGCGTTGGCACTGAGTGTAGCATTACTAATTCAAAGACAGAGTCCAGCAGCATGGAATTAGCTGCATGTGGGGCTCAGAAGCCTGGTAACAATCAGCTCACAAAAGTTTACCAAAAACAAGATGCTTTTGTCTTTTGCACTTGTCAAAGTGACCCCTTGTATTTTATCAGATTGCCACAGCAGGGAGCCCCAGCAATTACTTGACCTCATACGCTGAGAAACAGGGATATGGTCTTTACAGGCCAGGCACAGTCCATTTGGCAGAAGCACAATGACATAAACAAAAAAAATTCAGCTCAATGGTTCTCAAAATCTTTTAGTGTTCAACATCACCATGCTGCTAATGACTACTTGAAACAATATGCTATGTCCTATTTTTTTCTCTTTCCTGTGTTACCTTTACTTTGAAAGCCAGTTTCCAAGCTGTACTTTACTGATCACCAGTAAAGTACATCACCTGCTATTAGCATTTAGAAATTAAATCCTTCTCTGATGACTCAGTCGGCTGGAAAAGCAGCTTTTACTTTCCTACTGCACCATCAAATGAATTAAATTAACTTCCAGAAAGGATACAGGACTCTCTTCTGCATTTTTCAGCTACTGGCTGTCAACTGGGACTTGCAAGTGCTCAGTTTATCAGATAATTTTGGTTTCTCAGGAACTTCAAAATAAAGATTTTTTTTAAAAGTTATACAGTGTCTCCTCTCTAAGCAGAAACACAGAGAGCAGAATACCCCAGCAACAACATCAGAAGACAGAGGGTGAAGAAGGACAGAAGCATTGCCAGGAGGATTGATCAGTCAAGATCCAGCTATAGGTTAGCTGTGCTCAGGGAGCACTTACTGTATAGCAAAGATAAGGTGAAGTTCCCTTTTGTAGCAGACCCTCCTCAACGAACACATGGCACTGAGCAATAACGGCAGAAGTAGTTTGGTTGATGTTTTACAGAGTACATGACAGCTCATCTGACTTGTGTAACTTTAAATGGTTGAAGATTATAATAAGGAATTTTTGGCACTTCCAACAAAAATATAGAGACAACAATTTTTGCCAAAATGCATCTTCATTATTTGCCTATTGTTTATATTGAATATATGTATATACCTACAAATTAGAAATTGCTGGGATGGGCGACTGCTAAATCAAGCTTCAAAACAAAACATACTGAAACTCAAGACACATAACCTGAGCTGGTGGCTATGGCCCCTAATGGTCATCATTACCCAATGTGGACAATCCATGAGAGCTCTTTGACATGGGAAGCTGGACCTGGCACAAGCCTTCTCTTACTCTCCTGCCATCACCCACAAATCTGAGATCCATCTGCTTTCATACCTGTTTTCATTCACTGGATGGTTCTGGACTCTTTACCTGTCTTTCTGAATTACATGTGGGTGATGCTTAGGTGGAGTTATTTTCCAGGCTGTAGCAGGTATCTTATCATATCATTTGTCTGTTTTCCTTTCTTGCCTGGATGCATCTTTTTGTCTCAGACAAAAGCAGCTCTTAGCCAAGAGGTGACCATCAGCAAGTTGGTCATAGTTCTCGGACCTCAATTTTCAGCCTGCAGCAATATGTTCAAGGTTTTCACTGTTACTTCATGCTTCAACTTCACATCTTAATGGGATAGCTGGTACCAAGTTCCAATTCACACAAGCAAGCTCACACAGCAAGTTGGTACAAGCCCTGACTGGGGCTTGTGTAATTTCCATAAGGCACTTTTAGCATAAGGCACATCATCAGGCTCTTGTCCTGCTACTAGCAACAATAATATTGTTTGTACTGGAACACTGTGTACAAAAATGCTTATAGATTTGTTCCAGTTATGCTATATTAGTGTGTTCATGTCTGGGTTCAAAGTAAGCTAATATTACTTAAATCCTTCTTAGCCTGTTGGTACCTTGCAGGTACAAAAGCTCTGTGCTAGGGCTTCACTGTCAAGGTTGAAACACGGACAGTCAGCAGGTCCTGTTCTCCAGCTTTTTGTGGTAGCCATGGGAGCAGTGGGTGTTTGTGCAGAGAAATAGTTCACTATTAGTTCAAAATTAAACACTTGTGCCCATTAGCTGGAGAAGAAAGGGAGATGTTTGTGAAGTACAAGCTGTCAGCAGCCTTGCTGACTATCCAAAGTAATAACAAAATGGACTTCAGGGCAGCAGATGACTCCAGCAGACCCACAGACCAGGGAGGAGGGGTCATGTGAGATACCATGTGAAACAGCCACTGTTTGTGCTGATGCAATTTTCCTTTTTGCACAAATCCAAACTGTTTTTAAACATCCTTCCCTCTTGTTATTATAAAATAACAACAATTTGCTCTGAAGCACTAGGATTTCCTTGAGAAGAAACAATTAAAGCAATTTTATAGTCTTCCCAGGTCTTTAAATCCCTGATTAATGATGACAGTGGATGCTACTGTGCTTGCTCATTTGTTTGCTAGCTTAAGGACTGTGCAACCATTAGTTTAATTTTTTTCCACTTAGACTTAATCTTTGTTCCAGAGAAATGGCACTAGTTCATGTCTCACTGACTGAAGATGGAGTGATAATTTTTTCTCACCCCTTCTCAATCCAAGAGCCATTCTGGTTCTTCTCCTTGCTGTAATGTTTTGGGGAGAGCAGGCAGGGGTTCAGGATGAAGCTTTTCCATATACTTCACATGTAGGAAGATATACACCAAACTAAACACTGTGTTTGCACTCTTGGGCTGCCTCTGTAGATCTGAAAGGGCATTTAAGGCTTCCTGTGTAATGCTGAAAATGCACAGAACTAATTAAACTGACAAAAAGCAACACTAAATTAAATTACTACTACTACTAAATTGAATCACTACTTAGGCAAGCAATTCCACCAGCAATGTGAAGTGTGTAAAGCATCACTTATGTAGCTAAGAGTTATTCTTTTAAAATAAAGTTTCTGAGCTAATGAGGTACAATGTACCTTTAGTGATTCCATGTAGCATTTTAACCTCTTTTCTGTTCATTTCCATGTCTTTGATAATTCTTTCCCTCAAAGTATATTCTCAAGTATGGACACACTTGATGTCAGAGTGATAAGATGGCAGATACCTAATCAAAACAAGCCAAACAGGCAAACTCTAACTTGAATTTGTATCTTAGGTAAGGGAAGAAAAAAAATATTGAAGACTTAAGAATAAGAAAGATAGTAAGTAGAAATGGGAAGTGTATAAAAAATTTTAAAAGGCTGTTTTTGAAAGAAACTTATTTCTGAAGAAGCTAGGGAGTAAGAGGGATAAAGAAAGAAAGAAAAGGGAAAAGAATGGCAATAAATAATCTCTTCTTGTTCCCATAATAATTGCTTTACCTGAGTGTAAAGTTACAAACTTGAACTTGGAGACAAAGCCAGGTTACTTAGGGGGAAATGAGAGGAAAAGAAAAATTACTGCACCTGATGTTGAAACAAATTTCAGCATTTGCTTGATGGATTTTTAGCTGTGTAAACAGGGTCATCTTTATCCCAGCATGCTGGAGGAACATGAAACTACAAATATGACAGCAAGGTCTGCACTGAGGTAGCAACAAATTTACTTCTTATCCTCAAGAAAAGTGGCAGGAGGATGTCCAAGCAATGGGGCAAGAACAGGTCTCATCAGAGATGTACGGCCTGCACCACTGTGCCAAGTGCTATGGAAAAGGGTTGCAGAGGAGCAACACTGGCCACAAAACATGATCATCTAACCCCCATCAGCAACTTTGTACTGGGATTTCGTGTCATTTGGCTCATCCCAACAGGGTGTATAAAGCTCTTGAACTTTGATCTTGAAGGAGATGCTGAAGCCTTTCTCCCTACCTCTTAACCAGCTGTGTCAGCAGCATAGTGGCTCTCTGCACTTACGTGAATCCTGTTAGCAAGGGCAATTTCCTAAGCTTCAGCTGGAGCCCAGCAACGACTCCACCACAGGTAAAGTAGCCTTTCTGCACCAAAAAAGTGTGAGGGAGAACTGAATCTACCCAAGGAAAAGTGATAAGGAACAGAATCTGTTGGGCTCTGATCACGTGCTTAGAGGGTCTGCTGATTGTGACACAACTGAAGATATTTTTCCCCCAGCTCTTCCCTCCCCCAGCTGAGCCCCATTAGCTGAGCTGAGACAGCTGTTTGGCAGAGCAGTCCTGCAAAAGGGACCCTGAAGCAAGCTGACTCACATGGCTACTGAGAGCCATGCAAAAACCCTGGAGACTGAAAACAGCCACATAGTAGGGACCAAATTCAGAACTGTATCAGGATGAAAACTCCCTAAGAGCCATCCCTTCTCCTCAATCTGTTGAGACATTTTCCTCAGAGTCAGCAGTAAGAGAAAAGCTGGAAACAAGGATCCCACCTCTCTCTGGGGAGTTTCCATCCGCCAGGCCTGGGAGATAAGCTTCCTCTTCTTTGTTATGTCAGACTCCGATCCCTTGAATCTTTCCCTCCTCTCTGAACAGTGGTCCAGCCATTTCAGACCCAGACATTTTGTCAAAGGAAAGAAGGGTAAGCAGCAGCAAGGCTAGATGTCCCTTGGGGTGACTCAGGGGTTCATAGAATATTGTTCTACACAACGACCTTACGAGGAATGTGAATAAATCATAGGAGGAGATAACACACATCCTCATGATCTTCAGTGCGATCTTCGTTATCTTAACAGATGCTAGATTTGTATCATTGGTGCACATGTACACTAAGAGTTTATTTCTAATTCTAATTGTCTGCAGTGGACTTTTACATTATGTCAGTATTTTTCAAACATTTACACAAGAGATTTTTCCCACAACATCCAACATTTCCTGTTTGAATTCCAGTGACCTTAAATGCTGAGAAACTCCTTAAATAGCTTGTGGTGGGTGACAGAAGCTCATGTTTTTATTTCAATGAAAGAAGATGCACATCTAGTGAGGACCATCTACTCATGCGATATGAAACACTGGGGCAAAAAAGTTCCAATTTAAGAGTAATACAAAATAAAGTGAGTCAGGACTCATGCTGAGAAATTACATTACTTCTTTATTGTGATGCAAAATGTGTAGTTTCTTATTGTTATTCCAATATGTCAAAATCTAAGATCAGATTTCTACATCCACTCTCTGCTAGCTATTAGAGTTCAAGATCTGTGGATAATATACAGCAAGGTTTTCTTTCTCTTTTTTAAATTCCAATTGAAAAGTTATTTATATTTTTAAAGCTTTCTTCCCTTTATGCCTAAAAGCAATAATTATTTCTGTGCTAGTATCTGCTTATAGCATTACCAAACAAATGAAAAGCAGCATTCCAACTTGCCAGTCAACCACACCAGCTTTACATCAATGTCTCTTCTTCAAAATCAATGATGTGACACCACTGTAAAATCAGGATCAGCTTCTCTCAGTTCATATGCTGAAAGTTAATGACAAAAATAGAAAATCATGGAAGTGATCAACCACTTCCTATCACTAGGTCTGTGCTATGGAGGCAAACGGTGCAACCAGCACCTGCCAAAAGTGATTAACTCCTATGAAATTGTCTTCTCAGTAGTGAGTTCAGCAATGTGATTTCTGGCCTAATTCACCACTGCTCAAACCATGTTGAAATCACAATAGTAGAGGGGTTCTTTTAATAAAACTGTCAGTGGCCAGCAAAACCAGCCCCACCAGGCACCGCCTGGTATCAGACACTGGGCAAAATTTTCAATAGAGCTGAAGAGTGATGAGAAAATGTGACAGGCACATGTTCAACAATTCTGCGGTTTGCCTGAAGAGGACCACTTCCCCTGCAAGAGTAAAAGGGAGTGGAAAGTAAGTCCTTTAGTCAAACATGAAATGATTGTTTAGCTACATTAAGGTACAATGATGTGCCAAGGGAGAGATGCTGTTACCAGAAAAAAAAGGAAAAATATGCTGTGTGTAGTGAAAACGTAGCAAAATTTATCACAACCCTCCTGCATGTGCCCTGTCCTTCTCTTTCTTTTCTTCCAGTGCCTTTTCCCTTCCTTCATATTTGATGTATCATCCTCTTAAGGAAGAACTCCTGTGTGTTTCCGTAGCCTCATAAGTGGTGTCATTTACATGTGACTCACTCAGCTTTTCTTTTACACCCTTTTGTCCTCTTCTGGGTAGAGTCGTCCACCCAGGCAGGTGTTTGCACTGCTTCAAGGCTGCCCTGGCTGGGAGGCTCTCCTGGCTGGTCTTTACAGCAAATACTATTTTGGCAAGTCAGTAGAAAATATTTTTCAAGTGATGCAATTTGCTCATTCTTCAGTCTTCATTTTACCCAACTTTTCTGTTTTCTGACAAAAGCCTACGAAATGGAGACAGCATGTCAGAGGCAAAGAGGCCAGTATGACAGTCTGTGGTATCTTACATAGGACAGTCTTACTAAAGCCACAGAGAGTGACTTCATAAGAAAGTCAGATTTTTTTCTGCTTTACAATGTTGTCATGCTGTTAACTGAAATTTAGTTAGACAGTTCTTCTAAACAACACATATCATGTTCTGCAGTGTTTGTGTCTATCTCATCTTTGAATGTTGGGTATCTGTCTAGACCTCTGTCATTTTGCCAGTCTTCTTCTTCTCTCTCTGTCCTCTGAAAAATTTTAAACCCATTGGTCAACTTCAGTCAAATTCAACTGCAGTAAGAATTGCACAGGTGTAGCAAGTTTAAGCAGCCAGAGAAATAAATTCTATTAAAACTCTCATTTCTACATGAATAAGTTCTAATCTGAACTAATTCTAGTATATTAGGGCTTTGTAGAGCTTATTAAAACCCCTATTTCTTTCTGTTGAGGGAATGGCTACAGGCTCAGTCCTTTCCAGAAACCTGAGGACTAACACTGTGTTTCTGTTTTGTTATGATTCAACTTCACAGCTGGTAACCTGTAGACAAAAACACTCCTCTGTTTTACAGGTAAGGAAGAACTTATAAAAACCTGCAAGGCATTCAGATGTTACCTTAGTGAGGAGGGACATATAAATACCTAAAAGACACAACTCATATTCCCAGTGTCAACACTAACTTAGTTTGATTCACGGTTTTGTTCTTCTGCATTGAAATTTCCCACCCTTGCCCAGGAAAGGAAAAAAGCCCAATTCTTAAAAAATAATGATAGAAATCAGGTGCTATTGTATATGTTGTCATAAGATCAGTATTTTTCTGGTTCTGATGGAAACCTTGCTATCAACATATAGAATGACAGAATCACTAAAGCTGGAAAAGACCTCCAAGATCATCAAGTCCAACATTCAACTGAATACCATTGTCTCCACTAAACCATATTGTGAAGTTCCATGTCTACCTTTTTTTGAACATTTCCAGGGATGGTGACGCCATTACTTCCCTTGGCAGCCAGTAACAGCACTTAATCACCTCTTTCAGTGAAGAAATTTTTCCTAATATCCAACCTGAACCTCTCCTAGTAAAACTTGAAGCCATTTGCCCTTGTTATACCATATCTGTATAGTATAGCCTCTCTGTATTTCCATATATATATATATGTATGTATGTATGTATGTATATAAATATAAGACATTTCTGTTTCCAAGAGCTGAAAAATGTTACAGAACAGTTTACTCAGTTTAAACTCACTGGCAATATGGTCTTAGGGAATAAGAAGATGTGGATATAAATAAAATAAAGACTTCCTTCTGGAGCAGTTTTTTCCTAAAAACCAAACTACTGTCCGACATTTGCTCAGGAGGAATCAAAGACATCTGTTAAGGACAACTATTTTTGTGTTGCTTCCAGCCTTATGTGTGCTAGTGTTCTGAGTGGAAACAGGAGAAAGCATAAATAAACCATAAAGTAATTAATTGCAAATCAGAGTAGGCATTATTATACAGAGTTAGAAATTACCACGTTTACTGAGAATCAGTCTTCATAAAATTGAGCTACTAATGCTGTTGTAAGGAAATGAAAGCAAAGAATAATGCTCTGTAATATTAATTCAGTATATTCAGGAACTGCTTAGCAAGAAATAGGGCCTCATTAAGGCACTGACCAAATTTATAAGTGCAGCTTTTTTCATAATTATGATGAAATAGGAGAGTGGTCAATCCAGTATTATTGATTGGTTAAACAAAATTTATGGAAGTGTGAGATCACCAGAATTACTCAAGAGAAGTATTTAGCACATGAAACTGATGAAGATGAGCTTGTAATAGGTAAAAGCAAGAAAACAGTTGAGAAAACACAATGGATATTGATGGAGAGAAAATAAAAT